>OV816027.1:0-1200000 GCA_929113105.1 Agrypnus murinus
AACCTAACCTAACCTAACCTAACCTAACCTAACCTAACCTAACCTAACCTAACCTAACCTAACCTAACCTAACCTAACCTAACCTAAACCTAACCTAACCTAACCTAACCTAACCTAACCTAACCTAACCTAACCTAACCTAACCTAACCTAACCTAACCTAACCTAACCTAACCTAACCTAACCTAACCTAAACCTAACCTAACCTAACCTAACCTAACCTAACCTAACCTAACCTAACCTAACCTAACCTAACCTAACCTAACCTAACCTAACCCCTAACCTAACCTAACCCTAACCTAAACCTAAACCTAACCTAACCTAACCTAACCTAACCTAACCTAACCTAACCTAACCTAACCTAACCTAACCTAACCTAACCTAACCTAACCTAACCTAACCTAACCTAACCTAACCTAACCTAACCTAACCTAACCTAACCTAACCTAACCTAACCTAACCTAACCTAACCTAACCTAACCTAACCTAACCTAACCTAACCTAACCTAACCTAACCTAACCTAACCTAACCTAACCTAACCTAACCTAACCTAACCTAACCTAACCTAACATAACCTAACCTAACCTAACCTAACCTAACCTAACCTAACCTAACCTAACCTAACCTAACCTAACCTAACCTAACCTAACCTAACCTAACCTAACCTAACCTAACCTAACCTAACCTAACCTAACCTAACCTAACCTAACCTAACCTAACCTAACCTAACCTAACCTAACCTAACCTAACCTAACCTAACCTAACCTAACCTAACCTAACCTAACCTAACCTAACCTAACCTAACCTAACCTAACCTAACCTAACGCATTTTTGCCAATCCTAATGGGTTCGGTTATGGAAATAAATTGGATACATTTGATTGGTCAACAGCAGTATTGGCGCAATTGTAATTATTCAAATTTGAAATTCGTTATCTTTATTTTTTACACTTATTTAGGTACTTCAAATTATGAAACAAAACGTTAAGGTTCAGCTAAATAATATAAAATAATTAAAATAGAGTAAACACTGAACGACCATACATAATCGGTGCGATTCTGTTTTAAAAGATAGCAATATTGTTATCAAGCATAATTTGCATAGTTATTGATACGTACTTCTGCACGTTTATTTAAATAAACAGCTGTCTGTAAATTATGAGGTGCTTTCTTTTGCACTGGTAATGAATTAAATTTTGTGTAATGGTGATCTCGTAGATTTACATTTATTTTTATATCTTGTATTAAGCCAAGCCTGTTATGGAATTTATAACAAACGTTATTAAAAAGGAGTACAAACATGGGAAATAATGGGTAAGCATAGATATCAATAATAATCATAGCTAATTTGCATAGTTATTGATACGTACTTCTGCACGTTTATTTAAATAAACAGCTGTCTGTAAATTATGAGGTGCTTTCTTTTGCACTGGTAATGAATTAAATTTTGTGTAATGGTGATCTCGTAGATTTACATTTATTTTTATATCTTATATTAAGCCAAGCCTGTTATGGAATTTATAACAAACGTTATTAAAAAGGAGTACAAACATGGGAAATAATGGGTAAGCATAGATATCAATAATAATCATAGCTAATTTGCATAGTTATTGATACGTACTTCTGCAGAATGCTGATCAGTTACTTCTTTTATGCGAAATATATTTTCATCTGAACCAAACAAGTATGTGTACCCAGGAGGCAGAATATGTTTACACCTATTTTCTATTTCCATATTATTGCACCAAATTGTCTAACAACACAGTTATTCACATTAATTTGCGGAATTTTACTGCTGTCATGTTTAACTGTTTACAATACAAAACAACTCATCGTGCACATCACGTGAGCACCCCCAACCAATCAAAAGTCATACATTTATTTCCATAACCGAACCCATTAGGATTGGCAAAAATGCTAACCTAACCTAACCTAACCTAACCTAACCTAACCTAACCTAACCTAACCTAACCTAACCTAACCTAACCTAACCTAACCTAACCTAACCTAACCTAACCTAACCTAACCTAACCTAACCTAACCTAACCTAACCTAACCTAACCTAACCTAACCTAACCTAACCTAACCTAACCTAACCTAACCTAACCTAACCTAACCTAACCTAACCTAACCTAACCTAACCTAACCTAACCTAACCTAACCTAACCTAACCTAACCTAACCTAACCTAACCTAACCTAACCTAACCTAACCTAACCTAACCTAACCTAACCTAACCTAACCTAACCTAACCTAACCTAACCTAACCTAACCTAACCTAACCTAACCTAACCTAACCTAACCTAACCTAACCTAACCTAACCTAACCTAACCTAACCTAACCTAACCTAACCTAACCTAACCTAACCTAACCTAACCTAACCTAACCTAACCTAACCTAACCTAACCTAACCTAACCTAACCTAACCTAACCTAACCTAACCTAATAATATCAACCAATAGCAATTTCGAGAAAGACACGTATTTTTCTTTCTTTTGAGCAATTACTTCCAGCTTTTCTTGTTCTAAAGCTAATTGTTTAATAAATAAGTAAGCATCATAACCAGAGAAATTATGAAAGAATACAGGTACAAAACTAGGTTATTGAAAATTGAGATAACACTCATTGTGTGCAGCATTATGAAAACAACCGGTTAAATGACAATGATCTTTCACTTTAACTTCACCTTCTTCAAACCTATTATTACAAATATAACATACGGTGGCCGCTTCAAAAGCTGTTTCTTCACTAGGTGTTAAAGCGTTCATAGGTTTAGGTATTTTTAAATAATTTTGATACAGCTCTTTCACATCAGTATCTAATTTAGTAACAAATCGTCGAGCTGCATCGGGCCCTCGGTAAATCTCCAATTTTGAAAGCGATTCATCAAATGAGCATTTAATGTAGTAAGCAAACGAATGAGGTTTATGCTCCTGCACACGAATAGTAAACGGTTTTTCGGAATCCGATTCTACACTAGATATTGGGGTCAACACAGATAAAGTCAGCGTAAATCACAAAAGGCACTTTTAATTGCTTCTGATAATTTTGAAATTTCAATACATTTTGAGATATTTGTTTACCCATTCTGTCTTTAACCAATTCAGTAGTCGGTATTTTAGAAGTCACATAATTACAATCGTGCTGGGTATGACTGTTTAATTTATCAGAAGAAGAAAAATATTGTAAGCAACCATCACAGAAATGTTTTGCAGCTTTATGACCAGATACTTGCTTAGATAATAATCTACTAAATTTTTTAATGTATGTATAATGGGCTTCGCCATTATCATTAACGATTAGTAAAAGATTCACATGATTTATCTTTTTCAATTTACTGTAATAAAGAGGTCCAACAACCTCATTCTGCTTACGATTATTTTTAAAAACTTCTTGAAGAGTATAAACGTTTATTGAGATATCGTTATTAATAGATAAGAAATATGGTATATCTTTTAACGTTACCGGAAATTGTACACCATCTAAATTAAAAACCGTTGCTGGATCTGAATACGATAAACATTGGTGTGCCAGTCCTTTTGGTGCAACGAGGGCAGACACGATGCTCCAAGCGAAACACTGATCATCATCATTCTGCACGTTGATCACAGCTTTTTTTCTTTGGATGTCTAGAGGTAAATGTAGAAAAGAAGAGGCTCTTAAAGGATTGTATTTAGAGATGTTAACCTCCAAGAATAAACATCTCACTAAAGTCCAACCTAAACAGAATGGAAAACGTATTAAAGCACGATTTCTAGCATTTTGATGAAATCAACCATTCCTGCTATTAATAAATACACTCACCACTATCTTTTTCTTCGAATTCCGTCGCTTTTTGGTCGATGATGGTGACAGCATTAGCATAGAACTCCTCTACGTTGGACCCCTCGGTGATAACAGCATTTCGAGTTTGAAATGATTTAACATCATCCAATCCTTTACTTTCCAAAATATAGTAACCGAAATATTCCATATTTACTTTAATCGCTGTATGTTTAGCAATCTCTCTACTTATCAAAGGTAATACTTTCGGTCGCAATTAGCTCAGAAATTCTTTTACATCCACCGAATGTTGTTGGGGTGAAACCCGATAACTCACGATTCGAGATTTGAAGGCTGATCTGATAATGGATACATCTTGATCATTATCGCTGACTTGACACGCTCTATCACGATGTCTGCTGCTACGTAAATGTCCAAGGTAGCACGATCGTTGGACGTGCAGATCGCATATGTTACAGAACACTATGGGATCTATAAACAAACCCAAAAA
This sequence comes from Agrypnus murinus, assembly GCA_929113105.1. Classification (NCBI taxonomy): domain Eukaryota; kingdom Metazoa; phylum Arthropoda; class Insecta; order Coleoptera; family Elateridae; genus Agrypnus; species Agrypnus murinus. The sequence continues at coordinate 4,273 of OV816027.1, forward strand.
TTTAAAAATTTTATTACATAAATAGAAAATAAGTATTACCATTCCTTCTCCGTCGTTTGTGCTGTGGTGCAATTTGATCATGACAAGCCTCTCTACGATGGCGGTTTAAATTATCCACCCTGCTGAAGCTTCGTGAACAACGATCACATTGAACCATTTTATCAACTAGATGTACACAGACAACTAGCAATTTGAAACTAAGACTAATGCGAAGACCATATTACATTTATAAGAGGAACTCGAGGTTATATAAATAACCTAAACAAAGCTCTCACGACAAATGCGGGAATTTACAACCGTTCAAACACCTATACAAGCAATTCTACTCAAAAGTTTAAACTCTCACGGTTTATGTTCTTTCAACCCTTATATGTAAAACATAAAAATTTACTTTAGTATCCCCCTTATAGTTCGCATGGTTAATTGTACAGTAAGAATTTATAAGCTCTCACGATTGTTTTTTTCAAATGACTGGTTAAAAACCCTTGTAAAACACACAAGTTTACTTTACTTATAAATGATAATTGCTAATTTCATTTACAAGTTCAATTTCCTTATGTTTATGTCTTGGACCCGCATGGGTTAATTACATTTAACTTTCTTACGCACTCAAGTTGTTTAAAGCTAATTGCCTACGATTTGCAAGTTTAATTTACCAGTTCTTTGTTCCGCTTGGTTAATTGCATTTAACTTGCATTTACTTATGCTCCGACGAGCATATTTCTGCTTGTATTTATTCATGTTTTAAGCAAAACTAATATTGAGAATTTCTAAAAGAATAAATTTTTTATTGTTTATAATAGTTTGGCGCGCATTTAGTCATTCAAAATAAATTTACAAATATTTGAAAAAATAGTTAACTATAACCACAGCGGTTTTAAACATTCAACGGATGGTATTGTTTAGCGGTCAAGAGCAATGACACTGATTCAATTCCCACACCGGTACACTATAAAATAGGATACATTTGATTGAGAATAAATAGTTCAAGCTGAGATTTGACCAGGAAATTGTGGAAGAAAATGGATTGTGGATATGGTAAGATCAATTGTATTATTTTGTACATAGTGAGTAATGTATTTTCTTCTGCTACAGAAATTTTAAAGCTTTTAATGGGGGAGCTGGCTGTGGATCGAAAGACGGTCAATTATGCAGCTCGTGTTGGTTTACAGAAGAGACCAGGTCCCGTATGCAGTGGTGGTTGTCCCTTCTACAGGGGCAATTAAAATACGTAGGTTTGGCAATGGACCTACCATCACCATTAGAGAAGAGAATAGCTCCATAGAAATATATATGGAAAATTAGTATTAATTAATTAGTATTGTAATTATAAATAAGTAACGTAAGTAAAAAATACAATAAAATTCAAAACTTGTTTTATTAATCATTAATCGAATTTATTAATCATTGTTAGAAACAAAATCTAACAAGAAAAATAATATTTTCAAGGCTAGTCAAATAGTGGTTTATTTGTATTTAGTGTTCTACCATTACCAATATTGCTAAAACCATAAAAAGAATTTAAAAAGTAATTTCAATGTGCTCTTGCAAAGGGGTTGTATGTTGCAGCTATTATTCATCTTCAATTCAATTAAATAGTGGTTTATTTGTATTTAGTGTTCTACCATAACCAATATTGCTAAAACCATAAAAAGAATTTAAAAAATAATTTTAATGTGCTCTTGCAAAGGGGTTGTATGTTGCAGTTATTATTCATCTTCAATTCATTCAAATTGATAGTAATAAGAATACAGAAGATGATTTATAAAGAAGCAGGAATTATTGTGAAAAATTTTATACTTTTTAATACAAAAAATGTTCAAAATGTTTTCTGTTGACGTCTACGAGCACACTTAATCTTAATTCTTGTGTATAACAGATTCGCTATTTAACCCTCTGTGCGCTGCTCGCATACATTAAAACTAATAAAGTGATTGCTTTAGAGATAGTTTTTAACGTGCAGTTGTACGGTGTTGATCTATCAACGAATTACGATGAATAATCTAAATTCACCTCTTGATGACATTACACAATTACCTATTGATTTCCTGAAACGATATTGTGTACATGCTATAGCACATTTCCATCAACTGCCAAAATATCTACAAAAGGAACTGCAAGAATATCAATACTGCACTGTTCACTTTCCTAAGCAGGGTGATGTTCTAGATGGACCACCACCTTTAAAAATTGTGTACGTTGTAAAACAAGTAACTAAATGTTTATGTAACTTTATTTCTAATAAATGTTTATGCAACTTTATTTCTAATAAATTTTTATTCTTTGATGACAGATTAAAATTGACAGACGCATAAATGACAAATGCAAAAATGACAGATGCAAAATGACAGATTAAAATTGACAGACGTATAAATGACATATGCAAAAATGACAGATAAAATTGACAGACGTATAAATGACAAATGCAAAAATGACAGAATTAAAATGACAGATGCAAAATGACAGATTAAAATTGACAGACGTATAAATGACAAATGCAAAAATGACAGAATTAAAATGACAGATGCAGAAATGACAGACGTATAAACGACAGCAGTAAAATTGACAGATTTAAAATGACAGATGCAAAAATGACATATGCAAAAATGACAAATTTTAAAATTGACAGATTCACAGTACAGATTCAAGTTTAGCGCGCGCCACATGCTGTGATATAAAATGGTTCCCTTTACATCATCATCATACCGGTAGTAATACAGATTTCTTCATGACGCGCCCCCTAGCAGTAGTACACAGTCTGCCGGTCATACAGATCCCTTCATGACGCCCTCTATTGACGATACACAGATTGCCGGTAATACAGATCCCCGTTTCATGACGCCCCCTATTAACAGCGCCCTCTGGGTTTTTTCCTAGCAACACTTTAGCACCATTTAGCCGAGCGCCGAACCAAATGCCGCACAAGGCCGGTAATACAGATTCCGTACTTCGAGGATCACGTCAAACGACACCGGCGCCATCTGTTTTCCCCTAGCAACGACGCTACCATTTAGCCATGTGACGAACCAAATGCCGATAATACAGAATGTCGGTACAAAAATCACGTAAAACGACACTGGCGCCATCTGTTTTCCCCTAGCAACAGCGTTGCCATTTAGCCGAGTGACGAAAAAAATGCCGGTAATACAGAATGTCGGTAATGCAGATTCCGTACTTAACGACGACTGCATCCCCCTCAAAAACGTCTGGCTCAGGTGCCGCAATACCTACTGATGCATTATACGTAAATACACGATCGTGCAAAATGAAACAGTAAGCAGTAGTGTTCGCTGGAATGCTTTTGTGAGTTTCGAAAGTAACTCGAAGAACGACAGCTTTCCCTAGCAAGGAATCTTTCTGTCGCGAACAGTCGATGACGATTAGAGGTGTAAATGCCTTAAATCTATCAGGAGCCAGTAGAGGTTCGTTGGGTTTATCATAGTACGATCGTTGAAAGTTAGCATACATTTCGTATAAAGTAGCATATCGATTTTCACCATAATTAATATTTAATTGATCGTAAGGATATCTTTCCGTATTTAAAAATACCGTCACGTTTTGAATATCACAGGCGTCGAATGCACTCATATCTTTCTGCAACTGACCATCACGATCGGTTTGAAACCCTATGATAACGTAACGGGGAGTTTCCAGAGTGGTCGATGTTTTAATAGACCAACTGTGCTTATCCGTTTGCGGTACAGCGGGGTAAATATGTGTTTCCCAGCTTCTAAATGCCACTTGAGTGTCAATATTTTTATGAAATATAATATAAATATAAAGATTAGTTAAAGTTTCACAAGTTTTATTAATATCTTAACCTGACAATATTGTTTCGACACTTTGTGTCATTATCAAAGGTAGATAAGATTGATAAACAAACACGTTGCTAAGGATAAATACATACAGAAAATAGGTAACTAGATACAATACATAACAAAAACTAAATATCTAACACTTCTAATAAAGGAGAATTACTAAGCTCAGTTTGTTCATTCATTAGAGGTACTGTGCGTTTATGTCTGTATATTTCAAAAGCTTCTAAAATGTCTAATTTGTGTTTGTTGTTGCAAAAATGTAAGAATTTAATGTTGTTTTGAGGTGTCATTGGGTGGTTCGGTTCCAAAATGTGTTTGGCATAATTCGATTTTTCTGGATGTTTAAGTCTATAAGAGCGTACGTGTTCTTTGTATCTTATGTCGAAATTTCTAAGTGTTTGTCCAATATAAACCGAGTTGCAAAAAGAACAATTCAAACGGTAAATGCCGGATTTCATGATAGCTTGTGTTTTGTCTTTAGCATTGAATAACTCTTCATATCGACTCAATTGCCCAGCCACAGCTTAAATGTGTTTTTTATTTGCAGTAGTTAAAATTTGGTTATTTGTATTTACTTCAACACTTATTAATCTTAGATTATAATTAATTAATTTTATGTATTTTTCAATTTTTATTGCATTCAAAGCTTCTTTATGTTTTTTATCGTTTCTTGAACCATTTTCAACACAAGATCAATTTTATTTAAGAATTCTTGAGACATTTTTAGTTTGTTGTAGGTGCAGTATGATGTGTACAAAAACAACTTTTAGAATGAAATGCTCATGCACATGCTTGCTTATATATGTATCAAACAACCTTGTTGTTTTCATCAAAAGTATAACCTTAACTAAAAGTAAAAAATCAATTATTTATTAGCAAAAATATGTTTACATCCTGTCTTTTGTTATCACCTATTTTCTAAAACTTAAAATAGTGGAAAAATATATTTTTTACCTTGATAATATCCTGTGTACAAATTAATTTTTATTAGCAAAATATGTTTACATCCTGTCATTTCTTATCACCTGTTTTTCTTCAACTTTGATATGTGTATATATTAAGATTTACCTTTATAAAAATCATTTATCAAATTACTGCATTATCTGTTGTTTAAACTAGGTAAGAATTATTTATTTTTATAATCTAAATTTTTTACTTTTTTAAATTGTGTTAGAAATGTCTTGCATAAGCTATGGTGGATATATATATATATATATATATATATATATATATATATATATATATATATATATATGATACTTCACTACTTTTCCGGATTTCACTCCGCGTATTCACTATTCGGCTCCTAGAGGAACCAGACAATGGTTGACGACGTTTCGGCAAGATCACACTTGCCATCTTCAGGTCACTTCTAACTTCCTTCTGCTTCGCGTGGTTACACGATGTAGACTGACGTCTTGCTGCTGCGGTTGGTCTTTATATACGGTTACGGTGTTGCGCATGGTTGCGGTCGGCTGGTTTTTGGCGCGGCTGCGTGTCATTGGTCTCGCTTGATCCGGTGGCTTTCTCTCGCTTTCCCTTTTATCGTTCTGCTGTGCTGGTTTTCGCTTCTTGACGGTGATGCTGGTTATAGCTGGTTTCCAAGCTGATGGTAGTCGCTGTGTATCGTCCCTGGTATTAAGATTGTTCGGACGTTTCTCGATCTCAATGGCTTCTCTTATGGTTCGTCGGGTATTATGTTGTATATTCGCTAAAACTTTTGTATTTTCGAAATCTATGTTATGAGATGTACCACTTACATGTTGTGCTAGTGAAGACGTTCTCTCATTTTTGTTGACTGCATCTCGGTGTTCTTCTCTTCTTACTTGAATTCTTCTGTTGGTCTGCCCTATGTAGGATTCCCCGCAGTCTTTACATGGGATCTCGTATACTCCTTGGCTTTCTAGTGGTATTTTTGTTTTTGCGGATGGTAGCATGTTTCCAATCTTTTTATCGGTGTTGAAGATGGTATCGATGTTGTGTTTTCTCAGCACTCTACTTATTTTGTCCGTGGTCCCTTTGATGTACGGTAAGTGTGCTTTGGATACCGATGTTTCTTCTTCCTTTGGCTTTGGGTCCCTTGGTGTTAACGCTTTCTTGATATTTCTGGACGAGAAACCATTTTGTTTTAATGCCAACTTCACCTGTTCTAGTTCTTGGTGTTTATTATCGTCATCAGTCAATCGTTGTGATCTGGTTATTAATGTCTTGACTACTGACTGTAGTTGCGCTGGGTGGTGATGTGACTGCGCGTTCAGGTAGCGATTTGTGTGGGTTGATTTTCGGTATACTGTGTATCCCAGGCTGCCGTCTTCCTTCTTGATTATCAGAGACTTGGTATAACTAGACGGCGCGTAACGTGGGTTTTCCTATTAGCGCCTGGTTGTCAACACGGGGTAGGCAACCAACGTTTCATTGCGGGGCAGAAGTACGCTCCCGTACTATGGGCGCATGCAAAAAAAAGAAAACTGTTAAACTGTTTTAATTTTTTTATTGGTGTTGGAACTGAACTAAATTGGTATACAACTGCCTTACTCTAGTCTTAATTTGATTTATATGTGTATTTTGGTGGTGAAGCTGTATAGTAAAATAAACTCTTAAAATTAAAGATGTGAGTTGTAAGATATGATTATTTATCGGATCTTGATTCAATATATGGCTATTCAAAGACACAAATGGGTCGTAACTGTTATTGATTTTTCTAAGACCGCTGATAACCATTTTGTTTACAACGGGATGTGGTGTGGATTGAATGAAAAACCTGAACACATTCTCAGCAATTTGGCAAATTTTAATGACATCGCTAGATGCGTGCAACAAACCTCCACGATTTTTTCTAGTTAAAAGCTTTGAATTACTCTCTGAAGCGAATACAGCATCTGCACAAATGGAACATTTAACAGACTTAGCTATTTTTCTTGCAACAAAACCTGAAATGTACTTAGTTATGTCTATTAAATATGGAGACCAATTTGGAAAATCTAGTATGTCTTCATTTTCTGTTACATGTCCTTCATTGTCGTCTATTACATTAAGTAGATGCTCAACATGCTGTTCTTTGCTACATCCACTACTTATTGTTAAAATAGACGTATTATCTATTTGTACACAATTAGCAGAAACAGAGGATAAAATTTCTGTTTTAAGCAAAAGTCTCTTGTAGGCGCCCTCGAACTGCTTAGCTGTTGGATTGTTATTATAACCTCCTCGTGATCTTATGGCTGAGAAAAACATCTCTATATGATCTTGACTTATTTTGTATGTCAAGATGTAATCCAAAAGTTTTGTTTTTATCAGATCGTCCACCATATTCTGAACACTTATCATAGATATAATGAGTCCAATAAAACCAGTCTTTCTACGTGTCGTTAAAATATTTTGTCCCTCAAGAGTATGAAGTGTAGTTATGTATTGAATGGAACTTTTAAAAAACATTGTGAATGAAGTAATATTTTCTAGGGTTAGTGGCTTTCCCCAAATACTCTTTGACAACAAATTTCTGGAATTTAAAGCGTCAAATATATCATTAATACTTCGGCAAAAATTTGAGGTGCCCTCAGATTCTGCGAATGACTTTAAGTTAAGGTCTTTGTTGCAGAAATCCAGAGCATCTGCTACGCTTCTGCTAAAAATCTGCACTGCTAATCGCACTTTCATAATTTCTTGTCTGAAATAAATATGTCGTTGGGTTAATTTGTTCGCAGCGTGAAGACCTTCAGTTTGTTGTAAATCGACCAACGTTTTAAAAAATTCCCATTTAATGTTTCGGCCATCTTCATCTAAAAGAATATGCCAATCCACAAGAGTATTTCTGATAAGCTTTACCATATGACAGGGATCAAGTATGATATGTATTCTTTCATTGGTGACTGGATGTAAAAACCAGGGCTTCAATTCCGTATAAGATAATTTTGCTCCTAATTGTGAAGCTACAGAAAAATTTGTGGCTGTGCCATCAAACGTGAGAGACGATACTTTAATATTGTCACATTGGCCAATACGTTGAAGACATTCTAATATCAGGTTAGCCTTCTCAGATGCTTTAAGACCATTGAGTAAAAAATAACCAACAGGGAGTTTCCATCGGCAATTTAGAGCAACTAATAGAAAGACTAGCACTTCTTTCGCCTCAGGTAAAGCATCACTCTCTATATCAGCACCGAAATCTACGTAACCGAAATATCGTTTGCCTGTCCATTCAACATATTTGCGAATTGACATTTTGTCATATATTAATCCACACACCAGCACCTTGTTTTGAACCTTAAATTCGCCGCCCTTTGCATTTAAAATTTTAAAGGCTTCTTCAGTAAACCCCGCAGAACCATCAACAGTAGAGACCCATTTTCGTAAAGTGGAGGGGTGTGGTAAACAATTATTAAATGTTTTTCGCACGTAATTATATGCACTGCTGGAATAAAAGTGTAACGTCAATGCAAAGCTGCGAATGTCAGATGCATATTTTCTGTCGGATGTTCGAGTTTGATGAAGAAGCAGTTTCTTTTGCACCCCACTAAGGCTTTCCTAATGGAAATATTAAATAGTTATTTAAGCATTAAGGGAGGTAAGTAATATTTACCAGTCGAGGACAAGTTTGCGCCCGAGCGATAGCGAGGACTGGCAAGTCCGAGACTGGTCAAATATACTTACCTCCCAAATTGCTTATAACAGTTTTTCCACTCCCGAAGTTGTTGAAAAAAAATGAAAAAAAAAAGATTCGAGCCCGGGATTTGAACCCGGCACCTTTTTGTGGTATCAGCCTTGTTTGGACAACTGCGCCACCAAGCTTGCTTGTACAGCTCTGTGAAATACGGGTTATGTTAATTTATCTTTACAATAATTTAAATAAAATATCAGTACGCCTTTGGTTGCTAAGGCTTTCATCTGTCTGTTTTTCAAACAAAGTGTAAGTATTAAAAGTTGCATCCGTTTGTAAAATGAATTTCAACGAAAAGGAAAACGAAATGGGGATTGAAGACGCTGCAAACGCTGCCTGTTCCTTCCTCTTGCCGGAAAAGTCGAAGGGACGTTATCAAAATGCATATAAGTGTTTCAAAGAGTGGTGCCAGAGAAAGAACGCTACTGAAATATCGGAAGCAACAATGCTGGCGTATTTTATGGAGAAAACCAAGGTACTGAAGTCACCAGCAAGTTTGTGGTGTGAATACTCAATGTTAAAATCAACGTTGTTTATTGAAGACAACAGAGACATTTCTAAATTCCCAAAACTCAAAGCTTTTTTAAAAAGAAGAAATGATGGGTATAGGCCGAGAAAATCTAATGTTTTCACACGACAAGAAATAAATAGATTTTTAGTGGAGGCTGACGACAAGAATTTCCTCTTGATGAAAGTAGTTATGATAATGGGGATAGCAGGGGTTTGTCGATCGCAAGAACTGTGTGATATGATGATGGAGAATGTTCAAGACATGGAAAGTATAGCGATTGTCAATATATCAGATTCAAAAAATGGTATGTCCCGTAAATTTACGGTTACCGCAGGTGAGAGAGATGCTGTTTGTCACTTAAAAAATTTTTAAAAAATACCTGAAAATAAGATCTATGGTTAAAAGTGCCCATCGGCGTTTCTTTATGCGCTTCCAAAATGGTAAATGCTTAGGTCAACCTGTTGGAAAAAACACGTTTTCGTCAATTCCGAGCAAAATAGCAAAATTTCTTGGATTGAAAAACGCTGAGACTTACACTGGCCATTCATTTAGGAGGACTTCAGCTACTTTATTAGCCAACACTGGAGTCGACATTCTTGCACTAAAGAGACATGGGGGCTGGAAATCGGATACCATTGCTGAAGGGTACGTTGCAGATAGCCTGTCCAATAAAAATGAGTTGGCTAACAGAGTTTTATACGGCAATAACAGTCATGCTTCGAATATTATATTAGAAACATCCAGCACATCAACCGAAATTTCGTGTGTGAATGGAAGTGCAATTCTAGATCGGAATGATTGCAACAAAATCGAAGTGAAAAAGGACCTTCAGGGACTCGCACCAAATTTTGTTAATTGTAATTTTGAAAATTGTACTATAAATATAAATAAAAAATAAATGTGGGTCTCACATCCCGTTAATGGTCGAAATCAATTTCTGATGAGATACCTGATTTGAAGGGAGGTGAGTTGTTACTTACCTCCCGTTGTTATAGTAACGGGAGGTAAGTTGCTACTTACCTCCCGTTGTTAATAGTAACCATAGCTTGCTCAGTAAATTGCACTTGCTTCCATCAAATCAATGTCATAACAGTGTGCTTACTATGTAGGGAGTGGAAAAACAATATTAGAAAAAGAAAATATTATGAAACATGCACAAACAAAAGCACAAAAGCAGAAGCATGCAATAGGTGCAAAGTTTGCACACTATACATGTTAAGTAAGTACACTTACATTCAATACAATTTCACATTCTTCTGAAATTCTATTTTGTTTTTTTAAATGGGTAACCAAATTCTCCAAAGTTTCAATTTTTTTGTTAAGTCTAAAGTTTTTCATGCGTAATATTTTTAGTTGCCTATTTTTTTTATCAACTTGACTTTTTCCTAATTTCCACATCATTTTTGCTTTTTTGGGACATTGCAAGTCTTCTTCAGAATAATCTCCAAAATACAGTTTCCTAAACGACACAAGATTCCCATGACTACGTTTTGTTTCAGTTAGAAAAATAAATTTACCTTTTCAAAGACGTACGTGAAGAACCAGAAGTAGAGGGTTCTTCCGTATCGAGGATAGAGACGCAATCGTCCGATTGCGTATTTCTAAGAAGCCTGTAAGAAGCATATTTTTGAAATGGTACAGTTGAAACTAATTAATTGTATTTAAAATCAAATTGGTATTGATGTTACCTTGCTGGTAAAGGATGTCGAACGATAGTTCTGCGGTGTTTTGGAGATTTGACTTTTAAGTGAACGGGAAAATCAAAAACGCTCGGTATTGCATCACCTTTTAAAACCATCGTCGGTACCTTTCTTAGAAAATCGGCTTCCGTGAAATGTTTTCCGCAAATGACACTATGCTTAGTTGGATTAAAATTTTCCCTTCGAATGGCTCTGATCCATTGGGCCTTTAAATTTGTATCCGTCGGAAATCTGAATAATAATTAAAATCTCGTAAAATAATACGTAATCATTTATGTTTGAGTTTGAAAATAATTAGGTATTACGTGACGCATGTTTTTATTCACTTTAGTTTTAAATCAAAGAAGACTTTGGAAATAAGTAGGTTAGGTAGGTAGGTACTTACCTGTGAAATGAAACAGATTTATCCCCGGTGTACCTGTTGGTACATTTAAAGGCTGCGCACGATTTAACCATATCTCTACAGAAATTTAAGTAGTGAACACTGTGCCCAACTCTCTGTATCTGCGGCAATTCTGCGCCACGCGTTCTGCCGTACACGGTTATTGCCCCGCAGTGCTTTGTGGGTTGCATACTGTGTCGACAACAGCTCAGATGGGTTACGCGCGGTCTAGTTATAGCAAGTCTCTGTTGATTATAGATACATCTAGGAAAGGTAGTTGATTGTCCTTTTCCACCTCCATTGTGAATTTGATCTTCTGGTGTATGTTGTTTAGATGCTGTAAGAAGGTCTGCAGTTTCTCTTCTCCATGGGTCCATATAATAAAAGTATCGTCTACGTATCTTAGCCATAGTTTAGGTTTGTCACTTGCCGTTTCTATTGCTCGGACTTCTAATTCTTCCATGAATAGGTTCGCTATTACCGGCGATAAAAGTGATCCCATAGGTGCTCCTTCCACTTGTTTGTACCGTTGATCTTTGTAGATGAAGTAGGTGTTGTTTAGGCAGTGTCTTGTTAACTCGATGATTTCATTTGGGACTTGGTATTTCCGTTGTATCATATCTACTGCTTCTTTTACTGGAACATTCGTGAATAAAGAGGTTACATCAAAGCTTACTAGCAGATCTCCTGGTGCCACTGTTATGTCTTTTATACGCTCGATGAAGTGGCTTGCGTTCTTTACGTAAGATTCGGCTTCTTCGGCATAAGGTTGCAGTTGCTTGGCCAGGAATTTCGCTAGAGGTTGCAGTGGTGATCCAATGGAGCTTACGATGGGTCTTAGTGGTACACCTTCCTTGTGGACTTTTGGTAATCCGTACAGCTTAGGGCATGATGACGACTTCTCTCTCGGAATTAGTTGTAACTGTTGTTCTTGACTGAAACTGCAGGCTTTTATTTTGGCTTTAGTGGTCTTTTCTAAATATGTTGTAGGATCCGTTGAGATTGTTTGGTATCCAGGATCATTTAGTAAGGTTTCTATTTTTTTTTTCTTTCATATTCACCCTTATCCATGACTACGGTTGCGTTGCCTTTGTCTGCTGGTAACACGATTACGCTAGTATTCGCCCGTAGGTCGCGTAAAGCTTGGATTTCTTCGTGGGATAAGTTCTTCTTCGGTGGCTTGGCTGTTCTCAGTATACGTGACACGTCTTGACGTATAATTTCGGCGGTATTTCCTGGGATCCCTGTTATTGATGCTTCGACTCCGCAAATAATGTTTTCTATTGGAATCCTGTTTGGCGCTACTGCATAGTTAAATCCTTTCGATAGCACGCTATGTGTCGCTTCATCCAGCGGTAGATCTGAGAGATTGAAAACTACCTTCTTTGGTTCAACTTGGTGGTTGATGTACTTCCTGGGCTGTTGTTCGGCTTGTAGCTTCTCAAATTTCTTCTTCTGGTTAGAAGTTGTCAAATTAGCGTCAGTTTCTGCTCGAAACTCCGTGAGGTTATCTAGTGTTGACCATAGAGCTGGATGAATTGTGTTACTTAAACGTAGGTGTAACTGTAGTAGCTCGATGTTGATGCTATTTAGCGCCCTTCTGGTATCGTGAATTGCTTCTCTCGTCAATGCTAGGCTTTCTCTTCTCAAGATGTTCCTTGTTTGGTTGTTCTTTTTGTGGAACGTCAGCTTCATGGAATTTGGTATTATATTCTCGTCCCGGCAGCGTTCCAGGAATGCGAGGTTGCACAGCAGCTTGTTTCTTTTGGATCGTAGCTTCTCCAACTTCTTGACGTGTCGTAGAATCTCCTCTCCTAAAACCCTCCCGTAAAGGTTATTAATGTTACATTTTAAGTTTCCGCGGATATTATATGATACTTCACTACTTTTCCGGGATTCACTCCGCGTATTCACTATTCGGCTCCTAGAGCAACCAGACAATGGTTGACGACGTTTCGGCAAGATCACACTTGCCATCTTCAGGTCACTTATAACTTCCTTCTGCTTCGCGTAGTTACACGATGTAGACTTGTAGTCTGATGTAGTCTACATCGTGTAACCACGCGAAGCAGAAGGAAGTTAGAAGTGACCTGAAGATGGCAAGTGTGATCTTGCCGAAACGTCGTCAACCATTGTCTGGTTCCTCTAGGAGCCGAATAGTGAATACGCGGAGTGAATCCCGGAAAAGTAGTGAAGTATCATATAATATCCGCGGAAACTTAAAATGTAACATATATATATATATATATATATATATATATATATATATATATATATATATATATATATATATATATATATATATATATATATATATATATATATATATATATATATATATATTTTTAGATAGAGTTAATTTTTATCAAGTTGGATAATGATTTTACATTAAATAATATTTTGAATGCAAATTCATATAGAAAAATTTATCGACTCTGAATATAATGATATAAATATAATAATCTGAATATAAATATAATATAATAAAAAATAATAGAATGCAAATTCTATATGAATTTGCATTCAAAATATTATTTAATGTAAAATCATTATCCAACTTGATAAAAATTAACTCTATCTAAAAATTTATAAAAATTAATTTCCTTTCGGAATGATTCATTATAATCTAGATACTTTGGATATTGATGTTGTTGTCATGCGACTTGCTGATCTTCATTAATAGTATTCAAAAAATATCTAGTTACTTGCATGTTTGCTTGATATCTAATTCATATGGAAAATTTCTCGCTATGCTGGTAGTCGTTCTCTGTAGCTCAGTTGGTAGAGATACCACCTAGACAGTGGAGGGTCCTGGGTTCGAATCCCAGCAGAGTCGATAAATTTTTCTATATGAATTTGCATTCAAAATATTATTTATATATATATATATATATATATATATATATATATATATACAGGATGTCTCAGAAATAAAGGGATTTGAGTTAATGGTAGATAGGTGGAATGAAGTAGAGCAAATTTTCCTTATAAATTTTGTTCTTCAACTGAATAGTTTTCGAGAAAATGAATTTTAAAGTTTCATTGATTTTCAAGTCCGACTCTGTAACACTAACCTACCTTAATGTACTTTAAAAATGTGATACCATTTGTAGATCTGCGTGCCTTTTAAAAATTTTTATTGTATGTCACGTACAAAAGTAATTTAGTAGGTCGAAATATGATCTGCTGTTGTAGGTATAATTTATTTGTGTTGATATAAACAGATGTTCTAATAAAACATGGGGTATTTACACCTAACGGTAATTACGTAATTAGTAGTTATGGAAGTTTTATTTTATAGCATATGGGTTATTTTGTTAAAACATAACATTATCTACACAAAATATTTTGTTTTGGTCAATCCGTCAACTTACAACAATAATCAGGTGTAATTAATTTTTGCACAAGTGTTGTCATATTTTCTTCAACGATTTGAACGTAGATTAGAAATGCCTGCCTGAAGGAGCACATTTAAGGAACTTTGTAAAAATGCAGATGACAATAGTGTCTAAAAACTCGCAATTCAATAAACAGATCACAAAACTTTTCAAAGGAATGCGGTATTATCCCTTCTGCGAATTGTTAGTATTTTGTTAGATTTATTTACAATACTAGTAAAGCTCTTTTCATAGCGGTAGCCTTTCATGTAATTCCGTAAAACTGTAAAAGCCTATTTGCAACGTGCAAGAAATGTCAGAAAACAAGGACTAGTACATCTTGCAAATGAACTCTGTATTCTGTATTGTCACTGTCACGTACTATTTATGTTTAAGAAAATAAAATAAGGCTTTAGGGATTTTAGGAAGGAATCTTTATGTACTTCATCAGTTGAAAGTGCAAGTTCCGTGTCAATACATGTATCACTTGCTACTTTGCGCCACAAAAAGTTTCAGGTATTCGGAGTGTGAACACTGGAAATAGTGTTTTACTTGTGTTTAGTGTGTTAATAGGTGTAATTATTATTAGTGTTTGTACATTATACCGGGTGATTGCGGTAACCATATTCTAATAATATTGCGCAGTTTTCGATCCAAGAGTATACAGATATAATATTCATGTACGGTGAATGCAATTATAATTTTGCAGAAACTCAAAGGGTGTATGCTGAACGGTTTCCAAACCGTCGGCAACCTTCTAGAAATACAATCATGCAGTGCGTGCAACGATTCCGAGATACGGGAAATGTTGTGCCGACATATGAAGGACGTGGCCGAAATAAGACGTCGCGACGTTGCGCAAGCGTAAGAACCGATTTTGGAAATGGTAGAAAACGACCCTACACTTAGTACACGTCAAATTTTCCGGGAAGTTAATATTTCACATAGTACTGTGCATCGCATACTCCGGGAGAATTTATTGTATCCTTACCATATTCAGAGGGTGCAACATTTAAGGGAAAATGACTTTCCCTCTCGCCTGGAATTCAGTGAATGGTTTAGACAGGAAGATACGCGACAACCAAAGTTTTGTGAAAGAATATTATTTACAGATGAATGTTGTTTTACCCGCGACGGCATTTTAAATTTCCACAATTGGCATCACTGGAGTCAAGAAAATCCACATGTAATTCGACAAAACAGATTCCAGTGGAGATTTTCAATAAACATATGGGCAGGAATTTTAGGAGACGTGCTAGTGGGACCCTTTATACTACCGCAACGTTTACGAGGCGTCGAGTATTTGGAATTTTTGGAAACCACGTTATTCGAATTCTTGCACGGTTTGCCAGTAGAATTCCGAGGACAAAGCTGGTTCATGACGATGGTACTCCTCCTCACGTTACTGCTGTTGTTCGAGAATATCTTACCACGCAATATCAGGATCGATGGATTGGACCCGTGCCATGGCCCCCGCGTAGTCCCGATATTAACCCATTGGATTTCTTCTTGTGGGGTTATATCAAGAACCTGGTATACGCCACACCTGTAGAAACTGAGAACGAATTACGCGAACGTATTTTTGCTGCTGCTGAAGAAATTCGTGCTCAACCAGGTATCTTTCAAAGGGTCCGAGAAAACTTTTACCGTCGGATAGATGCTTGTGCTCATTCAAACGGAGGGCATATTGAACACTTACTGTAGATGCAGTTGTTCTTGCTTCTCGGGTAGAAGGTTGAAGAACACAGGGTGTTGTTAGCGACAACACCCTGGAAAACGGCTCACGGGAAGAGGGGAGGAAGGCGGGAGGGGGGTAACTTCTTCTTCTTTTAGTTATCAGTTCACTGGAAGGACGTGGAGGCTAAGACATACACGCACCCAAAAATTGACACCTTTCCTAAACAACACAACCTTCAACTCGCGAACTGGTCACGCTGCTTATAATATCAAGTATGTTGTTTAATACCTAATTCGTTTTATAGCAATTCTAACTGTTAATTGATTTTATTTTATTTACTTATTTCTAACGATGTCTTGAGATTAAATACAATACATATTCATTGAGGTTTTCCAACCTATACTACTACAGCATGTACCTACTATTAGTTGTAAGAAGAATAACAAAACACCCGGTCACTGTTGTTTAGTCTATCTTTATTTAGGACGCATTTATGTCTTTATTACTATAATAACAGTTTAAATAGTAAACATCTTTTTGCTTGGAATAAACTAAATAGAATGAGATCAGCATACTATTTATTATTAAGCTTCACCAGACACCAGGGCCGTCTTCAGTTTGCTTAGTTTTCCGGGTGCCCACAAATTTTTAGTAAAAATTTTTTTTGAGATAGTGCGGAATTTTATGCATTTTTGGCTTCTTCCATTATTCATATGTTACCCATTAACTCAAAATCCTTTATATTTGGGACACCCTGTATATATATATATATATATATATATATATATATATATATATATATATATATATATATATATATATATATAAAATATATATATGCTTGGCAGGCATAGCTAATAACCAATAAGAGCATTTGTTTACATGCATACCGCCATTTAACTTAACCAATCAGCTGCTTTGTTTACGTATGATGTCACTTCCGGCCATCCGGCGTTTACATCCGGCGGCCATATTGTTTACATCCGGCGGCCATATTGTTTACATCCTGCGCCCATGTTTGTTTACCTATAACATGTGCTTCTGACGTCAATTCCTGCGCTAGAAGGTACATTACGGTACTACTGATGTTAACCTCCAAGAACAACCATCTCACCAAAGTCCAACCTAAACAGAATGGAAAACGTATTAAAGCACGAATTTCTAGCATTTTGATGAAATCAACCATTCCTGCTATTAATAAATACACTCACCACTATCTTTTTCTTCGAATTCCGTCGCTTTTTGGTCGATGATGGTGGCAGCATTAGCATAGAACTCCTCTACGTTGGACCCCTCGGTGATAACAGCATTTCGAGTTTGAAATGATTTAACATCATCCAATCCTTTACTTTCCAAAATATAGTAACCGAAATACTCCATATTTACTTTAATCGCTGTATGTTTAGCAACCTCTCTACTTATCAAAGGTAATACTTTCCGTCGCAATTCGCCCAGAAATTCTTTTACATCCACCGAATGTTGTTGGGGTGAAACCCGATAACTCACGATTCGAGATTGGAAGGCTGATCTGATAATGTATACATCTTAATCATTATCGTTGACCTGACACGCTCTATCACGATGTCTGCTGCTACGTAAATGTCCAAGGCAGCACGATCGTTGGACGTGCAGATCGCATATGTCACAGAACACCATGGGATCTATAAACAAACCCAAAAATTTAAAAATTTTATACATAAATAGAAAAGAAGTATTACCATTTCTCCTCTGCCGTTTGTGCGGTGGCAAAATTTGATGATGACAAGCCTCTCTACGATGACGGTTTAAATTATCAACCCTGCTGAAGCTTCGTGAACAACGATCACATTGAATCATTTTATCAACTAGATGTACACAGACAACCAGCAATTTGAAACTAAGAATAATGCGAAGACCATGTTACATTTATAAGAGGAACTCGAGATAGGGTAAAGGAAATCAAGAAAGGATCACACTCATGTTCGTGAACCAGGCTCGATGAGTCGCCTACGGATTTCTTTTTCACACAAGAATTTCAAATGTTTATCCATTAACAACTCATCGAGCCTAGCTAACTCCGCAACCATCCGTACTCTCGCAGCTTTTAACTCAACTATTTCTTTCTCTCTTTCATTCACACATTTGCAAGCCTGCTCAACCCGATCTGCAACCTACATGAGGACGTTATCAAAACCATCGGCAAACTCCTCAAGATGAGGCAGATCTGATTGATGACTCACATCACTTTCATCGTTCTGCTCTGGTTCATGAGCATATTGAATTGGTTGGTGCATGAACGACGTCCCTGGAAGTTGAAACTCAGAACGTGTCCGGAATCCAACCAGTTCAATAGGCTCTGTAACAGAAGGACCTGGAGCTTCTTCAGTGAGTTGAAGCAGATCTGTAGTAGACGTACTCGGAACTTCTTCAACCCTCTGAAGTCGTTCTGCAGCGGAAGGTCCTGGAGCATCTTCAAGCAATCAAAGAAGTTCCGGAGTAGAAGTACCACCGACTTCTTCAGCGGGGTGCATCGTAGTGGATAGATAATTCACCCCCACACTTTCAACCTGATTTGCTACAGCTTCCACTCTACAATCGTCTGAACTCTTTGGAAGCTCTAGCATAATTTGATCCATTACCCGTTTCAAAACATGCAAATTTTCCTCATTCAAATCTAATTCATCATCAATTACTGGACTCAAAACATTTACCTAATTCACATCATTCAGCTCTAAATCACTCAGATCGATAAGGCAATCAAGGTTATTTAAGTGAGTAAGGGTGTTCTCATCGACCAAGGGAGAAATGGGAGCAGTCCACATATTCTCACCCCAAGCACAAGATGTGTCGAAATTATCGCATAGGGAGCTCCTAAACGAATCATTGTCGCTACCATCATTGACCACAACACCATCTCCAACAGTAGCGATTGTGGCGTTGTTGAGACCCTCGGAATCGATTATGGTGCTTAGAATTGTAATCACGACACCATCGTCAAAAATACTTTTAACGTTTGTAACAATACCGTTGAGGATGGTGCCATGGTTGGGGTCGACAATACCACCATCGTTGACGAGGGTCTCAAACATCGCTATCTGCATTCGACGTACTCACACGGTCACAAACACACAAACTTTCAGAAGGTCTCGTGAGAAGATTTAAAAGAATCGGCATGGAAGATGGTTCTGGAGAACACAAGTCCACTGTTTCAATGAAATTCTCGCAAGGTTTAATTAAGATATTTTGTAAAATATTCACACGGGACCTTTCGAAAGTATTAATTTTAGAAGGGCCAGCTGTATCATCTTCAGCGAAACGTTTCAAAGAAAGACCTGGTGTTAACGAGCACACTCTTAGACATTTTACTCGACATTTTAGGATGTGTTAATAATAATGTAAGCATGAATAATGTAGGTATAACGTACACTCAAACGCAAAGAAAATGTCACCCCTATAAACTCGGGTCTCTACCGCCGTAATGAGTTTATGGCATATTGTAAATTATAACCGAGCGAGTTATTATCTAGGTAGACAGAACTTTAGATGAAATACTTAGGACAAGTAAAACTTTCATCATGTGACCATTAAATTTCAAGAATATTGTTAAAACAACCAAAAAAATTTGTACGTTGACTTTTGCACTAATTTTTGTTTAAAGAAATTTTTTGATCAGTCTTAGTTCACGCGTCTTAAATCAACGCTAGGGCTATAATAGCGTATGTCTAAACCTTGGGTAATAATATACTATTTTAAGCATATTATTATTTCTTACAAAAAAAAACCTTTCAAAAACACCGAAAAAATGTAGGTAGCTGAATGTGAAACTCGCTCGGTTATAATTTACAATATGCCATAAACTCATTACGGCGGTAGAGACCCGAGTTTATAGGGGTGACATTTTCTTTGCGTTTGGCTGTACGTACGTTATACCTACGTTCATACGTTATACTTCGTTATACTTCGATCATTTGCTAACAGTACGTATGTACGTACTGTTAGCAAATGATCGAATAAAGAGATAACGTGGTCATATAAATAACTTGAAACAAAGCTCATATTCCCACGATGAATGCAGGAATTTATGACCGATCAAACACCTATACAAGGAACTCAACTCAGAAGTTCAAGCTCTCACGGTTTGTTAGATGTTAACCGGTTAAAGACCGTTATAAGCAAAATGCAACACACAAATTTACTTTACTTTCCCCCTTATGGGGTTTAAAGCTAATTGCTAAATTCCTGCGATTTGCAAGTTCAATTTCTTATGTCCGGTCTTGGTCCCGCTTGGTTAATTACATATAAGAGTAGGTATTGGGGCAGTTGAGTCCAACCCCTCCCTTCCTACTTTTAGCCACGCCCCTTTCCCCTTCTCCCTTCTGTTAGCTCCTCCCCTTCGCTCTGATTGGTCGACGCCATCTTGGATGACACGCCTACTTCTCTCTGATTGGTCGACGCCATCTTGGATGACACGCCTACTGCTCTCTGATTGGTCAATTAAGTCACCCTTACTGCTCTCTCATTGGTCAATTAAGTCACCCTTACTGCTCTCTGATTGGTCAATTACACCACCCCTATAGCTCTCTGATTGGTCAATTAAAATAAGAGAGTTGTCCGGATTATTGATTGAGTTGATCGGCTTCGCCCCTATAGCTCTCTGATTGGTCAATTAAAAAATAAAGGCGTTGTCCTGATTATTGATTGAGTTGATTGTCCAATAGAAACCTCTAGAAGGTATTAATTAAACATAATAATAATTGAAGGGTTGTGCGCACGCGTTACCCTGAGTATTGATTTGTAGATTAGCCCAATAGGAGGCAGGGATTCACAATATTGATTTTCCCTAACTGTTGTCACGTCCCTACGATTACGGAAATCTGTATTACCGACAACGTACTGAACTTACGACAGACGGAGCCATTTGTAAAAGGAATCGATATTACAGAAAACGTATTCATGCCAATTGTAAAAAGGATAGTTACGTACTTTATGCATGTTTTCAACTATTACAATAATAATAATAAGAGTATATTCAAAAGCATGAAAAAATTCTTGTTTGAAATTACCGAAATACCAGTTGAAAGGGTTAACATATGGAAAGATCACTAGTACTAACTAACTATAAACGAGATATATTTTAAATGTAAATACAAAGTGTGCAGATATTGATTAGTATTGCAAAGAATAAAGGGTGTGAAATGAACCGTAACAAGGGGTAAATGCATAGGTTATATTATGATGTATCCGTGATTGAAACGTCAATTACTTACGTAATAATACATAGCTACCATTGTTTTTATTATTATTAATAATAATTCATTTTTATTAACAATTATGTTATTGCTTTCTCTTGTCGGGTGTCACTGTACATGCTTATAGGTATACGATATTTATTTATCTTTATGTTTTGAAGGCGAATGAGCATATTTACCATAAAAACGTATGCAAAATACTTAGAAATGTATTATCCTAGATATCAAGTCTTAACGTCAAATTAAATGAAAAATAGTGTTTTATAGAGTGTTAAAGGAAGGATGTAATAGTAGTAGTAATGGATATTATTGATTTGCATATATACCCAAGCCCTGAAAATCATAAAAATGCTTGAAAAAAGTATATGAACTACTGAATCGTTAGAAGCACTGAGGGGTCTACAATATTGATTTTCTTTCATTCGTAACCCTCATAGAGGCGTAAGACAATATAATACTTATCTGAATTATTTCTTCTCCTAACATGTTTTATGAACTAATAATAATAATAATAATAATGAAACTCGATAAATAATTTTTATTGGTTTTTATTTCATACTTTTGCTTAATATAAATTACATATGCATGAGATTATATGAGTATATCATTTTATAAACTAACTTAAATCAACTTATATGCTAACAGTTTTTTTCTTTTACTTAAAATAAACTACACACACACACACACACAGAGAGAG
Source organism: Agrypnus murinus (assembly GCA_929113105.1). Taxonomy (NCBI): domain Eukaryota; kingdom Metazoa; phylum Arthropoda; class Insecta; order Coleoptera; family Elateridae; genus Agrypnus; species Agrypnus murinus. The sequence goes on from OV816027.1 coordinate 26,321, forward strand.
ACACATACACATTAAACTATATGAGTATACCATTGTCTAAATTACTTAGATTAACTTTAACTTAGTAATATAGAAGTATAATCCTTTTACTAAATATAACTTACATATGCATGAAACTATATGAGAGTATATCATTTATAAATGAACTTAGATGTTATGTGAGAACATCTTCAGCCTTTATCCAGGACTTTTCGTTTAAACCAAGCCATTTGACGTAAATGTCACCATTGCTGCGGTGTTTAAGTACTTTTTCAACTAAGTAAACGTCTGGCTGTTTGGTTTTCTGCAACTCGAACTCGTAGAAAGCTCCTCGAACAGCAACCCCATGAAGATCTTCCAGCAGATATCTGACAGGTTTTGTAAATTGAACTTTAACTATTTTGAATAATTCAGTTGACCAGTTGGGCGTGTATCCCTTAGAAAAAGCCCCTTTGAACTTACTAATACGTACGAGGTCATTCAAGTCTAGTTTACGTTTACTTCCTGCCGCGACATCAGCTTTTACATTAGTGTCATAAACGGCTAGTTGGGTCGTAGGTGTAACAGTAGCAGGAGCTCGGCCTATCGTTCTATGTCTGGTGTTGTTATAGCTGTCAACTACCCTCTGTAATATATCTATCCATTTAAATGATCCACGGTAGCTAAACTCTTTATACAGTTTTTGCTTAATTGTACGGATAACGCGTTCAACTACCGAAGCCTTAATTACGGAATATGTAGAGTAATGATTTATAGTGTGCTCTTTCATTAATCGTTTAAAATGTTTATTGTAAAACTCTTTCCCGAGATCCGTCTGAAGATTCTTGGGTATGACTGAACTCTTAAAGATGCTGCGGACCTGCTTTGTCACCTCTTCTCCGGATTTAGTTTTCAACGGTCGTGCATACAGATATTTCGAATAACAGTTTATCATCAGCAGTATGTAACGATACCCCTTATTTACTTTAGCATAGGGAATAAACTCGGCTAAGTCAGCCTGGAACAAGTCCTGGAAATCTTTTATTATAGTGCGACGTCTTTGAAAGTTTTTTCTAGCAGCCCTGTGTATTTCATCAACAACGGTTTGTTTAGCACTAGTCATTATCATACAATTAATCTCAACGACACCGAGAGAGCAACGTCTCAAATAATTATATTGGCAGCAACCGTGTTTGATGAATACTGAACAATGTTAAAGCAATATATCATTATATACCCCCGAAATATTCTATTCTATGATGCCTTCCTCCTTAAGTTCGCTTATAATTGATATTATTTCGTTTTCATTCTGTGAACTAGTGTTGCCGGCACTCTTTACAGCATATAACAAACGAAGCCGGTCGACTAGCTCGTTAGCCTTATTCCAGTAGACGTATTCGACTTTGCAATCGCTTAATTTTTTAAAATTTGTCGATGATGATGATGATAGTCTAATGCCTAAGCCTTTGATTCTGGGTAAGTTCGGTTTAATTATATAATCATACTTCCAATGTTTAACAGCTGTTAGTTTACCCTGTGGTCTATATGATTTCTTATGCGCATTAGTAAGGGCTATTATCTGCATATAATTATTGATATCAGCTTGCGATGGTATAGACTCTAATTCACTAAACGTGAGTAAGTCAAACAAACCGGGTGTTGCTTTGAAAACGTTGTTTTTAATTATGATGTTTGTATCACGCATAGTCACAGGGGAAGATGCAAATGTCCACGCGTCTCGATCAATTTTATATCTAATACCGAATCTAGTTCTATCTATATTTTTGTTTCCGACAGCGTTAGCTATCAGCATACCGTAATGAGTAGGGAGATCAAGAGTTTTATTAGATTCTTCTTCTTCTTCTTCGTCTGCTTCCGATGATGATGATGTAGCAGGTTGTATTTTAACTTTCAACTGGGGAATGTAACTAGCTGTAGTAGTAGTAGCAGCAGATGGTTGTGTTTTAACTTTCAATAGGGGTACGTTAGAGGTGTTAACTGATTTAGCAATGGTTTCCAGTGGTGATATAACTGGATTGTGTGTGACGCGATACATACGTTCTGCTTCTGCTCTATCACGACGAAAGTATGCAAACTTCTTACGTATAGCATTACGAGCATGTATTATTTTACGCTTTAAACTCAGATCATACGTGTTGGACATGTCGGCTATGCAGAGACTACTAAACGATTCGACTCTAATTATAAACTTATATATGAATCAAAACCCTTCCGATATCTGCCACGGTCTAGAGAGCTGTCTTTATTAATTACCAGGAAATCATGCGGCTCCTTCCAACATAGAGAGCAAATGTTTTTGAACTGATCATAGCTAATACCGTCTCCTACAACATGATCGCTAAACACGTGTTTTAAGTTCAACTCGTCTTGTCTAAAGAGAATAATTAGGTTTGCATTGTCCCTAATCAGATGTTTCGGTATCTTGGCGTACGTTTGGCCTAGATAAAAACAGTCGACACCCTTATGCCTACCCATGCTAAAATATTCTCTAATCTTTTCCTGCTTGCTGCAAATTATATCATCAAAAATGAACACTGAATTAGGTTTAACATCACCGGGGCTGATTACGTCATCGTTTTCGCTAAATTCATGATATCCCATACCCGTAAGTGGTTTCATAACACGTCTTAAGAATTCATATTTAGGTTGAAATAAAGATTTGGCGTATAGATAGATATTTTCAAATTTTAATCCGTTTTCGCTAGTGAGTAAACCTAACATAGTATTAGTTTTACCACAGGAAGATGGACCGCTCAATATTGCTCTACATGATACAGGTAACAGGTCGCCATGTTTCCTAACATCCTCGCCTGATCGTCGTTGTAAAGATGTATCATCGCAGTCGTCTAGGTTACATATGTTTAGTGACTTATTTTGTTTAACGACCTTCATTACGGTATGCATACGTGTCTAGTCACGGTCTCGTTAAACGGATTATACTCGATTAATGCGTCGTGAAGGATCAAACAATACGCCTTAGTTGTGTTCGTAAATGCGGCTGAAGACTAGAGCTCTAGTCTAATATCGACAGTGGAATCCTTAAAACTCTCTACCTGTCTTGAACAGTCAATAACAAAAATGGGATACGTTTCAAACGATTTGTAGCTGAGTAAACAGCTCTCAGCCGCACCTCTACCTATACCGTCATAGTAGTTCTCGCGAAAACGAGTATAATTCAGATACGCAGGAATGTAGTCCTTACGGTCGAAATCGAGATTTAAACGCTGATGCGGGAACACTTGCGAATTTAAATACAACTTAACGTCGACCAAGTTCGAATGAGTAAATGTAGTCGGGTTACCCGTCCTTATACCCAGCTGACGCTCGTCTTGTAAAACTACAAAGACCCAGCGCGGTTTCTCTAGATCATTGGAGTTCTTTACGCGCCAAACCTGGTTTTTAGTAGTTCCCAACGAGGGTAACTCGTGTAATTCCCAACGTCTAAACGGAGCGATAATAGAAGAATTATCTCTTAAACTCTCCACCAGGTTCACCTTGCTTTCATCTGATAACAGTATATGCGGAACTTCCCACGAAAGCTTATCAATCTTGATATCTACATTGGTACCTGCATCACCTGCGTCGCTTTTATAGCAATTAAAATCGTTCTTGGAGCGAATTAAAACTAGCTGACAACTCATATGAGGTATTACTTTTTTATAATCGTCTGCAAATCCAAAGATATCTTTTAATGGTATTCTACACGTGAAATGAAAAACGTTATTCCCCTGGTTATGTAGCAAAGCATTATCGTTAGTAATCCCAATGTTCCACGCGTTACAGGTTAAAGCTCTATCCTCGGCGCCGTGTGAAACGAGACCTTTTATAGTGCTTGTAATGCCGGGCTGTTTACAGACATCTATGAGCTGGTTTGTGCCTAATATTAGTTGAATTTCATCAAACAGAAAGTGGGCAAAATTGTTTACCAGAAGGAATTGCTTGTTTTCTGCACGCGTTATGCTACCTTTAACAAGTACATAGCTGTCATACAAAGCTAAAACGTTATCGGAATTTTGTATGCTGATTCTAATGGTGTCGGAATGATTGGCATTTAGCGTAAACGGCAGATAGGTATAAAAATCCTCTTTTATTATATCTGTATCGACGCGAGGCTTCCCAAATATGTTTAATTTATCAATGGTAAAGGTGTCGGTGTTAATATGCATTTTACTTCGTTTTGACATGCTGCTGCTGCTGCTGTTATCGTACTTTAAAGCCTAAAGATTCAAGAAAAAGGCGACGAGCTTTAGTTAGTTTTAATCGAAGGTCTGCACGTGCCGACGTTCGACGGTGAATGACCTTTGATGGACATATGCTGATGTTTTTATAGCTAAAGTTTATTCCCATTTTTCACGTTTAAGTTCTAGCCTGATGCTCGTGAAAGTGTCTTCAGACAAATTTATCAACTCTCCTCTCGCGTCTACCAGTCTAATGGTAATGTTGTCGATCTCGGTGACAGTGATGGGAAAGTAAATCACATGCGATGGCTCCTTTTCAATCAGATAACCGGGTGGTACGCAAACACCAAATTCGAAGATTGTATGACCTGCTTGATTGTTTCTATATGAGCCGCCTGTAATATTCGTGTCTACAAAGATGTTTGGAGTTGAAAGTATATCGACAACTCGATCTGATACGTGTCTACTACCGGGTTCTAGCACGCGCTTCTTAAATCCTAGTAGTGATCCTATGTTATCGGGTTTGGTAAAATCAATCAACTCGGTAGCTGATTCAATCTCACACTTTCCCGTATTAGTGTTAGCTTTGATTTGTAGTAGTAGATCTCCCTCTTCGGGATCGCCACTAATTTGATTCTTTATATAGTTAACGATTTCAGACAACTCGTAGCTACCCGGTTCAATAGTTATCGCCTTTTCTCCGTAATAAAATTTATTTTTGCCTGGGTATATATTCCGTATCGTGTGACTTGTATATAAGCCGACTAAACCTAGTGAGTATTCGTAACGCACGTGATCTAGTGTTATAGGTGGATAAATACGATCCGTAGAAAGCCTGTTTCCTGTACCGTACACCGTGATGGTCCTAGCCATACTTAACCGATTTACACTTTCACCTCTCTTTTATACAAAAATCGTAGACACAGATGTCCGCAGTTGTATGTATTGAACTTTTGTTCTTGGGCTACGTTGTAGTATACGGCGCAGCGAGGCCCTAAATATTTCACAAGTTCAGATGGTGGTCTCAGGTCTCCGAAGGGGTCATAGTACAAAACCACGTTTCGATCCTTTCTATAGGCAACCCAATGAGTACCCGGTCCTCCAGCGTCGTCAAGATTAACAATAGCTCTTTCGAATTGCAAAGGTTTCGTTGCAGGTAGACTTGTTCTCATATAGACACCTCTAAAATAGGGAATGTCTTTAGCATGTTTTATTATATCTAGGTCTGTAAGTGGTCTCCGAGGCAAGTTATTCAGTTTTTTGACCGCCTGACATATGGTTTTAAGTACAATGCAGCTCCGCCAGCTCTATACGGTTTCAGGTAAAGGGCGTTCCCGTTCTTACCGCCTAAAGCGATAGCTTCCATACTTTTATTATGCCGTGTAGTTTCTTCTAGCTGTCTCTTATTACTACTAGCAGTGTTAACAGCTTTTGCTACCCCTGAGGCGCCTCCTATAATTGCACCGAGAGCCGAGAGGCCAGCAAAAATTGGTATGAGTGGTAAAATACCCCCTGTAGCTGTAGGCACAGGAATTATTCTGGGTACTTTAACGTTTTTTCGACCGCCTACGTTTTGAATGATTCTTCTGGCAGCGCTCAGGGCATGATGTATTAAATCTTTACCCGTGAGTCTCTTGCTTGCACGATTCACTACACCAACAAGCTTCTTTAAAACGCCACCTTTGAAAGTGACAGTTTTCTTCATCATCTTTTTAGCGAGACCCTTTTTCGCCGACAGTTTGTTTGTCTTTACGCCCATTCCCAACTTTCTTTTAGCCTTCATTATACCGGTTACAAACAGAGCTGATGCTTTTTCCCCTAATTTAGAGTCTTTAGCCTTAACACGCTTCCAAGCGGCTTCTTCTAATACACGATCTGCCTGGTGTCTACTGTTCAAATCGGAGCTTTGAGCGTACGAGATGTCGTGCTGCATACACGCCTGGTCCAAAGGATTTATACCTTTATCGCCACGTTGTAATCTTTTAGATAATTTAGTACCAGGTCCACAGTACTGATATGAAGGAAGATGTAGTTCAATAGGCAGCTTGTCTATGAGCTTGTTAACAAAGCCGTTACCTTCGTGAACTAACATCTGGTACTGAGAGAAGAGACTGCTTGTACCTGTATTTATACTCGGTCACCACTGCAGCCGGACTAATCTGTGTTCTGAAATCTCTGCGTATAGATAAAGTCTCTATGATCAGCTTGTAGAATTTCACACAGATGCTTTTCAACATTATGTATTCTTGTTTGAAAACGGTATCTGTCCAGAGCTAATGTTTGCCAGTCTCCCTTTCTTGCCTGTCTGTATGCATACTCCCATACTATCATATGATGTATATTATTCATGCTTGCGTCGGCGAAACTTACTTTCTTTACCATATCGATGTGTTGCTGCTGCTGCTGTTGCTACAAATCGCTATGTTTGGAGAGTTATTGACATTAGTAAAACTAAAAACTTTGTTTAAATACATTTTTATTTCTTCAACGATACATTTAGGCTAAGTTAGAAAAAAAAATAACTGATTAGCGTAGATATAAGCAAACTAAGCATTTGCGCAGCATTCCCGTAAGGCTCACCACGTTTCCTATCTGCGCTAATCAGGCATTTGATATAATACACTTAAAACTAGAATAAAAAATGGTGTCAATATGATTAGGTCAACCGATAGTAGTAGTAAATTCCGTTATTAGTCGGTATTGTACACTCTCTTTATGTTGTAAGAGTTCGTACGTGTTGCAGATTCGGCTATTAGGGCATCAAACGATGATCGCATAACTTTTTGAGTATCCTCGAGCACTTGTACTTTATCTAATAATTTTTTATGATTACTATCTAGGGTATTATTCGTTTCTTCTATCTTTGTCAACACACTCGAATGATTAGTTTCCATCTCATCATTCGCTATTAGGTTATTTCTCTTTGTTTCTTTTTCCAACGTTGTTAGCAAACTGTTAAGTTTACTAGTTTCAATGTCAACCTTTGTTACCTTTTGCTTTAGATCTTTAATAGTGTTCTGAGTGTCGGTAGTCATTGTAATGAAGGTTTGTACAGCAGAGTCGAATTGAGCATCTACATAAGCTTTAGAAGTGACATCCGTGCCATCTATAGGGTAACTTACTGAAACAATACGTTTACCATCTGCATTAAACTGCATTTGATCGTTTGTATGCATAGCCCGATTGTTAAAATACTGCCTAGAGATTACATCTTTATCCTCTAGAGGCTCCCCTATATTACAAATTCTTCCATCTTTAGCATCATAGTACGACCCCTGTCCTTTATCCTCTCGTCGTTGTCTCAAACAATTAGAGAGTAATTTTCTTTCAACATCGTCCACCAGCTCGTCGGTATACTTTTTCGTACAAACATCGTGGTCGTCAAGCGGTCCTTTAACGTGTACAAGTCTTCTTTTCTTAACATCAATTACACCTTCATCGCTATCTGATAACATTAGTACAGAACGCTTCGTGACAAGATCGTTATCGTTGATAGGAGCGCCTACATTAGTTATACGTCGGTTCTCAACATCGAAATTGCCCTCTGGTGTTAATTTGAAACCATAACCTCTCGGTCCGCGTTTTGTTGCAGCCATTGCTTCATCTGTCGTGCTCATCATAGCTCTGCCGAAGAGATCTATTGTGTTCATGATGACGTATGACAAATAACTGTCACGCACGAACAGAATACACAGTATTTATAGTTGAGATCTTCATAGCGCAATGATGTACATATTTCAATACGTCATGAGATTTATACAGCTCGTCGGATGTTCTCGGGTATAATTTTGCTGCCTTTTGTTTTAGATCTTTAATGGTGTTCTGAGTTTCACCGGTCATTGTAGTGAAAGTTTGTACTGCAGAGTCGGATTGAGGAGCTACATAGACTTTAGAAGCAGCAGCAGCAGCATCGGTGTCATCCAAGGGATAACTTACTGGAACAATGCGTTTACCACCTGCATTAAACTGTTGTTGTTATTGGTCGTCTGTATGCATAGCTCGTGAATTAAAATATTGTCTAGAGATCACATCGTTATCCGATGTCGGTGCACCTATATTACATATCCTCCTATCTTTAGCATGATAGTATAAACATTTAGATAGTAATTTTCTTTCAATATCAACAGATACAAAGGGTGAATTTGCAAAGTACGCATACATTTATTGATTTTCGGTTGGTAGTAGGACCCTCTTTAGTACATTAACAAAATTAAATGAAGAGGGAAACTATTTACTACTACTCTCCCTAAGTTATTTACTAACATGCTTGTTGCATTTTGCGCTTTTTAGAATATATCTCGTTTATAGTTGGTTAGTACTAGTGAGCTTTCAATAAGTTAACCGTTCAGTTGGTATATCTACCCTAACTCCCCCTTTCATTCGAAAAATCAATATCCAGACAAACTGTACTCTTGTAGTAATTAAATCAACACCCCAATCACGGTTCATTTCACACCCTTTATTCTTTGCAACTAATCAACATTCCAAAATATAGTTGCTGAATATATTTGATACGAGATTAATGAAAACAATTAACAAAACATGACTACTGTTCTAGACTTATTTAATAAGATTGCATAATTTTCTATAGATTTCATAAAGCGACTGATTAATTTAAATATTTTAGAAGAGGTGAAATACGACCTTTAGTTTTGTACGTAGTTGTATGCAAACACCCTTTAATGAATCGTGCTATATAATGTTACGTAATCGTTTTATCATGTATTACGTCTTTTTACGGTAGAGTTATACAATCTAATTCATGAAAAGTAATTGACGTTTCAATCACGGATACATCATAATATAACCTATGCATTTACCCCTTGTTACGGTTCATTTCACACCCTTTATTCTTTGCAATACTAATCAATATTTGCACACTTTGTATTTACATTTAAAATATATCTCGTTTATAGTTAGTTAGTACTAGTGATCTTTCCATATGTTAACCCTTTCAACTGGTATTTCGGTAATTTCAAACAAGAATTTTTTCATGCTTTTGAATATACGCTTATTATTATTATTGTAATAGTTGAAAACATGCATAAAGTACGTAACTATCCTTTTTACAATTGGCATGAATACGTTTTCTGTAATATCGATTCCTTTTACAAATGGCTCCGTCTGTCGTAAGTTCAGTACGTTGTCGGTAATACAGATTTCCGTAATCGTAGGGACGTGACAACAGTTAGGGAAAATCAATATTGTGAATCCCTGCCTCCTATTGGGCTAATCTACAAATCAATACTCAGGGTAACGCGCGCGCACAACCCTTCAATTATTATTATGTTTAATTAATACCTTCTAGAGGTTTCTATTGGACAATCAACTCAATCAATAATCAGGACAACGCCTTTATTTTTTAATTGACCAATCAGAGAGCTATAGGGGCGAAGCCGATCAACTCAATCAATAATCCGGACAACTCTCTTATTTTAATTGACCAATCAGAGAGCTATAGGGGTGGTGTAATTGACCAATCAGAGAGCAGTAAGGGTGACTTAATTGACCAATGAGAGATCAGTAAGGGTGACTTAATTGACCAATCAGAGAGCAGTAGGCGTGTCATCCAAGATGGCGTCGACCAATCAGAGAGAAGTAGGCGTGTCATCCAAGATGGCGTCGACCAATCAGAGCGAAGGGGAGGAGCTAACAGAAGGGAGAAGGGGAAAGGGGCGTGGCTAAAAGTAGGAAGGGAGGGGTTGGACTCAACTGCCCCAATACCTACTTATAAGTTTCCCACGAGTACTACTTTTACTTTCCCCTCGGGTTGTTTAAAGCTAATTGCTAATTTCCTGCGATTTGCAAGTTCAATTTCTTATGTCTGGTCTTGGTCCCGTTTGGTTAATTACATATAAGTTTCCCACGAGTACTACTTTTACTTTCCCCCTCGGGTTGTTTAAAGCTAATTGCTAATTTCCTGTGATTTGCAAGTTCAATTTCTTATGTCTGGTCTTGGCCCCGCTTGGTTAATTGCATTTAACTTTCCCACGAGTATTTCTAACTAACTAAGTAGCTAATATTGAGAATAGTTTTGAATCATTCAAAATTAAATTTTTATTGTTTATAATAGTTTGGCGCGCATTTAGTCATTCAAAATAAATTTAGAAATATTTGAAAAAATAAGCTTTTCAATTTGAATATTTTTATCTGAATATTAAAAACTTTCTTTAGAAAACGATAATAACTAGTTATACAAATTATTTAACAAATATTTTCTAAATATTAAAACATTTTACAAAATATTGTGACTATTACAAATATTTCAATTCGGGGAATTTCCCGTTGCTCAAAAAATATGCCGCCCTGGGCCATAGCTTATTTAGCCCATATATAAATCTGCTCCTGATAATAGAATTCATTGTTAGACGTTTGCTTACTACTAACAGTTGCTCTATAATTCAGTCTTACCGAATACCATCGTTGAATCAGAATGTTTTCTGAGAATCTATTGTTTGTTAAAGCACACCCTAACGCTTTACCACAGTTTAAGGCTACACTACGGTCTGAAAGATTTGATTTAAGTAGTGTTTGTGATGTCACAATTCCTGCACACGATCGACTTCTGGTCAGCACAGGTTTGAAAATAAAATTACCAAATAATTGTTACGGTAGAATCGCTCCTCGCTCAGGTTTAAGCCTCAAACATATCGATGTCAGCGCGGGAGTAATTGATCCCGATTTTACTGGTATAGTGCAAGTTCTTCTTGTCAATCATTCGAACTCACCCTATATAGTGCGTGCCGGTGACCAAATTGCTCAACTCATTTGCGAAAAGATATCTTTTCCAGAAATTGTTGAATGATATGAAATTGATTCTACCAGCAGAGGCGATGGTACTTTTGGTTCTACTAGGATGCATTAAGTTCTGTTCAGCTTATAATTACTCATATGGTTTTATACTGATTGTAATCTAATAAAACAAGTTTTGAATTTCATTGCATTTTTTAATTTACATTACTTATTTGTAATACTAACACTAATACTAATTTTTCTTTATCTCTACGAAGCTATTCTCTTCTCTCAATGTGATGGTCGGTCCAGGGCCAAACCTTAATATTTTAATTTGTCCCACAGGGGGCACAACCGCCAATGTGTAGGGGACTCTACCCCCCTGTAGGACAAACACGAACTGTGTTATGGACCTCTTCTCAATCCACAGCTCTCCCATTGTAAGTTCTAGTACTTCTGTAGAAGAAGAAAATACGTTATTCACTATGTACAAAATAATAATATTGATCTTACCATATCCATAGCCAAAATCCATTTTTTCTCGTCTACTCTAAATTTCAGCTTGAACTATGTATTCTCCGTCAAATATATCCTATTTTATACTGTACACGGTCGGGTAAGGGAATAGGAGCAAGCAGTGTCATTCACATTCCTATAATCCTTGACCGCTAAACAATACCGGAAGTACCAGCCTAGGCCTTTGACCGATGTGGTCATGGTTAACCACTATAGTCCTTGACCTTAAGGTTCATTACAGCAGTATGATGGTGCCACCGCTGCTCGCATACATTAAAACGAATAAAGTGAATGCTTTAGAGTTAGTTTATAACGTGCAGTTGTACGGTGTTGATCTATCGACGAACAAATTGCGATGAATAATCTACTTTTATCTCTTGATGACATAACACAGTTACCTATCGATTTCCTGAAACGATATTGTGCACATGCTGTAGCACGACATTTCCTAAATATCTACAACAGGAACTGCACCAATATCAATACTGCACTGTTCACTTTCCTAAGCAGGGTGATGTTCTAGATGGACCACCACTTTTAAAAATCAATTGTGCACGTTGTAAAACATGTAACTAAATGTTTATGCAACTTTATTTCTAATAAATGTCTATGCAAATTCTTTAATTTTTATTTATAATAAAAACCTTAACCTTAAAACCAGAGAAGCCTTAACCTCGGAAGAAAGTGGTGGAGGGAGGTCACCTTAATATGATGACTACAAAAGGCCTTGACCGCAATTCCTAGTATGATGCTACCAGTAAAAAGTACGTAGTAAGTATAAAAGACGTCTCGATCCTAGTGGAGTCAGTCTTTTATCGAATTAAGTAAACATACCTTCTTTTAATTAAGTACTAAAAGTTGTGATGCTAAAGGTATTATCCAAGAGTTTCTACGGCAGACTTGGGAATGGTACACATGGGAGTCGCCCATATATCAATATTAATCAAGAGGGTATTTATGGTCCACTAGCCGAATCTGCGTGTGAATGGTTAAATGACTGTCGCAAAAAAAAGAGTGTTGATGGTAAAATACTAACTAAGGTTATTGGTAATAAAGATACACCTATTGCTGTATGTAAACTTCGACATATAATGTATAGAAAGCGTATGAAGAAAGTATTATGTCATGTGTGTAAAGTAGATTATGCCAATTATGTACGTAATGAAACGTTTGATGTTGTTCGTTATCGTAATCTAATATGTAATAGTTGTGCCAAGAAGGATGATGAATATGCTACAAGCGTGTATTCCGATTCCGGTAGTAACTATAGTGATTTGGATGATATATTAAATTAATAGTATATTATATACCAAGGTTGTGAAGAGTTTTTTCTAGAGCCGAGCATTATTAGATCCCGAGATGCGCAGCATCGAGGGATATAAGATGAGAGGCTCTAGAAAACACTTCACAACCGTGGTGTATATATTATTTTTTTCACTACTAGTACTTTTATTCCTTTTATTCTTCTCACATAAAAAACGTACTATCTCGATCACGGATTTTTTCCTGGATGCCAGTGTATAATGGGATGAATTTTTGCCCCGTGTTACACTAAAATCTGGATTATTGACTAGTAGTCAATAATAAAAAATTATTTACCACTAGGCAAGAAGGCTAACTTCACAAGGTGACAACAGACTAGATAATAGTATGTTTTAAAGCTAGTAGTGAAAAAAATACATATGCTACTTAATGTATTTACAACAATAAATGTTTATGCACATTCTTTCATTTTTATTTATTACCTTGACCTTAGCAGAGGTGGTGAGGGGGATCTGACCGTGAAGCAGAAAGTGGTGGCGGGAGGTCCAGAAAATCTAACCTTGAAGCATGACCTTGACCGAAAGCAGAAAGTGGAGGGGGGAGGTTTAGAAACCCCGTTCCTTCCCTACTCATAATAATAGTTTGCCAAAGGGTTTTATTAACAATTTAAACTCTGCTTAAATTAGACTGCTATTAAAGTTTTAAGACTGGTTAAAAGGTTTTATTAACTTGCATTAAAACGGATCTTTCTTTAACTTTGTACAAAGCAAATAATTAATTTATAATATTTAATATTACATAAAAATTTGAATAGCTTATGTTTAACGTACTCGTTGCTTAGTAAACTAGCTTGCTTTGCATTCAGATGTTATTGTTTATTTAAAATTAACAACATATAATCTGATTTATCTTGCGAACAATAATATTTCCTTATGTCATTTTAATGATGCTAAACCGCTAACAGTTTATTAACTAACTGATACATTAAGCATTGATAATATTAAAGTTTAATGTTAAAATAGTTATTTGCTAAAAGTTTTTATTAACATACATCATTTATTAGATTTTGTTTATTCCAAACTTGTTCTCCATATTTCCTGTTTAATCGTAATTTATAATAGACCCAATTTATAATTTAAAATTGACAGATTTAAAATGACAGATGCAAAAATGACAAATTTAAAATTGACAGATTCAGTAATTTGGCAGATTCAAATTTAGAGCCACATGTTGTGATATAAAATGGCTGCAGACTCTAATTGAAGGGTCTTCTTCTCTAATACAGTTCTCTTTTTACGCGATCTCTACATACCGGTAATACAGATTAGAGTCACTCTATATTACTCATAAGAGTTGAGCCAACGCCAATGTCAAACCGCCATTATGGATCCAAAAATATATGTTGCAAGAATTGTTACGAAGACTTTTTCTTTCATGCTAGAGATATAAATCTTTTTTTAAATTTTTTAAATCTGGCAGACCGATATATTCTAATTTTTTAATTAAAATGTATGTATCTTATGTTTAATAAAAAAAAATAACAAATCCGTTTTGCAAATTTTCGTCAAGATTTCACATTCAATTTTCACAGATTTTTTGATTATGTTTACGGGAATGTTTCATAAACTGCACATAGTTACAAATAATACAAATGTTGGCCTTACAGTTAGTTTTTGGTTCTCCTAAAAGTTGTAGTTTTTTTTTCGACAAATGCTGTTATTGACATCAACCCTTCAATTACATTTTATATTTATTAAAAACTTAAAGAGAAATACATAACAATTCTTCGATTTACTAAACATCAGTTTACTTTTGTCAAATTAAGGGCCATCTTTTCACCTCCTTGTAACTTTATTTGGCAATTAATTCTCACAGATACAATTGTAACCATAGCAATTAGCTTCCACATAAATTTATGAGGAAGTGGAAAGACCTGTCCTAAATTACATAATTTTGTCAAACTTCGTGTTTTTAAATTGGCATTAGTGCAAATGGATCCAACCAATCAGCATCAATTCCCGCGTTGGCCGAACTCTTATAAGTAATATAGAGTGACTCTAATACAGATTTCTTCATGACGCCCTCGAGTAGTAGTACAGTCTGCCGGTAACACAGATCCCTTCATGACGCCCTCTATTGACGATACACAGATTGCCGGTAATACAGATTCCCGTAATGGCGGGCGTGGTAGAATGGCGCCAGAGTTCCAAAATGGCCGTCGTCAGCCAATCAGAGAATAGCAGGCGTGTCTACAGGAGTGGGGGTAACCAATCAGAGAGCAGTAGGCGTGTCATCCAAGATGGCGGCGACCTATCAGAAGCAAGGGGAGGAGCTACAGGAATGGGGGGTAGCCAATCAGAAGCAAGGGAAGGAGCCATGCCATTGGAATGCCAAATGGCATGCCAATTTCCATCTGGGCCAGGTGGTCCAATACCTACTGTTGCTATAGCAGTAGCTTACTTTCCAAGGTTTTTACAACATATGAAATGTACTACATATTGCAATATGATTGTGAATAAAAATACTTACATATTTAAATCCTTTGTCAATGATAAATAAGCGTATCATGGATGATCTTTTTTATTACTATTGCAATTTTTTACTGTACAGTACGAGAACATTTTTCTTGTAACGTGGACTGTCAACAAAAATACTACATACCGCGTTTTGAAGTTACAGTTAGTAAACAGGTTTATTTAGGTTATGTTACCTATGGTAACTAAAAAAAATGACAAATAAATACACCAATATTCTGGTCACGATAATTACTTTTTTACCGACCACATGTTCTGTAAAAACGATCATATTAATATAATATATACCTACGTAATTGTAATTTTTAAACAACTTTTTATTAAATTTTGCTTTATTAAAGTTTGTGGCAGGTTTGCTCCCCGATGTCACTACTATTTGAAATACAGGGCTATACATCGTTGTATAGCCCCTTTATATTCAAATCGTAGCGACAACGATTGATCTCGCCGCTGGAGCAAAAGCACCAAAACGATGTTACCAGAAGTGACATTCTGTCTCACAATAATAATAAATCTTAAGGGCCGGTCTTTCCACCTCTCAATAAACTGGCCAATAAATTTATCTTCCCTATAACTTGGAAATGTGTCTTTTCACCTCAAATTAAATTATATCCTGTAGATAGGTTGGATTATCTGACCGATAACTTAATGCCAACCTGAGCTGCCCTTTAACCATTTAAAGAGAAGTTTAATGACCAGATGCTTTTGTGCACATTTCTATATAATCTCAATTTGCAAATATTATCAATAATAAAAAATTATGGATGTGGCAGAGGACATCGATTTAATATTAGATAATGATCTAATATAATTATTCATTAATCAACTGCAAAGATAATGCTAACATAAATGTTTGGGATGAACAAGAATTTATGAACAGATTTCGTTTGTCAAAAAACAGTGTGCAGGCTCTACTTGCTGGGATCGGTATTTTAACTCTTTTAGATCTAAAAGCTCTATTGCTGTAGTTACAATTATTTACAACAATGGATACCATAGAAACCGAGCTCTTCGAGTAAACAGAACTGAAATCCGAATGCGGCTATTAGAGCAAATAAGGAAACTGACAAGTCGTTGTGGTTCTAGTGATTAGTAATAAAGTTGGAAATTGAAAAATTTTGTGATAGCATATGCTTCAACATTTTCACTAGAAGTTAATTAAATAGCAGTCGAATATAATTTGATATAACTATCTTCAAGTATCAAATTAATGCACGGCAATTGTGAGTTTTCAAGTAATTACCACTGTTCATATAGGATATTATCTGTAAATGTTGCACTGCTTATTTTATTTTAAAAGAAAATTATTGTTCAAATAAAAGTTCACAAAAGTGAGGTTATATTGTTGTTTACAAACATCACCCAGATTCATTTTCATTTATCTTTCTCTAGCACACACAAATCCTCAGGCTATCTCTTTTATTACAATATTGCCAACTTCCATTCTGTAGATTTATCCTCTCAGTTGTTAATGCACACTTTAATTTAGTTGAAAAGACAGATTTGCTTACCGGCCAGATTAATCTTGACATTAAAATAAAGTTATCTTTAACTATAAACAACTTTAATGATAGATGGAAAGACCGGCCCTTAGTTTACTAATAATCATGCACAAAGCTAGAGTTCCTAAATATGAACTGTGCGGGGTGTTATTAAGAGTTAAGTCACGCATTTCAAATTTTCCTAGTGACATTTTACATTTTGAAACTATTTCTTAGAATGTTGGTAATCATGAAAGTTGGTTTAATAAATTAAACTGTCAATATAACAATTATATAAATCTGAAATTTGGTACAGTCGGTACAGTTATAGTTATTAACGTCATAAGGCCGATATGAAGCAAATAACGGACGCGGCTGAATATTGTAAAATCGAGGCGATAGCCGAGATTTTATAATCAGCCGAGTCTGTTATTTGCGTATCGGCCGTATGGCGTTCAGTACTTTTCATGATACCATGAATATTTAATATTTGAGAATGATTCGTTTTTCATCACTAATAAAATTTACGAGTGATCTGTGGCTTAATTGCATAATACTATAGCAACGGTTGTTTAAAAAGCAGCAATACGTTGAAAAAATTTGACGCGATGGAAGAAAATGCAACATTTTTCGAAAATTCTGATCAGATACGCGAGGAAGCAGCTGCAGCAAGTTGTGAGCTGTTACCCACCAAAACAAAGGACCGATACGTGAAGGAATATGAAGCTTTTACAACGTGGCGGAAGAGCAAGAATGTTGGTGGTGTAAATGAGGATATTTTACTGTGTTATGCGTCAGAATTAACGAAGAAATTTGCACCGAACAGTGTGTGGAGCAAAATTTCAATGCTAAAGACATGTTTGCGAATACATGAAAATATTGACATCTCCAGGTTAGTACTAAAATAAATTATTGTTTAGTATGGTTACAACTTTGTTATTTGGTTACAGGTATGGAAAAGTTTTTACTTTGCTCAGAAGAAAATCCGAATGCTACAAGCCAAACAAAACAAAAGTTCTAACAGCAGAAGAAGTAACCAGATATCTGTTAGGAGCACCAGATAAGCAATTCTTATTAGAAAAAGTTATTACTGTATTTGGAATTTTTGGTGCTTGTCGCCGCGAGGAACTTCTTAAGTTGCGTGTGGATAATATTGAAGATACGGGTCGACTTTTGATTGTTACATTAGAAGATACAAAAAATAAGTCTTGTCGAAAGTTTACTATAACGGAAGACGATACACCCTTTAAAGGTTGTATCTTATATAGAAAATACGCAGCGCTTCGACCTTCCGGTTTAGAAAATCAACGTGTTTTTGTCGACTATCGAAACGGCAAATGCACAAGACAATTTGTAGGCATTCACAAAATTGGAGGAATTCCGAGAAAATTGCCACGTTTTTAAATTTGGAGAATCCTGAAACGTACACGGGTCATACTTTTAGGAGATCTGCTGCTAGTATGTTGGCTGAAAATGGGGGTGACCTCCTGACGCTGAAAAAATTTGGCGGTTGGAAATCGTCAGCAGTGGCGGAACAGTACGTTGAAGAATCTGTTGTTAAAAAAATTAAGATTTCCAAGCAGCTCTTTAATTCAACCGATAGTGCTTCAACCTCCACAAATTGCACCAGTGGTACTAACCTTGTTGAACAAGAAGATGGTTCAAATACTACATCAAAATCAGAAACGGACAATCCTGCAAACGAAGTTCAGAAAATATTACATATTTTTAGCAATATCAATTGCACTTTTAATTTTAGTTGTTGTCATCATACTAATTAATTGTGATTAAAATTCTGTAGCTATTTATTAAAATGTTAATAAAAATTGATGTGGAATATCGTTAATAAATAACGGCCGTGGCTGATATATTTTAACGGCCGTGGCCGTTTTGACATATGTATCAATTGAGGAGAGGATACTGTTAAAGCAGGTTTAACACTATGGTATCTTGAAAAAGTATTTATTCTTGCTCTTCCGCCACGTTGTAAAAGCTTCATATTCCTTCACGTATCGGTCCTTTGTTTTGGTGGGTAACAGCTCACAACTTGCTGCAGCTGCTTCCTCGCATATCTGATCAGAATTTTCGAAAAATGTTGCATTTTCTTCCATCGCGTCAAATTTTTTCAACGTATTGCTGCTTTTTAAACAACCGTTGCTATAGTATTATGCAATTAAGCCACAGATCACTCGTAAATTTTATTAGTGATGAAAAACGAATCATTCTCAAATATTAAATATTCATGGTATCATGAAAAGTACTGAACGCCATACGGCCGATACGCAAATAACAGACTCGGCTGATTATAAAATTTACAATATTCAGCCGCGTCCGTTATTTGCTTCATATCGGCCTTATGACGTTAATAACTATATTAAAAGCTGTCTTAAATTATTAGATATAAAATTGGTATAATTATGTAAATAGTTTTAAAAAACAACAGTAAATAAATGATAATGTGTAGATTAAGAACTTTAACATGGCATCAAAATAAACACGATAGCATAACCTAAAATTTATAACTGACAGCTGCTGAATATTAAATTATAAAGTAAAAAGAGACAAATCAGTATCTCTGTTTCAGACAGTCTAGTTTTGGTCTAGAAAGAGATAGACTTTGACATCCGTGTCCAGATAGATTTATTTTCTGTAAAAACGATCATATTGTCCATATTAATATAACATATACCTACGTGATTGTAATTTTTAAACAGCTTTTTATTAAATTTCCATAACAGCACGCATGTAGTAATTTTTTCTTTATTATAACGTTGTGTCAGGTTTGTTCCACGATGTCGCTACTATTTGAAAGAGAGCATAGATAATATAATAATATATTATTATATTATCTATGAAAGAGAGAGGTTATACATCGCCGCTTAGCTTCTAATCTTTGTAGATAACTAGGAAAAATGATTATAATCTTATTATAATCAACATGTCTAAAAATGGGATATATTACGGTTTCCACTTTTTGTTTTTTACTACCAAATGGTTTTTAAAATAAAAGTTTTTATTTTTAAATGATATTAATTAAGTTTATAAACTGCAATTCTATTAGCACGTTAACAATAATTAACATAAATAAAATATATTATATTTAAACGATTAAAGTAAGTGTTCGGATACTTTTGAGCGTAAATTAAGTAAAACTGTCAACGTTGGATGTGTTTTTAATATCAGGTTATGTATTTGTATATCGCATTTAAACAATTTGATTTATATCTATTTTAAAATGAAAAATTGCCTTAAATGCACTAAATTATTAAAAAGTATAGATAAACATCGTATAAACTTTCAATCTCGAAACGTAACAGGACTTCAAATATGGGTAAAATGAATAAATCGTTGAAATAATTCTACGGCTACAGTTTATACTTCGGTTTATTTTACAGAACGAAGAGCTATCAACAGATCTTAAGCACAAAATCGAAAACTATTGGTCTTCTAGACTTGTATCACCTTGTTATAAAGAAAATGATTCCCATCGAAAAAAGTATTACGTACTGTCAATGTTTCCTTATCCTTCGGGGCATTTACACATGGGGCATGTTCGTGTGTATACAATTAGTGATGCGGTAGCTCGATTCCAACGCATGAATAATAAAAATGTAAGATCGTTTTATTTTAATTATTAAGATCTTAATGTAGGATGATTCTTAATTTTATAGGTGATACATCCCATTGGATGGGATGCTTTTGGTTTACCTGCAGAAAATGCAGCTATTGAAAGAAATGTAGGGCCAAATGATTGGACTAAACAAAACATACAACACATGAGATTGCAATTGCAACAACTTGGTTGTAGTTTTGAATGGGATCGAGAACTTGCTACATGCGATCCGGAATATTATCGATGGACGCAGGAATTATTTTTAAAGCTGTACAATTCTGGCATGGCTTATCAGAAAGAAGTATAATTTATCTTTTTGTTTGTAATGCTATTGTATTGTTCACTTCTTTAAAAAGACGGTAGTAGCTAATAAGCTAAACTAACCTAATTCGTACTTAAACAATCACAGACATGTTTGTACTTTCACATTTTGAGAAGCTAGAGGAGAACAATGCATGAAAGTATAAGCTCTTTTATTTTTATATAAAAAGATTTCAAAGATAACTTTTGCAGGCTTTGGTAAATTGGGATCCAATAGATAAAACTGTTTTAGCTGATGAACAAGTAGATGAGAATGGTTGTTCTTGGAGGTCTGGTGCTAAAGTGGAACGTCGGCTATTAAAACAATGGTTTGTTAGGGCTACTCGTTTTGCTAAAGATTTGTTAGATGGTTTGGATGATCCAGTATTGCAAGATTGGAGGGATATTATAAAAATACAAAAACATTGGATTGGAGATTGTAATGGAGTTTTATTTGATTTTGCACTAGTTAAAAATGATCAAGAAGCAAATAAAAATTTTGTTACTTTATGGGTACCTACACCAGAGCATATAGAAGATGCAAAATTTGTAGCTATTACTAGTAATAATATTTTGGCAAAGTTGGAAGGAGAATATTTAGAAGGAGAAACTAAAAGACTTTATATTCAAGCAAAGAATCCTATTAATGATGAAAGACTACCTATATTTGTAACAAACTATATTCAATTCTTAGATGGTACTGATTCTCACTTAGGTATACCTGGAATTTCTGAACAGGATCAATTTTTCTGTAACAACTTTAAAATTAAATATTCTCCAATAAATCTCTTAACGAAAATAGAAATTGAAGAAAAACAGAAAGCAGTTTGTAGAAAAGCGCAAGATTTAAAAGTTGGTGGTTATTGGAGTAGTTCAAAATTACGGGACTGGTTGATATCAAGGCAGAGATATTGGGGTACACCTATCCCTATAATTCATTGTGATAACTGTGGCCCCTTACCTGTACCCAGAAAAGACTTACCTGTAACATTACCAGAATTAAAAGGTCGATCTGATCGAAAAGGATCTTCAACTCTAAGTGAATCATTAGAGTGGTTGAATACAGTTTGTCCAAATTGTAAAAGGCCTGCAAAAAGAGAAACGGATACGATGGATACTTTTGTAGATAGTTCTTGGTATTATTTGAGATATTTAGATCGGGAATATGGAGAAGATATGTTTAATGTGGAAAAGGCTAAAACAATAATGCCTGTTGATTTATATATTGGTGGAAAAGAACATGGTAGAGTTATAAAATATGTAAGTCATTATGTATGTGTTTATAGAAGAAATTTAAATTGCAGCTACTCTACATTTATATTATGCACGATTCATCAGTCATTTCCTTTACTCTTTGGGTTTAACTCCTGAAAGAGAACCATTCAAAAGATTGTTAGTACAAGGAATGGTTATGGGACGTAGTTATAGAATTAAAGGAAGTGGCCAGTATGTACCAGAGAGTCAAGTTCAAATTATAGGTAAGTTTAGAAAAACACAGACATTTTCTCGTATTGGCCAGTCTAAATAACCAATTAGCTTGGTCAGAATTTTGCTTTTTATGTCTTGATCAATATTTTTCTCAACAAGGAACCAAAATGATCATTAGCTGTAGGATTGAACATACTCTGAATCAAAGTACATCAGTAATTTCAGTTTGAAGACTGTTGTTGATGAAATATGGTATTATCCTTGCAGCTAAAAATGAGTTTTGCTTCATCTTTACGTGAAGTTATCACAGTTTTAGCATTTTGTTATGCATTACTCTCGTTCTTTACAAGCATGATGATAGCATTACATTAGTAGGTAATGGATTTGAATAGCTCTGTAGAATACGGTGCTGCCAACCCTGCAAATAAACACTGGCAAAATTGTTCTGGAAAAACTTAATGTTGTCACACAGATAAAGTAGATCAGTTTTAAAGGATTGTTTAAGGTATCGCAGATTTCTATAACTGGTTTTCGGGAGTTTTGTAGAATTTGATTAATAATAAGCAGCAGTTCTTTTCAGAACTCTGTCTTATGATTTTGCATATTAATGCGTCGGTACAAGGCAAGACATTGCATTTGCAGTCTCAACAGTTGTTGCTGAATTTTCTAAACTGCTTCGAGAAAAATAGAAAACGGTAGACATTTACTTCTTTTACTTGTGTACAAATGATAAGACAACATTATCATGTAGAAATTAATTCAGAAATGGTTTCTTGACTATTGACTTAATAATGTAGAAGAACCATCTCTCATAAGTATGGACAATGTCCTATATCATTTTGCCCTCGTTGAAAAGCAGCCTTTATCTTCATGGACAAAATGACAAATTATAGATTGGTTTAATCACAATAACGTTCCTGATGATCCAATTTCATTTAGATAAGATTACTTAAGTCATGAAACAACTAACTAAAATATGATATAGTTAATCTTGATCAGTAGTGTTGCTATCATGCTAACATGCTTAGTGTTGCAACTTTTCCTGAAAAGTTCAATTTTTTGAAAAGTTCTGAAAAGTTGGAAAACTTGGAAAAGTTAATTTGTTTTGTAATATTAAGGTGTGTAAATATAATAATAATTGCTAAACACAACTTTGGCATTTTTATTATTTATAGAAATAATTATAAAAAAACAGTTGCAATCACATTAATTACTATAAGAATCACTATTGTCTTGAATGCTGACGTCATTATAGCCACCTGATTCAGGTGGATAGTTTGATTGGTTTGTACAACTCAAGATTCTTGCAACTGAATCATAAATTACTAATAAAAGTCAAGTAAAAGAGATGTATTTTTGCAACGTTTCATATTTCGCAATACTTAGCTAATAATGTAATAAAAATAATATAATTAATTCATAAAAAGGGTACAGGAGAAAACAAACAGATGGAATAAGATATTTATTTTGTGCATAAGGAATAATCTTTTATAAGTGTTTAGTCAATGTGAAGTCATTAATAGAGGAATAAGCTCTTCCAAAAATTGCTAGATGTTAATAATTTTTATTATATCTTTATTACAGCATAAATTCGTTATATAGAATGGCCTTTTTAGTGCTTGCTAATCAGTAATATTAATAAGCTTACCTTATTCTCACATTAGATGATAACTCGAATTTGCTCAATTTGCTTATTATTATTGTTCAAGATCTTCTAATAGCTATTCAATCATTTCTTAAATTATTTGTTTACTACTTATATATTACTTTTTTTACTTTTTATATTTTAATTAAATAAGTTTTATACGTAATGATTATCCCTTGCATGCATTCAAGACGGATTACTTACTCAGCACTAAGGGAAAATTAACGAAATAGTTGTGAAAATTTATTAAAAACATGTTTAAAACTAATTTACGTCCAACATTTCATGAAATGTTCGAATTTCCGACCGAGCTTTTCTTTGCTTGCAACACTAAACATGCCATCTGCCTTTTTTTCAATATTCACTTTTTTGCATTATATAGTCACAAATAAACTATACTTTAAGTTGATCAAAGGGTTTAGTTATGAAAAATTACTTGTAAAAATAACTGTCTGCCATTCACAAATATAGGTAAATAGTAGAGTGCTCGGAGCCCCAAAACTTACAAAAAAACACATCTTGTGGGGCTTCGAGGTAAAAATGTATAAATTACATAGAATTGTAGCTTTGGTTCTGTAGATTCTAAAACTGCAACTTGTCAAAAAATTCTATGATGCAAAAGGGCACTATTTAAAAATTTCGAGTTAAGTACGCACGGTGCGCCTAGAATGAAAAAAATCAAAAAAAATTGTCCATCGGATTGGTCGGTAAGGATGGATTTTGGACGTAATTTTATAGTAAAAACCACTTTTTAAAAAATCGTTCTACGCTTATTTTGGATATTACAGGGAATAACAATTTTTAACTACAAATATCTTTTTCTCAAACGCTAAGTTCATTTATTAGATAAAAGGACAATAAATCAAGGTGGCTGTGGAAGTGCGCGTCACATTAAAACAATTTCACAACGATTTGACAGTATTATAAAAAGTTTTGGCCTTGTCAGTCGTTTTTTGAGTTGCGTTTAAAAATATTCTACATTATGAAATCACATGAAGAAAATCTGTACGCAATTTGTGCGATTTGTTTTGGAAAAGTAAAGAAATGCGTCGTGTCACCAAAACACAAGAAGACATCATCCGAAAATATGTTGATAGTAATTATTCTTTGAGGAGTGGAAACATGACACGGTGTTTGTGTTCTGCGTGCCGGCTTGCAATCGAAGAATATAAAAAAGGAATTTTTACTCGAAAAGTCAGTACCTACGATTACTCAAACTCAAACATAAAAAAGTTTACTAGTCGTCCAACAACAAGGGCATCTGGGAAAGTAAACATACCTTGCGAATGCACAATCTGCGAAATTGCTAGATCTAGACCTAAAAGCACGATAAGACAACCCATGGTGAAAAGGGCTGGACGACCGCGAAAGTCATTACCGCCTACTCCATTTAAAATATGTTCAAAGTGTTATTTATTTATTTATTTAATTACTCCCAACAAAATGGGCATTGCCCACTATAACCCTGTTATAGTGGTATTTCAAGAGGTAAACCACACCGTTGCGACAAATCTTTTCGTAATAAAAATTTTATTAAAATAGTAGCCGATTCAAGCTCGCCAAAATGTAAAAGCAAAATTGCTTCATCGTTTCTTGGAAGATTGGAAACTGCTATACCTTCGACTTCAGGAATAAATAACAACAGCAATGCATTTATTTCAACAGACAATTTAAGAACGATGCAGCTCCAGTTAAATTTAAGTGCAAGAAAAACTTTACAAATGGTGTCATCGATTAAAAAGAACGTCTGTGGCAGTGTTCTTGTAGAAAAGAACTTTAAACACAGGTTAAATCAAAAACGTCATGAACTGGATTCATTCTTTGATATAATTACAGTTGATTTTGAAAATTATGATACGAAAGGAAATCGTGTTTTAATTAAAAAACCTGCTGTAGCGTGCAATAACGTTAAAGCTTTAATCAAATATATTGAAGAAAAACGGGAAATTTGTGCCGAAGAGAGAGGTTTGAAAATAGGAATTGATGGAGGAGGGGGCTTTCTCATGATCTGTTTAAATGTTCAGAGAAAAGAACTTGGAAAAAAAGAAAATGAGAAAAGCAGAGTTTTGAAAGATTCTGGAGTGAAAAAAATTATGTTGTTAGCAATTGTAAAGGACTTAAAAGAAACTTATTTCAATGTGCATTTATTATGGGAAATTCTTAAAATTAACGAGTTGGAAGGTGTTACTATTGCAACCGATCTTAAATTGGCCAACATTTTAATGGGGTTGATGTCGCACAGTTCATTGCACCCTTGCACATGGTGTGATGCAAATAAGCATAAACTCTACAAACGAGGGACTTCAAGAACATTTGAAAGTATAAAACAACAGTCTCGTGCCTGGACTGATGCTGGAGGTGTAAATAAAGAAGCAAAAAATTATTATAACTGCATCCACGATCCAATTGTCTCATCCAATAACTCAAGAATAATAGACATAATTCCTCCTCCGGAATTACATCTTTTATTAGGAACTGTTAATACAATTTTTAACGATATGATGAAAAAAGTTCCCGCAATTTGCAATGAATGGGTTCAACTTTGCAGTGTTCAAAGAGAAGCCATGCACGGTGGCTGCTTTACCGGTAATTCCTGTCATAAGCTGTTATCGAAGATAGACTTTTTGTATGATAACTTACCTGTTTCGTATATGAAATACACAAAATGTCTTGAAATATTTAAAGACATAGTGTCCTCTTGCTTCGGTCACAAACTTCATTTAAATTATAAAGATCGTATTACCACTTTTCGAAGAAAATTTATGAAATTGGGGATAAAAGTAACGCCAAAGATCCACGCAGTGTTTTTTCATGTAGAAGAATTCTGTGACTTAACGAAGACTGGTCTTGGATGGTACAGTGAACAGGCATCTGAATCCGTCCATTCTGACTTTTTAGAAGTTTGGAAACGTTTTAAAGTGATTGACAGTCATCCCAACTTCTCAAGTAAGTTGCTGAACGCAGTGACATACTATAACTGTCTGCATATATAGTTGCCATTTTTGTTTATGTTAAATATATATGTAATATACAACGTAAATGTATTCTTCAACTATAATAAGGATTATTAAATTGAATTGAAGTAAATTTTCTTATAAAATTTTATTGTTATTATTTTTTTTTAAACATAACAATGAATTTGAATTCTAAAAATGCATTTGGCCCACCAAATTAAAACAAGACGTAGGATGATTTTAAAAAAAGTGGTTTTATAATCGAAGATACATATAGAATCGATCCCAATAGACCAAGACACTGGACAATTTTTTTGGATTTTTTTCATTCTAGGCGCACCGTGATACGTAGTTGGAAAATAGAAGATATAAGCTACCTCTGTTATAAAAAATTATGTATATTCTTATACAGATTCTTATTGATTTTAAAGTCTTAATAAGAGCTTCCGTTTGGAAATGCACGTAAATCCCATAAGTGAAAATTGAGGAGGTTTCACATTTATGCAGATTTCTCGTTTCAAGCACTGCACAAATCTAATTAAATTCGACTAGTTTTTGCTTTACACCGTTTTATCTCGGGAAAGGTAGCATTTAACAAAAAAATGTATTCTTGTGAAATTGTAACCACGTTTTTTGCAATTACGATGGTCCTTGATTTATGGATTTTAAACAAATATTAATCAAGATATGTAATAAAATGTAAAACATCATTTATTGTGAAGTGCCACCGCAGCACAGCCCGCAGCCGCCGACAATCATAAGGCGTTCGCATCTTTCGTCTTACCGCACCTGCCCCGCATGTAGTAGATATTTATTTGTCTCTTATCATTTACTAATAAATTTTCATTTTTGTTTTCTGCTTGCAATTATTCGTAACAAAAGTATATTGTATAACTAGCAAAATAATTTGTCTACATAATTAGTGGTAAAGTTACAAATATACATACAGATTAGTATAAGACTGTCATGAAACTGTTCTCCCAAAAATTTTTTGTCACTCAAATTTACAAATAAATTTAACAAAAACAAGCAGGGAAAATACAGAACAAGGAAAGTAGAAAAACAACCAAATTTACCGTAAATACATAGATTGAAACTACTCAAGATCACGTTAACAGTTATCAGATAATCTTCAAAATACCTTAATCTATTTCTTGAGATGGAAATGGAGTTTCTATAGAATCTTTGCATGATTTCTGTACCATACACGGACTTGATCCAATACAAGTAAACAATTTTCTCAGCTGCAAGTTTTATTGTTATTATTATGTGTTAATACACATCTAAAAAATAGTTAATATCATGTAAAATGACCTGCTAGATTCCAATTTTGAGTTCGCGGACCAATCAGGAATTGCGAAATAGCCAAAAAGTCCATATTTTTATCATTTTTAATAAATTCGTTTTCGACAATTTTGAAAACATTTTTTACATTTTCTCAACAATGAATAGAACTAGAGTTCTGATTTTTTGACGAATATAAGCGATGCTGTTAAGATGATGGTAGTATATTTAAAAGATTCCAAAAATATGTAGATTTTTAGAAAAAAATTAATTTCTGTCTACGATGCATATTTGCGTATAGAAAATTTCACACATCGTATGACTAAGTTTATTTTTAGGAATTGATAGGTACATAATCGAGAGAAAATGTGACTAAACGTTCAAATTTATTTTTGAAAAAGAAATTAAGCCATAATGTCGTTCCTGAAAAAAGTTATGACGAGTTGAACATAAATATATCTATATTGTTTCATCGTTGCAAAAGCATCGTATGTATTATTTTGTAAATGGGTTAAGTATTACATTTTCCTTCACATAACTTATTATGTTACGCAGTATGTTAGCTTTGCTACACTTTGCAGCTTGTAGTACAGTTAAATAATTACAAAATGGAGTTACCTGATGGGATTCCTTAGCTTTTTATTACCTTTTATTTTTGATGATAATATGCCTTTTCCTTAATAAACCATCCAAAATCTAAAATATTTGGAATCTTAAACTTAATCTGGTAGGCTGTTCTGTATATAGAACATTGCAAAAATGCTCTTTTTATATTTAAATGAAATTCATCTTTGAGTTGATGGTAATTTATCATGGTCATTTTTACTTCGTCGTCAAAATGTACCTCTACATCTGTCAGTAGCAATGCAAAAAAATTGTTGATAGTTTTGAGGATAATTTTTGAGACGCATTCTTTGGTAACTTGGAGTGAATCTTGATCTGAGCTGTATACTATAAGGTCCCTTTTTAATCATTCTTCAATTCATGAGGCCTTTGCCTTTGCAGAACACATAGCTAGATAATTTGGCACCGCGTGGAACAAGAACTTTATCCTCAAACTGTTTTTGAATGTTATATATAATATCTTCAGACGTAGGATAGTTTGGATTTCAATCTAAGCTAGTTTATCTAAATAGTTGAGTATAATTAAATTGGTCCATTTTTGAAGTCCACAGTTTAGCTTCTCTTTGAAGAATAATCTTTATTTCAGCTATATATAGTGAGAATTCTTTTTCGCTAATTAGGGACTTTTCTAGATATGGAGGTGTTTTATAAATATTTCGGAGAAGGTTGAAGATTTTTTTTTGTCAGATTTTCTTTTTTTAATTCAAGAAGCATAAATTATGATAACAGTCTTAACAATCATACCCATACAAGTATCGCCAAACCCTTGGGTTCTGCGTATTAGTTCGTTATTTTGCTTTAACCCATATATCATTTTGCCTTTTAAAAGTTATTACCGTTTTTTACCAGTTTTCATTTCCTACATCCTTTACTATCACGATCTTTATTACAAATAATACAAGTTTGTGGACATTTTTGATTTAAATTTTTTGTTCTTGTGTGTGCATTATCGATAATAATAATAGTATTACTTACTGTTTCTGATTTTCTCTTATATGCGATTTGGGTATAAGATCTACACTTCGCATATAAACTGGATTTAAGATTTAATACCAAAAAGAAATTTTTAATTTCTATTTCTATAAAAAAATAGCTGAACACTTTGATGTCTTATTCAAATAAGTTACAAAATCTTATAGAACTTGATTAAAGTGAAAATTTATTGTAAATTTAATTACCAGAATATTTTTAAACATATTTAGATGTTATTATAAATATTATAATGCAGAAAAATTATCATCTTCGACTGGGAATCGATTCCAATCCTAGGTTCGATTCCCAGTCGGGGATGATAATTGTTCTGCATTATAATGTAACATTCTTTTTAAAATAATAATCAAAAATGCTGTTTAAAATCGTCTATTAATAAAGAAAAGATTATTTACAATGCACTTAATTAAAAACACTATAACTATAAACTATTTAACAAACTATTAAAAATGCTAGGTCTTTACAAATTTATTTGAGGACTTATTTATATAAAAACTATTTATGTATTAACTAATTATTCAGAGTACATTTCAACACGACGCCGGTTAAACATTAACTGCCTCCTTCTACCCGCGAACTCAATTTATATCTTTCATACGATGACTCATACATCTAGAATATTCGATGACGTGTTGATGAGTCATACACGCAGCTGTCGATAAGTGACGTCAATGAGGCGTGTCGATAAGTCATACTTGCACGTGTTGATTGATGAGTCATACAGTTGATGACTCATACCTCTATAATGTTTGATGACGTCATATGTGGGTTTACTATTCGTTACAATAATAACATCTAAATATGTTTAAAATTATAATAAATATTAATAACTATCACTAAATTTCAAATAATTTTCAAACGAACGAAGCCACTTAACGAATGACCATAAAAGAGCTGGTATGAAAATAATGCCGAGACGCACTCCCAACAATGCGCTTAAATATCAATAAATATTTCGTCCAGGAAGCAAAATTTAAAAAAAAAATCTTATTTGATTCAATGGGAATATTTTTGTCGCTTATAGTAGCCACCTAACTCTAAAAATAAAAAAGATACCTCGATGGAACATTTTCCTCTGCAAATGTTAAAGATTTCGTGTCAATGGAACACAATTAATTTTTTTTAAGAAGTTGTTTATTTCCAAGACAATTCTTTTATGATGAACTTGTCAAAGAACACTTGAAGAATATTCAGTAAAAAATTGAGTTTAATCGAAAACAGAATAAAGAAGATATGATGTGTTATGTGAAAAATAAACATTAACACGTAATTTGTAATTTTTTTCTTAAATTGGCAATTCGGCCGTTTTGGCAATCTCAAATCAATGGGCGAACTAAAAAATCAAATTCAGCAGATCATTTTACATTAGATTACCTATTTTTTAGGTGAGTGTTCGTGAGTTGTATAGAAGGTGTCGAATTCAGAGGGTCTGCTCTCCGACTATAACTCACACTCCAATTTACAACTAATTTACTTCACTTGCATATTATTCGTTGTTTATACCTGTGATAAAACTATATAAACAACTCCATAACAACCAGGGCATTATAGTCTATAACGCCTGCTCATCATTTACTTTGCAATAGCAGTCGACGTTATTTTCAATAGTAATTTGGATCGTTAGGCCAGAAACTATATGTTTGCATGCAAGTGTTGCAACACAACAAATAACGAATATTTTCACATAGTTTTTGGGCACGAATTCTTTTGTTCCGACTTCTGCAGAGATTTTTTAGATAAAATTAACTTATTCTTTAGATGACAGTGCTTTTAGGACATTTTTTGTTTTCATGTTGTTGGTAACAACAACAAAAACGTTTATTTAATGAATTTAAATTGTCATATCTCAGTTTGGCTTTTGCAAATTTTATTAGAGGTTCAGGAATCGAAATAAATAAAACAAGTATTATTTTATTAAGCACACGTCAAGTATGTCCTCACATCAACAGATTGTTAAACCTTGTCTAAAATAAGCTGTCGCAAGACATAAACAACCATAAGCGATGCTATTGGTCGGCGCACGTGATGTCATTAACGCTTAAGCTATTTTACCTTCATGCGGAAACACGTAAAGAATGCCATGCTTGTTGATCGTAAAGACATTGTCCTGTGGCGGTGAAACTTTTTTAAAAACCATTAAAAAGTATCAGGAAGAAGGCCAACAGATTTTTTTACCAATGAAACTTAGGTTAACACTGGTAAGTTTATTTATGTTTACTTTCTATTTTATGTAATCTGGCATTCTTAACTCCAATGGAGTGGTGATAATAATAATAATATTTATTCTATAATATTGTTGACAAGCCTCTCGAAGATGAGTCACATCCCTAGTTGTTGAGTTTAATTGTTAATGTTATTTGTTTTATTTATCATCAACTAGCAACGTTATAAACAAATCCAATTAAAAACGTCAAGTATTAATTTGAAATTCAAAACCTTTTGATAATCTATAATTTAATTTGATCAATCTCCTTTAGAAATGAATAGGCAACACAAATGTAAGAATATTTATAATTAATCAGTTTTTATAACAATTACATAAATTATATCTTTTACGATAATTTTAGTATTTACCTATTCTGTACGTCAAAAATAAAGCGAGTTTTTAAAACCAACTGGCTTTGATTGAATCAAAGTACAACGCTGAGGCACGTGCAGAAAATGCTCAGAATTCATTTGGTTGTGTAACAACAAATATGTTTACATAATATAGAACCTCAAGGAGGGAATTCAACAAAGTTGTTCTTCCATTCCCCCCTTGCATACTTTGCAGAAAACAATATATTAGTCAGACATATTACAAAAAAAAACATAATATAAACAATTAGAAATAACATGACTATCATAAGAAACTAAACATATATTCAATACAGACTGTTTACGATCTGGTGTATCAATGTCGATCTGATGTGAATTGCTTAACTGGTAACGTTTTTAATGATGGCAGCATACCATCATAAACTTTTGCGACACTATAACTAAATGATCTTTCAAAAAGTGCGGTATTATGCTTGGGTATACTCAACAGGCCCCTATGTCGCACATTTATATATATATATTTTTTTTTACGTTAGGTAGGTGGTAAAACTTTATGACGTATGGGTTGAATACCGCACCACCCATACGACTGGGGACTCCCCTAAGGCTACCCCAGTAAAACATCCACCTCCTTATTGCAGGTAACACTCCATCTTGGTATCGCTTTCGCATTTCATCAGGACAGAGTATATTATTGAGATGATGTTATATATTCTTCACCTTAATCGTGATTGTCGTATCAATATTTTGTAATTATTTAATTTCTAATCAGTCAAGCAACCTTCTTCTCTCTTTTTTATTAAAACTTTCCTTACAAAGTTGCATATAGCATTCCAAGATTCATCATTTATTAGCATAATTTCAATTAGAGTCTCTGGTGAAATCTGACCTACTCTTATTACTAATTCATGTCTGTATATTATCCATCGTGTACAATCGAAAATTGTGTGCTGAACGTCGTCTTCTTCTCCTCTGCAATAATTGCATTCTGATGTTCTCACTTTAACCATTGTATGCAAATATTTTCGAAAATACCCATGTCCGGTCAACATTTGTGTTAAGTAAAAGTCTACTTCTCCGTGGTTTCTTGTAATCCATGGTTTCAGCCTTCAAATATTTAATATATTTCATAAATAAACAATTATTTAAAATTATATTTATAAAAAAGAATAATTACATACAATTATCCCTTAATTTTATAGACATTGTTTAAACTATGTATATTTATGTAAAATAAAAATAAAACTAAGAATTTTGCACATTGACAAAGATATGAAATTAGTTGTTATGGTGAGGGCGCCACTGCTCAATGATTAATTTATTTTTTTGCGATTTTACTTTTAACAAAAAAAAAATGGCTTGTAGGATTATTCTCAGATTTTGCACAGTGCTTAGTAAGTATATTTACAATGACCCTACAAAGTAAGTTGCCTGAAAAACCTGCTAATTTATATTTTCAAAAATTGTAATGCTAAGGATCGGTTTTAAATTATTTTGATAATATTATTTACAATAACTAACAAAACTCGATGAATAACGATTCTATAAATAACAATAATTCGAAAAGAACTTTGGTTTCTATAATAACTATCCTTTGACTTTATATTAAGAAATATATCCGTGTATATGTGGAAAGAACCGCTCTGTGAGAATTCAAGAGAGCCCTTAATAATACTTATTTTCCTACATTGCTCTTAGTCTTAATAACCTTATTCTTTCATTCACTTTTTGTATAGTTACAATTATTTACAACAATGGATGCCATAAAAACCGAGCTCTTTGAGTAAACAGATTTGAAATACCGAAAGCGGTTCAAGTAATACAGATTAATACAAAATGACAAATACAGGCAAGTTTTACAAAAATATTTATAAAATTAAGGAAACAGTTTATCATTGGGTTTGTATATTGAGATGATATGGAATCATCTGATTGAAAATTTACTTGACAATTTGATCGTAAACACAAATATAATTATTTCATGCAATAAAATAAAATAAAGGATAGACATGCTAGGATATTAGGTTTATTTAATCTAAAAGCTACATGTTAGGTCACAGATAGATTTATCAATTTTAAAATAGAAATTATAGAAGGATAAATTTCATGAAGACGTAACCTCAATTTTTACATAAAAATTTATAAAAGGATATCAATCATTTAGATTGTTTTTATAATAATACATGTTTTATGCAATCTAAGTCACATGTTTGGATGGTTTTTCCATTTGTCTGGAAGATTTTATTTTCTTGATTAGATCTGAGTTTAACGATGGGTAACGTAGGGAAAATCTTTCTGTTTCCCATGCGACTGATTCAGTTTCGGGATAATATTTTACTAAAAATATGTAAATTAGGTCAATATTGTAATGACTACATTAGCACATTAAACTTACAATCTCCTGAATTCCAATAAAATGTTTTTATCTTAATGAAGGTTTTGGCTTTGCTGATATGCTTCGATTTTTCCAAATATTGATTTTAATATAACATTTGACACTGTTGTTTGAACACAAGCACTTGGAGGACTGTATGCTGGACAAGTCTGACTATAATTTAATTTTATTTATGTTGTTATTTGTAAGTATCTTGTATAAGCATCATTGAATGTCTAAAATCATAAAAACAGATTTTACATTTGAATTTTTCTTCAAAATAAATATGTTCTTATGTAAATTTTATATGTATCAGTTACCCAGTGTAGTTACGTATTCATTATTTGTAAAGGATAGAGCTGCAGATCATGTGTATCCATGTAATTAAGCTTTAATGAGATTTTTCATCGTCAATCGTTTTGGTTAATTCTCTCAGTTATGATCAATTTTAGACTATAAGTGTCTGATGTTGTTTTAATCGTTATTTTGCCAGCTACATTTCTATCTTTTTAGATTTAAGATTAGTGTTAAGTACGAAAAGCTGTTTCTGTGAGTGACATAAAATTTCGAAGTGCTTTTGTTTTCAAAAATTTGACATAGTCGTCAATTGTTTTACTAAAGTATATAAAAAGGCCAGGGAAAATTAACAATTTCAGTTGATAAAAGGCTTTGGTTGAATCCACGCTCGACTCTAGATCAAAAATCTGTAAATTAAAGTGAGGTTAACTGATAACCATATGTTTGTTTGTCAACAAATGAAAATTCAACAAAGTGTAATACACTTACCTGAATATTTAAACCAAAGAAGTTTTATTTTCGTTCTTCGACAATTGTATGGAATTGTGAACGATTTATTTATTAAATTAAATCAAGAAGATTTTTGTTTCCATTATTGATTTGGATAATCGACGGATTTTCATTTTAAAAATCAGCTGTCTGAATTAAATGCAGCATTACCAATTGTAAAAAAGATTGAAGTGGATCTCGTACTTTATATACAAGGTTGGTAAAAACAAAAGGATTTGGTTAAGTTTTTCATATAACAAAATCATAAAGACAATCTTAATAAATTTTTTATTTTATTTTAAAAGTTTTTTCAATAACAAAGTTTTACCAAATAAACAATTTAAATTTGTTTACAAAAATTTAATTGTCATTAGATAAATTTATTTTAGCAATTGTAAATATAACTGATAACTTTAATTGATGTCAGTTAGTTTGCTCAAATGGAGAACAGTTATAACCCTATGTCAGGTTAATAACGAGTAATTTACACATTTGAGCAAGCTCAAGGAAAATTTTCCTACACTTTTTACTGTTCTGTTTAAATAATTTTTCTTTTATTTTTTTTAATTAGATTTTTTTATTTTCATTAATAATAATAAAGACAATGGGCCGTATTCGCATCTCGCTATTAAGGATGTTTAGGAGGTATGTCAAAATGGTATGAAACGAACAAAAATTTAGTAGAATTTTCCTCATTTAATGCTAAAACTACAGTGAAAATTTCTATCCGATCGACTAAGCCGTTTAAAAGTTATTGCAATTTAATAACTGCAATTTTACATGTGCTCTGGGTCTAGGCCACAACGGCCAATGACCACAACGGCCAATCGCTATTTTGGCTGTTGTGGTCATAACCACAACGGTCTCGTATTTGTTCTCGTTGCTAAGGTTCTTCAAAACAAATAGTTGGCAGCCATCATATCCTGGCAACGCCAAAGATGCTATCCAAAATAGCGATAAGTTGCGAAATTACAAGAAAGCGCCCTGTGCTATATGGAGTCACCACAAACATGCGGTGAGCGCAGCGCAACCATACTTTTTTGTGAAATATCCAGATTCCACTTCTGCTCTTCTACCCATAACATCTGGTGTCGCGCGACTGGTCCGATTTTATACCTAATTTTCAACTAGAAACACGACGGTAGCAACCTTCGCGGACTACATGGCAATACTGGCTTCTCATACTAATGCAGATATAATTTTCAAAAACTTACAAACCACCTACGCCTTTTTGAAAGATGATGGAACATGACGCATTAAAGCAAATATACAGAATCAACACAGGCCACTTATACTACTAGAAAAAACTACTTGCCCTCTAGTTCGCCTTAACGGAAACTCACTACTCAAAAAGATTAGGTCAAATATCTAGGAATCCATCTAGACGGACGTCTTACATTGTCAAAACATATTTGATATAAAACCCTACAACTAGGTTTAACCCTCAGGAAATACTGGCTAATTTGACAAAATTCGGAATTATCTCTTGAAAATAAATTAGTGGTGTACAAGTAGCAATCAAGCCCAGGTGGTGCTATGGCATTCAATTATGGAGAGCAACATCTCTTGAAAATAAATTAGTAATGTACAAGTAGCAATCAAGCCCATGTGGTGCTATGGCATTCAATTATGGAGAGCAACAAACGAGTCAAACATTCCAGCACTTTCAGTACAAGACTTCGAGTTTCATAATTAAAGCCTCGCACAGCCTTAAATGTTTCAATCCTTTCGATCCGCTAGAACGCTTTTAGCATTAGTATAAATTCCCAATAAGTCTAAATAATGTATTGTATATAATTAAATATATATTAGTATATTAATTGCAAAGGAGCGCGGTAATGGGCACACCCCTACTGTGTCATACTTATCTTGTAAAACATTTTATTCACAATCGATACATAATGTGTTCATTACTGACGTTTAAAAAGTTAGAAAGTAGTTTATTATACACCATAGTCAATAATAAGTTCTCTTGGTTAGTAATGAGTTCTCTTGGTTAGTAATATCCATTACTTACCTTTTGCTCGTTCTAAATATTCTCAACAGATGGCAGAAGTTTTCGTATCTATCTTTACTTTTAGCAGGTAACAAACAGTCAGTCACTGTTTAGCAACTTCTTGCAATTCCGGTGGTGTGCAACTTACATCAGTTTCACTATCAGAGATTTTAAATCGTGTAAATTGCAATTAGGAGCAATGTAATTAAATTTGGTTTAGTAGTGACACGAATTTACTTTGACAATTGTTGCAGCGATTGTCATTTTATCGCCACCTGAATAAAAACGCTGGTGTTGTGTCCTACATATATCAAGTATAAGGTATCAATGTAAGAACATAATTATGTACGATTGTGAATAAAATAGTATACATACCTCGGCGGGAAGACATTACGCGTCGAGCAATTGCTGCCCTTGGCGCTTCGCGCCTCGGGCAGCAACATTGCTCTCCGCATAATGTTCTACTTCCCGCCTCGGTAAGTAATCTACTATTACCAACTGTCTAATTGGACAGCATGTCAAACAACTTGGAGTTAATAAAAAAAGGCTAATCAAATCAGGGCGTTGTAAAAGCAAAGCAAAAACTTAATAATAATCCATAACCAATACATACATAAAATTGGGAATTTATACTAATGCTAAAAGCGTTCTAGCGGATCGGAAGGATTGAAACATTTAAGTCTGTGCGAGGCTATATCTGCATTAGTATGGGAAGCCAGTATTGCCATGTAGTCCGCGAAGGTTGCTAATGTCGTATTTCTAGTTGAAAATTAGGTATAAAATCGTACCAGTCGCGCGACACCAGATGTTATGGGTAGAAGAGCTGAAGTGGAATCTGGATATTTCACGAAGAAGTATCTTTCAGTGAGGTATAACGTGAGAATTTGAAAGAAGGTATACGGTAAATGTCGCTTAAGGTTGTAGAGTAGATCTACATACATACCACACCCTGTCAAAGGCTTGGCTCTATGAATGTCGCTGAACAAAATGTTTTGGTCTCCAGGTCAAACCTGATTTTTGATGCAACTATGTGTACTTGTTCGATTGTAGCGTATTGTCGACGAAATTCAAACTGTTAGTTGGGCATTCGCAGATTTTCGTCAATTAGCGGCGACATTCGCTTGGCGAACAATTTTTTACAAACCATTGACGGGTAACAGACTAATGGGTCTGTATGAGGCCACATCTGATGGCGGTTTCTCCGGTTTTGGGACCATTGCTATTTGGGCCACCTTCCATTGACCAGAGAAGTATCCCGTCCTTAATATCCCTTTATAGATTACAGTTATCATGCGAAATCCCTCATATGAAAGTTCCTTTAGGAGTTTTCCAGTTATTACGTCGAAACCTGGAGACTTCTTCGAATTTACTTCAGTTTCGATGACCTCACTTCGCGCTTGAAGGAAGTTCCGTATGAATTTTTCTTCTTCAATGGTAAGAGGCGTAAACACGATCTTTATGACGTTGCATAATGCAGCCAGTTGCTGTTAGGCAGTGGAAATAGTTCTGGAAATCTTGATTTCTCTGCCCATCTAATAATTTCTTAAACTCTTTGACGGCCCTATTAAACTACGTTTTATCACCCGGTGCGCGAGTAAGTAATGTGTCATTTCTTTCTAAGAGCTCGTTTTTCTTGTATTTTCTCTCAGATACGTATGGAGCAATATTGTTATAAAAATAAATTCCTTTGAGAAATCTTATCTATTTCTTCCACACTGGTAGCAATTGTAACATTCTGATGAGTGATTCTGCCCCATGAAACTGTGCTAAATAATTCTTGCATTTAAACCTGGGTCAATCCATCTGAAGTGGTCCAGAAAATAATAAATTGGTCGCTCGACTATTTCAAAAATGAGTAATATTTTTTGTGTTATCAGCCCTAAGTATTGGTAGTTTGAAACCACTGTTATTTTATTTTTATTCCTTCTGATTAAAATATGGCAGCCATATTTGTTTCGTGGTGCACGAGGTTTTTTGCGTTCTTTGATGTAAACGTAAATCTTGATATCTCGAGAATGGTTGGTTCTAAAGGCCTGTGGTAAAAACCATTGTAGTGTTTACATGTCAGACTACATTGTTTAGTTGAGGCATAATTTCCGTAGGATGATTATTTGTTGGTGTAATTTAACCCCGAAGTTTAATAACGTTTTTGCTAAATTTCCACTCTTTAGGGGGCCATATCTCCAGATAAAGGTGAAGTCTTAGGCCTGATTTTTCTGTTACTGGTACACAGTTAGGGGTAGTTTATGTGTAAATAATTTCAAATCTAAAACTACTATTTTGGTATTTATGGACTTTTGAAGTTCTCGTTTTTTCTATTTTTGGTCAACTTTGGCCCTAAATATCTCCGATGGGCACGGATGGATTTTTTTATGTTACGTGAGAATGAAGTACTACATGATGGCAAACTGTGGTAAAAATCTCAACTTTGATATTAGCCTGAGAACAGAGTTATGCTCATTTGAAAACTGTAAATAAATTCTGTAACTAACTATAAAACTCGGTCATTATTAAACCATGTATTTTCAATATACACGGTCGCTGAGATGTATGGAAATGGTCGATTATCTTCTAAAGTAAGATAGCTTGCGAAAAATGTTAAACACAAAAGTTTAAGGGTTTTTTAAGATCTATTACAATAAAGACAAATTAAGTATACAGAATTAGTCAAAAAGTCATGACGAAACAAAGTTGCTTTTTTTAATGGAACACCCTTTATATTATTCCACATTTCAAATTATCTCGAAATTCTAAACAAAATTGTATATCAATATATCTAAAATTAACCACTTTCAAGCTATGAAACTTTGAAAATTTTTTACTACCTTCAAATTTATTAAAGAAAAAGCCCGAAATGATGGATATTTATTAATTACACAAGGTGAGGGATATGGTGATATGGATTCATATCCATATCACCATAAAAAGGCATGATACGAAAAGATATTTGACATTTTGTGAAAATAGTAGTTAAGCCAGAAAAAAAAAAGAGAAAACAAATATTTTCTTTGGAATTCTATTTTATAAGGTGCTCAAAGTGTTCACCATTTACTTCCTGACAGTAATGAATTCGCTGAACAAAATTTTGTAGTGATTTTAAAAGGGCATTGGAAGGAATATTGGAAATTTCTTGCCTTATCCTTTCTTCCAATTCTTCGATCTTTTGCGGCTTATTTTTGTAGACTAGATTTTTTATTTGACCACACAGAGATAAGTCAAGCGGGGTCATATCGGGAGACCTAGCAGGCCATTCAAGTACTCCCCCCCCGCCCTATGTCCAATCCATTTTCAGGAAAAATTTCATCTAGATATACAGGTACCGCAAGTCCAAAATGCAGAGGAACCCCATCTGGTTGAAACCATATTTGTTCTGCCGGTAAATTGTGATTGTTATTGTTCGGGAATAATCGTCTAAGATCTGGAATAATATGCATATCTCGCAAAAGTAATAAATATCGTTCAGCGGTCAAATTTTCGTTTATAAAATAGGGTCCTATGACGTGTCCACCAATAATACCACACCAAACATTTATTTTTTGTGGTCGTTGGGTGTGAACTTCCTCCATCCAATGTGAATTTTTGTCTGACCAATACCTACAGTTGTGTCGGTTTACGTGCCCATTTAAACAAAATGTACCTTCGTCAGAAAATAATATGTGGGTGACAAAGTTGGCATTTTGATTTAATTTATCAATAATAACTTCGCAGAACTCGATTCTACGATCAAAACCGTCTTCACTTAATTCTTGTAACAAATGCACTTTATATGGAGGAAATTTTTCCAGTTTGCAAATTTTTTGAATAGAATATCGAGTCATGTTATGATTTAAAGCCCTCTGTTGTGTCGAATTTATTGGATTTTCCACCACATCTAACATGACATTTAAAGAATTTTCTACATTAATAAGATATTGAGTTATTGCATTCCCTTTATATTTATGGTTATTTGGGAATTTTTCTCGAAAAGCTCAAAAAAAAGTAATAAGGTTACCGCAATTCTAATAATAAAAGGTTTTAAACAGTTTTATTTAAAAACGCAAATTTTTATGGTATTTTAATTCTTCTTAATTCCAGGAGTGTTTTTACTGTTTTAAAATACTTCTAATTTTTTTTTAATTAGAATTTCTGTAGACATTATAATGTTAACAAGTAAAAATATTTATTTCGTTAGATAATCAACGCAATGTAACGATTTTTTATTTACTGTAATTCCAGCAAATGTAAACATGCTCATCAACCCTGCTGACAGTGGGACTAATAGCCGAGCTGATAATGAGTTGGGCCTTTCAGATTTTGTGAATTAGTATATGTAAACTGTCATATAATTAAATGGATTCATAGGAAAATCGACCAGGGAAGAAAATACAAGGAAAAAGTACATATAAATATGTATTCTATTAATTGCTTTAGTTATAACTGCAAGAATTTGTACGAATGGCATATGATTATATTATAGTAATAATCTAATAATTATCACTCAAACCAATGTTAGCACTAGAATAAAATAAATTTACTCATCGATACTAATGGAGATGGTAAAGTATTGAAAAATACATGGTTTAATAATGACCGAGTTTTATGGTTATTTACAAAATTTTCAAATGAGCATAACTCTGTTCTCAGGCTAATATCAAAGTTGAGATTTTTACCACAGTTTGCCATCATATAGTACTTCATTCTCACGTAATATAAAAAAAATCCATCCGTGCCCATCGTAGATATTGAGGGCCAAAGTTGACCAAAAATAGAAAAAACGAGAACTTCAAAAGTCCATAAATACCAAAATAGTAAAGTTTTAGATTTGAAATATTTTATACATAAACTACCCCTAACTGTGTACCATTAACAAAAAAATCAGCCCTAAGACTTTACCTTTATCTAGAAATATGGCCCCCTAAGAAGTGGAAATTTTGCAAAATCGTTATTAAACCTCAGGGTTAAATTACACCCACAAATAAGCATCCTACAAAAATTATGTTTAAACTAGAAAATTTGCATATGGAATTGACAGAACAAATGAATTTACTCTCAAAGTAAATTTTATCTAGGAAGTAAAAAGTTTTATAATACCGGCCCTTAATCAATTAGTTTTTTAGTCCAAAATTACAATTGTTCAATTTTAAGTTTTAACTTAATAAAATTATTTTGAAATCAACATTATCGAAAATAAAAATTGTTATTTTAGATTCTGTATTTTGTAAAAAAGTAAAAAAATGTGTAGCAGTTGGTATTGAGCTTACTGCAGAAACAGATTTGGTTATTTTCCGCCACTCCATTCATTAAAGAAAACGATAATTTTGACATTTATTTGCGAATCTATACATGAAAAGGTTTTGTTTGCCGCAATAATTCTTAACAATGTTCTGGTGGAACTCTAGTTATGCGCATTACAAGAAATCGCTTAGCGTTTGAAATATATAAATAGTTCTCATATAGTAAATATCGTATGAAGCCTGAGTGCGGCCCTGTCTATCTGGTTGCTAACTCCGGCTGCCAGTTTCAGCGTCATCTGTGGAAACATTCAAAGATCAGTGAAAATGAGATTAGATATGCAATAAAGTCATAATAGAGAATTAGGAGAGCTTCTTGATATAACACACAATTCAAGTTTACGCGCATATATAAAATATTTCCACTATGAACTTAAATGTACATAATAGTCAAAATATATAATAACAAAACTGAATACAAAGGTTATTCTGAAAGCCACTATGTTATAGTAATACAATACTTGGACAAACGTAATTACAGTATATTTTACATGATTTAGATGTGCAGTGATATCTCGACACCTAAGAATGGCTGTCCACAATGTAGTATTGTCTGAATTGTCAGTTATTTTGTTGGAACCAATCCATTGAAATACAATCTGTTAACTACAATTTTGAACTCTACTTAAAATTCACATCAAATTATTTGTATCAGTAGGTATTGACTATTCTTGATTTTTCGGCAAATAACTAATTTTGCGTTTCGTTTGCAATGTGGCCAAGGTGTTCTAGTCTTGGTATACTGAAAGTTTGACAAGAAATGGGAGTTTTGAAGCACAAGTAGTCGCTGTTTATTGGAATTCCTACAGATAATTCGTTTCCTGGACATTACTGAAAAGCTACCATCTGAGTTGTGTGAAAGGTATTGGAACCTTTGATAGTTTCCTTTAACACGTCTACATTGTCTGCTACAAATTGTAAAAAATAATGTCCTGAGCAATGCTTAAACTTCTGATTTCTTTAATCACACAAAAGCAAACTTAGCAAATTCAATATCGATGATGGAATTTTTTTTCATGTTATCTTCATTGGTAACTGCTAAAATATCAGCATCTTCCACACCTCGAAGGTCTTTTTTTAATTTGCGAGGGTACTAAATAAAGTACACTTTGCACCATAGGTCGATATTCAAAGTTCAAATCTTTAAGCATTTCCACCTCGTTATAAATATTGTTTTGTGGTTGTGGGTACATTAAAGTAGCTTCAGTATTTTTATATGATCTGAAAACTACAACGTATTTTTAGTTTCTGTAGAAAATACTACGGGTTCAAGTTACCATCCAGTAGTACATATCGGTCGTAAATTGTAACTGAATTATACACTTTTCTTTAGCTCTGACATGTTTTATTTCCCCAACAATATTTTCCCAAGCCTCGCCACAATTTATCCTTTTGGTTTTTAGAATAACTTTTGTGTTCAGTTTTGTTATTATATATTGAAATGGAGTCAAACATAGCAAGACCAATTGAGACTGAACAACAACTGAAACTTACCACTCCGGGTGAAATTCAAAATGAGATCAAATTCCTGGGACTCAAAAAAGCACCGGGAGTTGACAAAATAACGCCTAAAATGCTAAAAGAACTTCCTCGAAAAGCACTAGTGTTATTAACCTATATATTTAATGGAATAATAAGGCTACAGTACTGGCCACAGCAGCTCAAACTATCTCAAATAATAACTATAGCCAAACCAGGGAAAGATCCCACAGACGTTAATTCCTATCGACCAATAAGCCTTATTTCAGTCATTTCTAAAGTCTTTGAAAAACTTATCCTTAGTCGAATTCACACTGACATCCCAGAAGAACAGATCCCACATCATCAATTTGGTTTTCGCAGAGGTCACTCGACTATCCAGCAGGTTCATAGACTAACAGATAAAATAAATAAAGCACTTGAAGACAAATGCTACTGTTCCGCAGTATTCTTGGATGTTAGTCAAGCATTTGACCGAGTCTGGCACACTGGGCTCTTATTTAAAATTAAACAAATTCTTCCATCCTAC
This sequence comes from Agrypnus murinus, assembly GCA_929113105.1. NCBI lineage: Eukaryota > Metazoa > Arthropoda > Insecta > Coleoptera > Elateridae > Agrypnus > Agrypnus murinus. The sequence continues at coordinate 70,814 of OV816027.1, forward strand.
TTTAGTATACTTAAATCATATCTCAGTGACCGGAAATTTCAAATAAAAGTAGGCAATGATAAATCAGATTTCCACCCAATAAGAGCAGGTGTACCGCAGGGCAGTGTTCTCGGTCCGCTGTTGTATGTTATCTATACATCGGACATACCAACCTCCAGAAATACAACACTTGGAACATTTGCCGATGACACTGCCATACTATCAATAAACGAAAACCCCGATAGCTCAGTCTCAGACCTACAAGAACATCTTAACTCACTACACAACTGGTTTGAAAAGTGGAGAATCAAAATAAATGAACATAAATCCAGTCACATTACTTTCACACTTCGTAAATCCCCAACTCCTGACCTATACATTAATAACGAAGTAATACCCAAAACAACCGAAGTAAAATAATCTAGGAATGAATATGGACAGCAAATTAACTTGGAAAAATCACATCCTAAAGAAAAGAAAACAAATAGACTTAGTAGCCAAACAATTACACTGGTTAATCGGAAGAAGATCAAAATTGGCTATAGAAAACAAAATTCTAATCTATAAAACGGTTATTATCTCCATTTGGACTTATGGTATAGAACTATGGGGATGCTCCAGTAAATCTAATATCAATATAGTCCAAAGATGCCAATCAAAAATCCTGAGATCAATTGCAAATGCACCATGGTTTGTTACCAACGCAACACTACATACTGACCTCAAAATAAATTTTGTACAGGACATCATCCAACATAAAAGTACTACTCATCACTCAAGACTTGAAACACACAACAACCCCTTACTTGAACCGCTGTTAACTAGAGAAGACAACAGAAGACTCAAAAGACACTGGCCAATGGACTTAGTCTGAAGTACTTGTGATTTCGTCAATGGACGAAATCTCATCATGCCACCCTACTACTATAACATACTATTAGCTTATAGAATATGTATTCTGATTGCTAATTAAAGTAAATAAATAAAAAAATATATATATTTTGACTACTATGTACATTTAATTTCATGGTGGAAATATTTTATATATGCGCGTAAACGAGGAATAACAGTTTTTTTCCTCATTAATTTACTTAAATTGTGTGTTATATCAAGAAGCACTATTAATTCTCTATTATGACTTTGCATATCTAATCTCATTTTCACTGACCTTTGAATAGTTTCCGCAGTTCTTGCAGTGGATTCCTAAAGTTTCCTGTTCGTTTTACACAACACATTTTTTATAACTGCGTATCTGTTTCTTTTTTTATAAATTTAAAAAAATTTAAATGTATGTAATAGTTCGTCTGTTATAGAATAACTTGCAGAACTCTCCGTATTAAGGTTAATGTCGTATTTACAAAAACAATAAGAATTTTATAACTTTTTTCAACAAAATGTAATCACCTGCATTTGTAACTCCAATATTGTGCTAATAGTTGTATGTACTTACGAACCTGGTAAGAGCAGTGCGTTAGAATGAGACGGAAGACGGTTGAAAATAGAGATAGAACGATCGCCGCTCAGCGGTAATTTATACATTGTCGGAATAAATTGGTCTTCGTTAACAAATCTTCGTTATTGTCTAGCCAATTTCAAACTTTCAAAAAGCGTTGGATTGTAAAATCTCGAACTAATAACAATTATTTTTTGAACTTTTTTGATATCTTGTGTTGTCCAAAAGTTATCACGATATAAACATCTTTCTATGTTTGCAGAAATTGAAATACGCATAATAAGGGAGTTAGAAACTAATCTAGTGAGTATCCTTCCGTTTATTTAATGATAATTCTTGCGTGAAAATTAGCTCTAACTCGCTTAATACTTTAGAGATCGTATTTATTATAATATAGCCGGATCGCAAATAAGGTATTCTAGATTTGCTGTTTTTTCAGTTTTTCCCCCCCGGGGGGTGTTGGACACCGATATCGACAGACGAATTTAGGGGATTGATATACACCCTAAATAGCATCCGATAACGTACTCAATACCTTTTTACTTTTCAATGTACCACGGACAACAAAATCCGCTTTCAGATTTACTCTACTATGTAACTTCTTATGGTACTATCTTCCCTGTTGTTACTAACAAGTCTGTTAGGAGAAGTACAACCTCCATATCTCGTGCATAAATATGTTTAACTTTGGCCATGCATAATGCAGTCTTGACTACAATTTTATGTTAACATTTAGATTCCAAACGAAATAAAGCTGTGCATAAAGAAACAAATCAACCTGTAGTAATGTCATGGGAAAAAATGAGTAAATCTAAACGTAACGGTGTTAATCCCAGTGATATGTTCAAGGAATATGGTATAGATACAACACGTTTGCTTATTCTAGCAGATGTAGCACCAACATCGCATAGGAACTGGAATAGCAACAGTATGACAACTTTATTTGTTTCTAATTCACTCTCAATATAACATAATGCAAATTTCAGCGTTTCCTGGTATTATAAATTGGCAAAAACGTCTATGGTTAACAATTCAAGATTTTCTTAAGTATAGGAATAATTCTCCTGTAGAAATCAGTATGGAAGAATTCAAAAAACATGATGATTATTTATTTGACTCAAGGAATTATTATATTAAGGGTGCTACATTCAATTATTGTACATCACAACAACTTAGTGTAGCTGTTTCGAAAATGCAAGGTCTAACAAATAGTTTACGAGTAAGATTGTATTTTTCATCAATTTTACAAAATTCCATACAATTTACATTTTAGAGAGTACCACCAATTTTGTGTGCATGCAGCCCTCAATTTGAAAGAGCATTAGCTTGTCAGATAATACTTTTGGCACCTATGGCACCTCATTTTGCTTCAGAATTATGGAGTGGTTTTATTTCAGCCCCACATCGATTAATAAGTAATGGTGAGATACAGTGGGATAAAACTGTTTTAGAACAGAAATGGCCAGAAATTGACGATGGTTATAAATTGGATCTAATTTGTCAGGTAAATATTAATGATTACAGCAAGATAAAGAAAAACAAAAGTACTTTTTAAATAGAAAATAAAATTTATAGGTTAATGGTGCTGAAATAGCCATAGTTAAGATTCCAAAATGTGAAATTGAGAAAATAAATGGAGATGAAGCAATGGTTTTTGCTTTACAACAAAAGGAGGTCCAGGAAAAGTTAATGACAAAAAATGTGGCAGATTGTAAATATGCATTTTATGAAGGATATGAAGGTGTGATTAACATTACTACTCAAAAAGCAGCTAGAGTAGTAGAAAATTAATTTTTTAGCTTGAAACAATGCTGAACTTAATGAATGTACAGAAATGTTTATAAGTAATAATGTACAGAACTGTTTATAAGTAATATACAGTACTCGAAATAGGCTTAAGTACCAACCTGAACGTAACAGATCGTATTAGTGATTAAGCTAGTTTAGGTGGTATTGTCCTTGTCATATTTAATTTTAGATTTTTTCACTTTCTTATAACGTGATAATATTTATTTATTTATGCAACTAACAGTTATTGTAATCTACATTATACCACAGTATACCATGCTAGGCAGTAGTGACACTCTCCTAACCACACTTTGATCTTTATCATTTAGCTTGTCAGCACTTAAGCTTCGCCTGTTGGAGTTAGCTGCGTTCATTTATTTGCCTTTTATCGAACGTTTCCAAATTGTAATGCTGGTTGCGTAAGTACCCATCATAAATCATTGATTTACGGTCTCTATAAATAATAAAATTTATGTTTATTTACATAATTACTATTACTATTTATTTACATGACCTAATTTGCTCATACAAAATTTGTTTTTAAAATCTCTTAAACTAATTGTAATTACATACGTGTCATGTCATATTAAGGATCATTCACCCCTTGTCCAACTAAATTAGCTAATAATTACTTTATTTTATAGTTTTTAATAAATTTTGACTTTTTTTTTAACAATGGATTAAATTAGTTGTAATAATGATTTATTAAAAAAAGATTGATATCATTTATTTAAAAAGAAATATATATTGAAAAGAAATTCCCTCTTAATACTCAAGGTAGAAAGTCACCCAAATAATAACACCCTAAATAAAGTCAAGCTAGCTGCTGTATATGAATAAAATAACCAAATTTTAGTTCACATATGAACATTATAGAAAATTTAAAAATAGGCTGCAGGAATTACTTTTTTTTTTATTTTATTGCAGTCAACACCTACTAGTAAAGCAGAATATCAGCAAATAATTTTCCTCTGGCTATGTTTTAGGAATAAAAAAATTCCTAAAAATTGCTTTAAATTTAAATGAGTAATTTTCCTGCTCTGTATACGTCAAAACTGCTAGCTTGTACGCGATTAGCTGAAAATGCGCATTTGCCAGATGCGACCAGCGTTGTGGCATTGGCTTGTTGTTTACGTTGTCACTGATTTGTCCGTCTACGCACGTATTTGTTAGGTTATATTTTCATTTTTTTTGTTTTTTTGTAAATTTTGTGTAAATAAATCAGGTGTTTTTAATAGTAAATTGCTGAAGAATTTCGGATCTTGTTTGCAGGTAGATTTTGCAATACACATTTTAGCGGTATATTGATAAGCCAGGAGGTGACTCAATATAAGAGATGCGGACACGCGGTGCTAAGAGCGGCCGATAACTTGCGAGCGCCACACAAGAGAGGAAAAACTTTACAGAGTTGTTAATTGTTTGTTATGAATACAATAGATTATTGTTGTGTGTAGGATAATAAATCGGATTGTTGTTGATTTGTTATTTGAATTCGTAGTTTATTAATTATCTTCGACCCTTGCTAACACACATACATCTCTTCAAGGCTTGGGCACGAAATTATTTGTACTTTTCTTTAAAAATAACCAGATCAACATTGCATTTGAAAAACCTGTTCACAGTAATGGCTAAAATGAGTTTTATAAATAAACTAGTAGATATTTATTGTCAACACTGTGTATTTCAAAATCAAAACGACTTATCACTGCTTTTGCTTTAAGAGATTTTTAAAATTAAAGGCATCTATCGGCTTTATATGATATTTCGGCCCCCTCATAACTCTTCATTGCAGTACAATTTGAAAAAAACCTTTTTGAGCCCTTGTAGGAAACATTAAAAGCTTTCTAATACCACTTACCAATTTTGTGTAAGATTTTTTGTTTTTAACAAAAAGACTTTTTGATTAGTATGGAAAGCTATAGGGAAATTGAAAGAAAAGCTCATATCTACGTCTTGCAGTAGGTTATCGCAGCCAGGTTCATCATTTATGATACGTTTGACAATTATCTACAATTACCTTATTTGTACGTTTGTGTAAGATTTTTTTTTAAGAAAAAAAGGATCTTATTTGAGTTACCTTAAAGGTGGACCATTTTCAATTCAGCCAGTTTGAAGATTAGGCCACTTTCTTTATTTAAAATTAGAAAAATATGAAGTTTATTGTTGATATTCAACAATAATTACTAAAACGGAGATGTAATAGCATCATTGCTTTCTTTTAAAGCTGCAAGTATCTTTTTATCTGCGCGCTGCCCCTGAATGTTTTCGTATAGGCAACACATCTAACCGTAGTATGAAAATAAGGTAAAATGAGAATGAGGTAGAATAAAAATATGGTAAAAAAACGCATGTCATAAAGCTTAACTTAGGTTAACAGCTTACTATAACCTAACAAAGTAGTATCGATAGAAAGCCATAGATACAGTACTACCAATATATGGTACATAAATATCGGTTCCATATTTTGTATCATAATTAAATGTCGAAAAGTCGATTTTTCAATGTGTGCTATACCTCTGGTTAGGGTTAAGTGGAAATTAGTAGTTGCGGGCACAATTATATCGATAAAGTATCTTATGACGATTGGCCTCCAGTTAATGTTAACCAAAGATTGAAAAACCAGTCCTCAATAAAATAGGAATTCAATCAAACGCGTTCCGTACTATAGCAGACCAGATTCTGTACAGCTAAATCAACCTAACTAATGGAATTATATCAATTCCTATTAAGTAGGAAATCGTACACTGGGGTTAGAAACTATCTATAATTGTATATGTTTGATATCTATTAAACTACGAAGACAGGTCATTCACAGGATATACTATGACCAAACATTTAATAATTCTTAACACAAAAATTGTGACTCAAAGGAGCTCAATCTAACGATTCAATGTGAAGAAAAACATCTTTAGGATTTAGGAATGGGGAATAGATTAAATTAAAGTAGGTGTTCTTGGGATTTATGGCAGCAACATCCTAGTTTTCAGCTGCCTATTATTAGTCTTTAAGCTGAAGCAGTTTTGGGTACTCCCGGCAGGATTGGAACGCTAATGTGAATTACGCTAGAATAACCAACCAAGGCCGATTAAAACTTTAAACCTGTGCAGTGGTCCTCCATGCTTCTTATGTATTAAAATACTTATGTTAAATTAGCTTATTTTTTTAATTCAAACCATTCAAAAAATGCGTACTCTCTTGTTTCTCTAAAGACAGTAAAACCACATTTTCTCTTTCTAAAGAACGAAAAATGTTTTGAATACGATAAGTGCAATGCATTGTACACATATTCTACAGTGACGTGAGTAGTATGTCCTTCAGATTACCAACTTCGTGTTAGTGTATACTGTACACTGTTCGTGGCTCAGTAGAAGTCTGTATTATACACTCAAAATAAACGAATTAGTATTGAAGAAGAAAACCTGGAACTGAAAAGAATGATACGGAAGCTTGCAGATCAGAATTCCCCAATCTCACAAAAGAATTAAAATTTTTGACGGTTGGTTCTTATCAAATCAAAATGAATCAACTGTATCTTTAAGAATAAAATAACATAGAGTCATAAAAATAATTTATTGATCACAATACATATTTTGTATACATTAAAAACGCAGTTTTGGTATATATTTGTATAAATGTTGTATTGTTGTGTTGAGTGTTCTCATTATTTCTGCACAACCGTTGTCTCCCATTGAGGTGCTATATTCTTTTTGCTGATTCAGTTGCATTTACTAGTATGGTTGAACAAAATTCGAATTCGTGTCCAATTATTTTTAGGAATTGTTGAAACATTAGCGTTTGCAAGGAGTGATACTGCAGTACTTTCCTTTGTCCATGCTGCATGATGATAGTTTATTTATTTCAATGGGGTCATTCCTGAACTAGCTTGAATTATGTAGATGTAGACACCAAATAATTAGATTCGGAGTTAGGAAAGACAATCGGTTATTACAATTCTGGGATAACTTTCCATAGTTTTTCTTATAGAGACGAACTGGACAAATATCTTGATCTGAATCTTAAATCATCTATTTACTACTGGTACAAAACTTAGTACCTCTTTGGTTTATCTTGAAGAATATTGGTATTGGATTATATTCTATGCAGTCTGTGGGTATTCCACAAATGGATGCTTCAATTTGTAAGTGATGCCATATTTGCATAGACAGCTTTGTTACCTCTTCTTTGTAATCAGTTAAATGCGCAATCTTTCAAGATTAAAGCTAGTTCAGGAGTTATATTCCCGTCAAATGTATAATTTCTTTATTTACAGAAATTCATATTGCCGCTACTAGAATGTTTTGTTGCTACATAAGTGTATTTTTCTAACAAATTGAGTGACTCATCATTTATTTCACCTTCATAGGCGTCTTCCCATCGATTAATAAATATTTTTTCTGTATTTTTGTTAAATTACATTTTATGGTACTTACGTCAATACACGAACAGCTTAACTGTCAAAGTTGGGCAATTGAATTATGTTCTTAGAAAGATACCAACATAAGGTAATATGATCACTTGTTTTTTATTATTGCTGTGATAGCTTTGTAACTAAGCAAATTAACTCTCGTTAGATCTAATTAACTCTCATTGGCTGAATTTAACATCACATGACATATAAATTATCAGATAGATACTAGCTGGTGTTAAAAACATCGAATTTATTTTCTACATACAAAAGCTACTCTGTTGACAATATTAGTATAATATGTCATTTTTGACATTTTTTATGTCAGATTGACAAATGTAAAAGTGACATTAGCAATCAAATTGTCAATGGATGGATATTTCTTATGTAAAAGAATGATCTAAGTGCCATTAACTCCATCTAGTATCCGAATAATTAAAGTCTTTAAAATTGATATATTTTTTACCTTTTATGATAAAAAAATAAGAAATAACTAAAAATTGACGAAAATGCCGTAAGAAACTCAATATTAGTGCTAAATATCATAATTTGCATACATTCCCAGCCTGAAAACGGGGCCGAGAAATTTTAATGCAAATACTATAGAAACTATAGCAACCGGGGCCGAGATTTCGATGAAAGCCGATAGTATCCTTTATTAAAATTAATTTTTTTTATTTGTAAGGTTAAGTTGTGTTTCGAATCACATGTGGGAAAGCCGCAAACAAAGAACGCACCAAAACATAATTCATCTTATATATATTATGAAAGATTTAATCGCGTATGTCTTTACATTTTGATACTGCAGAGAAGCAGCTATGACGTATGCGATACCCCATTTTTCCAAAGCTATGAAAGTTTTGCGTTTTTATAATGTAAAATCATTATTGAACTTTATTCTTACTTTTACTTTTCCAATCTCTTCCAGTCGTCTCACTTTTATTACATTGTCTATGGTTGGTTCCTTATTCTTCTTATTATTTTCCTTTCCCACCTTAGCAGTCTTTCTTGGTTCTTTTTATTTAAGATTCAAGTTTCGCATCCATATAGCGCGGTTGGTCTCAAAACTGTTTTGTATAGTCGGAATTTCGCCTTTCTAGATAGGTTTTTTGCTCTCAATATATTGTTCAGGGCTTCGGCACTTTTGTTGGCTTTTATTAATCTGTAGTCTATTTCTTTTTCTTCGCCACATTTATTTGTTATTTTGGTACCCAACTAAATAAACTCTTCGACCTCTTCAAATTTCATTTTCCCCAATCTGGTATCTAGCTCTAACATTTTGTTTTGCCAAGATTCTCCAATTCTCATTACTTTACATTTCTTTTGGTTTAGCTGTAGTCCCATTTTCGATGCCTCTTCTACCAGTTTACTAATTGTCCCTTTTAATTCTTTTACATTTCTTGCTATGATTGCCAGATCATCTGCATAGCCTACTACTTGGTGTCCTTTGTTTAATAGGTCTCCTCTTCTATTCAGGTTGCTATTTATCATTATTTTCTCGAGTGCTATGTTAAAAAGCAGGGTTGACAGAGGGTCTCCTTGTCTCAGTCCTGTCTTGACCTCGAAGTCTTCAGATGTTTGGTTTTTTACTCGTACGTTGCTTAATGTCTTCTTTAGAGTCATGTTTAGTAGCCTCTCTAATTTCGGGGGCACCTCGAACTCTTGCATGCTTCTAATCAGTTTTCCTCTTTGCACCGAGTCGTAAGCTTTTTTAAAGTCTATAAATACTACTAAAGCGGGGATTTTATATTCGTAGCAGGTTGTTAGTACTTCTTTCATTGTAAAAATTTGATCGGTTGTTCCTCTTCCTTTCCTAAATCCTGCCTGGTATTCCTCTATCTATGGCTCCACTATCGCTTCTACTCTTCTTTTGATTAGAGCAGCTAACACTTTGTACATTACATCCAATAGTGATATACCTCTATAATTGGTACAATCTGACGGATCTCCATTTTTCAATATGGGTATAATTGTGGCCTTTTCCTTTTTATTGGTATTTGTTCTTCTTGCCATATTTTCTTTATTAATATAAATATTTGTTCCCTTAATTCTTTTCCTCCGTATTTTATGATTTCTGCTGTTACTCCATTAATTCCCGGACTTTTATTGTTTTTAAGGTTTTTAATAATTTCCTCCCTTGTAGGGTCATCTCCCTGATTATCATCTTGTATTCGTAGTATAGGTATAGGTTCTTCGCTTTCTTCCTCTGCACCTTCATTTAACATATCTGAGAAATATTCTTTCCATCTTTCCCTAATTTTTTCCTCCTCTCCTATTAACTTTCCATTTTTATCTTTAATGTAAATGGTTTGATTGTTCTCCCCTTTTCCTTTTTTGACTTCTCTATAGAAATTTCGTATTTCCTTTCTATTATAATAATTTTCCATTTCTGTCACTTTCTCTTCTAGTTTCGCCCTTTTCTTTAGTCTGATTAGTTTTTTTACTCTTGATCTTTGTTCCCTATATGCTTCATTGTCTTCGATCCGGCGTGTTAGTATAGCCTTTATGTGTAGTTCATTTCGTATTTCAATTTCTTTCCTACATTCTTTATTAAACCAGTTTTTTGTTGCCTGATACTCTTTTACCGGTACAACTTTCTCTGTTGCCTTCTTAATTATTGCCTCCATAATTTCCCATTCCTTTTCCTGTTCTATAGTCTATAGTCTTTTCTATAGCAACTTCACATTAAAGGTAGGATAATATAATTATAATTCTTTATAGTTAGTATAAATATGAAAATTTAATACATTTATACGTAATTATAGCTAGCTTTTGGTCAGATTTTCAATCTGTGCAAACGTACACAATTTTTCAAGCAAATGATGAGATAATAACTATAAATAATGAGATAAGTCGCTCTTTAAGATTATCCATAACTTTTACGCTTGACGATTTCTGTGCTCTATATCGTTCTAGATAATATTTTGCACTCCATATACTCGCTGGTCACGTGACTATATGATCTACTCTTCTTACTCTGCTCTTGAAACGTAAAACCGAACGCACCTTAAATATCAAAAAAACAAATGAATAATAACAAATAGAATGCCCTTGATAAATAAAAGCTCCTGAACATGGCAAGTTGCAAACTGCAAGTGCGAAATTGTGTAAATTGTGCAAAGGAAGTGTACGAGAATTGTGAATACGTTGTTAAAGAACCGCGAATTATTAATGTTAGTCATGTATCTGGTTACAGCTGGAATACAATTTTATAATTGACATGTCTCAATAACTAAGAGGTAAACTGCAGTTTTGACAATGTCAATTAACCAAATCACACTTAAATTATCTAATTCTTGAATTGTAAAGTTATCTACCTTGAGTGCAAGTATACGAAAAGTTGTGTTCGCGTGTAAGAGGAGGAGTTACAAAGATGGAAATATAAATTCTTATAACAGTAACCTTGGCGACTCTCACTACTGCCTAGAATAGTATACTGTGATTATACTTACTTAATTATTATACTATAATAATAATAGTTCCCATATATACAGTGTGTCCCAGATCGAGTGGGATTGCATGGGTAACTTTCTTATCATTGAAGATGCAGATTTGGTTAAATGGGCAAGGTTTCGCAGTTTTATATGCTGATTTAAAATCGGTTTGAAAAAGTTCAAAATGTCAAACCCATCAGAAGTTATTTAAAAAAAAACTAAAAATTGTCATTTTTTTGTATGTCAAATATCTTCGTAAGTATAAAAGATACGAAAAAAAAGTTTCATGTGAAAGTCACTGTATTCGATGAGACCAATTTAAAACTGGTCTCAAACAAAAATTCAAGATGGCTGCTTTTGAGGTACTTGTATCAACTCCCCTAAGTTAAATGGGCACCATATTGGACTTTTAGGTTACTAAATAGAATTTTTTATTTTCTTTTACAGAAATAACTCTACAGAAATAATCCAACATAAAACACTTTCTAGATAAAATACATGATCTACAATTTAATAAAATTCAAGTCTTTTCTTACAATGGTTTACATTGTAGAGTTAAATAAACTAGGTAGGCAGAAAAATTAACGGACTTCCACGAACTTATGAAAAACATTTTACACAAAACAGAACAGCGATCCGGTGTGTTCCAGTCCATTTCGAGTACTGGTTACAATAATAATTACAATAAAATTCAAGCAATGTAACTTTGCAGTTTCTTTTTTTTTGTATATTTATATAGTATTAAGGCCAGCAGGGTGGTTATAGTGGATTGTATCGCTTAACTGAGTTAAGTCGAGTTTGCCCCGGAAATGTTCTCGGATGGGTAAACCACGAGCGCAGTGTACTTGTTTACATAGCTCCGCTGCCTCGTCTCACACCCACATATTTACTGTGTGGCTCGGTGTGCCTGGCACCTCGACACCAAAAGGTATAAGGGGTTAAAGATTATGTAGGTATGTTAGGGTGTCTGTTATTTTGCAAAAGTTTTGCAAATCTTTTAGGTCCCCCCCCTAGATCCCATTAAAATGTCAAAAAAATGAGCTGTGCAAAATCTCAGCCCATTTGGTCAACATTAACCCGTGCCACTGAGAGGTTAAAGTTTTAAATGGGATTTAACATGGGTTTGGTGCACTGCTAGAAACTTTGTGGCATAACTTTTTTATCTTTCTATGTCTTAACGTGAAATATTGTACACTTATGTTGTTGAAGTTGCTCAACATGTATCTGAAGCCAAAAAAACTTTAGTAGTTCCGCGAAAATGCTAATTTTAGTGAAGTTGGCCAATTTTATGGCAGCTGTAAACTGTCAAAAGTTTTTCTGACAGTTTTAATTTTATCATATTCGTGTTCAGCAGCCAGCCTCGGTGGATTAGTGGTTTGCATGTTTACTTCATAATCCAAGGGTCACAGGTTCGATCCCCGGCCGAGCTGGTAATTTTTCATAGCGGAGAAAAATTAAAAACATGCCTTCTTCTCGGATAGGAAGTAAAATTGTAGGTCCCATGTCAATGCGATGTTTGGCACGATAAAAATTCCTACTGGCTGTGGAATTCCCTCAGATACGGCTAGACTCTAGTAGGGTCAGCCAAATGATCATAGTAATCGGTGCCATGAGGTACGAAGGATGCCCCGCCATCCTGATTCCTCGCCCAAAAATAATAATAAATCGTGTTCAGCAGCTTCAACAACATAAGTATATAAATTTTCAAGTTAAAACATAGAAAGATAAAAAGTTACACCACAAAGTCTCTAGAAATGCACCAAACACATGTTAAATCCCATTTAAACTTTAAGCTCTCAGTGGGACGGGTTAATATTGACCAAATCGACTGAAATCTTGCACAGCTTATTTCTTTTGACATGTTATAGAGATCTAGGGGGGGGGGGCTAAAAAATTTTTACTTTTACAAAATAATGGCCACCCTAATGTATGTACATATATAGTATTAAACAGCTTAGAATAAATATTCACCAAACCAAAATTACATATGGGTGTATTATCGATTTTGTAACATAGGAGAATAGCATGTAAAAACACAATTTCTCAAATATTGGCTCCCTTAATTATTTTAGAGGAAAAGTCAATATAGCAAAGTTGTTGACCTTATTGAATACTGTTCAAAACACCTTCACTTTAGCATCTGTGTTAAATAGTTTCCAAGATATAAGTGATTTTCTGGTATAGGAAAATAACATTGTAAATCGGAAATTTGCTAATAGCAATTACCGCATTAGATTTAGACATTAAGTGTAAATGCAAGAATTATTAGGCACAGTTTCATGGGGCAAAATCACTCATCAAAATGTTACAATTGCTATTGGTGTGGAAGAAATAGATAAGAATTCTCCAAGGAATTTATTTTTATAAAATCTTATTAGCCATGATAATAGTTGTCAAATTAATCTCAAGAATCACTGAACGGTTAATGTCATGCTTTTGTATTATAAATTTAAAATATATTATAAGAATGATACTAACATAAGCAAAAACATTTTAATCTTATTATGGAGTTACATCATTTATATTATTTAACAATTCTAGGAATCTAACAAAATTAAACAACAGACAATAAAAAAAAAAGCAAAAAAAACAAGAATTTTATAAAATATGTGCATAATACAAAAGCATGATATAACCTCTCAGTGATTCTTGAGAGTAATTTGACGGCTATTGTCATGGCTAATAAGATTTTATAAAAATAGATTTCTTGGAGAATTATCATGTATTTCTTCCACACCTGTAGCAATTCTAACATTCTGATGAGTGATTTTGCTCCATGAAACTGCTTAATAATTCTTGCATGTTAAGGTCTAAATATAATGTGGCAATTGCTATCAGCGAATTTCCCATTTACAATGTTAATTTCCTATACCAGAAAATTACTTATATCTTGGAAACTATTTAACACAGAATGCTAAAATGGGGGTGTTTTGAACAGTATTCAATAAAATCTACAACTTTGCCACAGTGTCTTTTTCTCCAAAATAATTAGGGGAGCCAATATTTGAGAAATTGTCTTTTACATGCTATTTCTCTATGTTACAAAACCAATAATACACTCTGTATAAAGATACAGTAAGAATACACTAAACCACAGGCTATAAATTTGGAATCACCTTCAGGAAATTAAAAGCTGCTAAAATTATATATGCTGCTTGTACAAAACCCTTTTCTAATTATGCATAGGACTTGGATATAACTGCTATAAGGTAATACTATTCGTACTTTTACAAACATATGTTAACAATTGTACAAGCAAAATATCGAAGATTTAAACATAGAGTTCACATACAGTGAATGATTGCCATTATAAATAAGTATATCTAGATTAAAGATTAGTTAAGGGGAAGTACTCTAAATCTCTTTTCAAAATTTTCAAATGCATAAATTATAAATTGTTTTTTTTTTTGTTAACGTGCTTTGTTTATTAAACAGAAGTTCCTCGTCAGAGCAATCCTACCTGACCTCAACCTGCTTCTTTTAGAAACATCTGACAGTAACATGTAACTTTAAAAGCGTGTAGCTTTGGTTTTAAACACATATTTTGAATCTTGTCGTTCATGATGATTATGCTCGTTGTGCTCCATTATTAAGAAATCTTCAAGAATTTCTTACGCAAACATGCTTAATTTGCTCTGTACATCATTGTATGAGGATTAAATTTGTGTTGCAACTTTCCAATTTTGAATTTTCTCATTTATGCTGATTATTTGTGCTTCAATGGTTTGAAAATTCTCGAGAATTCTTTATGAGTGCATTTGCAAAGAGAATCTTATTTGATGTGGTTTTTTCATGCACAAACATTCACTAATATTTTCATCAGCATTTTCAGAATTTGTTCTTTCGTTTAGCCTTGGCTTCATATAAAAAGTGCATAAGTGCCAAAATTGAGATTTTAACATCATCTGGTTAAAATTACTTTTTATATAAAATCAGTGTGAGAAGTTTCGAAAATAATTAGTAGATATCGCTTAAATAGCAAAAATAAAATATCAGGCACAACTGCAAAAGCATTGACAGCAGCATAAAAAGTGTTACATTTCTGGTAAACAGTCTTTTTGGACTTATGCACTTTTTATGTGAAGCCGACGTATGTTAAATAGTTTGAAATTGATGAATATTGAGAATTTGTTTTGTTGCACGTTTTTGGTGCATGCAACTGATGGAGCTGGTAGGTATGGCTTCGTGTTAGTGGACATGGTAGGTTTTTTGTTAGTATGTTGTTCCCTTTATAGACTCAGCCAGGTTATGGTTCAATATCTGGTGGGTGTGGCTTTATGTTAGTGAGTGTAATAAGTAAATGTTTTTGATATAAATCAACCTGTAATTATTAATTAAATATTTGTTTCAGTAAAGTAATTACTTTTTACAGGGCTATAAATTTGGTGTTACAGTTACAACAACTAAGCTTAATTTATTTTACAAATTCTCACACACCAATTCAACAATTTTCATATTTTCCCTTATACTTATGTTAAAGAATTTGTCCAAGTGAAGCTTTTTCTGTCTGAAGGACAGGTTTACACCTAGTTATTAACTTTATTATGTTATTAACATAATAACATAATAAATATATTAACATAATATATTATTATATTATATTAACATAATATTAATAAATATTAACATAATTTCCTGACAATGATTTTGATAACAACAAGTATCAGTACCACAGAACATAAAAGAAAGATAAACACTCACAGTGCTAAAATTATTGTAACTTAATGCGGGCTGTGGGTCAAAACTACAGACCAAGATTTTGACGTCCGTACCTCTAAAGATAACTTCCAGCATGTTTCTAACGATCCTCCAGTCCAACTGGTTCCGCCCACACCCGAGTTTCAGAACTGCCAATTTGTTAATGCCCTTGGTAGGTAGCTCGGTCCTCGAATCCCATAACGCCCTCCACAGGTCCGCATATATAATATTTGCCCATGGTGCGATTCATGCGTTCTACCATTCCATCGGACTGCGGATGTAACGGTGTGGTCCGAGTCTTGCGAATGCCCAACAATCGACAGACTTCTCCAAAGAGTGCAGACTCAAAATTGCGGCCTTGATTCGAATGCAGCTCCATGGGCACTCCGAAGCGGCTGAAAAACTCCTTGACTAATACGCCAACAACAGTCGCAGCTTCCTGGTTTGGTAGGGCATCTGCTTCTGGCCATTTGGTAAAATAGTCCATTGCCACTAAGATGTATTTATTCCCATCGTCGGTTTCGGGAAATGGTCCGGCAATATCTATGCCGCTCATTCATAGGTGCTCTTAGTTTCCCCAAGGGTCCGTTACTATTGGCACATAGTTCGCATTTCCGGCACCACTCCTTCGCGTCTTCTTTACAGTTGACCCAATAAAAACGCTCTCGAACTTTCTCCAGAGTCTTCTTCACACCGAAGTGTCCTCCTGGGGCACCGTCATGAAGATGTCCTAATACCGTTGCCACTCGACTTCTTGGAACGACGAACTGAGGCCTAATGATGGTACTGTAGTAGCCAAAGATAAACTCTCTAGCTTACAGGGAACAGCCAACCTGGCGGTGACAGGAGCTTTAAGCACTACACCGTCGGCAGCTATGGAAATGCTACTGGATCTACCACCCCTACACATTGTGTTAGAGGGAGAAGCCAGACTGGCCACATATCGATTCTATCAAGCGGCAAGACAGAAGCCGGAGACAGTGATCTTCATACCAAACCGACTATTACCTGTAATAGAATCGGATAACCTCCTAGGTATGATGACCGACACAATGTCTACCAGATATAACTTCAGCAAACCGTATAAAGTCCTATTTCCTAATAGAGACGAATGGGAGCAATCAAAGAATGTCCTGCAGAAAGCTGACATCGACTGTTACACTGATGGCTGCAAAACCTCGGATGGGGTAGGAGCTGGAGTGTACTGCAACAATCCAAGAACTGAATTGTACTACAGTCTTGGAACGCATACAACTATTTTTCAGGCAGAGGTTTATGCCAGGTTCGAGATGTGTGCAAGGACGTTAATCGACCTGCGTCACGCACTCAAATCGATAAAGATCTTCTCTGACAGTCAGGCTGCTCTCCAAGCCCTGACAAACTGTGGCTGTACATCAGCAACAGTATGGAGCTGTCAGGAGGCACTCTCCAAATTGGGGAAAGCCAACAAAGTCACTCTAATTTGGGTTCCCGGTCACTCTGGCATTGAAGGGAATGAGTTAGCTGACCACCTCGCTAGGAGAGGTGCCAGCTCGAAGTTTATTGGCCCAGAGCCGGTCCTTGGCATTTCAAGGGCCGAGGCCAAAAGTGCTGTAACAAGCTGGATGAGGCACTGTACACAGGAGCTGTGGCATAGCCGCCCAGGGATGGCTTATTCCAAGGCAGCAATAAAGGGCCCATCCAAACCCAGACATACCTCACTGTTAGAGTTGAACAGACTAGGACTGCGCAGCGAAACTGCCCTTCTCACTGGGCACTGCCGTCTTAGATACCATATGCATAAGCTAGGCTTAGCAGACGAGACCGTCTGCCGTCTATGCTTAGAGGCAGAGGAAACAGCAGAGCACGTCATATGTACCTGTCCCGCAGGGGACCGCACCAGATTCTCACTGTTTGGTTCAGTGCAACTGAAGCTGGAGGATCTGACCAACCTATCACCCACCAGACTACTCACCTTCCTTAAAAGAATGGGACTGGAGGGTGAACTCTAACCTAGGTGTGAGCCACAATAGACCCAGGAGGTCGCAGTGGAGGGGCGGACAGGACGCCACACTCACCTTTAACCTAACCTAACCTAACGGGTGTCATAGCTTTTGGTTCTTGAGGAAAGTTATTGATGTGATTTCCATCAGGAACTGGAGGTGTTGCAGCTTGTAGATTCCAGGAATTATTTTCTGGATCCAAGGAAGTCTTCGTAGAAGATACGGCGGTTGATATCCCCAAACCGTCGGCCTTCGGAAGCTCTTGCAATTTCTGATTTAAAACACATTGGTTAGGATTCAATTTTAGCGGTATCCTAACTGACTTTGATGTTTTTTTAATGTTTGTAGGAGATTGTGATTCTGTTTGGTCATGGAATAAATGCACTTTTGAAATTAAATTATTTGTAATAGTTTCTGTAATGGAAGTATTAACCTGTGAAACGTTCTTTTTAATAATGGAATGGTCAGGTTTAGCAACACAGAAAGTATTAGTGGATGCATGTGCATCTGAAAGAACATTGCATTGATAAATGACGTTTTGAGTATCGTCACTTAATTGGGGGTTAGAATCCTGAATTTGTGACGGATCGTGCGATATTTGATTACAGTTTGTGTTTATGAAATTACAAGGATAAATGATTTCGTTTTTAAATAGGTTAACTAGACCAAACAATTCAGGTGAATCATTTTGCTGTAACCAAAACTCTGTAATCTCTTTGCGAGAAGAGATAGTATCTGATTTTGGGTTGTATGAAGTAGGATTATCTAAAGAAGAACCCAAATAGTATTTTAATAGTTCGTTGATGAACTATTAATGGTTTGAATGAAAGTTTATTGTTATCAATAAACATGATTAGATTCGAATGGAGTTGCAAAATGTTATATGGCAAGTTTGAATTAGGACATTATATCTTTGAATCTCGTTCTCAATATGTAGGAAGTCAAAGTATCTATCGATTAAGATTATTGACATGTGTATATGTGAACTGTCAAAAATAGGAAATTTAACTAAATTTGCTTTTAACTGCGCTAGATAATCAAATAACCAATTCAAGGAACTCCAGGTTGCAGGTTGCGTTTGTCGGCAGAGACAGAAAACCAGAGCAATGGAATATTGAAGATATGGTGTTGATCATCTAAGTTCTTCTTACGGGGTCACCAATGTAGTGTTTTGATGACCAATGTGATAATACAGGTTGCTTGTGTGGTCTTGTACACTACTTACAAGTTATCTGTTATAGAAGACAATAAAAGACATGTAACTTCTTTGAGATATTTATTTATACTCTTGTTGTTGATTACTGTTGTCATGGCAATCACTTAGCATGCAATGCCTTCTTGAGGTAATATGGATGTAATGACTGATTTTATGTTGTATATCATTACATTACATTACAGTACCATCTTCACGCTCCAGCACTCGCTTCAGCAGACCGTTTTCCACCTTCAAGGACTTCCATTGGGCCCAATATGCTTTTAGGGTTCTGTTGGAAGGGCTGACGGCTTCCCAGGCAGGCCTTTCTCCCACACATTTCCATTCCAGTACCATTTTCAATTCGGGATCAGCCTCCTGCTGTCGTTGTAGTTCTTCTGGCAACCAATTATCGTTGATGATGGTAGTTCTTAATACTTGGCTAGCAATCTTCCCATCCACAAACAAACTGCCGGTACTATTCTTCGATGTTACGGGATGGACGGTTATCTCTGGGGCTTCTTCACTCATGGTCAACGTTCGTCCCCTCTTGCCAACCCCATTTAACTTTTCCGACGGTTGTACTTTCCTTATCTTGAGACAACGGCGTTGTACATGTCCTTGTTCGCCGCAGTTCCAACAATGAGGCCCTCGGACTTCTTGAAGATTCTTCTTATGGCTTTCTTCCTTCCGAAGAACTCTCAGTACTAACTCCTCTAGGTGATCTTTAGAACCTTCTTCTGCTGTTGAATCATCTATTAATAAAGAGAAAACATTCATACTTAACACACACTAATTTAATCTTAATTATTTACAAAACACAATTATAAACTAACCATTAACAAACTATTTATATTTTAATCACAATATTTATCTATTACAACTTGCGTCTGCTAACGCATCTAATCACTCGCGGTTGACTCATCCCTTTTCCGTGTAAGGCCGCGTTTATATACAGCATAGAATCTTCTAGAAAATGCACTAGACTCCAACAAACAAATGAAGCATCTAGGTCGCCGAAATCATCGAGGGCTAACTTGCATACCATATTGCGAATCACGCGGGCAACGTACGTCACTGACAGTTTTAATAGCTTATATAATATCAGTGTTGCTTAAAATCTGATCTTAGATTTTATGTGTTTACCAGGTGGTGATCACGCGGCGACCTAGATCCTTCATTTGTTTGTTAGAGTATAGATGGTCTATTGATTGTCGCGCCGTCGATGACTCACGCCGATGAATCACACATGCAGGTGCCGGCGAACCACACTGGCAGATGTTGATGAGTCATGCAATCTCGAACATTCGGCGGCGGCGTTTAGAGGGCCGATTATGTTCATTACATTATGAACAAGAATAGATAACTAAATACAATGCATACATTAAAACCAAATACTACTATCTAAATAACATCTTCCAGAATGGACAATTAATTAATACAATTTGCTCATTTATTAAAGGTAGCTTGTGTTTGTGTCTTTAATTAATAACAATTAAAGAAAAATTGGTTTTCTAATAAGAATCACATGTTAGAGAAATAATAAAATTATTTTAAACAATCATTTAAACAATTATACAAAATGAAATAACAAAAATCAAGTGGTGTGCTTAATTTCACCACAAACTGAGAAAAACAATTTTAAAATCTCAATCCTATAACAAAATTTTTTAATTATGTAATTTACCAACTGAAGGATTTAATAAATCCGAAACGATCATATTAAAAAACTAATTAAAACGTTTAATTTATTTAACAATAAAAACGACTCATTAAAAAATTTTCCAACATCACCACTGTAGAATTATTGACTTTAGTAATGTATCCGGTTATGTGTTGCCTATCTGACAGGCAACTGAAATTTTTTTTTTAAATTAAAAATTAACTTAACTTAGTTAAATGGGTTCAATTTAAGAATCTACACTGTAGAAGACATTTTGTAGATTGGACATGGATTTTAGAATTGATTTATTCCCAAAATTTAATAATTTTGTTCGGTCAACTGCCATTGTAGGGCATATTTATGGATGTCTATGCAAAAGTTAATAGCCATACCTGCAAGTTTAATCTTCCAAATTTGTAAAGTTTCTTTGCACATCAACGATTTCAGTAATTTTTTCACTATCTTGCTATTTTCCAAGTTTAATTAATCTGTGAGTGCGGATATTTTATTGTGATATCGTAAAGTAGGTTCTGAAGTATATTTGAGATGTAAATATTCATGTTTGCACATTTTCGAAAAGGAGATCTGGGGTTTGAAAGATCACTTTTGGTCGCATATTAACATAGTATTCTAAAAGTGTAAAATTTGAGATTATATATAGATTGTATAGAAAAAGGATGTAATTAGTCAAATTAGTTTATTTATTTCATGTTTAATTGTGTAACTGAACACATACAAACGCCATTGTCAAATTGAATTAAGCTTAATCGGCAATCTCAATTATTATTGTGATAGATCATTTTGTAGATAAAAATGTCCTTTATAAAACTACAATAATAATTTTGGAAATTACTAACATTTATAAATAATGTATTGTTAAAAAATCATTTAGTTTTTAGATTTAGCTCCCAATTGTTTCTGGGGAATAAACTAAACATTTATCAACACTTTCAATTGTTTAAGCAAATCCTATATAAGTAGACCAAAAATTTGGTGAGTTTCTCTGTACTCTCTGTATTTTCATATTATTCAAACAACGTGTATCTACACAGAGCATAAATTCAATGGAATGGACACAAAGAATTTAGCAGAGCATATTTAGAAATGGAAATACTTTATAAAGAAAATCACTTCATCAATTATGGTAAAAATAAATTATCAAATATCATCAATAACTTCAACAAAAAACAAACAATCCAATTTGGGAAAGTGGTGGCCATGTTTTATAATTATTAAACTATTGCCAACAACAACATTTTACAGTTTCCTATAATAAACAACAAGGTCGGTAAATTATTTAAGGCGCTAAATTTTATAAGATGAATTTTAAGAAAAATTGAACTTTAATTATATATTTTTTATTTAAGTAAAGTAGATATAAAAGGAAATTTGAATTTAGAAAGGTAAAGAGAATTATACTACCTTCAATTTCTTTTCTTTTATTATAATTAATCGCAAAGGTATCCAACAGTTATTTAATTTGTTTTTATGTGTTCAATTAGATATAAGAATTATTTCAATTTGTGTTTTCATTTTTATTTGTTTCTTATTTTGGTTTATATTGAGAAAAATAAATTAATCCATTCAAATTTTGTATTAGACATTTTTTTTTATTTATTTGTGTTTGGGACAATTTGACAATGTTTTGCAGATATAGTTTAAGTAGTGCTTCAATTATAGTGACCTGCCTGAAAAGAGTCTCAAGTTATTAGTAGCACTTGCTTTCCATATTTACAGTAAATATTCACCGGTGTTTTTTTTTTCAATGGTGAAGATAGGTGGTTACTTTGTGTACATTTTCATTGTGTATTGGTCGGATGTCTGTTTCTTGTGTTAGTCAAAATAAATTTTTGTTAATCAATTTTAAAATTTAACCATTTACCAATCATCATCAACTATATTTGAATAATTTTTCCAAATTGTTTATTTTAGAATAATTCCCAACCCCCGTATATCATATCAATATGTAATTGACAAATCTTTTTTGTACAGATTCCAGCTTGTTAATATAAATATTGTAACGGGGATTTCAGACTATACTAGCCCTGTTGATTATACTGCGAACATAAGCAAAATAAAGACACTTTATGCTACGTAAATTTGTAAATGGCTTCAAAACCTAGATTACGAAAAGACTTATTAGGAATATAATCAATATGTTTAGCAAAAGTTACTTTACTGTCAAATATATATTACACCTAATTCTTTGATAGATTGAACCGATTGCAGTTGCTGTGTTCTAAAATGTGTTTGCTGTGTTTATTTCCATTACAGCATACGTTTTTTTTTGTATCTTACATCGAAATTTCAAGGGTTTTGCCCAATGTATATCTTGTTATCAAAATAACAATTCAACTGAAAACATGATATTGTGTGTTTTTAATGTCTATTTTAGTGTATATTGTGCATATGTGACTGTATGCGTTGAATAAATATGAGTAAGTGTTACTTAGTGTTAATTTTAAAGGTTATCTTGTAATTATTGGCTTATTGTAGTATATTTGCAATTTATTTTTGATATCTTGCAATGGTATTTGGTTGGTGTTCTGACTAGGGTTTCTGACCCGGGAAATTTTTTGAGTCCCAGAAAAAACAATTCAAGGCACGGGACTTTTGTATACAAGATATTCAATTAAATTTTTTACAAATAAGGTTTTATTTGTTTCAATTTCTTGAGCAATTATTACAGTTAAAAAAGGTAATTCTGAACAAGAGTGCCACTCTTGTAATATTGTAGTGTAAAAATGTAGAATCTACCCAATATCATTATTGCCCCAAACAAATTTCGTGTAAGATTCAAATTCTAGCGGGCTTTTGCGGCATTTAGAATGCGTGCACAGATCGCATTTAAAAAATATT
Source organism: Agrypnus murinus (assembly GCA_929113105.1). Lineage (NCBI taxonomy): Eukaryota > Metazoa > Arthropoda > Insecta > Coleoptera > Elateridae > Agrypnus > Agrypnus murinus. The sequence goes on from OV816027.1 coordinate 94,267, forward strand.
GAAGAAGTTGTATGTGTCACAATAGGTCGCAGAAGATGGAATATCAATTCGAACTAATGCTAATAATATTTATCATGTTCGTATTCAGGAAAAATGTTTTATAAAAGCTATGAATATCTTAAAGCTTACCGACGAACAATACAACACTAAAAAGGAAAGGTTTTGGCATAAAAGAGAAAGAAAAAAAGAATTTTCATAGGATAATTTATTTATGAACTGCTGTGCTTTTCATTAATAATTAGTTATTTTCCAATGCAAACTTCTGGGAGAAAGTGATTAGAGGATTAATTAAAGCAATTTTAAAAACGAACATTTGGATTTTTGTGTTAAATACCTACGTAAAATTATTATCTGGGATTCCCGGGAGTCCTGGGAACAGAACAACTGTTCCCAAAGACCCAGAAACCCTAGTTCTGACAAAAGGGTGTAAGAACCAAAATTGGTAAAGTTTAGTTATTGGTAGAAATGAATAGAGATATTTGTGCTGAATTGATTCATATTTAAATGGTAACTGACAAATTCTTAACCTTTAAATTATTTACAATAAAAAAATGACTAAACACCAGTTGCCCTACTTGTTTAATAAGAAGTTTTTTAAGTCTTCTGTAAAGTTAGTTCAATGTTGCTTACTTCTTTTTGTTAGATCACTGTCGTTATGTAATATATGTCTTTTGTTCAGCGCCAATTGGATATACTCTCTGGATAGTTAACCTATATAATTTTTTTGTTTAATTAATGTCTAACGGCCATATTCACCATTGTTAGTTAAATAATAAATAACAGGCTGTTATAGTATATAACATTGCTAGCATGGTAAGAGGGTTTTTACTGGCGGACAGAAGGATATGACTGGCGAGTCGTAGACGAACCTGTCACCTTCTGGAGCCAGTAAAACTCGTTACCTTGCGTGTATTGTTATATATTTTATTTGTTATTCATTTGTAAATAAATGAAAATACCTCAGATACATATTCAAATTTCAATTACAAAAAATCCGCAATAAATTTGTGGTAAGCTTTGGAAACGCTACCATGATTCCATGTTGTTTATTTCACGATTTATTTCATTAATGCTACTAACTTGTAAAACTGACAGTTAACCTGTAAAAATGTTACAAGTTAGTAGCTTGTAAAAATAAACTTTCTTTGTTAATATGGTGTTTTGATAAATTGACGTTTACAAATGAGTAACAAATAAAATGGTTAACAAGCTATTAGCGTATTCACCATTTGAATGTACTAACTAACATCCTGCTTAGATTCATGTTAAAGTAACAGGACAAAATCCAGTAGTTAAACTCCGTAACAGTCTGATAACTGCAAAGTGTGAAATGAATTTAATAAAATGAATATTGAGGTTAAGTATCTAATCAAAATGTTTAGTAATCTGCACAATGATAACTTACATATTTAAATACCAGAACAAAGTAATAAGTTAAAAATACACATTAAATGCTGGCATTCGCATTCGGAAAGAAAGTAGTAAATTTTCAACCTGTGCTTTCGTCTTCTGACGTCCAATGTGTAACTGAAAGTTATAAAGATTAAATGTATTTGAAATTAATGATTTAGAATTTAGCAAAATATGTAGGATAAATAAAATCACAGTGGAAAGATTATCATACATAGGAATATATTTTGGAGGATACAAAAAATCGATATTCCATATCAACAACGAATCAGATTTTATATGCTTAAGATTTTATGCAGTAGGTTACATTTTAAATTACTATTAGAGTTGTTTGCTTCATAGTTCATAGCCTACACTTCCTACAGTATTCAGTTTAAAGGAACACGCTATGCATATCATGTCTGCTTTGCTAAAATTTTATTGAAATGCTTAGAATCGATAAAGATTTGAAAACAATGACTTTTCTCCATATTATCTTCTTGGAGAGACTGGATATTCTTGTAGATTGTATTTACTAACATCATTATTAATAAATCCCAATAACGACCCTTCAAGAAGATAGGTATAACTCGTAGTAGAAACCCTGGGAAAAAATTGTTTTTGCGACGTGAATAATTGTGGAAAGGTTGTTGTGTATAAGCAATTTAAAAATGTTCAATTATTTTTTGAAAATATTACCAACAATAATTTAGTTACTTTTTAATAACAGACTGTTTGTTGTTAATTGTCACTGGAAATGTAATGGTGATATAACATTTTAAGACTGTTAAATTATTACAGTCTGTTAATTACCAGCTATACCTAAACCAAAAATGAAGAAATTAAACCGGAGTGAATCTAGCAGCCGCAGACTAGCAGACGAATTTGATTGTAAATGAGCCTTGCTCCCAAATTGTCAAATTTAGACAGTTTGAAATAAAAAAATAGACATTGCAATCTGTCAAAGTTTTAAAAGGTTTTTCACAACTCCAATTGTTAATTATTAAACTACTATTAATAATTAACCTTCTGATAGCAAAAGTGTGCACGAGATTAGTTGCTGCTTAAAAGATTTTTCACAACTCCAATTAATATTTATAAATAGTAGTTTAATAATTAACAATTGGAGTTGTGAAAAACCTTTTACAACTTTGACAGATTGCAATGTCTATTTTTTTATTTCAAACTGTCTAAATTTGACAATTTGGGAGCAAGGTTCGTTCACAATCAACTCCAACTGCTAGTCTGCGGCTGCTAGATTTGCTCCAGTTTAGTTTCTTCATTTTTTGGTTTTACTAGTTAAGTGACACAATGGTGAATATGGCCGTAAGTCATGTTATGATTAAAAAGGCTTGCGTGTGCCATGTTCTTCCTGAGTTCGATCTTATTATGGCTTTTTGGTATTATATACTATAACTAGTCTAATTTATTAATATGCCTCATACTAATGATATTGGGATAATTGCATAGAATAAAATAATAAATTCATATAAAGTGATCTAGTTATCCCCCTGCAAACCTTTCATTTAGTTTTTTAGTAGGGTCGACTGGGCAGTGTATAATACAGCACTTATTCAACGCTATTCACTTACAGCAGCTTCTACTTTCCTCTGGCATTTGAAGTAAGTATATACACCGTCTAGTCTAACTTTACGTTCACGTTCAACTGTGCAAATAATAACATTCAAAATGTAATTTTATGAAGGAAGATTATTTGCTGTTTCAAAATTAATAAAATTTAATTTTCATATATTTAGTAATATATTTATTTATAGAATACATACAAATAGGTTTTTTAAACAAAACATAATTTGTTAATGTAATGAGAAAATACACATTCATTTTAACAGAAAAACAGGTTGGCACACTTGTATAAGCGACATGCTGTATTGTCAAATTTATTTTAGTTTAGGTATGCTCTTCGAGTTTGGTTTACGATAGTTTATTTTGTGTTTACTGTGTTTGATGAGTTTCCCTATTTCTATAATTTGTTTACTTCAAGGTGTCCAAAGTGTTGTGTAAAAGATCGAGATTATTAGTTAAGACATTAATTATAGTATATAACATTACTAGCATGGTAAGAGAGTTTTTATTGGCGGACAGAAGGATATGACTGGCGAGTCGTAGACGAGCCTGTCACCTTCTGGAGCCAGTAAAACCCGTTACCTTGCGTGTATTGTTATATATTTTATTTGTTATTCATTTGTAAATAAATGAAAATACCTCAGATACATATTCAAATTTCGATTACAAAAAATCCGCAATAAATTTGTGGTAAGCTTTGGAAACGTTACCATGATTGCATATTGTTGTAAATAATGCTACTAACTTGTAAAACTGACAGTTAACCTGTAAAAATTTTACAAGTTAGTAGCTTGTAAAAATAAACTTTCTTTATTAATATGGTGTATTGATAAATTGACGTTTACAAATGAGTAACAAATAAATTATTTTAAATGGTCTGCTTATTCATTGAATTGAAGGTTAGAGAAGTTAGTTTATGTTTATTCTTCTGTTAGAAAGATTTAACTGTATATAATTCTAGATAATTTCTCAAGCACTGAGAATATATCTTTAAGAGTGCTTCCAACATTTCATCTGCAGAAGAAGTTTCCAATCCAAAGAGGAAACGAAATCGAAAACAACCCAATAAACATTGTATTTATACAATAGTAACAATAAACTTAATATCACTAATTTTGAGCACCATAAGTTTGTGGTTACTATTATATAAATAAAAATGTTTATTCAGAAACTACAGACATTGATCCTCTGTAGAGGCAAATATTCGCAATGAAATTTATGAAATGTATAAGAACACTAAGTACCTGACATTATGTGTGTGGCTGTGCTCTCCAATTGATACACCACATTTGGTTACAGGAGAACATGTATCACTTAATATTGTGTTAAAAGAATTGAAATCCAAGTTCATGTATGAAGGAACTAGAAGTTCTTTATCCATTGTCTTATGACAAATTGGATTCGTATGTAATTGCTAATGCATCTAATATAATCAAAAATTCAAATGAAAACCTGATACAAGGTGAAAAGATACATAATCTGGAAATATTTGCAAATTGAAAACTGAAAACATTTAAATAATTTTTGGATAAATGTAGAGCAATATACATGGAAGATTTCAATTCGTATTTTTGGAATGGAAGAAGAAAAAGGGTATTTTTATTCAAAACAAAATTAAATGTAAAAATTAATAACAATCAGTTATTGTTAGACAAATTCATCGAGTTGGAGAAATAAAACTAAAATAGATCTCATGCAATTTTTGTTAGTTTTATCATTTACGGGTATTGCTGAATGGTCTTTTCCAATAAGAGACTTAGAAAATAGTGGCATAATATTTATAGAAGATCTCTAACATGAGAGAGGCATTTTTTATTATTATTGGAGGCACAAAAGCTAGGTAAAGCTTGGTCTGTGATGAATAGAGTTTATATCCACCAGCAATCAGTTGCTTTTAATTTTTAAGAAGTGACAGATTCACATTAAACATGTACGTACAACTTTATTCCAACCATTTCTTACTAAATCCTTTATTTAATAGATATTTATACACCAAGTAAATTAAACCATTATTATAATATACAAATTGTACTATGTTCGCTTCGGGGGGTTTTTATTCTAGGTGTTCTCTTACACCTAAAAGGTTCGTTCACGCGCAATTCCTCCAAGAACAACATGAATTGTTATTTTGTGGTTTTTGTTAATGCTTTTTCTATCTTCCATTGCTTCCATAATCTTCTCAACGCTTTTTAAATTAATTCAAAACTGAGACATTTTTACAAAACTGGCACGTTCTTCTGAAATAAAAAAAGTGACATACGCAATATATACTTAAAGCAGTGAAACTGTTTCTATATATTAATGGCGAAGCTGTATTACTAGAGTGCGCATAGCTCAATGGTTGACATTACAGAACTACCTATCTGTCGATTCTCATTGAAGTTGTCAATGATCGCCATTTACAAATGGCACCATTCGTGAAAGGTTAGTTTATAGAATAGATCTGTTAAACAACTGTCATGTTTGTAGAAAAAAATTTTAACTCAGTTTAGTCATATAGTTAAACATTTGTTTACATACTTTGGTTTATTGGTTATTATGAAGTTAATAATGACGGGTTTAAAACATCAAAATTGAATATGAAGTTTTATTATATTTTATCGTGTGAATATTATTAACCATTAAGTGTGTATATTTTTATCTAAATAACTTACGTACTACTTCTTAGTTCTGGTATTTAATTACTTATCATTATGCTAATTACTAAAAATTTCGAATAGATACCTATTTAAACTCAATATTCATTTTATTGAACATTATTGACAGTTCGCAGTTATCAGACTGTTATGGTGTTTAGCTGTTGTTACTTTAACATGAATCTAAACAGGCTGTCAGATAGTACATTCAAATGGTGAATACACTAACAGCTTGTTATTTTACTAACAATAGTGAATATGCCCGTAAGGCATAAAATCTCGATCAGTTTTCAACTAGTATTGTCAAAACCTCTTTGATAAGATTTTGTTCAAATGTTAAAAACAAAACTTCAGCTTTTCCCTAAAAGGTTCTTCATCTGTCTTTATTTTTATTCACCATGTTTTTTCAATAACAATATGATACTTTGAACAATGTTTGCTTCAATTTAATTTTATTTTAAATCAATGCTATTATATATTATTTATTTTTTCACATTCTCTAGCAGACGGTGGCAAAGGTATCAATATGGGAGTAGTGGGTGTGTTTTCCCAATAACCAGGAAAACGATCACCACTAGACATGTTACACTGCATACTTAATGGAGCTTCATGATAGACGTTTCTAAGTAACTGTACTCTCATTCGATTCCACTCAATTGCTTTATAATTGTCTGAGATGCTATTGTCGGGAGATGTTGGTTGATTTTCCCATCTGAAAATAGATTTCATTATTATATTTTTTTCTTGGTTTTCTGTGATTGCAAACTTACTCATGCATATATTGAAAGTAAGTTTTTAAAGCTTGATCACTGATAGCACTCTTGCAAACTTCTAAAGGTGTAGCAGGAAAGTAATGTATGTAATTTACACACATCTCGTCACTAATCGCAAAACCCCCAAGAGTTATATTTTCTCTGTCCGAAGTGCAATAGTCACATGTTGTAATTAAAGCATCGCCCTAGAAATTATGAAGAATAAATGTTAGAAACTACAAAAATGAAATATAACATTTTATTTTTAATACCCCAGTGGAATAGGTACGTCTCCATTTATCATTTGTAATCTGAATTAAACAAAAAGGTACTAATATAACTGTATGACAAATATTAATGCCGTAACACACAGTACATATGTCAGTTAATTACACTTACTAGAAATAAAGAATCGAAACTTCCGATGGGGTATTAAAAAAAATGGGGTTTAAATACTTTCAAATCTTTCTGATTAAAATTTCAAACAATCACTTATTGGTTATAGATAACTTCGTTTATTGGTTCTTGGCCCTTTCAAAGTTATCTTTGTTTAGTTTTAACAATAAGTGTAAGAAGTATATTATACACACAAATGAACAATCCTGACTAGTGTGATTAGAAAATATAATATACGCACTGGTAAAACATTAACAGGTCTTTTCAGCCTTCTAATTTCTTGAAAATGTGTACTGTAATGATCATCTCTATTCAGTTCAGGTAGTTCCCTTCCATTTCTTATATGTCTTGTAGCTACTCGAATACCACTCAAATGTGTATGTAATTGAGAACCAAAAATTGTTATACCTTGAGGTGGCAAACTCTACAACATTATTATGTTACCTTTAATAATAATATCAACTGTGGGTGACAATAATTTAACTTACCACAGCTGTACATTCGCTTACACAATAACCCGTTAAAGGAAAAGAGTCCTGTGCAGGTGGAATAGCCATCTTATCTGTATATTCTAGTCCCAGTTCGATGACACCTGCATCCATCGCTCTTAATTTTGATACAATGTGGAATTTTATTCCGGAACTATCAACCCAATCTAAAGATTTGGTCTTGTTAATGTATTACAAATTATTTTTTTTAAATGTTTTATGTAACTTACCTGCTTTTCTATCAGGATTGTTGTAGTGTATTTCAAGCATAATGTATGGGTTAAAATCTGGACCTCCTATAGGCAATCCTGCTTGCTACACAGAAAAGATTCTGAATAGCTTAAGTACTAATATGAAAATTCGAAAATAAAGTACTGTTAAATGGTTAGTTAGATGATTTTGGAGGATCATTTTATATACAAAAATATTGCAGTTTCAAAAATACAGGTTGTTAGAAACTCTATATAATTATTGTTATTCTCAGTAGATTGTAAACAAACACAGACCTATTTTGCAAACTTAGAACAGTAAATAAATAGATATGGTATTGGTTTTGTAGACAAAGACATTGGCAAAGTAACGGACTTTGAGTGTTATATTGATGCTCTAAACTTTTGCCGATGTATAGAATAAACTTTGCTATAGATGGAACAATTTGATAAATACATTAATTTAGGAGATATTTATACATTTTGAAATTTTATCTAACTTTGAAGTTCTCAAAATTTGAAACGTTTAAAATTGAAAAAATATGTTATCTTTCAAATTTCATAATCTAAATGCTAAAAGCCTGAAACCTGCTCTTAACTTTTTAAAACTGGTTGGTTCCTTTTAAATGGAACCATCTACTAGTTAAAAAAGTTATATAGCATGTTTATGTTTCATTCTTTACCTTTAATAAAAAATAATAATGAAAACAATAATCAAAAAATAGAGGTTTAGGAGTACTTTAGATAATTAAATAAAGTAATAATATAGGCATTTATTTATGTAAATACGTTAAAATTTTAAAAAGTTATTAAATATTCTGTTTTTTAATAAAAATACTACAAACTAAGAAAAAACTAGAAACATAGATATAGTAACTACTAACAGTCACAAAACAAAAATTAAGGAACACCCTTGGCAAAGCATAGAACCTTAGATCATATATATCATTAATATCTGTTTACTTAAAATTTTTAGAAAATATTTGTGAAAGATTACAGATTTTTTAAATCCCGCCTCCTTTTAAGTAGATTAGTGAATGAGTTTAATTTTTCTCTCTAACACATTCTGTCAATTACCCATCTCTCTCTTGCATGTATTACCTGAGTGCAAAAGTTGGACCTTTTCTCATAAACATTCCAGTAACTACTTTCAAGATATAATCCTGTGAATATACCCAAACTATTTATTATTAAACTTAATTTATTTGACCGGCAACTACTGGGAATTTTTCCTGAAGGTGAATAAACCGGCCCTTAATGTTTAAATATGCCTCGTTTGTATGCCCAATCTGATTCTACTTTGGAAACTCGGGGAATGATTATTAGTTTTGATTATTTATTATTTTTACTAATTTTTACAATAAAAACTTATTACAGTTAGTACTAAAAAAGAGTTTTTCTAGTGTTTACAAAATAATTAAACCATGTAAATCAACAAATCAAACTCGTAAATACATTAATAGAGTTTATAATAAAGTAGAAAAAAAGCATACGATATTTATTTCTTAAAATCGATAGTAGAAGTGAAACGGCTGTTTTGTATTCCCGTAAAATGAGAAACTCACTTGAAAATAGCAGTTTTTATTACTGTATTGTTGTTATACAAAGCCACTCTAGGTAGGGTAGCAACCTTTAAAACTGTTTATATTTGGTGTGTTGTTTGTAAACAAAACAAACTATGCTCCGAAACGTACGTCGTTTCTTTTACCAGAATTGTTAAATGTGTTGCCTGCTCGGGACAAGACATTTGCTAATGACTGTACAATATCAGAATGTCTTCAATATGCGCTAGTTGATGACGTAGTTTATAGCGGTTGTTTTTGCAGAGTTGTATTTTAATGCTGATTGTAATTTTGACAGATTAAATTCAATATCTGTGTCAATTTTAGGTAAAATATTTAGATTTTATATTTTTTAAAATTTCAGTAAAATGGAATTGTCATTCATAGATTCCTCTCAATAATATATAACATGTTTACTGAACTGGTGATTAAATACATATTGCAACAGAGCTACCGCATAATTTAACAAAATTTACTGGGTTCCAACTTGGCTTTGTGAGAACCAACCAAGCAATGCTTTTTTACAGGAATAATTCGAATCACTCCTCTTAATTTTGGACAAAGTTTTTTATAGAATAAAAACATACCTCAGGATAAATAAAAGGTTTGGCTCCCATTGCCCAAGCCGCCAAAACTCTCTTGCAAACCTTTGTGGCTTCTGGTCGTTCAGGTGCAAAGCACGAACCAACGTAACGAGGGATATCTTCATTGACTGGAGCTATGCAATGAAATACTTCCATATGATGAACTAAGCCTTCGTTACCTCTTTGTATTGCAGATTCGTACTAGAATATTCCGGTTTTACTCTTTACAAAAGTTTATAAGGACGTAAAGTGTGTTGACTGTATGGAGGACTCAATAAGTGAACTCGATATTTATTTAAATTTTAGACTTGCCTGTACGACATGATGCTTATTTTGAAATTCATTTGGGAGTTTATGCACATGACACCAATAGGTAGTCTCATCATCAGGAACGTGAACTTTATTGGACATGATGTCAATAACTTTTTTGTCTTTTGGTAATACGGTATTTGTGGCTGTATTCTTTAATAACTGAACTCTCACCATGCCATGATCGTTCTTGGTGGAAGTTATATTCAATCCACTTAACTGATACAAACGATCATTTCCTCTTGTCCAAACTACATGGGTTGTGCCATCCTAAACAAGTTAAGACGAGGCTATTCTTTCGGAGATAACGATGTAATATGTACTCACTTTTATAACGTAATCGTTTGCGTCACACGTATCAAACTCCCTTCGATATGTGAATTTTGTAACGTTTTCCCTTCGTTTGTTTCTGAACACTTTGCAGTCTTGTTGGCGATCTTCCAAAAGTACGCCTTTTTCGTTTGCTAAAGCATCCTTCAATATTTGAAACAAAAATGTGTTGATTACGATTAAGAATTAGGACCCACCTGAAACTGTAACTGGCCTCTCCAATTGTACCATAAGACGCAGTAGTCAGCTGGAAATAATTCACCCCTATCGGAAAATCCAATCGCAAACCAACCAAAGTTAGATGGGATATGTATTTCAAATATAATTATTTTACTGCTGTAATCTAGTGCCCAATCTAGAGTAATCAATCCATTTTCGTCTAAAGGTACATGAAATATTTGGTCATTATTATTACTACCTAAAATACGCCATTAATATAAATACTTATTGATCTTGTTAACTTTTTGCGTTAAAATAATCTTTTTACCTGAATGAGCAAAACAACCATACATTGAATATATTATAAAAATTATCAGCAGTCCCTTAAACATTTTGGATATTTTTATCATTTCACATATGGGTAACGTTTGAAGTTATAAATAACTGCTCCATTCATATCTTTCAGCAAAATAGAGGTAATTTTCGAACGCGCTCCCTTATATTAGATTGCATACCCCGGCGTACTCATCCATGCGCATGGTTTTTCGTGCAAAATGTTAATTTTAAACGATTGGGGAAACAGACATTACCTACATTATGGAAGCTTTTAAAAAATAATAGTATGTATATACGATTGATGATTTATAATCTCTATTTAATTAGATTAGATTTGTGTGTGCAATAATTAATTTTTGTTTTAATATCTTATTAGAAGATTTAAAAAGTAATTACTTGATTGAAACTAAGATGGAAATTTTGATTGCTTATTAATGAAATTACTTAATTGTAATCTAATAAATTATCGATTATGGATTTTAAAAGAAAGCGATTAAAGACAAAATTTCTTTCCTATAAAAAAACTTTAACTACTATTATGTAGTATCTGGTATATTATGCTAGTATCTAGAAGTATTATTATATTAGACAATGGACTTAAGTAGTAACGTTAAACAATGTATCTTTTAATTGTAAGACCGGTCCAGACGCAACAACTAATCACACGATAAAACGGTCCTGTAAGTCGTCCGAGAAAACGCGTACCTACGCTTTAAAAGCATTTCCGCACGGTTCCATCTTATCGTCAAAACTTCAAAAATCTGAAAAAGAAAGCGATTAAAGACAAAATTTCTTTCCTATAAAAAAACTTTAACTACTATTATGTAGTATCTGGTATATTATGCTAGTATCTAGAAGTACTATTATATTAGACAATGAACTTAAGAAGTAACGTTAAACAATGTATCTTTTAATTGTAAGACCGGTCCAGACGCAACAACTAATCACACGATAAAACGGTCCTGCAAGTCGTTCGAGAAAACGTACCTACGCTTTAAAAGCATTTCCGCACGGTTCCATCTTATCGGCAAAACTTCAAAAATCTGTTCGTCAACTTCTTTGTTGACGAACTTCAAGTTCTTTGTTGATTTTTTAACCAGGACTTCGTAAACCTGACACTTTTTATTTGGGTCGCTATAAGTGCACTTTTTACTTGCCACAAGAAGGCAAACGATGACACAGTTCTATAAATTCGCACAAAAATTGGTGAGAACACTGACAAAGATCAGACATATTTAAAAAACCTTTAAAACTTTTCCAAAAGCGATTAATTTGGGAATAAAATTGAAAGATAGATGTTCCGCTCGGTCACACGCACCGACTAGTATTAGTTTTTGGACAATGATGCATTAGTCTTTTGATTTTTTTCACTACCTCATTTCGTTTATGCAATACATACGTTTTACGGTATACACACTGCTCCGTCTTACTTGATACAATTTGTCTGAATCAACAAGTCGTTGGAATAATCGCTACGTCTCGACCGGTCTTATTATCGTAAGAGGAAATTGATGGAACTTACTGCAAGTGGATAAAAAAAATGCTAAAGGGCTTGTTGGAGAAACTTTGACAGCTATTGTTTTTAACGAAGGGTACCTTTTCTTACTGTGGAATATTGTAATATAATAAGATGTCGAGATTATAACCAATGGGATATCTGCTAACTTGGCCATTATTGTTCTGGACAATCTTGCCTCTACGATTGGCTATTGGGATAGAACATTTCAAATTTTACAATTTTTCAGTTCATTTGTACAGTAGTACGTATAAATCCGTAATTTTAACATTTTATAGCTTGTTAAAAAAACAACAAAATAAAAATTTTATTCTTCTATCGGCTTAAAATTAGTAGGTGCTTTTTAATACAAATTTTTGGGAAACGCCTATTAGTCCAGTCAACTTAGAAAAAATTGTGGAAAGTTGAGATAAGTCCGTGGATTTTTGTGTAGGGCTTCCTTATGGATTGCTAAATAACCCCCTAAAAGTCAACACCTGTGACTGGTGAGCTCGAAGAGATAATAAGGGTAAACCACGCCCCCTAACGCTTTTTGTAGTTTTTATCGGAAACTATTAGGTTTATCGAGATGAAGGAGGTTAGGTAAAATAAAGCTTATTTAAATCCCTATCAAAAATACCCGAATGCTTTTTCGTTCCTCGCCTTCTTTTTGTATTTCTTGCAGAATATATGTCATATGATGAAAGAAAGAAGATATGTCATGTCATACACGCCCCTTCCTAAGGCGTAGCCGTTCTGCAATGCCGTTCCTTAGTTGCTTCATTTGCACACGTGATACATAGTATTTCTCCCGTGTACTTAGACCCCCTCAAACTGTAATGGGCTTGCACTAACCCAGGTAGTTTGATCCAGTGCAGCTACAAGTTTAGTTTTGACCAAGCCCGCTTGCCCTTGTTACAATAAAATCTCAAGATGGCGCCTGTCTACTACTACCACACTGTGGAACGTCTAATATAAAATACTGATCAAATGACTTAGAAATTAAAATAATCTTTTTTGCTAAATAATGTTATAGACTTATAAAAACAATCTAGATATTGAAAAATTTTCAAAAAGATAAATCCCGTTGAAATATTTATGTTTCATTTGCATATTATTTGTTGTTTATGCCTGCATTACGAACTATATAAACAACTTCATAACAACCAGGGCATTATAAGTGGGCGTTATAGCCTATAACGCCCGCTCGTCGTTTACAATCAATAGTAATTTGTATCATTAGGCCAGAAACTATATGTTTGCATACGGGTGTGCTATAATAGAACAAATAACAATGAGTAAGCAAATGAGTATTTGCAACATAGTATCTAGTATGATATGAGTATCTAGGCGCGTGGTCTACGAATTCAGTTGTGCCGGCTTCTGCAGACATTTTTTAGATAAAATTAATAATTTATTTTTCAGACGCCATGTGCTATTAGGACATTTTTTGTTTTCATGTTGGTAACAACCAACAACAAAAAGATCTCGATTTAAAATTTCATAATCTGTTTGACTTTTGCAAAATTAGTAAAAGTTGTTCCCATCCGACAAATATGAAAATTCCTAGTTTTATAAATATAAACAACGTTCTTGACAAAGCCAACTAATTAAGCCAACCAATAAATTAAAACTAATTTTCTACTTCTACATATTCTCGTGAAAAATAAAGTCTTGTATACACCACGAGCGTTAATAGATGATAATGCCCATAGGACGACTTCCATTCCTCGGGCTCTTCAGGCCCTCTGTCTGTACAATATTATGTACCTATACATAATACCTATTAAATTTCAAACTGAAACTATTTTTCTGATTTATATGGATATTTATAATATCAATACAAAATTAAGGATATATTTATAATACCGGGAAATACAAAACAAATATTGTAGGTGTAAATCAATTACATGCACATCAAGTGATCAAAGAAAAATTCTGCCTGAAATGCATGTCTTGGCATTACATGGGCGATGTGAACAATGCCCACTGCTGCAATGGAGACACTGCTGGACTACCCCCCTCTTTATATAGTGATACAAGGGGTGGCAAGATTAGGTCTGCATAGATTACAGAACTTACCCTACCATCCCCGGATGAGTACAGACACACAAGAAATACTAGCTGTGTAGGGGATCCCTTACTGGAGATGAGGACGGACCACACGACGCCTAGAATTCTTGAGAATCAATTCTTTGAGGTGATTATAGAGAATCGCCAGGAGTGGATAGAATTCCAGGCAAAATATTCCTCTAGAAAGCCTGAAACCGAGACGGGTGCTATATGTCGAACCTCCATATCGCCATATATCTATATATCATATCAGACTGCTGTAAAAGCTCTTCCGAGTTCTAGGATATATTCTAGACATATAAGAATGTTTTGCGGAACTCAATGAACTGACGGACCAAAACACTGTTAAACTGCTTTGGGTGCCATGTCACTGCGGAATTGAAGGTAATCAATGGCAAAGGCATTCCTGACCCAGAACCTACCTTGGGAGTACCAAGAAGTGTAGTCCAAAGTTATGTCAACGACTGGTCTCGCACTCAGTACAGCATCTACTGAACAAATCTTGCCAGAACAGAGCAACAGAAGTCCTTCTCTTAAGTAGGTTGCAAGGCTGCAACGCAAGCTCATTACGGGTTCCCTAACAGGGCATGCTACTATTAAGGGGCACCTGAGTAAGATCGGGAATTTTAATGGAGACCTCACTTGCAGACTCTGCAACAAGAAACCAGAAACAGCTACGCATGCATGCTGTGTAGGAAAATACAGCGCATTTTCGGACAACCCTCCTTGGAATCGAAAGACTTTATCACACATCCAGCGAGAAACCTGTATCTGTTGATACAGATACTCATTTAAAAAAAGTGTGGATTTATTTGACCTGCTTTTGTGAAACAGTCTGTATTGTTGTAAATGTTTGTATAGTAATATGTATCTTTAGTAACCAAGAAACTTTTGTATTGAAAGTTTTTCTCGATATTTAGTAGTTTAGGAGCTATCGAATAATTGCGTTATAAATGGACACTTTGTATAAATGTCTTTTTTAAAAACCCAGGCTGCAATAACAACTAGATTTCTGTAATTAGTAAAGTGACCGAGAGCAGTGATATAGTAAGTTTGGAAAAGATTGACGACATAGTAAGTGCAATTATAAGTAGTACCTCTGACAATAAAATCCTGCCTGAAACTAGGCTTGATGAAAGTCTGGTGATATGCTTCATGAAATAAGTAATGAGTACTGTAATATCTTCTTCGTTTTAATTGAATGAAAGGCGGTTTGTGGTTAATAAAAGCTTTATTCTTGTCTTTTTCGGGTGAGAATGAATGCTTTTATTAACCACCAACCGCCTTTCATTCAGCTAAAACGATGAAGATATTATATGTGGTGACCCCGACATGATCTGAACACGCAACCTTCTGTTCTGGAGTCAGATTTTTTCTGCTGAAGAAAACTCTAAAAAACAAGGGGGGGAATAAATGTAATGATTACCGGTGCTTTATGATTTAAGTAAGGGACAGATATGATCTAATTTAAAAAAAAAGCTCTCGGACAAAACACATTTTTTTTATTCAGTTAAACACTATTTATATGATCTAATAAATAAAATACATCACTAGTGGTATCTATTTTGCTTATTTATTCCATTCTTGGTGATGTCTTTTACTTCCAAGCGTTCCTGATCTTTTTTCTAATTCTCTTTAGCCAACTTAGCCCTTTACTTCTTGTATTTTCACTCTCATATTCTCGTTTTCCTCAACTGTTTTACCACAATCGGAATGTTCTTCTTTATTGACATGTTTATTCTTGAAAATATCTTGTTTTGGAGTTTTGACCTATACACTAATGGTGGTGGTTGACTGGTGTTTGGCGTGCATGTTTCCAAAAGTTTATTTGTTTCTTTAATATGAAGTTTGTATCTCTCCCGTCGTTTGCTGATTCTGATATTTCGTTACTCTTCAGTTTGCTTGTCGCTTTCCACCCTACGTAAGGCTAAAGACTCTTCTCGGGCTTTTTGCAATTTAGCTTTCAAATCCATCAATTTTTCTACACAAACCCGAACAAAGTGAAAATTGCTAATTGTTTTAATTTGCAAAGCCCAAAATTAATTGTCTGTGACATAACATGAAAACGACTTAAAAGAGCGCAAACAACGTGACTATCGCGTTTTTCATCATTTCTGTCCCAGACCGTCATATCTGTCCCTTTCAGATTATTTCAACAGGGGACAGATATGACGGGAACAGACATGATGTTTAAAAATAGCTTCTTTGTTAAGGTTAAGTCAAAAGTAAACAATAAGGCATGCTAACTTCAGTTGAAACACTAATAAACCTCAGGGACAGATTATACGCATTAAAATTATCCAATACAATTTTCTTCTAACTAAATAAATAATTAAACAATTAGTAGAAATCATTACTTACTAGCGTCCATATTTCACCACTGTCACGAAATAACCTGTACAGCTGAAGGATAACTTGATCTACTAGATATATGTTTCACTAAAAAGTACTGAGGACAGATATAACGCTAACTTAGATCGTTCTGTCAGCAGTAAATATGTAACTAAATCTTGTGTAAAAAAGAAATGATTTAATTATATTTTTTAGTTTATAAAACATCCTTTTGAATCATTAAGGAAATCCTTCCCGAAGGACAAAGATTATGTTTATTTGAAAACGATAAAGTCAAATAATCTTATAAGAACAGGGGGCAGATATGATATTTGGTTATATTTTGCAACCATAAATATGTGTTCCTGCAAAAATATTTAAAATTACAGGTAATTCATATAATAGAGGAAGCCTAGGCAGTTGAAAATAGTTTTTCACAGAAAGAAAAAGCCAAATGCCAGCCTCGGTGGATTAGTGGTTTGCAATGTTTGCTTCATAATCCAAGGATCGCAGGTTCGATCCCCGGCCGAGCTGGTAATTTTTCATAGCGGAGAAAAATTAAAAACATGCCTTCTTCTCGGATAGGAAGTAAAACTGTAGGTCCTGTGTCAATGCGATGTTTGGCACCTTAAAAATTCCTACTGGGGGTGGAATTCCCCCAGATTCGGCTAAATTCTAGTAGGGTCGGCCAAATGATCATAGCAATCGGTGCCATGAGGTACGAAGGATGCTCCGCCATCCTGATTCCTCGCCCAAAACAAACAAAAAGCCAAATATGCATCTAATCTGTTTGCTCCATACCATCCTGTATACGGTATTGACACATCTGATTTGCGTGACGCACGCGCCATATACCGGATGGCGGCGCACACTGGTGTAAAAGTCGAAAAACCGGCGCATCGCGTTTATGTCAATTAACAATACTCGCCATAATACCGTTCTTTACCAATGTTTGAACTGTTTTGTAGGAGTAACGACAATTAAAATTAAATTTCCACTTGTGCAAGAAAAAACCTGGATACCATTTAGTTTTTGTTTAATTATCTAAAGAATGTTCTGTTGTACTTTTTATGTTAAATTTTAATTAAACTATAAATTGCAGTAGTAACTTTAAAAATTACTGACTTAGGTAGGAGGGTCGAGGGGGGATCTGAAATTTTCAGGAAATCTTCACCAAAGATGCTTCTCTTTGATGTATAAATTAGAACGCAGGAATAGACGGGAATCGGAACTTATGACAGATTATTGCTAAAATTCCAAAAAAACCTCCTAATCTTCGTACTTATATTTAATACATCGTAATAAATACAAGCGGAATAACTGTAACATAGGCTAAAACTACTTACCTTGAAAACCTAAATCCATATTTTCGACTGGCAAATTAACCCTTCTGTTTAACTGGGTATACATTTCATTAACGCACAAGTATACTTTCTTTAAGCGCTCTAATGAAATGAACTAGTACGGGGGTGTTATGTCAGTATGTAGGTAGTTATCACTTCCAAGGTCGTGCATAAAAGATGCCCCCATTCATTCTTAATAACATCTGACATATAATTTAAGGATTCCAAGAACTTGATTTTGTACCCTTATGCGTCGTTTTTGTGAGTTTTACACCAGTGTGCGGCGTAAGTAAATCATAGACATATTTAAATTTTACGTTTGACATAATACAAATAAAACTAACGGAACATAAAAATTGTGACTATTATTTGCTATTATTCAGCGAACAGCATGAGCATAATTGTATTACTAGCAGTATACCTAATTAGAGAATTTAGATACGGGACAGGAATTAAACGGTTTGTCGTGAAATGTGTACGAAATGCTGTAAATATAAGTATTTGCCGAAAAAAGGTACAAGGTAAAATAGACCTCAATGACTTAAGGATGCCTTTAACAGCCATCGTGTAGGGTATGTGAAAGAGGAGATCAAGGGTGAGTAACAGTAGTAAAATAAGTGGCACTGTGAAAAAAGAAAACTTCTACACACCCATCGTTGAGGTATCTTAATGAGATATTTTGTAATGTTTTAATAAATTAAAAATGAGCGTGCAATAAGATTGCAGTAATATTGCACTTTTTTTCTAATATTGCATAAATATAGAAATATTGTGGAAATATTGGTTTTAATTGAATTGAAAAATATTACACAGCTCAGTCAAATTAGAAAAAATAGTGGAAAGTTGAGGTAAGTCCTTGGATTTTTGCATAGGCCTTTCTTGGGAGCTGTTAAATAACCCCCTACGCCACCGCCTGTAGGTGGTGAGCCCAAAGAGATAATGAGAGTAAACCACGCGCCCTAACGGTTTTTGACTTTTTTCGCGAAAAAACCGTTGAGAGCCGAACGCGACTGAACTCCAGTCATCTTTTACCTTAGCATCTCCTCGGGAAAATCCATCAGCCGATATTATTGTTATTCTTGGTGCCAGTCGGATGAAAGTCTCGTATTGGCAACTTAATTCTTAGGAGAGTACAGTCTACTACTATCCATTTTTTTTCTAGAGTCCTCTGACTTTGAAAGCGTATTGCTCGGGAACTACTGAACCGAATTAGACATTTTAAACACGATATAAATATTTTAAAAGCAAGCAAATAGTAAATTCATTTCTACATACTACAGTAAAATATTATATTTCTAACTGGTAAACTTTTGTTTTTATCGGACGATACATTATAAAAGGTTCCCATTTTTAGGGAGAATTTCATTGAGAGTGAGTTAAATATTTTTTTTCTCAGAAAGTATATCTCATATATCTATGAGATCTTTGTAGGAATTAGAAAGAAACCTTGCGGTTGTTATCCTATTAATTTTCGGACAAAAAAGTGTTTTATTTAAGATATATATGAAAAAATAGCGAACTATGCGTTCTTGTTTATTAATGGAGATAGCGTCAAATTTTTTTCGCTAAATTAACACTTTTCATATGTAGACATTATTTTCTTTAAAAAAATGTTCCGAATTTTAACAATAAAAGCGCAATAACAAAAAACCGTTTTTTGTCGAAACCGCTTATCATCAAAAATCGTTTTTTGTTTCCGCATTTTTATTATTAAAATTAGGAACATTTTTTGAAAACAATAATGTCTACACATGAAAAGTGTTGATTTAGCGAAAAAGATTTGACGCTATCTCTATTAATAAACAAGAACGCATAGTTTGCTATTTTTTCATATACATCTTAAATAAAACGCTTTTCTGTCTGAAAATTAATAACATAAGAACCGCAAGGTTTTTTTCTAACCCATACAAAAATCTCATAGCTATATGACATATACTTTCTGAGAAAAAAATTAGTGAACTTACTTTCAATGAAATTCTCCCTAAAAATGGGTACCTTTTATTACGTATCGTCCGATAAAAACAAAAGTATACCAGTTAGAAATATAATATTTTACTGTAGTATGTAGAAATGAATTTACTATTTGCTTGCTTTTAAAATATTTAATTCGGTTCAGTAATACCCGAGAAATACGCTTTCAAAGTCAGAGGACTCTAGAAAAAAAATGGATAGTAGTAATTTTCTTATCCAACCCAATACGTACAAGGAATTTCGCCTTTTTTGAAATCCTAACTTCCTTTATTTATAAGATCTTGGTATCGAGTAAACTTTTTTCTAGAAAACGAATAGAAATGAACAGTTTTATTTTCGATTACACCCCACGACATAACATCCGCGTGTAAAACCTTTTTTTTTTTTAGTTGAAATCATTCATTTTTCAAAGCTGCTGCATTGACATTAATGATATTTTGTCTATTTCGCGTATACAAAGATTACTTTGTGACACTGTTTTTGCGAAAAACAGTTACACAAAGTGCTACTTTGTGCAACTGAAAGTAGTGATTTTTTTATTTGTAAGGCTGGCAGTAGGTAAGTAAATTTTGCTGCCAGCCTACTCTGTCATGTTATTCTGTCAACGAAGTCCAGTGTCAGACGTAAATACGTAATAAGCAATAACACAGCTATATTCTGATTTTAAGATCAAAATTAGATTAAAAAGCCAAAACGTATATCGCTTGTCGATATTGAGGTAAGTTTAATTGAGTTGAATGATGTACACCTCCATTTCATCAAATATTTTTTTCAGTTTTTACCTACTAATGGGTACATAAACAAGGTGTTAGAAAGAATATAAAAAGGAAAGGAATAATGCTCGACAACCAACCCGCGGAAGTATTTTGGGGGCACATTATCCAAAAGAAAAGCACTTTCCCGTGATAGGTACTAATAAGTATTCATTAACTGGCGCCGTTTTGAAAATTTGAATGTTATGATGCTCAGAAATAACAGCGAGAATAATGAAACATATTTCATTTTAAGAAGCTTTGAATTAAAACAAAATGCGGCTAATCGATTTCCTACGAAAATGCGCTGAAAAGCTTGTTGGTTTTCCGGATCAAGTTGATGGTCGTGAATCCCGTGTCCGTCCCTACTCAAATTTCATTTTCATTGTTTAGATTTAGAGGTTATGTTAGTTATTTTCTATTGTTGTATGTTAAGCAGTTTTGATGTATTAAAATGTTTATTGTAATAGAAACAGTAAAACCTTGATTGAGTACATGATTGTCTTATCAAAATAATTATTTATAATAAAAATACATTTTTATCTTATATCAGAAGAAACAACTAAGCTGCCACCTTTTTTTAAACTTGAATTTTTTCCTGCCTACGTGATTTTTTCAAAATGACAGTGGATGTCATTGTATGCGTTATCAGTTATTACCAACATTACCACATCAAAAATACCCGCGTGTACATTTTCCCATTTCTTTAAAGTAAATTGTAAATTAAGGCGAAATAGACAAAGTAGTATGTAAAACACGTGTTACAATTCCTTTTTATAATACTCGTATATAGCTTACTTACTATTAGCTACTCGTATTAAGCAAACTTATACTCGTATTACAAACATCGTCATTGTAACACTAGTTGTACAATATACTATTGTATATAATATATTGCGAAGTATTGCCAACAGAGGCGCCACTATCGATGTGTCAATAGCGTATTGGGACGCGCCAATAAATATAGATGGCGTTGTACAACATGAACATGTCTTCAATATGCTGTATGTATATAATATTGTCAGGTTATAATTTAATAAAAACTGCGAAACTTTTTATTAACATTTATTTATTTCAGGAATATTTAGACTTTATTATTAGAATTTTTAAAATGCCAGTAAAATGGAATTGTCATTCATAGATTCCTCTCAATAATATGTTTACTGTACTGGTGATTATACATAGTGCAACAGAGCTAGAAAATGAAATCTCAGATAATATGGTAACAAATAACTTACAACTAACATCAGACAATGTGTGTCAGTAATTTTATACTCGTTATCTGGTATTGCTTCGATCCATCTGAGCACTCTCAAGGAACGACTTAAACTTACTACCCCCCACCACGCACACGTACCAACCCACCCAAACCCTAATAACTTAGTCTATAAACAAGCAGGTATATAATGAAATAACAAGGATTCTTTATTTCCATCACAAACAATATAAGTTTTTACGCTCCTCCATCTTCTCTTCTCCACCACACCCACGTACCCACCCACCCCATACCCTTATAACTTAAGTCTATAAATAAACAGGTACATAATGCAATAACAAGAATTCTTTATTTTCATCACAAACAAGATAATTTTTTACGCTACCCCTGCCCTCCCTTTCCCTCACCACGCACACGTACCAACCCACCCCAAACCCTAATAACTTAAGTCTATAAACAAGCAGGTATATAATGAAATAACAAGAATTCTTTATTTTCATCACAAACAAGATAATTTTTACGCTATCCCTGCCGTCCCTTTTCCCCACCACGCACACGTACCAACCCACCCAAACCCTAATAACTTAAGGGCGGTATTATAAAACTTTTACTTCCTAGATAAAATTTACTTTGAGAGTAAATTAATTTATTCTGTCAATTTGCATATGAAATTGACAGAACAAATGAATTTACTCTCAAAGTAAATTTTATCTAGGAAGTAAAAAGTTTTATAATACCGGCCCTAAGTCTATAAACAAGCAGTTATATAATGAAATAACAAGGATTCTTTATTTCCATCACAAACAAGATAATTTTTTACGCCCCCCCCATCTTCCCTTCTCCCCCACCACACAGACGTACCCACTCACCCCATACCCTTATAACTTAAGTCTATAAATAGATACATAATGGAATAATAAGAATTCTTTATTTTCATCACAAACAAAATGATTTTCTTACGCTCTCTCTGTTACTTTCCCATACCTTTTCAAAAACAGGTTATCAAATTCTACAACTTAAGAAGAGCTAGTGGTATATTCTTAACACCAGTAGCTACCGATGATTAATTTGAACGAAATTTCCGTCTAATATTGTATAAAGGGTACACAAAACTATTAAACTCAAAATCACACACAATATTTAACACAATTACCATCTATAAAACTATCTCCCAAAACACGAATTATGGTTCCAAAAGCCATTCGTTCTTCTATAAACTTTTGAAATTCCAAGAAACTTAATTATAAAATCAAGAAATCATCTTATTAACTTTCTTATCATAAGTTTCTGTTGTACCCAATTTTATTCCCTGAAAGCTAGCTTTTGAAATAATTTTAAGCAGAATTGGAATACATGACTAAAAGAAGATGCAATCCCGTGGGAAATATATTTTATTTACACAAGTGTTAACTTAGTTTCAATTATATACCACAAATTTTACACTTGGTTGGACTATCTGCATTTATAGAAATTTCTTGAAATACAGCTGTCTGTCGCACCCCAGAAACGACAACCTGATTATATTTTTCTCCCAAACTATATTAAAAACAAAGCGGAATAAATCGTTGCAATATTCAGCTAGTTACAACCCCCAATAGTTTTCTATATATGATTCATTCTTTTAAGAATTTTTATATTCAATCTTTGAAAATTTTATTATAAAGTTTTTATCATTTTTATGATTCCTTTCGGGCTTTTTAACGCAGCCTGCAGACTGCTCCAGTCCATCGTCATGTACTTACTGCCCCTTTCATTAATCGCTATCGTGCTGTGAACGTATGCAACGCTCCTATATTTATTGACAATAATAGTATATTAAAGAACAAGTTTTATACGACATGATTTATTGCACGAATGCTAGTTTAAAAAACGACCGCGTAGCGGGAGTTTTTTAAAGCATGAGTGTAATAAATGTCTTATAAAACGAGTTCTTTATACTATTTTTTGTACTTTGCACCTCTTTTTTACTAATTTTATCCGTTTTAAAATAAAAATTCGCACTTTTAAAATTTGGGGAATTTTATCGTGGTTGGTACCAACAATCGATAAATGTTAAATTTTGACATTTGAAAATTCAAATTTTAATTTAACAATGATTTCAATGACATTTCATTTGTCATGGTTCATGATTGACAACCTTGAAAAACTAAATTACACAACTCAAATGAGGTAGTTCAGCACTACTTTCGGTTCTGAATGAGCCTTGATATAAACGCAAAGTAGAAAAAATAATAAATATAGTTTGTTGTATAAATAAAAACATCAAAAACGTAAACTGTCAGATTCTTGGGAAGCAAATAACAGGACATTTTCTGTTTTTGCTAGATTAGTAAACACCATTTTTAAAATACTAAAGATTTCATTACTAATTATCTTTTTAATTTTAAAATTAATCGTTAAAAGTTTGCCGCCCTAGAACCGAGAGTCTCGGGCCTATTGGATAATCTGGCCCTGATTACGTGAACTTATTACTGGACTTTCTTGAGTTTACAGCTTATACTAATTATTGTGAATTAATAATATTAGACACCTTAATTAGGGCACGTTTATTGAATAAATTATAAGTTTATTTATTTTTTATTCATTTATAAAATTTGTTAATTTTATGGTAATATTGTAAGAATTGTTGCAAACTTAAATTATTTAAAAACTTTGAAATATTATTTGTGATGAAATATTTAAGAAAATAGTTTTATTATTATTATTCTAGCCTAAATAAACTTCAAAGAATACATTATTGTTGAATGTATTTTCATTGCTGCTTAGAGGGGTGTTGAAGTAACAATCATTGCCTATTGCTTCCATTTCAAGTACCATTAGCACTGACCCCTCTAAAGTGCAATAAAATACGTTCAATAATTTAGATATTTACCTACCTTACAGTTATTTAGTTTCAAATTTATTATTTTCAAATACTTTATGAGAATTGCACATTATTTTAAAGTTTGTTAAAAAAAACTCGCGCCCCTTACGTCTTTCTAAATGTGTTCGTTGGTACTCAATATTCCTTTCATACCAACTTATAATAAAATAAGAATCGGCATTTCCACAAAAAGCATTACCTAGGAATGCAATTTAGACATCATCACGCGCGCCCCAGTTCATTCAATACGTCCGGAATCTAAGAGATTCGATGGAATTAAATTCCAGAGCAGCCTTTTAATTTCGTCCATTTCTATAAATGTTTTATATTTTTTTACCCTTGTACTTTTTATGAATATTTTTCCGTTTCTAATTAAGTTGGCTACAATGTTTTTTGACGTTTTAATTTGAAATCCTTCATTGATAACTGGGATACTTTTGCCTTCCATTCTTGTTTTCTAAAAGGGATTTTTAAAAACTAGTCTTATTGCGTGAGTTTTAATTTGTTAATTGCACTTTTAATTTGTTATATTTTTACTCAAGTTAATTTTCTTTTTATGATATTAATCTATTTAGCAATTTGAATAATACTAAAGATGTTATTCATATGTTATTGATGGAATATAGAAATGAAAATTAAGAAACGATGTACATGCTTTTTCCAGTTTTTCATTTAAGCAAAAGCAATCCACTAATCCAAAATTATTGTTCTTCTGACAGCAAATCAAGAAAAATGTCACAAGTACGAACCATAGCCAGAGTGTATCCTGATGTCTTGTCAACAATGCCAAAAGACTTCTTTGATTATGATAACTTCACCCCACAATCTGATAATGCAGAGAATTATTGCCTTACACAGAAATTAGGACGGGGGAAGTACAGTGAAGTGTTTGAAGCAATGCATATGCCCACTAAAGATACAGTGGTGCTTAAAATATTGAAGCCGGTTAAGAAACGAAAGATTAAAAGGGAAATTAAAATTTTGGAAGTACTTCGGGGTGGTGTTAATATTATAAAGCTGTTGGCTGTGTTAAATGTTGATCATCTTAAGGTAAGGTAATTGTTATTTAAAACCTTTTGGAGGTAAGATTGTGTAATAGTCGAATGTTCTTTAATGTTATTAGATTATTGGAGTTGCTTATTTGAAAAAATCTTCATGCATGACCATACAATTATTCAGAAAGTTAAATAAATCTAGTTAATTTCATACTGGACTCGAAAAATAGGAAACAAATAATTTCCTCTTTTAGATTAAAGGAAAACAAGATTTCTATAGCTTATTGTGATCTGTAGATTTTTAATTTCCATAAAAATGGACATGAGAGATTTTGCAAAAAAAGCAATTTATTTAGCTTTTTTCTTTTTCTAAGGTTTGCATTTATTAGAGTAGTAGTGATAATTTTTATGGAGTGTTTAGTACATCTCCATGAGTTAACTATGCACTAAGAAATTAATTCTTACAAAAATTGGCAATGAAATAGGCACTGGCAATTGAAGCCCTTGATGCAAAAAAGTATTAACTCACTATTCGATGAATTTCCAATTTTTGCATGCAATAAGGTGTTAAAATCTTTTTATCCGGTAGTGAATCTCCAGAATTTGGGTACATTTTAGTATAGCATACACAAAAATAAATAATAGAAGTATGTATTTAGAAAAAAACCCCAATAATTAAAATTTAAGCTGATTTTTCCCTAACTGTAAATTTTGAGTTAATAACTTTTTGCACTAAGGGTAATTATAAATGTGAATGATAGTTAATAAATATTATTAGCTAAGGCCATAATCAAGGCCAACAAAACTTTACGTATTGCACTTGCTTCGCTTTAAATTAATCAATCACACAAATTAAAATAATTGCAAGACCTACCTGAAATACCATTGTAATCAACATCCTTTCAAAATCGGTTTTTGGGTGACTTCAGATCTCACTTGTGACCCAGAATATTGATTATATGCAATGTTTGTGTGTGGAAATTTATAGTTGGTGTCAACGATTGCTTAAGCAGTCTCCTTGGTTACAACTGTTACAAGTAAAATACAAAGTCAGTCTCATCAGTCTCTGATATTGAACCAATATGATTAGTTACAACGTTGTTCTAGGGAGGTCTTCAATGTTGTAGTTGCCAGCACTTATTAGTGTTAACAAATGCTGTATGAGTTGCCTATGCAACAGTAGGTTAGTTGACAAAAGGCTTTTAATTTTCTTGATTTTTCTGAATAAATGATGTATGTATATCTGTTTTATTTCAATCAATGCTATGCATGAAAGATTGGCAATGGTGGAAATAAATAATTATGATACTTTTGTCCAACACTTCCTAATAATGTGGCTATTAATATGATGATTTTGCATAAGTAATGTGATATATTACTCACTAGTGAGAGAATATTCAAAAAGTCACTACTTAGAGAATTCTGGTTCATAAATTCCAGGACCTCCCTAATGCAATTACATACTGTAATGGTTTTTGACAAATCCAAAAATTAATTTGTCAAATTGAAATAGTAGTTTGTGCAACAAGAGTGAATATGATGCCTATATGGCACGAGGACGAAGTTTGAGGTCAGTCGTTCGAGGTCGATATGGGCATTCCACTCAAGTTATACAGTATATTTTCTTTTCAACTAAACAAAACAAATAAATAGATTGCTTGTCCCCTTGAGTAATCAAATATAGGGATAAGAGAATTATTAAGGCTTTGCAGAAATTGAACATTTTCGAAGAGATAATTATTATTTTAAATTTTGTTTTCTAAAAAAAAGTTAAAAAAAGAGTTATTCTTCCAGTTGGAATCGATTCTGCATCGGGAACAGCTTCATTTTACTTATACCAAATACTTTAATATTAGTAATACCGGAAACTCCATATACTTTACCATATGAAAACAGGTGACATTTTTGAGGCGTCATCTTGGCTGATGGGTGTGCAACTAACAAATGGTTTTTCGGTGAGAGACCTGCATCTAATTAAAAAATAGCACTATTTCTGTTAAACGATGGTTTATTACTGTTATGCTAAAATATATAAACTTTTACATTTTATCTAAACTATCAATCTTTCATTACAATGACGATTTTTTAATTACTTAATTACTTTCCAAATATTTTAGAAATGTCACGTTTATTTGCAAGAGGCGCTATTAAATCTAGTCTCCTAGAGTCACTACATCTAGTTACCTAGGCCAGCTGGTCGACCAAGCTGGCCTAGGTGACTAGATGTAGTGACTCTATTGTCTCCTATAGCCCCTCTATTTCAAATAGTAGCGACATCGTGGAGCAAACCTGCACACAAACTTTAATAAAGAAAAAATTACTGCATGATTGTTGTCACCTCAATTCAAGATGATGTAGATTTTTGATGAAATTCATCAAAAATCTACATCATCATTGGGTTAATTATAGATCAAAAGAAAAAGTTCAATATTAAAACTGTGTATTAAACAAAAAGAAATCTCCTATTCTAATAAAAAAAAAAAGAAATGAAGTAATAAATTCAAATTAAAATAAACCCAATAGAAAATTAAAAATGCTATGTAATCAAAAAAAAAACTGTTCATATCTTTATACATATAACACAATAACAATAAAAAAAAACTTTTTGAAAAAGCCTCCATTGAGGGGCGAAACGTCAAATTAATTTTATATTTTATTAAAGGCTGCCAGTCCTCAAAAACCAGCAAATAAAAAATTTATTATTAAACCTAACATTTATTGCAAAACAGAATGTTAAATCTGGTAACTTTCAGTGTGGCCAACATCGTTCTGGTGTTTTTGCTCCAGCGGCGAGATCAATCGTTCTTCCATTTTTTAAAATAAGTTTCCGGTATTATAGTTATTTATGGTACAAGTGAGTTAAGTAAGATATTATCCACGAACGAAAAATTTACCCTCGAAGGCCGGCAGGCCCAAGAGGGTCAATTTTTCCGAGTGGATAATATCCTTAACTCATGCATGCCATACTAGTTATTTATGGTACAAGTGAGTTAAGTAAGATATTATCCACGAACGAAAAATTTACCCTCGAGGGCCGGCAGGCCCGAGAGGGTTAATTTTTCTGAGTGGATAATATCCTTAACTCACGCGTGCCATACAAAATTTTATCCAACACCTCTTTATTTAAGTTTAAACATCGAATTTGCAATGTATAGTTAGTCTGTAGTTTTGACGGTAATACTCTTAGCACGATGACTGGATTTTAATAATATTAAGTAACGTAAGCTGGTGATTGGTTGTTATCTTTGAAGGAGTGAGTTTTTTAAAAATAACCCACGTTGCTAGGGGCAACGTGGGTTATAATGTAACATAAGAGTAAACAATCACTTTCCTTATTTAAAATGACCATAGTAAACATGATATTTATGTAGAGGTGTTGGATAAAAAATTTTATCCAACACCTCTTTATTTAAGTTTAAACATCGAATTTGCAATGTATAGTTAGTCTGTAGTTTTGACGGTAATAAATTTAATACTCTAGCACGATGACTGGATTTTAATAATATTAAGTAATGTAAGCTGGTGAATGGTTGTTATCTTTAAAGGAGTGAGTTTTTAAAAAATAACCCACGTTGCTAGGGGCAACGTGGGTTATAATGTAACATAAGAGTAAACAATCACTTTCCTTATTTAAAATGACCATAGTAAACATGGTATTTATATAGAGGTATTGGATAATAGTTATTTATGGTACAAGTGAGTTAAGTAAGATATTATCCACGAACGAAGAATTTACCCTCGAGGGCCGGCAGGCCCGAGAGGGTTAATTTTTCTGAGTGGATAATATCCTTAACTTACGCGTGCCATACAAAATTTTATCCAACACCTCTTTATTTAAGTTTAAACATCGAATTTGCAATGTATAGTTAGTCTGTAGTTTTGACGGTAATAAATTTAATACTCTAGCACGATGACTGGATTTTAATAATATTAAGTAATGTAAGCTGGTGAATGGTTGTTATCTTTAAAGGAGTGAGTTTTTTAAAAATAATCCACGTTGCTAGGGGCAACGTGGGTTATAATGTAACATAAGAGTAAACAATCACTTTCCTTATTTAAAATGACCATAGTAAACATGGTATTTATATAGAGGTGTTGGATAATAGTTATTTATGGTACAAGTGAGTTAAGTAAGATATTATCCACGAACGAAGAATTTACCCTTGAGGGCCGGCAGGCCCGAGAGGGTTAATTTTTCTGAGTGGATAATATCCTTAACTTACGCGTGCCTTACAAAATTTTATCCAACACCTCTTTATTTAAGTTTAAACATCGAATTTGCAATGTATAGTTAGTCTGTAGTTTTGACGGTAATACTCTAGCACGATGACTGGATTTTAATAATATTAAGTAACGTAAGCTGGTGATTGGTTGTTATCTTTGAAGGAGTGAGTTTTTTAAAAATAACTCACGTTGCTAGGGGCAACGTAGGTTATAATGTAACATAAGAGTAAACAATCACTTTCCTTATTTAAAATGACCATAGTAAACATGGTATTTATATAGAGGTGTTTGATAATAGTTATTTATGGTACAAGTGAGTTAAGTAAGATATTATCCACGAGAGGGTTAATTTTTCTGAGTGGATAATATCCTTAACTCACGCGTGTCATACAAAATTTTATCCAACACCGCTTTATTTAAGTTTGTGTTTAAGTGTGTGTGTGCGTGTGTGTCGCATGCTAACTCCTACCTCCAAAAGAGCAACAATTCGTGCACGTTAAATGCCCGTTAATTGTGGCATTGTAACGCTTCGAATAACTTTCTGATACCGATTAATTTCAACATTAGTAAAATAAAAATCAAAACATTAATTTAGGCACTTGCACATCAGGTAACGTTGTCGGCGGTTACACGTTAAAAAAATGAACGTTAATAAAAAAATGTTTTTATTAATTAAACATTTTTCAAAATTTTTTGAATTTGGAAAAGAAAAGATTCAAACTCAACCGATAATAATGTCGCTGGCAGAAGAGGAAAAACACCCGACAAAATGCAGGGTAAATGTCAAAAATTCATAACTTTGCGCCAAAAAATCGTAGGCACTCGAAGTCTTGAAAACTTGACAGAAAAAGGACTGAACTTTATTGCCTTGGCGGTCGATAGGGTCCACGATTTTTTTTTACGCCGTACAAGCTGTTAAAGTTCGACATATTAATCAATTAATTAATCAAAATTAATCAAAAACATTTTTTTTCTGCGGGCGGTCGCTGGGGGCGGAAAGGCCTTTACGTAACATTCGCTCGCACGCCCTTAAACTAGACACTTTAAACGTTTTAGTACTCAAAGGTTCATCCATTTTCGTCCAAGATCCGCCGAGTTATGACGGTTTGAAGTTTTGGTATTTTTGGTGCATTTTCAAGTGGTGCGTTTTTTTTCCTCGAGTGTATATAAAATATTCTTCATGGTATAATCGTACCAAGCATTATTAATACGTACTTTAATTCCAATCATTCCTTGCCCATTAGCTTGTATAACTACATTTTTTTCCTAAGAATACTGTTTCTGGAACAGGAAATCTGATACGAGGGCAGTTTTTTAAATTCGCGGAATTTGTAAGTTGGCGGTGCAAAAACAAACATCTCACTTTTTACTATTAATTGTTATTCATTTCTGTGTAGAAACGTCAAATTTCATACCGGTATTTACGATAGTGGTTTCGATGTAGTTAAAAGATTAAGTAAATCCGTCACATTCTTGGAAAAATGTCGAACTTCGAGTTTCGCGCAGTTATTAAATTTCTCACGAAGCAGGGGAAAAGTGTAGATACCATTTTAAAAGAAATGAGAGCTGTTTACGGAGATACCTGCCCTGGTAAAACAATGATTTATAAGTGGTCACGCCTATTTAAACAAGGTAGGGAATCCCTAGAAGACGATGAACGCACTAGAAGACCAAGTGACGTGACGACACACGAAATGGTAATGAAAGTTGAACTCGCCATTATGGAAAATGATCGACTAAAACTAAAGAAGATCGCGAAAATGTTCAATATTTCTGAAACAACTGCGTTTAAAGTTCTTCATGAACATCTTGGTATGTCAAAGGTTAGTGCGCGATGGATCCCCCGAAACCTTACACCTCATCAAAAACAATACCGCGTTGATTGTTGTAAGCAATTTTTGGAACTTTGTGGGGACAATGAGGCAGATGTTATCAGCAGAATTGTGACTGGAGATGAAACATGGGTTCATTTTTACGATCCTGAATCAAAAGAAGAGTCGAAACAGTGACATGTGAAGGGGGGCCAGCCCCAAAGAAATTCAAAGTCCAGCAATCGGCTGGAAAAGTAATGGCGACAATTTTTTGGGACTTTCAAGGAATTTTACTTTTAGACTACAAACCTAAGGTAAAGACCATTACAGCAGCATACTATGCAAACATTCTAACTCGTTTGAGGGAGGCCATAAAACAAAAAAGGCGAGGAAAGTTGGCAAAAGGTGTTCTTTTACTCCACGATAATGCACCTATTCACAAGGCTCGCGTTTCCGTATCTGCTGTGGCGTCGTGCGGCTTTGAAGAAATTAATCATCGTCCATATAGTCCTGACCTGGCACCCAGTGACTATTTTTTGTTTCCCAATCTGAAAAAGGACCTACGTGGAAGACGTTTTGAGGACGAAACATCATTGGAAGCTGCCGTATATGAACATTTTGAGAGCAAATCGGAAATTTATTTTTCTGAAGCTTTACAAAAATTAATTCAGAGATGTAATAAATGTATAACTGTTCGAGGAGATTATATCGAAAAATAAAAAATTAAAATTAAGAAATATACTTCTCTTTATACCCCATTCCGCGAATTTAAAAAACACCCCTCGTATATGATACAAAATACTGCTTACTAGGTGTAATATGCTTGGTTGCATCACTATCAAAATACCCTATAGTTAGCTGCATTTATGTTATTTTAGCTGTTAACCGATGAGTGCATCACATACGACAACTACGTTGAGCTTTGTCGTGAACCTAACGCTTTGTTACTACTGCCTGTCTCTGTCTTTTTCAGTGGACACTCTGCTTTCCAGTGCAGTAGCTGTTTGCATAGGTTACAAGGAAACTTATTCTTTGCTCGGTTGACAACATGTTTGTCATATTTTCCCTTTCTGTTACGGAGCTTTTTTTTTCGGAATTTGTAACAAATGCTTTTGCTTCAGATCCAGATATTTCACTTTCCATTTCACGTAATCCGATTGTACAGTTGCGGCCGAAAAATTTTCAACGGTAATTTATCAAGTTAGCACATTTTTCTGATATTCACATTGTATGAAGCTGGCTTGTATGCTATTTATGACATATCAAATGAATAAAAGTGACGTTTCTTATGAGAATTTAAAAGTCGAAATTACGCAGTCGCAATAGACCGTTGAAAATTTTTCGGTCGCAACTGTACATAGCTTTGTCTATTAGCAAATTAAGAGTTTTCTCATTTGTTAGAATTGTGTCCCACAAATCTTTAAAATTGTCAGATTCTTTGCCTAACGTCTATAAAATTCTTGCATTTAACATTCGCTCAGATAACGTATTTTCGTTATGAAATAAATAAAGATTAGCAAAAAGTTTCACAGTATTTATTAAAATATAACCTGACAATATTGTTTCGACAGCTAAGCTGTCATTATCAAAGGTAATATAAATATAAACAAACACGTCGCTAAGGTATATACAAAAATAGGTAACTAATAATAATCAGAATTAAATATCTAACACTTCCAGTAACGGAGAATTGCTGAGCTCAAGTTGTTCATTCATTAAAGGTACCCTTAGTTTGTGTTTGTATATCTCAAAGGCTTCTAAAATGTCTTAATTTGCGTTTGTTATTACAAGAATGTAGGAATTTAATATTATTTTGAGGAGTCATTGTGTGATTTTGTTCTAAATGGTGTTTGGCGAAATTAGATTTTTCAGGATGTTTATTTTTGTAATGACGTACGTGTTCTTTATATCTTATGTTAAAATTTCTAAGTGTTTGTCCAATATATACCGAACAACAATTTAAATAAATGATTATGGAGTTCCACAAAGTAAGGCTGGAAACAATAAACAAAAAGATATTTTCGTTATGTTTCTTTAATTCGTTGTTCAGATCAACAAATAATGTCTGCAGTTTGACAATATGTGCATTTATGTCTTCATTTTCATGACGTTGAATTCTAAAGAACGATTCCATTAAAATATTCAAACGTTGAGTGCTGCTGCGTCCAAACCTCGCACACAAATTGTGTCATAAATCTTTCGCGTTATTGCACGTTAACACGACCTCTTCAACTGATTTACTTACGGCACTCGCAATCAAACTTGAAACTTTTGCATCATCTCTCTGCCATTCGTTTAACAATGCCTTCTGTTTGTTTGACGGTTGGGCGGATAATTTTACGCAACTTCGCGTACCATTGACGGTCGTTTCTAATCCATTAGCGCGTAATACTCGTACCATATTCATGTGCCATTTCCACTTAGCCCAATCATCAGGACCTTCAGGTTTATCTAAACTAAGTTTGAAATCGTTTACGGCGGCCATTTTGTATTTGCACACTTTACTCGTTATAAACGCTTCTCTTAATGTGCTGATTACACCAATATAATTCAATAATTTTGAATATATAACGCAAACAACGTACCTGGGCTTCATAACCTGTTGTAACTTCTTTATTTAACAGAGTTATTACTGAATATAACTATAAGAATTAGGTAATTCACAAGAAGTGTGCATTTTAAAATGGCATTCATGAAAACTTATTTTTGTGCATATAAAATACTGTCAATTGTACAAAATAACAACACAATAAACTATGCCAACTGATTTTCATCTGCTGCGTTTCATCTTTCGACAGAAGCCATTCATGGTTCTCCAATTAATAAAACATAATTATCTAGCAAGCTTAGCTAAATAACGAAACTTTAGTTATTCTGATAGTCTTAAGGAAGTTGTGGTGGGATAGTCTGAGCCAAAAGTTATGGAACAGTGCTATTTTGACAAACAGAAATAATTACATAGTTTTGCTTCAAATAATGGCTATAACGATATGTATAATAAATTAAGAACGTAAGAAAAGACGAAAAATAATTCTTCTAATCAGAAATTCCATTCAAGTTTACTTTTTTATTAGTAAAAATAATATTACTACGTAAACACTAACAAATAAAGAAATCTAATATAAATAAATTATACACTTCTAGAGTAGTGAAGAAGTGACAACGTTGCCCTAAGTTGGTACCAGTATTTCGTTTGTTGTTCTGATGAAAACAAATTAATGCAGTAAATGACGTTGACTCAAATCTTGAGGTTATATTTGCAAATATATGCATATACAACGATGGATGAAACCGTATTTATTCAGATCCATTTAAAACGTAGTAAAGAATTTCAGAATTATGTACCTTTTTATCCAACACAACTGATTTTCTTTTCGAGTCAGTGGTGCTGCATGTAGCTATATAAAGCATTTAAGTTTCTCGCTCGTTAGTCGCAATGCGACGTTGTTAATTTTCGAGCTATATCAAGCATTCAACCCACAAATTCTTCGTAATAATGTTTTTTATTGAAAAACTATCTTCTAACAAATTTGAAACTTTAATAACAGCACAATCTTACAACGTTTTTATGTGAAAAGTTTTGGTGTCAATTTTTTTTTCATAATTTTTATGACGTTATTATAATAATAGTATCAACAACTTACCATTTTGCATAAGATCGCGTGTTACTTTTAACAACTGCATTAATTTCTCTTACATTTTCATCATATTTCTCCACAGCCACAACTTTCTTAAATTAGGGAAAATGTAGAATAAAACCTACAATTAAAAAAACATCAAAATCGGTGCCCAAAAGCTAATCTCTTCTTCTCTAGGGATTTTTTTCTCTAGGAACTGACTAAGCATATTTTGCTTCGATTTACAAACGCCGTGTTGTATCATGATATCTTTGATTAAACCCGTTCTAGCAGTAAAAGTCAAAACTTCGTATCTTGTTCTAATCTAGCAAGGCCTAACATAACTTTATTTTGGTAATACGAATTAATTATAATAATTCGACCTTTAGTTCATGATATCAGTAGTAGAACCCATCTTAGAACTTTTTTCTTTTGACATTTTTCGAAACATTAGAAACACAACGATAATAAATTATTTAATGAGTAAGTTGTAGTCCCATATGCCTACACTTAAAAAAGTTAATTCTAGACAAAACCTGTGGAAATGTTTGACATCTAAGGTAGTAGTAATCTGTGTAACGTGAGAACCTTATGTGTGTAAATTTCAGTGGCGTGCAGTCTATGGAAGCAATGCTTCCCTTGAGAATTTATTAAAAATAAAAACCAATGCTAACAAAAATATTTTTATAAAATTATGGTTATCGTTTATTTAAATTTGTAATATTTAATCAACTTAAAGCTCAATATCAATTCCGTACAGCAAAAAGTATAATTATTTAGAGTACTATTTTAAATTTGGCTCATTAAACTTGCACGGAAAGGTAATACCGATTCAAATGTGTTACATACACATATAAGCACTGATTTCGTTGCTTATAACTGCTCTTCTCCTAGCCTTGGCGTAGATCAGCGGGCGTGGTGATACAGACGATGCTGTTAGCATTGTTTGGCCGTTATTTTTAGTGTGCTTCATGCCCAAATGTTTATTTATTATAATTTGGTTATTTGCTCGATTTAGTGTTTGTTAAATGATACTTAAGTAATGTAAATCTGCGAATGAGACTGTATTTTCTGACATTTTATTATTTCAATTTATATAAGTTGGATTTTTTTAAAGACAAATAATTATATTTAGTTTGCTCTGTATGCAAATTTAAAAATGCATTATCGTCACGACTGCAAATTCAGCTGCTTCGGTGGAAGGTTCGAGTACTTCCGATACATCCGAATCGGGACGATTTTATTGTTCAGTTTGTAAATTATTAATAAAGAATTTTCTGCATACAGTTTTGGAGAGAAATTACAAATTATTAGGAAAGGTAGATCAAAACTAGAACTTTCAAATTTAACAACAAAGATTAAAACCTGCATCGGTATTTTGCTAAGACTGGAAAGTCGAGTTGCAGTATAAATACATAGTAGTAGTTTTTTAAAATAAAGTATAATAGTCAACAAATTTCATAAGTATAAAGTGTAAAAGATCTTCTTTGAAAAACTTTTAAGCTTAATAATTATAACACTGTTTTTTTATTGTACCTATCAGGGGTGGATCCAGAGAATTATTTTGAGGGGGAAATTTTTGGAAGAATAATTGTTTTAATAAATAATAATTAAACGAACATTATTTGTTTCTATTCTATGTATAGTTATTTCTAAATTTGGGGGGGGGGGAATTATTCTCCCCGTGAATCCGCGCCAGTACCTAGGTATATTAAAATTTAAATCGTGGATGCTTCCCTAGTCTAAATTCTCACCGCACGCCACTGGTAAATTTAATTATTAGTTTAGGCACAAAGCAGTTTTTTAAAAATGAGCCGCCTAAACAGGATGATTTTACTGTTGAATGGTCCACCTCTGCTGAGATACAGCAGCCTGCACTTTATTTATTTATAATTAACAGATACTATAAAGTAAATTTTATACATATGGTATCTAGATTTAAGCAGAGTATAAAAATTCACAGCACTGAATTTCGCATACATATTAGCGAAAAATGGAAAATTATTACCAAAACACTGACGACAACGACTTTTAGTAAATACAGGGTTTTCCGGACAGGTATGCAATGCTTTAAGGGGGTGAAAGGTGACCACATAGAGACCCCAAAATTCATAAAATAAAAATAAAAAATTTAAAACAATTTTCGGATTTTTCCGTATTTTTCGCAAGACACGAGTCGACTATGGATTGTTTGTAAGATTTTAACCATGAATTACTGATAAAGCAAACAATGATCTCACATCTGCACTACTAAATTAATAACCGACCTCCGCTACGTACGTATCAATTTACAGAAACAACAGAATTGAATTTCAGCAGCGGTTGCCGAGTGACTCACTACCTTGATGACTTGATCATTTATTAAGGTCGGTAAATAAAATGTAACATACGTTTGTAGTTGCCGTACTGATGTATTTACCATAAAATATAATATTATAAATCAATGTAGGTATGTGTGGAAACTTAAATATTAAAATTACATCTAGAATTCATACAAAAAAGAGACAACGAATGTCATTTAAATAATAAAACAAAGTTGAAAAATAGAAATTTGATAAGATTAATAAGATATTAATGTATATTGTGCATTAAATAAATATGTACTATCTTGTTATAAACTTGCTATTATCAACATTGGTGATCCTAACGACGACGCCGTTCGCCTAACTTCTGCCATTGCTCGTGTTTCAGTTAAAATTCCATCATTCTGGAAGAAAAATGTTCAGCTTTGGTTTATACAAATCGAATCTCAATTTCATACAGCCAATATTACTAATGATGAAACAAAATACCATTATGTTCTAGCAAACATTGAAAGTGACATTCTAGAACAAATTAGTGATTTTATGTCAAATCCGCCAGTAAGTAATAAATTCAGTAGTCTTAAACTGAGGCTTATCAAAGAATTCACTGATTCTGAAGAGCGGAAACTGAAGAAACTATTAATAGAACTGGAGCTTGGTGATAAACGCCCCACTACATTACTGCGGAAAATGAAAGATTTATCTAATGGTAAGGTGACTGACGATTTTCTCAAAACAATGTTTTTGCAACACCTGCCTAGCAATGCAAAATCAATTTTGGTTGTTAGAAAAGACGAGCTCAACAAGTTAGCTGAAATGGCTGATCGAATATTAGAGATTTCACCACCAAGTTACGTTGCAGCCGCTTCAAATTCTCAGAGCTTTTCTTCGCCAAACTCAGCAACTAAATCAATACATGAAATCACAGAAATAGGCAGTAAACTGCAAGAACAACTTGAATTACTTTCTAAACAAGTGCGAAATATATGTAGAAAAAGTGATTCAAGTCAACGTAGAGGAAGATCTCGGTCTACCTCACGTTCCGATTCTTTTTCACGATCTGAACGAGAATGCTGGTATCACTCAAAATTTGGCATCCGAGCTAAAAAATGTTTAAACCCATGTACATTTAAAAACAATAGTGGTTCGGAAAACGAGATGGCACGTTGACCACAGTGGCAGTCAACGAAGCCACAAGTAGTTGCCGCCTGTATATATTCGACAAGACTACAGGACTTAAGTTCCTCGTCGACTCTGGATCTGAGGTGTCAACCATTCCAGCAACTGTCCGTGACAAGAGAAGTTTTATCAGAATACAAATTATATGCAGTAAATGGTACTGTGATTAGCACTTATGGTCAACGTCTCCTTAAACTAGATTTGGGTTTACGCAGAACGTTCAGATGGCCATTCATCATTGCCAACATCGATAAGCCAATTCTTGGTGCAGATTTTGTAAAGTATTTTGATCTTTTAATTGATATTCGTAACAGAAAACATGTTGATAACACTACATTGATTTCTTCTGTTGGTAAACTTGTTAATGATGATACTCCGAAAATTTTAACAGTCAATTCTAATTCCTTTTCTGATATTCTTTTACAGTTTCCATCAATCACACGTCCTTCTTGGCTTACAAAGCAAGTCAAGCATAATGTTACACATCATATTGTAACCAAAGGTTCACCAGTCACTGCAAAAGCAAGACGCCTCCCGCTAGAAAGACTTGTTGCGGCAAAACAAGAATTTCAACGTATGATTGATCTAGGAATTTGTAGACCATCGAAAAGCAACTGGTCCGGCGTCCATGCGGGGATTATCGTAAACTCAATTCAATTACTGTTTCTGATCGCTACTCTGTCCCAAACATACAAGACTTCAACAGTTTACTTGCTGGTAAACAATATTTTTCAAAAATAGACCTTGTCAGAGCTTTTAATCAAATACCTGTTGAAGAAAAAGACATTCCAAAAACAACCGTTGTTTCAAAGGTTTATCCACAGTGTTCTTAAAGGTCTTGATTTTGCCTTTGCTTACATTGATGACATTTTAATTGCATTACAGTCTATAGAAGAACACAGAAGTAATCTTAAACTGCTTTTTCAAAGACTCACTGACAATGAAATTTGTATAAATATAGCAAAATGCATATTTGCTAAAAAAGATATTACATTTCTGGGATATTTAGTTTCCTCCTCGGGTATTAGTCCCTCTCCTGAAAGAGTGGATGTAATAAATAACTATCCGTTACCTACAAATATCAAAAGTTTGCGTCGTTTCTTGGTATGGTTAATTTTTATCGTCGATCATTACCAAATTCTGCTACCAAACAATCTGTTTTATTCGATTTAACCAGAAGTGCTGTAAATAGGTCTCAACCAATCTTTTGAACCTCTAGCATTCTTTCTCAAGAAATTATCTGATGCTCAGCGTAAGTATAGCACCTATGACAGAGAACTTCTAGCTGCTTACTCTGCTATTAAACATTTTCATTTTCTTCTAGAGGGACGAACATTTACTCTGTACACAGACCGTAAACCCATCACTTATGCCTTTAATCAAAACTTAGATAAAGCATCACCTCGACATATGCGTTATCTCGATTTTATTGCACAGTTTACAACAGATATTCAACATGTATCTGGTAAACAAAATGTTGTTGCTGACACTCTGTCACGCATCAACACAATTTCTTGTCCCAATCCATTGCCTTATGCAGTCATCGCGCAGAGCAAAGTGATGCTGAATTGCAAACTTACCGTGCATCTAGTAATACTTCTACTGGAAAACCGAGACCATTCATTCCAAAAACTTTTCGTAAGATAGTTTTTGATTCTCTTCACAATTTATCACATCCTGGAATCAAAGCCTCTGCTCGTTTAATTCAGAAACACTTCGTATGGCCTCACATACAAAAAGATTGCATAGACTGGACACGAAGTTGCATACAATGTCAACGTTCAAAAATATGGCGCCATAATTCAAGCCCGCTTTAAGGACGACGCCGTTCCCGTAAGTTCTGACATTGTGTTTCAGTTAAAATTCCACCATTCTGGAAGAAAAATGTTCAGCTTTGGTTTATACAAATCGAATCTCAATTTCATACAGCCAATATTACTAATGATGAAACAAAATACCATTATGTTCTAGCAAACATTGAAAGTGACATTCTAGAACAAATTAGTGATTTTGTGTCAAATCCACCAGTAACTAATAAATTCAGTAGTCTTAAACTGAGGCTCAGCAAAGAATTCACTGATTCTGAAGAGCGGAAACTGAAGAAACTATTAACAGAACTGGAGCTTGGTGATAAACGTCCGACCGCATTTCTGCGGCAGATGAGAGATTTATCTAATGGTAAGGTGATTTTCTCAAAACGATGTTTTTGCAATTCCTGCCTAGCAATGCAAAATTTATTTTGGCTGTTAGTAAAGACGAGCTCAACAAACTCGCTGAAATGGCTGATCGAATATTAGAGATTTCACCACCAAGTTACGTTGCAGCCGCTTCAAATTCTCAGTGCAATTCTACACCCAACTCAGCAAATGAATCAATAAATGAAATCACATAAGTTGTAAGTAAACTGCAAGAACAACTTGAGTTACTTTCTAAGCAAGTGCAAAATATATACAGAAGAAGTAATTCAAGTCAACGTAGAGGAAGATCTCGGTCTACCTCACGTTCCAATTCTTTTTCACGATCTGAACGAGAATGCTGGTATCACTCAAAATTTGGCAACCGAGCTAAAAAATGTGTTAACCCATGTTCATTTAAAAACAATAGTACACTAACATTTTAAAATATCCCCAAATACAAAAACGAGGGGAGTCAAGTCCTGTGATCTCACAGGCCAGGCGATGGGTCCTTCACGTCCTATCCACCGGTTAGGGTATTCCTTATTCAAAAAACTCCCGTGTCTGGCGAGCAAAGTGTGGTGGTGCTCAATATTGGGAGTCCGCCGAACACTTCATTGTCCAGAAAGTGTAGGTAAGTGTAGTACCCAGTTAATCGTTGGGAGCAGAATAAAAGGTCCTATTAAACGGTTCTGATAAATTCCCGCCCATACATTTACCGCGAAACGCCTGGAAATAATGTCTTCGGACAGCATGAGAATTCTCAGCCCAAAAGTGGCTGTTGTGTGAATTAAAAACCCTCGCCCGACTAAAACAGCATTTGTCTGTCCACGGTAGATTTTGTGCAAACGGGATCCAATAGCCATTGGCAAAATTGCACTCGCGGTGTATGATCTGCAGGTTCTAGTGGGTGTACTTTTTGAAAATGGTATGGGAGTAGGAAATCTTCTTTTAAAAAGCGTCAAACGCGAGTAGAAGGTACACCAGTCTGTGCTGCTAAGGTACGTACGCTAAGATTGGGTCCTCTTCAACTAACTCTAGGATGTTTTCTTCCCCCGCGACATCTCCGTGGTGCGGATTACGTCCTTTCCCACCAGCTCTTGGCATAACCGATCCTGTATCGAACATTCTCTGTATAGCTTGTACGATTGTACGTGAATTTCAATGTTTGGTTCTGCCATAATTTAAACAGTAAGTAACTACAATTAATTTAACTACTACTTAACACTAACAAACACTTATACCTCACTCA
Organism: Agrypnus murinus; assembly: GCA_929113105.1. Taxonomy (NCBI): domain Eukaryota; kingdom Metazoa; phylum Arthropoda; class Insecta; order Coleoptera; family Elateridae; genus Agrypnus; species Agrypnus murinus. The sequence goes on from OV816027.1 coordinate 136,600, forward strand.
AGTTATTAATTCTAAAACGTGTATTAATACGTAATCGAAACTCAAGTTTACCGCCACCTTAACACAAAGAAAGTTGACGACAAACTGCAGATTACAAATTTCAAAGATCTGAGTCATTATCAGTTATTTACAGATGGTCAGAATGAATGTTTGTTATCATTTAGCTAAAACGTTTTAAAACCACGTACTTACTATTTTGTTTTGGTTACAATTTTCGAAGAATTTATTTACCTGGCTACCTGCTTGGGTTTATTATGGTTATTGTGTTGATGACCTTTAAAAGTAAACAAGTGTAAAAGTGTTTTCATACACTTTTATCTACTACTTTGCAGTGGCGTGCCTATTATTTTTATAAGGGGGGTTGTCATTTCAAAGGGGCATTTCAGTAAATTGTTAGTAAGATGTTACTCTACACATGTTTCCCTATTGCCCTTTAACGGGAAGGGACACATTTTTCAAAACACCCTGTAGAACATTCTATTAATTGTATGTACGATTCCACCTTATGTACCAGATAATGTCTGCCACGACTACTTAATTCAATCACTCATGTTATACAATTCATCAAACTAATGCCGTTTTAATGTCAAAATTAAAACGGTAATTAGAATCAAAATGATAAGAATCGAACGAATCCTTTTTTATGTCCTAATATTCGCTGTTAGATTTCTAGTAGAGATGTTCGGCTTACCCGTATTAAATACAGAAATAGTACTTCAATAGGTAACAGCAGACGAATACCAAAAAGAACTTTACCTAATTTTATAACACGCTACTGTGTGCAGCAACAAGAACGGTTATTACCACAGCGACCTTGCTAAATGGGTAGTTATGTACAATTGTGCACTATCCCTTGCGGTCGTGTCTATAAAATTATGACAAGTGATGGTGGCTCATCGAGATTTTATACGTGTGACTGCAAAAAACTGATCAGCAACGCATTTAGCAAGGTAGGACAACCTCGGTTTATTACCATCTAGCAGTGTTGGGCACAATTAAATCTTAGCAGCAATTAACAATTGACAATTGAAATTGTAATTGTTAATTGCAAAGGACAATTCAATTAATTAATTGTGCATATGTTTTGTTTTGTATGATTACAATTAATTAATTGTTAATTGCACTGACAATTAACAATTAATTAATTGTTAATCGTTAATCGTTGCTACAATTAAAATTATTAATTGTAATTGTCATCACAATTAACAATTAAATTTTTGTGGCGACACTTAACTTCGTAGTAGAGTGCACAAATGCCAACAAAGCTTCTAGAAAACGACTTTCTGGGGGTTTAAGTGTAAAAGTAAACACATTTTAAATTGAAGGTTATGCTTATTACATGCTAAATCCAGATTTGTCCCATGATTGTCCAGTGCAAAAGGACACTATTCAAAATATTCGAGATTTATACGGTAACCGATTATTTAGTTTTGAAGCTATATTTCCGTAATAGTTATTTATCCAACACCTCTATATAAATACCATGTTTACTATGGTCATTTTAAATAAGGAAAGTGATTGTTTACTCTTATGTTACATTATAACCTACGTTGCCCCTAGCATCGTGGGTTATTTTTAAAAAACTCACTCCTTCAAAGATAATAACCAATCACCACCTTACGTTACTTAATATTATTAAAATCCAGTCATCGTGCTAGAGTATTACCGTCAAAACTACAAACTAACTATACATTGCAAATTTGATGTTTAAACTTAAATAAAGAGGTGTTGGATAAAATTTTGTATGGTACGCGTGAGTTAAGGATATTATCCACTCAGAAAAATTAACCCTCTCGGGCCTACCGGCCCTCGAGGGTAAATTTTTCGTTCGTGGATAATATCTTACTTAACTCACTTGTACCATAAATAATATTACTTCGGATACTTGAAGGAATAGTTAAAAAATAATTATTTTTAGGGCCGGTATTTCCATGCTACTAATAAGGTTGCTAATAACTGATAAATTTGTTAGGTACTTTAATTCAGCTATTAAAAATTTGCGTCTTTCCAACTAATGTTATTCGATAAATAGCAATTTGACAAATAAGGAATTAGATAAAATAGAAAAGTAGGTTGATAGTACTTCTGCTTGCATTGTATACAACTTCAGCAGAATTCGCAAAGAGATAGATATACATATTTCTAATGTATCAGAAAGAGATACACATTTCGTCTGGGAATTTTTAAAAAGCACGTGGTTTTTGTTAGAATTCAATCAAACTGTAAAGTTGGTAGTATTAGTTTTATAGGAGATAGAACTTGACCTTCACTTATGTGTGTGCTGTATATGTAAATTATATGTTGTCCTACTATTTTATTATATTATGGTTGTTAATTTAATTAATAATTAAATAACTATAAATACAATTAGACAATGTTATGTGTATTTTTTTATTCCGATTGTTTGCATTTTTGTTTTGGTTGTTGTAGAGGTAGTAAGTAGCTATTTTGCGTCTAAGCGGATAACAAAAAATTTTAGAAGTATTTTAAGTTTTTATTAATTTTATGCTGTAGTTGTAATGTTTATTAGTATTTATAGTATTTATATTTATATTGTAGTGTTTGTAGAATAATGTTAAGATTTTTGTATATAGACTTTTTGTGAGTGTGAGTGATGGAGGACAAACAACGGGAAAGAACTGTTAATTTTACGGAACTAGAAGATTTTTAGTTGACGTAGCTTTACGTTACATCAATATTATTGAAAATAAGAAAAGTGACGCAGTTGGTTGGCGCGAGAAACCGAGACTATTTTCTCAAAGATTTTCTCTGATAATTTGTGACTTTTAGGAAGATTAGTCATGGTTGCATATGAAAATAATCTCTTGACGGCCACAGAAGATGGTAAAGGAGTGTTGTATTTAATAAACACATTCTTTATCTCTGGATACCTAGTAAGAATTTCCAGTTCTTGACTTTCCTCTGCAAAAAAATGTAACATAAGTAACTCGGCTTTCGTGCGTGGAAAATCCGAAGATCGATTTGATTGCATTTCAGTATTTTCAGACTCCGAATCTGAATCAAAGTTAAAAATATCATGTTCTTTTCATATATTTTTGGTGGTTTGAGTTACTGCTGCTTCTGGTGTTTCACTTATTTCTTTTGCTATAATGCTTTTAAAAATATTTAAAATTTTATTTCGTTGTGTCGAGTCCATACAAGATAGCCATTTATTTTTAAATCGTGGATAAGATAAGGCAGCAATTGCTGCATATTCTGCATATTCTTCAGGTGTAGTCAGATTGAAAAAATGGCTAAATCGTTTGTTGACGCTTTCTAGATAAGTGTCAATAAGAAGTTTGCAGTAAATTATATCCCCTCTCTTAATTTTTTCCAGCTTTCTTCTTAGAGCTATTAGACATGGCAGAACAATACCATATGTATTATTTTCGCCTAGCATGATAGCCAGTGCTTCTGCAACTGGCGCAGCGCACATCAGGTACTCCTGTATATAGACAAACTCATTTTCCTTAATAGGGTTTTTCATATTTAATGCTTTATGTAATTGCAAATTTTTTTCTTTAATTGAACAAATCTGTTGTAGTGAGTCGAACAAACTATTCCACCTAGTTTCTCCAGGACGACTCAAAGAATGTTCTAAAACGTCTTGAATAATCTCTGCTGACTTAGGGCGTCCCGCCGCTTTCCATAAAGCATTACATTTTTTAATCACGTCATTGTGGATATTTGACAATGGAGTATTTGGAACTTGTAATACTTTATTTGCATCAGTCGTTGCACATAAACTGAGTGTATGTGCACAGCATCTTAAGTGTGAAGGCAATGCATACTTTGTGTCTTCGTCAAAATCGTCGTATAACTCGGCTTCACTGTCAGAATCCGATGAAACCAAGTCGGGCACAATATCTCCATTGCCGTCGTCACCTATCTGGACACTTGTTAATTTTACCCCAAACATCTTGAAGGCCTGCACAAAATTACTTCCATTGTCAGTTATGGTGGCAACAATCTTAGTCACGTTAAGGTCAAATTCAGTATGAATTTCTTGTAAGAGTTCATAAATGCGATCAAAGCTATGTGTCCCTTTAAATCTGCGGCAAGCTACTGCCATTGACATCCTGGACAGATCTTTGGTAATCCAATGGAGTGTAAGTCTAAGGAAACTTCGTTTCCAGCCAGACCATATATCTACTGTAGTACACACGTAATCAATCTCATTTAGCGTAGACTTTATGTCGGTTATTTGCTTCGTGTAATAATCGTTTATCCGACGCCCCAAGGTTCGACGACTTATTACTTTGAGACCAATCAAAGATATATGTAAGTCTGTATAAATGTTTAAAAAATATGGATCTTCTATTACTCTCATCGGTATCATAGAATGGATAAAAAATTTAACAATGTTTTCATCAAATTGCTCCTGAGTTATTGCATCTGCACTCTTCTTGCATTTACCAGTTTTAGGCACTCGCCCACTCCCGCTGCTGACATTTTCATTTTTCTCATTTTTACATAACTTTTGTATTCTTCGACGCATTCTTCTCCATGTTTCCTTTTTAAGTGGCTTAAGAAATTAGATGAGCAGTTATTATATCCCTTTATTTCTACTTTTTGAGGTAAGCATTTCACACATAAAGCAACAATTTTAGTTGATGTTGAACAGCCCGGTATGTATTTGAAAAATTTACCGTCAAGTAAATTCAGTCGCGGTCCTGCCGATGCCGTGGAGGTGGAGGTTGGTGGTATTGGCACAGTTGACGACTCCGCCGGTCCAGGTTCGCTAATTTCCAAAATATTCACAGAACTTTTACTACCGTCCCCCTCGTCGGAGATTAAATGAGACATTTTCAAGAAACTAATGATGCTACAAGACTAGACAATGCAATACAGTTTTTTTGCGAGACAACTATGTATCTATTAATTGTATATTAACAGGAAATAAATTATTATTACAAACTCAGGCGCGCGTTCGAATTTTTTGAAACAGGTATATATTATTTACTTTAACACCAAAAATCTAAAGCGATCTAAACTGTACTATTTCACGAGTTTTACTGAACAACGTTTAAGGGATAAGCAATTTTGTCTAATAACGGTAATAACGTAATAAAAATGCGTATCTGCATCTGTGCATTAACAAAATAGTTTTCTGTAGTGTTCACTTTATAATAAAGATAAAAATAACCTGCTATGTAATAATTCATCCCTTAAGAATACAGATGTTTTTAATTTTTTTTGTACGACCATGCTATTTCGGATTGTTTACCATACTTGGTTTTAGAACAGTAGGTTATATTTACTGGTTGCTAAGCAAAAACGCGTCGGTAAGTAATTACTTACCGTTCAGTTCTGTCAAAAACAGAACGGTAAGTAAATTATATGTAATTTATAAAATAAATGCATGATCTTTAGATGTCTCTTTCGTGAAAAATCATTTATTTTCTAAATAATTGGACTATTTAAACAAATGTATGTTTTGATTTAAATTTACTGTTACAAAATACCCAAAAATAATAGTAATTACAAACGTATCCATGGTAACGATAAAAATATCGTGACATTCAAAAATAAAATTACAAACGTATCCATGGTAACGACAAAACCTGCTTAATGTTACATTATACAAAATAAATTATCTTAAATCTATTTTTTTACCATTTTCGAGATATTTCCTTAGTTAATACCTTTGTATTCATAGTGATCGTACAAAAAATAGTATAAGCATCTCAAACAGTAAGGAGTTTACCGATCTCCTCCAATATTGGCGACTTCGCTTCGCTCAGTCGCCAAACATTGTCGTCGATCGGTAAACTGTCCTTACTGTTCTTGATACTTAATATACTATTACAGCTAGGACATTGTTTGCTGACAAATATATTTTGCCATTTGGATTTGTGGAGCTTTGACAATTAAAAAAATTGATAATTCGTACAAAACGTCTTATGCAGTCTGTTTCCTCTTCTATTCAATGGTGTGATAATATCAATTTTTGATCATAGTGTGTTTTTACTTATTTCTTAAATTAAAAGTTTTATAGAATTCCGCTTTTTATAGAGATTACGCAGAGACGCAGACTATATATTTTAATACGTGTACAAGATGGTACAAGACAACTTAGCCGTCGAAACAATATTGTCAGGTTATAATTTAATAAATACAGTGAAACTTTTTACTAATCTTTATTACATACAAATATACTACTCAAAAAATGAACTGGACTTGCTTATCTTGACATCTGCGTATATTTTATTAATAAAAATATGATTTTGTTAATGCGTAAGTTGATATTGACACGCAATACAATTACATATACTTAATATAAGTACTATAAAATAAACACGGATGGTTTTATGGGAATTATTTAAATATTTAAAAAATTACAGAAATCTGTGCAAATCGTCCAGTTAATTTGCTGAGCATTAGTATATTTCTACAACCAATGACCCTATACATTTATAAAAAATATTTCAATTGCACTTATTTGTTTACGTCTGGTACGAGGTTGAAAAGTAATCTGTTGCTACAAAAACCAGAATGACATCATTATTTAATTTCAAATTTCATAAATAGTATTATTAGTTGTCACAATGTTAGTTGCGATTTTTAATTGCAATTGACATGTAATTGAAATAAGGTTTAACTGCACAACTGGAATTGATACATTAATTGAAACCAAGTTTAATTGTAACTAAATTTAGTTGCAGTCCGCAATTAAAAGGTTAGTTGCAATTAAATATAATTGTAATTGAAATATCGCAATTAAATATTCAATCAATTGATTAATTGACTAAACATTTAATTGATTGATGCCCAACACTGCCATCTAGATCGCAACCTACGATAATAATAACTTGGTGATATTTAATCAATGCCTAAAGGCCCAAACAACAATAAAAAATACACTATTTCTTCCTAAGCTACAGATCGAACTACACTATCCCTGTCAACTCCATTGCTATAGTCAGAAGCTTGTCCGAATGATTGAGTGTAGCCTGTTAAACAGGACAGAACCGGTTAAGTGACTCTAGCTCCTTTATTATGTATTTTAGACCAGTAGTACTTTAATACTTTTGTATTCAGAATCATACTAACTATCGACTTCGATACATAAAAAATAATGGTTCCATTTAAAGAAATCCCGATGACGTCATATCCGATACCAGCAGAATTTCTAAGATGGTTCTAATACTGATTTCGTAAACTAGAGGTCGAATTATACAAAGTTCTTTTAATTCCATTGCTATAGCCAGAAGCTTGTCTGAATTATTGAGTGTAGACTGCTAAGCAGGACAAAGGACACCCTGTATATGTTAATGTTTAAAAATGTGAATATATCATAAAAGTACCTGCTGTTAGCAATGAATTCTAAACCGGTTTTAATTTAGACTACTTAGGTACCATCATAGTAACGTGTAATGAAATACATAGAGGCGCTTCTTTTTTCCATTTCAGCGTAGAAAACAACGTCGAAATTGTCTAGTCGCAATCAAATGGATGGCATCATCTCTAGGTGTGTCTTTGGTTAGACTTACAAATAAATTATTAATAAAGCACAAGGTAATTATTCATATAGCAGTCTTGTTAATCATTTTTGTTGTTAGTTGGGCTATCATCTTGAAGATCTATTGGATGTATATGTAACACAAAACAAAGTTTCTGATCATTACAATATAGTACAGTAAAACTAGCTCAAAAATTGACCAATCCAAACATTCAAAAAAGAAAGTTCTACCCCCACGCCAAATTGTTCTATACTCTCCTCGTAATAAGTGATAAAAAGTTGCACGACCCAGAGCGTCGGGTTTGGGGCTGAGGGGGTGAAAACGGGGTAAAATGGTATGTTTCAACAGTTTTTCGCAAATATTTCCAAAACTATGAGGTCTAGCGTAAACTTTATTCTGTACAAAATTAATCTACATTAAATTCCGAACAAAAATGGTTCTGTGCTGAAGGTAATGGTTACGGAGATATGGAGGGGGTGAAAATATCATTAGCTTTCAGTTTGCTTGGAATTTCTCGAAATCACTTAAAAATCAGCAAATTTCGATATAGAGTGGTATCTTGGTTTGCGAACATAATTCTTTCCGGGAATGTGCTCATAATCCAAAGCACTCGTATATCAAGGCGAATTTCCCCATAAGAAATAATGGGAACTTAGATGATTTGTTCCGCAACTATTTCGTACTCATATAAAAATGAGACACAAATTGTTGAAGCGATGGAGTCATTTGTAGGAGAGCACGTCGAGCTGCGCGAGGCAAATCAGAAGCGATATTTCAAAGACTTGCAAACTTTCATTTCTTGGCTTGAGGAACACAACCCCTTTTTGAAACCCCCTGAACTATGTTCCTTATCAATAGGGGTTGTGGCAGATGAAAAGGTGAATTGTGATGAGGCGTTTGAAATTGGAGCAGTAGCGTTGAAAGAGAATGAGGAAAAAATTTACTGACATACACTTAAAGACAAAGTTTGCTGTGAAGTCTTTTGCAACCATCACCAAAGCAGTGACAATACGCAATGACACTATATGTGTAAACCCTGACACCCTTCTACACCGGATGGTATGCACAGTAAGGTCTGATAGAAAGCAGCTGGTAGAAATCTTCAAACACGAATTATGCGCTTATCCTTCATTCCTTTTTACGAATCTGGTTTGATGAGGAAAGGTAGTAAGTCTTCAATGGTCAAAGTATTGGCGCCTGCAGCAAATGAAACATCACATATCCAGGAGGAGCGTCATATGTTATTGATGGAGGGCACCTCGTTCATTGTGTGGCGTGGCTAAGCCCAGCTAACTTCAAACAGATTTGTCAGCAATAAACTGGCTATGTCATTTCTCATTATGGGAAATTTATTGTTGTCTTTGATGGTTATGGGGAAGAACACAGCACAAAAGATGAAGAACATTTGCTCAGATCATCACTACTACACATGTTGAAGTGAAAGTAGAATATGCAATTAATGTCACTCTTGGGTAAACAGAATTTCTTGCTAATGGTAAGAACAAGATGCAACTAATTTCTCTTCTCACAGTAACCTTACAGAAAGCTGGTTGCAAAGTACTTCACGAAGAAGGTAATGCTAACATAAAAATCGTTTCTACTGCAATTGATGAATCAGAGAAAGGAATTGAAGCTAGTGAAGTGATTGGTGATTACACTGATTTGTTACTATTGTTGATTGTTCATGCTCTAGCTAACAATCAGTTGAAGATGGTTATACCAAAGAAAGGTAACTAAGAAAAAGTCCACTACATTGGAGACATTCAGCGTGGCATTGGAGGAATGAAGGATATTCTCTTGTCTCATCAAAGCTCATGAAGGATAGTCTCATCAATCTATAAAAAGGGAAAAATATTTTTTACAAAGTACAAGGTAACAAGGAGTTTCATACAAAGCTACTAACATTCAATGACCCGAACGCAGACCCTGATGCAATAGCTGATACTGATTTGGATACACTATGCTATCAGTGTTACTTGCAGACCATCGCAAAGTAGCCTGTACACATGATGTTCAGGTTGGCTGTACTTCCCCCCACTTCAGCAGATGCACAACAGAACTCACACAGAGATTTCCTCCAAGTGCAGCAATGGTTCAATTTCAAGAAAGATCCACTAAGCTGGGGTTGGAAAAAGATTGATGGTCATTTCTGTCCAATTACCACTACAAAGGCTGCTGATTCTGAGAAATTATTCTCCCTCATTGTTTGCACTTGCAAGGAGGGATGTGTCCAAAACTGTGAGTGTCGAAGGCGTGGCTTGAAATGCTCAAACATGTGCATGAATTCCTCAGGACATGGGTGTATCAAAAGAGATTCACTAAAGTTCACGTAGTTTCGAAACATCACAATGACTCATCAAGATCTGCGCGAACGTCACCTGCGAGTACAGTGGCGGCGCGTATGTTGTTCATTAAAAGGGGTTAAAAATATGGGCACATAAAATGTTATGAAAATCTCAAAGTACACTTTATAATCTTTTTTGTACGGCAATGCTATTTCGGATTGTTTACCATACTTGGTTTTAGAACAGTAGGTTATATTTACTGGTTGTTAAGCAAAAACGCGTCGGTAAGTAATTACTTACCGTTCAGTTCTGTCAAAAACAGAACGGTAAGTAAATTATATGTAATTTATAAAATAAATGCATGATCTTTAGATGTCTCTTTCGCGAGAAATCATTTATTTTCTAAATAATTGGACTATTTAAAAAAATGTATGTTGTTTATTTAAATTTGCTCCGGCCTCTTCAATATCTCAATTATATTCGTTTTCAGATTCACTCATTCTCACGAGTTTGACAAATATCGTGACATTCAAAAATAATAGTAATTACAAACGTATCCATGGTAACGACAAAACCTACTTTTGGTGGATATACAGGGCAAAAATAAATTATCTTAAATCTATTTTTTTCGGGGATATTTCCTTAGTTAATACCTTTGTATTCATAATGGTCGTACAAAAAATAGTATAAGCATCTCAAACAGTAAGGAGTTTACCGATCTCCTCCAATAATGGCGACTTCGCTTCGCTCAGTCGCCAAACATTGTCGTCGATCGGTAAACTGTCCTTACTGTTCTTGATACTTAATATACTATAAATAACCACTTTCAATTGAAGGGGTTGGAGCTTAAATCAACTCACCTAAGTAGCAAAAAGATAATTGTGAGATATAAGCACACGCAACAAGACAGAATGGAAATATACCGACGCTACTGCATTAAGAAAGATATGCGCGTGCGACGGAATTTCGAACGCTCATACGTATTTCGGTTTCTGCGCATTGTGCTGTTTCGAAAGCTTTTCACCCGATATCGATGAAGATGATCCGCAAAATGAAGAAGATCTTGAAGATGTATTTCCTACTATTACAAATAACTTTAATAATAATAATAATATTGTTTATTTCCATAATATTCAAAATATAAAATATAAAAATATACATACATAAAATACAGACATTCTTTTTAGTAGTAATTTATCAATAAAAATGAAAATGAAAATGAAAAAAAAGCACATTATATTATGGAAATGTGCTAGCAGTCAGGTGATTTCAACATTTGAAATTTCTGCTCTTCCCTGCTACCACAATTCGTTATGTGAGTATCATAACCTATACACAATTCTATAAAATTAAATTAAATATTGACTAATAATAATCTAACTAATAATAATAATTACCATATTATTTTTCTCTCTTTTTTTCTACCAAATTAGTGTAGCTACTTACACATTTAAATCATTAGATAGCATTAGGGTTGCCACCTTTTGAAAACCACAAAACCGGCCCATGGTTTTTTGAGTTTCGCCGGTGAAATAATCCCAAATCACTCTATTCTATAAGTCATATTTGGTGGTGCTGCGGTAAATGTTAAAGTAAATACCAAAAATTCAGCAGTCAATGAGGGAGTGATAAAGGTGGGTTAGGTGAAAATGCAATTACAAATACACTAGTAAAGATATATTCAAACAAAAATAAACTTTCCATAAATGTAACATAAAAATATAGGTACTTCTAACGAAGGATAAAACAAGTAGATTTTTTTTATAAATTATAAAAACAAAATGAAACAAACGTACAGTACTTAAGAACTTTTAGGACTAAAATTTAAAAGTGTACTTTTTATTAGACTTTGCGGCCTTCATTAATTCATTATTTTTTTTCACGTTTTCAAAAAATTCATGACAAGAATTTTTAATATTAGATCTTATGCATAATTCGGCTTTTACCATTTCTGGAGATAGCCTATTTCTGTCATCTGTCCACAATTGGTTCATTAAGCTAAATATTCGCTCTACGTATGCGTTACTACATGGAATGGATAAAATAATTTTGACAATTTTTTCCAAAACAGGAGCATTTATATTTAAAAAAAACTGCTCCATTTTTTGACAGTGGTGAGTTCTGTTTTTTCAACTAAACCAGGCAGCGAGCTCATCAAACAGTGAATTTCCGTCTTCATCACTCAACTGAACACCAATGGACTCACAAACAGGCAATATAGCGTCAAGAGAAACTCTTCTTTTTAAATTTATGATTTCGAACGACTTAAATAAATTATGATCGAAATTATACCACTTTTCAAGGTATTCAATTGCCCTTTGGTATACTAGACTAGCATCCGCAATAAATTTATTTTTTCTGAATTGCTTAAAAATTCTAAGGTCTGAATCCAAAAAACAAATCCTTTTTCCTCTGTAAAAGTTTTTGTCTTAAAGTCATCATTATTTCATGAACGTCTGTAATTAACGTATCTGATTTTTCCAAAGATTTTATTGCATTATAAAAAATTGAAAGTACGTGATGTACAAAATATATATAACATTCTGCAAATGTCAAACGGTTACTTTCTGAAAGTTCGTCTTGTTGATCTTTAATAAAATTCCAAATAACACGGTCGCAATTATTATAGCCCTGTTTTAAAAAATATATTTTTACTGCTTCCCAATTCAGCAAGAGGCGATCGACTGCTTCAAAAAGAGAAAGCCATCTGACTGATATGTGCCTTAAAACTTTATGATAATCTTGAAGTAATCATATTCGTAATAGATTCTGAGCTTTCATTGCTTTCTTCTATGAAATCAAGGAGACAATCTTGAATTTCTTCTTCACAACGAAAATCTATATAACGAGCTGCAATGGGGAAAAATTTACGATTTCCTTTGTTTGATGCGTCTGTGGCAATAGAAAAAGGTATATTTTTTGATATTACTTTTTGCAAACTATTTCAATTGAGTATGGAGTTAAAACATTTAACACAATACACTCCATTTTTGTGCGGCCAAGATGTAATTTCGAAGCAATCTCCGAATCCGAAAAAATACGTCCATCAAGTTTGTTACCTATAAAAGAAAAGTGGAATTACTTGAACAGTTTTTATTTAATACAAATACAAACCACAATCAGTTAAAGTGTCACGAGGGGTTTTCATGACTGGAGGGCGTAGTCACAGGTAGAGAGAAAATAAACACAAGTTGTAAAAAACAACTATATACTAATAACAATAAGAGAATACAAATATTTGTATTTGTAAACCTTTGGGTTTACATATATAAAAAGAATACATCGTGTGAGGACGTACTTGTCCTCCTAACTAATACAATCAAGAGGGACGTCGGAACCAACCCTATTCTAGCACTAGGTCTACAACTAAGCGTAGGATCACCTCCTAGTGATTTACAACTAAGCTGGGTAGCCTGGTCACAACTACCCATAATTTCGCAGAGAGTGGGGGTTTAAGCGCTACCCACTCAACTAAGCCACTAAGCATTACATAATTTAAAGAGTACTCACCAGCTTGCTTGTAGATGTAGTGTTGGAGTCAATTCACTGACTGGTTTGAATAGCTCAAGCAAGCTGGTTATATACTGCTGAACGAGGAAGTAATTAGCATCGTAGTGGGAATCAGTAGGCTGGAGTTCTCAGTAAGAAACTAAGGAAGTTCATGCTTCCTGGTTGCAGGCTTGTGGGTAGATTGCATTCGCGCTGCTGGTGCCTGGCACGAATCTGCAGCTGTGCGGAAGTGTTGGTAGATTCTCTTGAAGGAATGTGCACCTGCTTGCAAATCGTGTAGGTTGCCTCGCATATACGGAGTAAGTAGGCGGATAAGTTGCATGCCAACTAATGCAGTTGTGGGCGAAGCGAGCGCGCTTAGAATACCTCGCAGCTGACCGTGCACATGGCTCCAAGTTGTCGGTGGCGAGACCGCAGCTGCTTAACTAGCGTGGGCAACTGAGTGTGGCCTTGCACGCTATATTGTACAAACGGAAGAGAAGTTGAGTTTTGTATATAATATTTAATCGTAAATATTTCCGTTTGTGACAGAAGCATAGCTTAAACCATGTTTTACGCAGTGAAATGTTCTTGCTATTTCCGCTGCAACTATTAATTCTGTTTGTTTAGAGTCTTTTGTCTGGAAAAATTTAGTCATTACGTTGGACATTTTTTGTGTTTTAATCATTGATTTATGCTTAGCTCCGATTGCGTGAGCTCTGACCGCTTTAATTCCATCATATTTGACAGTAAATGAAATATGACACAATGAACATTTTGCTGAAGCATCATCACTACCTCGCACTAACCAATCTTCAAAGTTCTTATTTTGCAACCATTCTTTGTTGAATTTACAGTTTCTAACACGTGCTTTCTTTGGCGCCGGTGCCCTATCTTCTAACGTTACAGTTACAGGTACAGCTGTCGAAGTAGATGCTTCGCAGTCACTATCGAAATCACAATCACTTGCACTCATTGTTCATGTAGTTAAGGTGCTATATTCTCGTTAACACTAACACTAGCAACTTACAAAACCCTAAGAAAAGATGTAAACGTAGTTACACAAAGAAAAAATGTCATAATTCTGTCATAAATAGTAAATACTGTCCTAATTCATGCGTTGCACATTGCACGTGTTTTAATTTAAGAATCTACGATTCTGCGTGCTGACTGTTGCCACGCAACACGCAAGCAAAATGACAAAACCACGTGTTCAGCTCACGATCGCGCAAAACCGGCTTTTAAAGCCCATTGCCCGGCACCCGGCAGACACTAAAGAAAACCGGTCAGGCCGGGCCAAAACCGGTCAGGTGGCAACCCTAGATAGCATGTTCTTAATACGATTTTTGAAGGATCCCACCGACAACATCTTATAGTCATTAGGTACGGAGTTATATAGCTTACAAACATTATAAGTAAATGAAGATTTGAACAGTTCTGTGCGATGTGAACGTGTTGTAATAAGGCCTCTATGCCTAAGATTTAAGTTATGTACATCCGTACAAAATCTTATTTTATTATAAAGATAAGAGGGTGTTTCTTGCTTGATTATTTTATGAAATAGAACTAGAGAATGTAGTATTCGACGATTGTTCATATTTAACCAATTAGTATCTTTTAACTTATGAGAGATATGCTGGTAACGTCTAATTTGCATAAATAAGTCTTAAACAAGAATTTTGCATCACCTGAATCTTTCTTGCAGTTGCCCTGTCAAGTCGTGGTCCGTAAATAACATCACAAAAATTGAAATGTGAAAGCACTAAAGCTTCGCACAAGGCAACTTTAATATTTTGATTTAGAACATCACGGCTGTTATAAATAAGTTTTAAATTACAAAATGCTTTTTTAACACAATCATTTACATGTGCGGTAAATTTTAAGTTATTATCTAATGTCAGACCCAAATTTCGCGTCGAATTTCAATTTTGAATGTCAAAACCATTAACAAAAATATGAAAATCTTGTAATATAGACTCTCTATGATTTGCAGAGCCAAATATCATGAGAGTAGATTTTGAAGGATTTATATGCAAGGAGTGTGCAGCCGCAAATGTCACCAACTCACACAAGTCTTCCTTAATCCGGTTACAGGCAGTAGCTCTATCCTTATAATCAAATGACAAATAAATTTGTGTATCATCCGCGTACTGATGATAATTACAGTATTTAACGCAGCTGCATATATAAGATGAATAAATGGTATATAGAAGGGGGCCTACTATAGAACCTTGCAGCACACCAGAATTAATAGTTCTAAGCTGAGATTTATTATTATTTAAAACGACACATTGTTTCCTGTTAGTGAGATAATCTTTAATTAAAAGAGAAGCTGAATCATGAAACCCAGTATGTCTTAAGATGGCCATCAATACGCAATGATTTATAGTGTCAAAGGCTCTCGAGAAATCCAGTAACACCAATGCAGTAACTTTACATTCATCTCTAGCTCTGATTATGTCATCACAAATATGGAGCAGTGCAGTGGCACAGCTGTAGTTAGGACAAAAACCTGATTGTATATCCGGAAAAAGTTGATATTTATACAAATAAGTCCGTATTTGTAAATCCATAATCTTTTCTAGAACCTTTGACAATACAGGGAGTATGCTAATGGGTCTCAGATCCTTAAATGCTTTTGGGGAATTATTCTTTGGTAATGGGATTATTTTTGCAATTTTCTAATTATCTGGAAATACACTATTCGAAAGGCAGTAATTAATTATATGTGTTACAAAAGGAATAATAAAAGGACAACAGATATATATATATATATATATATATATATATATATATATATATATATATGTATATATATATTGGTTTAATCGACGTTGTCGGACCCGCTATATGGTAGGGTCGTTAGTAGACCCGCATTTTTTGATTTTTAAAATGTGTATATTTTACATAATATTGATCTATTTCTGATAAGCAATATTTAAGATCCTCGAGGGGTAAAAATATATGAAAAAAAAATATTGGTGATATTTGACAGTCGTTCTTGGACCCGATACATATTACAGTGTTTACAGACCCATTTGTATAATTTTAAGCAAGCCTACCTACCCTACCGAACCCAGCAATGTTGCCGAATGTATCAGAGATAAAATTACGATTGACGTAATGATTTCGGGATGCTAAGCACATAAGTGTTCTTTATTTTTGTTGATTTGTTCGTAAATTCCATAAATAACCTTAAACGCAGAAAAATTAACGTTTTCCGTAAAACGATGTAACTCTGAAAATTATTATTAACATGAGAAAATAGCATTGAGCCTCTTTTGTTCTAAAATACATAAGGTTTATGCAAATAATAATAATAATAATATTTTGAAAAAATAAATGTTATAGCCAAATCTTTTGACCTCCTGAACATTTTACTGTTATGTTTTTAGCACAAATGAACAGTTTCTAATATATGTATATTTTAATGCCACGGTAACAGTTCAGTCAAATTTGTAGAAATAGAGGGGAATTGAGGTATATCCTTGGATTTTTGATAGGCCTTCTTTGTGATATGTTAAATAACCCCTTAAAAGTTACTACTCAAAAGTGGTGAACCAGAGAAGCTGATACGGGTAAGCCATGTCCCCAGAGGGTTTTTACTGTTTTTTCAGAAACTATTAGGTTTATCAAAATGAAGACAGTTAGGTAAAATAGGATTTTATTTAACTTTCATACCAAAAAGCTAAGAAAACTTTGTGCATGTTGTCTTGTTTCTGTGTTATCGAAAAAAGGATCATATGTCACACAGACAAATAATTTGTATCGGTACATATTATACGAGAAGCTTCGAGCATAACTTTGTGTGATTTGATGTTCATCATGAAATAACTATGGAAATCTCGTTGAGCATCGAACGCGATCCTGGTTCAGTCTTATTCTATCTCAGCATCTCCAGCAAAATCTACGAGGCGATATTATCATTATTATTTGGGGCTAGTCGTATGGTAATTCTCGTATTGGCAAGATACATTTTAGGGGTATACCCTGTACTAATCAATCTTTTTAGTGAACCTAAAACGTACAGGGTACTTCAGGGTTTTTGGATATCTCTTACTTTGTCCTTTATATTGATATTCGTATCGAGTAATTTTTTTCTTGAATGGTTTTTGTTTTGGAATTCTAAGTTCACGACTTAATTCCACGCCTGCTTTAAAATGTAGCTAGATATTTAACATTAAATGGGACTTCACCCATTTTACATGTAGGATATCTCGAGCAGACGATGCCAATTCCTGAGGGTCAATGCATTTGATCAAAATAGGCCATTAAGCACAACATATCTATGTTCAAAAATGAAATCTTACAAAGCTATAGACCTTCAAAATAAAAAAGTCAAAAATGCAATTTGGATAAAATTTTGTTTTCAAGGACAGTTGTTATTAGAACATACATTAGTGTTATTTTGTGCTTGTGGTAGCTGTAGCGTACCCGCTACCGCTAGATACGGAATTCTGTGCCGGTGATATGTTTAATGAATACACCATTGAATGCAAAATTTAATTCTTCACAAAACAGGTATACTTGACCCAAGTCGAATAGTGACAAGTCAAATAATGCTCTATAAAATGCAGAAAGAAAATAAAGGTAAAACGTCATGCAGTATGACGTACAAACGAAGTAAGAAAGATTTCAAAACAAGGTGAAATGCCCTATACATTTTGGTTTCTATAAAATAATTTTCCAGTACAGGGTATTCTCCTAAAGATATTCTTTTTACTGCAAAATTATCATAATACTACAACCAACAATAACAACAACATCGCTTCATGAATTTGGCAGAAGTGATGCTAAGGTTGCACTGCGAACTCAACATTTTTTTTTCTTAGCTAAGTACTTGATGACGAATACAAGATCGCAATAAGTTATGTTCTGAAGTTGCTCCGTCAAATGTATTGGTAGAAATTGTTGGTCTACATACAGGATGTTTTACTGAACTTTCGTATAAATTGCATGTGTGATAGTATTCATCAATAGGAACAAAAAACTCTTTTTGTTTTTACGCAAATCAACAAAAATTTGCTAAAAATGTCAACTTTTGGAAACTGCTGGAAATTATAGTCAAAACAAACTGCGACATCACCTAGCAGCTGCTGCGTCAATGTATCAGATAGGCACATCCAGCTCCAAGTGTGATTCTTAGACCAGTGACCTGCTACCCACTTTTCAAAAACCATTCTTTTTTCGGTTATTATGAAAGATAGACACTAATGATTTTCAGCTTTTTTGTTGCATTTTATGTGTACTACCACCTATTCAGAGGATACGAATCTTAAGTGAAACAACCTGTATGATATATATTCATGCGCCAATTAAATAAGCTTTATTTTATCTAACCCACTTAACAACCAGTCCATAAAAATAACAGTTTTTGAAAATAAAACGACAAAATCCACCTGAAGGCGTGGTTTAATATTGATATTTTACAAAATTCAGGATATTATCTACTCGTAAACATGAACAAATCAAGCATAAAGTCATTTTCAAGTTTAGTTGACCAAAATAGACTACGTTTGATTAGTTTAACCTAGATTAAAAAATAGCAGTTTCTATTTTTACTGTGCGTTTGTACAGTTACAAAAAAATTATGGAATGTTCGATCCCTACTTTCTGTTTAATGAATTTGAAGGTACAAAACAGTATACACTATATGGTGGTTAAGTGCCTTTAACAGAAACGTCGAAAGGTAACGAAGAAAAGAAGAAGTTTTTTCAAACCTTGCCTATTATTGCACTTGTACTAAGTTAAAGATCAATTTTTATTGTATTCTGAAATAGCTATTTGTGAATTGAAATATGTATTATATTCTTAGTGACGAATTGTACACCAGAGATTTTCTGATTACATTTGAAATATAGGTAGTTCTAAATATACCAGGCGCAAATCATATTAGTCCACCCTGTTTCATTTTTGTTAAAGAACGTCCCACAGAGTTTATTCCGTTTATCTTTTGTTCTATGAGGTGGCCGTTTCTTGTTGCTATAGTAAAGTGCTGCTACTGCATCTACCCATACCAATGTTCATGAAATTCAATTGGGGGTTGCAACATACACTGCCCCTCCGAACCTTTTGAGTGCCCTGTTTCCATTAAAAGTTCCATTAAGTAATCTTACAAATTACAGACGAGAAAGTTTTCCTTCAGCGTCTTAGCAAAAAAGTCACAAATGATGCTCAACTTAGTTCGCCCATTTTAATTTTTGATAAAGAACACCTCACGATTTATACCCTGAATGGTCTACGACGTTGTTATTTATTGGTGGTATATAGTACATATCGTCGCCGTTAATGCATATGAACTTAATTCTTTGAAATGTTGTAACTAGCAATGTTGCTAGTTGCGATTTCAAAGAATTCATCATGCCATCTGTAACAAAGTTTTTAAACTGCGCTCCTGGAAAATTGCTAGAAAATAGTTCCGCTAGTATGCATTAACGTCGACGATATGTATGAGTGAGTACTGTGATCCAGTGATATGTATGTGTGCGTGTAGTATCCAATGCAACGAATGTAAACAAGGAGTCAGGAAATAATTCAGAAACCAAATAGTTCAAGCATTCATTCTCTGATCTTAACAGTAAAAGAATAAAGCATTCATTAACCACAAACAGTCTTTCAAACAAACAAACACAGAGGATATTACATGTGGTGGCCGCCGACTTTAATTGAACACGCAACAATCTGTCAAGAAACTTACTCTTGCTAGCATACCATTCAAGATACCAGGATCCTATTTATGAAGCAGATGTCGAGAAATCAATTAGCATAATTCCAGTAGAGGATCAATACTCTCTCAGCACCACCACTACCAGTACATGGAGAAGTTCCATCGCTGAAGTCATAATCTATCTGAAGTCACGGTTGTATAAAGCTTTTTCTGTTCTAAATTTTTCTGCCATCAAAGCAGACTATCTACAGCATTTAAAGAAAGTATTTCAACGCCTATATCATTACGGTTAACTATCAAATTAAAAAAGAAACAATCTTTGAAGCCAAAGAACTAACTTGTCTCGACCACACAGTGAACAGTGATGGAGTTACGCCGCAAGTTTCAAAAGGAGAAGCTATTCATAACTTTCCAATCCTTAGAATGCAACAAGAATTATCCCATTTCGTTGGCATAGATTGTCGACTTAAACCTGAGCTAAACCTATTTATTTCAGAAAAAGTTTCAGAACCCTACAAGAAACCCACACAACAGTGTGTCGCAGAACGTATAATTACAAATCGGTTGTTGTGAACTTCAATAAACGGTCATACCAAAAATTCGTTACTTCGTATGATCGGGCACATAGGGAATACATAGCAGATAAACTCGGATGCAGCCCATTACAAATCCTTCTTATCTTTTTTTGTACCGTTTATGTATAGAACGTTCGCAATTACTTTTTGTTACCTGTTAGACATATTTGTGTACATAAATTTACTATTTTCCTTTTATGTTGCATATACGATTATGATCCAACTAACAACCTACAAGTCCAACAGTATCCTCATACGTTCCTCGTAGATTAAGTTTTGTAGTTTTTAGTTATTTACATTTTGCAACGAGCCCTAAAATTAAGAATCTGCTGTCTTAATTTTAACCGTTTTCAATTATCTCATTCGATTATTAGCTCACTTCTATAGGTTAAGTTCTTATCATTGTAACGAACATTAACATTAAGAGCCTTGTACTAACTTTAATCAATTGTAAAACCAGCCAAAGAAAAAAACGCGGTATTTTACGTATCTATCAAGTTACTTTACAATCACAACCGCATCTTATGCGTACATTCACTAGTTCTTTCCAATCCTGTCCTCAAGCAAACTGATGGAGACTTTTTCTGCTGGAAAAATTCTAAAAAACAAGGGAGCAATAAATGTGATGATCACCGTTGCCTTGGATACTTTGTAGTATCCAAGGAAACGAATGTAAACGAGGGATCAGAAAATAATTCAGAAACCAAATAGTTCAAGCATTCATTCTCTCATCTTAACAGTAAAAGAATAAAGCATTCATTAACCACAAACAATCCTTCAAGCAAACATACAAAGAATATATTACAGTACTTTTATACTAAAAAATTTAATCAAGTTCTTGAAATTTATCGTTACTACGGAAAATGACATATGTACTTTTCCACCTTATTTGGAAACCATCCTCTTTCCCCAGAAATTAACTTTTCCGTATTATGTTGCGTTGTCTCACTTGTTCGAAAATCCTGTTAACCTTACTCTAATCATTTATATAAAAAATGAATTCAGTTATAAAGTCCTACTTAAAGATACCATTGATATGAACACATGGATTGTAGGTAGTAATATATGCTTTCAATCATACAAATATAACTTTATAAATTTATATCACTCTCCAAACTCTAGTGATGCTCAATTTCTAATGAAACTTGAAAATTTGTTTGATGTATATGCTAGTAGATCAGAGACCTTACTAATTATCGGAGACTTTAATATTGACCTATTAAAGGATTCATATTATGAAAATAGGCTGAGAACTTTAATTAAAAATAATGGACTACATCATATTATCGACCAACCTACAAGAATCACTAAGGACAGTGCTACACTCATAGATCTTCTTGTATCTAATGAAAAATCTATTGATGCCCAGGTACACCATGTTCCAAAAATAACCGATCACTCAATAATAACTGTAAATGCAATAATAACTGTAAATGCAAAAGTGAAAGAAAAATATGAAGAATATACAATACAACACAGAGACATGAGCAACTTGAATGAAATGCAATTTCAATTAGATCTAATGGATCAACCATGGAATCCGGACTGTACAAACACCAATCAACTAGCAGAAACATTAGTTAAAACCATAATGAACACACTAAACAGGCATGCTCCAACTGTTAAAAAACCATTAAATGTCAATGGAGTTGTAAGCGTTGTTGGACCCCAGAAATAGCCTTGGAAATTGAAGAAAGGGACAGATTATATAAAAGAGCAATCTTTACACAAGAAGAAAGTGATATGAATAGGTATAGACAACAAAGAAATGGAATTGTTAGTATGATCAGGAACCACAAGACAAATTATTATCAAGAAAACTAGATGATATGAAAAATAACTCAACAAAAATGTGTAAACAGTTAAATAATTAATTAAAGGAGGCCATAACAGACAAAAAAAGGAAGGTATTATTTTTGACAATGAGTTAGAAAAAAAGGAAAATCAAATTGCAGAAAAATTCAATATTTACTTTATTAACAGCATACAACAAATTATTACATTAACAAATTTAACCCAAATTGAAACTGATTTAAGCCACATTAATGTACATCAATGCAAGTTCGAAAAAGTTTTACCAATAGAGTTTTTGGAGTTAAAAAAATTTATAAACAATTTACCTAATAAGAATAGTAGTGTCGATGGTATTACAGTAAAGATTCTTAAATTAGCTTTCAATGTAATAGGACAGAGATTTTTGCATCTAATTCAAATGAGTCTAGAAAGTGGATCCTTCCCAGAAACCTTGAAGACATCCCATATTATCCCCATTGAGAAGATAACCAACACTAACAAATGTGAAGAATACAGACCGATCAACATGGTGCCAACTTATGAAAAATTATTAGAGCCGTCGTAAATATCCAGTTTCGTGACTACATTGAAGTGAAATAACTGTTAACACCTTTTCAATCAGGGTTTCGGAAAAATAATTCATGTGAAAGTTCAATACAATCAGTTCTTTTGAAACGGAAAAATGCTATTTACAAGAAGAAGGTGATAGGTGTAGTTTTTCTAGACTTTAGACGTGCTTTTGAGACTATTAATAGAGATCTACTATTATTGAAATTAAAAAGATATGGGTTCGGCCCAATAGTTATACAATGGTTTAGTGAATATCTCAAAAACAGATTTCAAAAAACTAGGTGCTTTAATAGTACATCTTCAGTTAAAAAAAACTACCTTTGGCGTTCCACAAGGAACTATATTAGGCCCTGATTTATTTGTACTATGCATAAATGATATTGTTAATGTGATTAAAATATGTAACATTATTATTTGCAGATGACACTTTAATATATTTTATAGGAGATGATGTTGAAAAAGTAATAAATATCATCAATGATGAATTAGTAAATGTATATAACTGGTTAGGTAAAAAGGGTAGTCTTTCTTTAAATGTAAATAAAACAAAATGCATGATAATAAAAAATAAGTTTAACGAAATTGATACATCTAGTCATGTGGGAATACAAATTAATAGTCAAAAAATAGAACAAGTTTATGAGTGGAAGTACTTAGGCGTAATAATAGATTGTCACTCAACATTTTCTAGTCATTCAAACTATGTTATCAGTAAAGTTGCAAAAACAGTAAATTTCATGGGTAGAATAAGCCAAAATCTTAGCAAGTGGTCTAAATTATTACTATATAAAACAATAATACTTCCCCATTTGAATTATTGTGCTAGTATACTTTACCTCCTAAATAATACTGAAATTAACAATCTTCGAAAAAAACAAAATTGAGCATTAAGAATAATATTAAAATGTAGTAGGTATACTAGCATAAGAAGAATGTTGCAACTTACATCTTCGTTAAGTGTTAAGCAAAATATATTTTATAATACGATGACATTAATATTTAAAATAAAAAACCGAATATATCCAGAGCACATTTTAAATGAATTACTATTCGTAGAAGATGTTCATGATCATAATACTAGAAGTAGAAATAATTTTTATGTTCATACAGTAACAACAAATATAGGACAAAATAATCTGTTTCATAAAGGTTTAGTTGAATATAATTCACTTCCAGCTAATGTAAAAAACTGTACATCTTTAACATTATTTAAGAAACAGTGTAAAAAATATGTAATAAATTACATTAATATTTAAGAAATTATAATGTATTATATGGAATTTATCTAGTTATATGCTATAAATAAAGTATATTATTATTATTAACAAATATTAAAACCTTCAATTTTTCAAAGCTAGAGAGTTATTTACAAATTTGAAAAGAACTCGCATACGAGCTGATGTAATTCTTACGTCACTTTTCTCCATCAAATATTAAATGCGAGCTATTATAACCAAACGTTTATAAAACAAAGCTTAACATATGCGTCATGGCAATGTTGCCAGATTCAGGGCTTAGGAAGACTGTAGAACATAGCGGTTTTGATAGCGTCTTGTATAAAAATATACGATATACACTTGAGAAAGGCGCGACGCCCCCTATAGTTCATTGTGATGAACTACGATTGTATAAAACTTTTTACAGACCCTACTTTTCCAAACCCAAATTGTATATTTTTTTATTGCAGTTTTAAGTAAACATTATCCTGTAGACCTCGAAAATATAGGAGAACGTTGCCAGACCCAAGCCCGGGTCTGAGAGCGTCGAAAATGGTCCGACAAGTCGGTAGAATATAGCGAAACGGGTGTGTATAAGCGGGTTGACAAATATATGTATATGTATATGTATATGTATATGTATATGTATATGTATATGTATATGTATATGTATATGTATATGTATATGTATATGTATATGTATATGTATATGTATATGTATATGTATATGTATATGTATATGTATATGTATATGTATATGTATATGTATATGTATATGTATATGTATATGTATATGTATATGTATATGTATATGTATATGTATATGTATATGTATATGTATATGTATATGTATATGTATATGTATATGTATATGTATATGTATATGTATATGTATATGTATATGTATATGTATATGTATATGTATATGTATATGTATATGTATATGTATATGTATATGTATATGTATATGTATATGTATATGTATATGTATATGTATATGTATATGTATATGTATATGTATATGTATATGTATATGTATATGTATATGTATATGTATATGTATATGTATATGTATATGTATATGTATATGTATATGTATATGTATATGTATATGTATATGTATATGTATATGTATATGTATATGTATATGTATATGTATATGTATATGTATATGTATATGTATATGTATATGTATATGTATATGTATATGTATATGTATATGTATATGTATATGTATATGTATATGTATATGTATATGTATATGTATATGTATATGTATATGTATATGTATATGTATATGTATATGTATATGTATATGTATATGTATATGTATATGTATATGTATATGTATATGTATATGTATATGTATATGTATATGTATATGTATATGTATATGTATATATATATATATATATATATATATATATATATATATATATATCATGAATTGATTAATGTCATCAATTCCAAATGAATTAGATTTAATTTTATCCAAAAACTTACTTACTTCGGCCTCTGTAACTTGGGAAAACCTAAATGTCTCAATGACACCTGGCCGCACACCCTGGTAAATATTGGGAATTACTAAATTTGGAGTAACAAGGTCTTTTACAGAATCAACAAAAAAATTATTAATGTCCTTTTAATAAACTGTTAAAGAACTGGTCCTTTCCTTATTTCTTAATCATCCTGTAAGCTTTATCGATGGCTGACTATGACCAAATATTTTAATATTATTAATACCGGAAACTCCATATGCAAATAGGCGACATTTTTGAAGCGCCATCTTCGATGTGTTACTCAAATAGGTGTGTTACTAACTGGTGTTTTTTCGGTTAGAAACCTTCATCCTTCATCTAATTAATAAATAGCACTATTTCTGTTAAACAGTATTTTATTACTGATATGTTAGCATACACACACTTTTACAATTTATTTAAACTATTCAATCTTTCATCACAATAATTTTTTAATTATTTAGGTTATGGGTTGTAGTAGTTATTATTATTATTATTATTATTACACTTCAAATATTTTAGAAATGTCAAATTTAGATGCACACCAAACAGCAAGAAGCGCTATTAAATTTTGTCTCCCACTTTTCAAAATAGTGTTTCCGGTACCTATTAATAATATTAAAGTATTTGGTATGACTAGGGACCTTTCAAATTAAGCCAAACTTTTTATAAAGAATGACTATTTCTATCAAAACTAGAAATAAAAAGACTGACAAGCAGTTAGGTTGATGTTTTTAAGCAATTAAAGTTGAAGTTTACTCAGTAGTGAGTATAAATAATTTTTTTTCTATAGCAGACCTTAAAGTGTGCTTTGTTCGACTCAAAATAGTAGATGAAATAGCAGTTTAACCGCAAGGGTAGATAAAGTACTTTTATGTCCGGTCGGGCGATTATGACCTATTTAGTGGCCTGTTTTTAGAGCGTACGTTGCTAAATTAGAGCTCTAGAAAGCTCTAGATTAGAAAAATAGTTACCCTTGTTTACGTCGTCTCCCTAGTAACAACAGTAATTAAATACCATTGCACCTACCTACTCGAAGTTTTCTCACTACACTTACCTACCTACTTGAAGTTTTGCACTTTTTAAATTATTTTTATTTTAAAATTAAATATTAATTTAAACTTAGGCCGGACATAAACTAACGTATGCAATTCGGGCTTAATTAGTGTTTTAGATCCCTTTATCGTTTTAGCACCTTCGGCTTTGCCTTAGGCGCTAACTGACTCTGCGGGCTCTAACACACTCAATTAAGGCCTTAATACATAATATACTATAATTTTTCTAAATTAATATTTTTGTCGTAACTATGGTAATAAGTAGTAATTGACTTTTCTTACTTTTTTGAAATCTGTCACAGATAAGAATAAAACTGCTATAGAAAGAAAAAATTGAAATCGGTTTTTCTTATTGTTTATTTAACATTTTGCGATAGAAAAAAATTAACCACTGTAGAATAGTGATTGCTGCTATTATAAGTAGTAACCAATCCCCAGGTTACATTGCATAATATTAAAAACTAGTGATCGGGCTAGAGTGTGAAATGTATTACCGTCAAAAACTACAGAATAAACTATACATTTCAAATTCAATCTTTGAACTTATGTACGTAAAAAGGTGTTCAATAAGACGTCATATGGCACTTTATCCACTTTGAAAAATTTTTCATTCGTGGATAATGTCTTGCTTGATTACAGGATATGTACAAGCTTTACTGACGATTTTACTAAATCATTCATGGCCGGTTTCACAAAGCTTGATTAACTTCCGATTAGCTGAATCGTGATTAAATTTGAAATCCTGAGATTTAATTGGCTGAGATTTATGAGACCTGAGTTTTATCCAATTATATTTCTGGATTTCAAATTTAATCACGATTAAGGTAATTAGAACTTAGTCAGGCTTTGTGGAACCGGTCATCAGTTTTTTAAATTTTAGTTTAATAATAATGATCTGTCCCACTCTCTCAGTAGCAATAAAAATCATTTAGTCCCACATAGCCATATGTACTAAACTCAGCAGCGTGCAGTGCATACGAAACAGTGGAAGCAATCCCGATACGACTTATGTGCTATTACGCTCGTACGCAATGTGTACGAGTGTGAAAGCGCATACGCCATATCGGGACTGCTTCCACTGTCTCGTATGCACGGTCCGCTGCTGACTAAACTATTAATTCTGATAAGTGTTCTATTCTTTAATTACACATTTTTGTTCTAGGTTACTGCATTAGTATTCGAACAAATCAACAACGTCGATTTTAAACATATTTACTTGAATTTGACTGAGTATGATACAAGATATTACATTTATGAATTATTGAAGGCTCTCGATTATTGTCACAGCAAGGGGATCATGCATCGTGACATTAAACCTCATAACATTATGGTAGACCATAAACACAGAAAACTAAGATTGATAGATTGGGGTCTAGCAGAGTTTTATCATCCTGGACAGGAGTATAATGTACGAGTTGCATCTAGATATTTTAAAGGACCTGAATTACTAGTCGAATATGTTTATTATGATTATTCTTTAGACATGTGGTCTCTTGGTTGCATGTTTGCTTCTATGATATTTCGTAAAGAGCCGTTCTTCCATGGAAGTGATAATGCTGATCAGTTACTTCGCATAGTTAAAGTATTAGGTACTGCAGAGTTAAATAATTATCTCCTTAAGTATAATATTAAACTTGATTCAAAATTTCGAGAGTCTCTGGGAAATCATACACGTAAGAAATGGGAAAGATTTATAAACACTGAAAATGAATATTTGGTTAATGATGATGCTTATGAATTTCTTGAATCATTACTACGTTATGATCACATGGAAAGGATTACAGCAAGGGAAGCTTTGCAGCATAAATACTTTTATTCTGTCATTAACAATAAGCATCCACATGATGTAGTATCTGCAACGTCTCTAATTTCCAAAGAAGACATATGTGCCGGTGACATAGAAGAAATAGAAGAAGAAAGTTCGCCATAACTTTATCCTTTGTACCAAAGTTCTGTTACTTCTTTTTATTAAAATTTATAATTGTTCTAGTTTGTTTTTTATTAACATATCTTTCTCGTGTTTGTTGTAATATAAGTTTAAATATAATCAACTGATATTTGAATAAAACAGAGGAAGAAGAATGAATATATTTCATAATTGTTGTACAGATCTTTCTCATGTTTTATTATTGGGTGATATGTTATTAGAAACTACAATGTTGTTTTTATGTTCCTATTTTAATTCAATAAATTATTTAACCATAATAAGATTGATTTGTTTATCTATATAGGTATAGGCAAAAAATGTAAATGTATTTAACAGCTTGAGCTACAAAAATAAAGAAAGTTGATAACAGTCAAGTAAAAGTCTGAGTACTATTCCATGCGCCTCAGTGCTGCACTTGATTCAATCAAAGACAGTTATTGGTTTTATATAAAAGCTCGCTTTATTTTTAATGTATAAAATATATACTAAAATTATCCAACCAGTAATTGTTTTGTACAAACAAATGCTATAAAAACACGTAACTGGTTAATCACCTTTAAATACAATTTCAAACGAAATTATTTTGTAGCACTCATGAAGTACGTAGAAGGTGTTTAAATCGTGGTACAAATAAAGTACAGTCTTATTCACGACATTCAATGTGGCGTTTTGCATACCTTCACTATTATTAGAGAAAAATAAAAGTACTAGTTACACGTGTGGTTTTGTTTTCATAACGTATTTTGTAATATAGCTAATAGGATCATTCCACTTTTAAGGTGGTTGGGCCTGTGCCTAATGTTTAATAATAATTAAAACGCCTAAGAATGTACTTGTACCGTGTTCGTTTTAGAAATTGTCAATGGTATATCTTGAAAACATCGAATTAAGTACATGTACAATATTGTGAAACCACTAGCGTCGCTTTTTAGTTTTATCTTCTACGTTACGAGATATTTTTTGATAATTTATAAATTTTATCTAACACCTCTAAATAAAAAGGGCTTTATCTTGATGGTGTTAAACAATTAAAGTTGAAGTTTACTCACTAGTGAGTAAAAAAAGCTTTTAGCAAGCCGCTGTGCGTATACTTATGTGCTTATACGAAGTACGTTACTATAGTTACTATTCCAAAATATTTAATTCCAGCTTATTTTCATTGGTAAGAAGTTTACAAATTATATTAAGAACCAATCAAGTTCTACAAAAAGCTTCTGACTTTTAATTGACGTTTCGTTATTGCCCGTCTAACCATAAAGAGGCCCTTGGGCCATAAAATGATGTTTATGTTTAGATGAGTCTCGCAATAATAGTCTAAGTATAATGCATCTGTGCATAATAGTTATTTATGTCATAAGTTTTTTAAACAGGTCTTTAAGGGCGAGGTAGGAATATTTAAATGCGTGGCGTTAGCCCATATATTTGTTATTAAATAATTAAAAAAATTACTTAGTTTTAAATAAAATTTGTTAGGGATATTTTGGCAAGTAGCATATCAGTTGGCAACACTAGAAATTATTGAATTGTTTTTTACATAACCTCGCTTAATCCGCGCGACGTAGAAATTCTCATTCTTATCCCATATACACAAATCCCAACGTCGTTTATTCTGGGCTTGCCCCCCCTAGCATACCGTTCATTCTAGGCTTGCCCCCCCCCCTGGACAAATTCCTGCGGGCCCCTATGGACCTCGTTCAAATCTCCCAGATGTGTTATACGTACTGCTGAAAATTATTATAAATTCAAAGTAGAATGTAGCTATGCCAATATATTTGTGACATAAATAATTGCTACGTAATGAATTAAAAGCTTGGATGAAATAAGAATAATTATATTTCATTTCATAGAATAAATACCTTATTTGTCAAAGAAATTAATGAAGTATAAATTCAATAGTATTTTCAGCAAAGAATGATTGTTGTTAACAAAAATAATTATTAATTAGATCTTTTGGATACCGTGAGATCATTTAAATTTAAAATTAAAGTAGGCGGGAATTTTTTTATACGTTTGGCGATCCTGCCAATTGACTCGCTGTGTAAATTAGAGGTTATGCAATTTTATGTTCTAGATTAAACATTTTGGAGCGTCACTTTGACAATTCAAATCAAACTGTGAAGTGAACAGTTAGTGTTGCCAATCTAATTTAAAAATCACAGCCAACTTTAATTATAAATTCAAATGATCTCGTGGTATTATTACTTATAAGGTAAAGATATATAATTTTATAAAACTGAATTTTATTACGTTAAGTTTATCGTGAGCTATTGCACATACAACAACCCAGATTCGGCTAAAGTCTAGTAGGGTCGGCCAAATGATCATAGCAATCGGTGCCATGAGGTACCAAGGATGCTCAGCCATCCTGACTCCTCGTCCAAAAATAAATAAATAAATAAACACAATGTATCCCATATGATGACAGTATCAAAATTTACAATTTCATTAATAATAAAGTGAAAACTGTTACGTTCTTAACAGGGCTATTTATTATGCGGCGCATTTATGTGGCCTGCAAGACTAGTTTTGCAAGCTTTGTATTCCAGTTATAAGAGTTCACTGCGTAAAGCGTAAATAAGATAAGTTTGACATTCAAAGAACATCTGTCTAACAGTGATATCAACTTTAAAAAATAAAATGTTACTGTTTACAGTATTCTAAAAAATTTCATTAGAACACGCAAAATGCGTGTCCTAATGAAGCCATTAGAGCACGCAAATATAAAAAATAGTATAAAGTATTTGTTTCATAAGACGTTTTAGCGCACTTGTCCTTTAGAAAACTCGTTTTCTAATGTTGAACGCATGCGCTAGAAACGTGTTTTATTAGACTTGGAATAAAAAGTGACGTGTATTGTGACAGAAAAAATGGCTCCTATTATTAGAAATAAACCTGTCAATTCGTCAATTCAACAATGAAATCGGATAAAGGACTTTTGAAATAATTGAAAGCCAATTAAAAAACATAACACCCTGTATTTCGCAAACGAAGCGTTTATAGGATTCGGGCACATGTTTATAGGAACTTTTTTTCTTATTTTTATCCATATTTTAAATTATTCACAATTTCTATGAAAACTGCAAATAATCGAACAAACATAGGATTACATGTCCAAATATCACACGACAATATATCATGGTCAAAATACCACATACTAATATATCACATGCAAAAATATCCTAAGGACAGAATATCTTATGAAAAAATATCCCAATAACAATTATCACTATTATGTTTAAAATATAATAATAATTTATTTTACTCAGTAAAAACCTCTATTTACATAAAAAAAACTACATATACAAATAAATACATTTACATTCTTATTTGCAACTATAATTATAGAATGCTTACAAACCATATTTCCTTAAACCTATTTTAATTACCATTTCCGTGAAAAAAAACAGAGAGTGCAATTTGAAAAATTAATCAACTTGGCATGATCTCTTAAACGTTTCTATATGCAATCAGCGTTTAAGGATATTTTCTGAAGGACCATTTTGATTTCTTTACCTTTTCAAATAAGGGAGATATTGCACGTAAAGAGCATTTTGGGACACCCGGTATATACATGGCTGCACATTCCTTTAGGAATTGTAGCCGCTCGTCTCTTGCGCTCTTGTAACTCGTTTCTTGTGGTGAGTTAGTCCACGTTCTTCCCTTCTTAATTTATTCCGTCCTGAAATTTCCACCTGGTTCGAGTATTGCTTCATTTTAGTTTTCTGAAAAAAAATCTTGTAACAGGAAGATTCTAGAGAATCAGAACTTCAGATCTTACAAAAAAATGATTGAGTTGCAAGATCTAAGATTCTCTTCGGACAGAAGATTATAAAACAATAAATCTGTAGAAAAACTATGATGCATTTGAAAGTACACTTTAGTTCAGGGGTTCCCAAAGTGCGGCCCTCAAACCCTAGAAATGCGCCCGCGATGTCAGATCATCCGCGATTTAGCATTCATAAAGATAATTTAAAAAATAAATAATTTTTGTCGCATTATAATTAAAAATTGCTCAGTTAAAAAATACTAAATTTTATATGTAATGTAATTATTTTGTTATATAGATTGTATATATTTTACTGTCTTAACGGTCGTCCTCAGCTGATTATGCTGATTAGCTGATCAGTATTAATAAGTCCAAATTGAGATTAAATTTAACTGATGAACATTTACAAGCGGTGTTAAGAATACATTCAACCGACTTAGAACCAAGGCTCAATGAAATTATTAAAAGAAAACAACTGCACAAGTCACACACTTCTGATTGAGGAATTTATTGTTTTTTTTTTTATTAGAAATTATTTAGTTATTTTTGTTTAATTATTTCTTAAATGTGTTAATAAACATTTTGCAATAAAAATAATTATTGTCATAAAGAACGATAGTTTTATTATATTCTGTGGCCGAAGGTTTTTTTAAAAACTTTTATTTATTTAATATAATAAAACAAATTTATATATTTCGTTTGCAGTCGTAGAATATAATTTATTATTTATAATCAAGAGAAAACTTGATCTCCTTTTTTACATTTATGATACAAATGTATTATAATATTACTTTGTCAGTAATTATTTGAACGAGTAAGACGAGTTTAAATAATTAGATTTGAATTAACACACTTAACAGAACAATTTTAGAATTCACATTTAAATGACATTAAACAAAACAATTAATTAAGAATCGAATGAGTTTTTATGTTTTTCTAGTAAGACATTTTTAAAGTCCACACCTAGATGATCGAGACTGATTAACACTTATTAAAGATTAATTAAACTCACCAAAGATTGTTAACGGCTGGATAAAGACTAAAGACTTAAGATTAAAACAGAGGTATTTATACAGTGTTACAATCTTATCTGCCTACACAAATCTCATGGTCATGAGAGAGTTAATGCTACAGCAGTTCTCATGAGAGATAACGTAGACTTATCAGGAAAATGTAATTTAATATCGTGTGCTCACAATCCTAAACAATTCTCATGTAATATGATCTGATCTATAGTGTGATTATAAGGTACGTTACTAGGTAAGGTTAGAACACAAAAATGTTATTAAGGTAAGAGCATAAGAATATTAGTTGGGTTAGAGCTTATGAATATCTTTTAGGTGAACCTAAAGTCTAAGCTAATATCTATTATTACTTTGATATAACTGGTAACTAACTGTTGCTTAACATAGCGAAGGCAATGTATTTCTTGTAAAAATTTGTAAATATTATTCGAAGTTGCTTGGCTTCCATTTAATTCATCCGATTAAAAATATATCTAATAAAGATGAACTGTCTTAACACAAATACAAATACTACTATTAGAAAAAACTGTGATATGACTTTTGCTGGAAACACAATTCCAACTACAAATTTCAATGACTGTAATAACGTTGTTATTAATTGTATGCTAATAAAAATAAGGGCTAGAAATAGTTGCCGATTTTTGCAATAAAGATTACCTGATATTTATTAATTTATTTTTACTAGTATTAATTAAAATTGTAATATAATAGCTCTTGTTTGTTTCCATATGCTTTTTTTACTGGAAATAAAGTAGATAGAAAGTTATTTTTGTCTACTATTTAATTATATCATTCTAACTGAATCCAAAAGTATGAGAGTAACGTACGTAGAATCGCACTATAGATAAGATCATGTTTCATGAGAATTGTTTAGGAATGTGAACACACGATATCAAATTACATTTGTCTGAGAAGTCTATGTTATCTCTATGAGAAACTTTAGCATTTATTCTCTCATGACCATGAAAACTGTGTAGGCAGATAAGGTATAAATACCTCTGTTTTAATATTAAGTCTTCAGTCTTTATAAATCATCATCCAACACACAAGTCTTCATTAAGTATTCAACAAGTGTTTATCCTGTGTGAGTATTAAACTAGGTGTGGATTTTAAAATTGTCCTGCTAGTAAAACATAAAGGCTCATTCGAGTTTTAATTAATTATTTTGCTTAATGTCATTTAAATGTGAATTTTAAAATTGTTCTGTTAAGTGTGTTAATTCAAATTTAATTATTTAAGCTCGTCTCAAACTTCGTTAAATAATTACAGACAAAGTAATATTAATACATTTGTATCATTAATGTTAACAAGATAGTTTTCTACTAATTAAAATTAATAAAATATATTCTAATAAATATGTTTTATTATATTCAATAAATAAAGTTTTAAAAAAAGCTTCGGCCACAGAATATAATCAAAACTGGCGCAGATTTCGTAACGGATTTTGGAAAATCGACGATAAATATCGATTTTGTGTTTTAACACTTGATCCAAAGGAAAACATCGTTCCCAACAAGCTGTCACAGTCAAAATAATTGAAGTTTCACAGCTACTAATAACATTGGCACAGAGGCTTCAAGAATTAAGGCGTGACATCCCAGCACCGTCGACCGCCCAGGCTTCCAACGCACGCTTCTAACATTGGCCCCGCGGAAGTCTCCAGTTCAAAAAGGTACACAGCAACATCGAATGGTTATTGCAACCTTGGGACGTTGTTTCCAGCTGATTATTGCAATCAACTTTAATTCTACGCAACAAAGTGTTTTTTTTTTCTTTCAAAGTGAAAAGTGTTTCAAGAAGAAACCAGTGAATTTATTAAATCATTTTTAAAAAAACATACTAACTTAGTTTTAACATTTTTAATTAATTTAATTAATTATTGCATTACGAACAGATAGATTGACGCTTTATTGATCGGTTTTTGCTGATTAACAGCATTGTAAAAACAAATCGCTTCATACTGGTCTCTGTATGGGTAGGAACCCCGAAATTGTTTACTAACAATAAAAATAGTTTTAAAAATAATTGTGTTATTCTAATTATTCTTTTCTTTTAAACAAATTAATTTTTAAGGTAAAGATTATACAATTTTTGTTTAATTTTAAATGCTTAGAAATCGATCTCGATCTCCGAGACGTTGTAGAAGTGCTGAACGCACAGTAAACCCAAGATTAAATTCAAATACATCCCCTTTATTATTCTTAAATAATAACAACAATAATATGGCAGTTTTCGATCCAACACTTTTAAATGAAATTCCCATTTATGATGGCAACACAGCCACTTTATCAGAATTTGTTAGAGCTACAGAAATTATTACCACACAATTTTGTACAGCAAATCCCGAAGAATTCATAAATAAATAAATTATTTCTTCAATTAGAAATAGATTAAAAGGACAAGCCCTTGAAATTATAACAGGATATAACTATAATACCTGGAATGAAATAAAAACTGTTTTAATAGAAAATTTTGGCGATCAAAGATCAGAAACAAATTTATTAATTGACTTAACTAGAATTCGACAAGGAAAAGATAACCTATTGAATTTTACAATAAAATTAGGACTCGTTTAGCGACCCTAAATGCAAAAGTTTCATTAGGACCGGATCCAGTAGTAATTAAAACCCACAAATTAGAAGAAAATTCAAAATTAGCTTTACGAACATTTGTCAGTGGACTATACGAAAATTTAGGAACATTCGTCAGATCTAGAAATCCAGATTCTTTAGAATCAGCCCTAAAGATTATTAAAGAAGAACTAGATATTCGTTATTCACAAAACCAAAATTTTAAAATGAACCAAAATTTTACAAAAAATAATCAAATACATTTAACATCTAAAAATAACTATCCTAAACCATCCCAAAACCTATGTACTACTCAACCTACAACTGAAAAACTTGGAAATCCGAATAATTTCCCCAATTTCTCAAGACCAAATAATAACTTTTCAAATAATTTCCCTAATTTCTCAAATACTAATTCAAGACCAAGTAATTCTTCTAATAGACAAAATAATTTCCCAAATTTCACGTCGAATAATGATTCAAGTAGCAACATTAGATCAAATCAATCTAGAAATTTTAGTTCTTTCAAACCGAACCATCAACCCACATATACTCCAGAACCTATGGAGGTTAGCATAATTAAAAGACCCGCTACCAGACAATTAGGAAACCAAAATAAACTCAGAACGAACTCACAACGCTTTAGACGCTTTCCAAATGCAATTCCAGAAGAAATAAATTATCACGACGATAATTTACCATCAACATCTTTCAATAATATTGAATATGACGAACCAGATCTCGTATATTTTGAAAATACTTTTAATGAAAATCCTAATTATCTTCAAGATGAACATCCCCAAGACGAATATGTCCAAGAAAATCAATATTACA
This sequence comes from Agrypnus murinus, assembly GCA_929113105.1. Classification (NCBI taxonomy): domain Eukaryota; kingdom Metazoa; phylum Arthropoda; class Insecta; order Coleoptera; family Elateridae; genus Agrypnus; species Agrypnus murinus. The sequence continues at coordinate 173,354 of OV816027.1, forward strand.
ATCAACCAGAAGAAGAATACGAAAACATGGACTCTAATGTAAATTTTCATTAAGAGCCTCGGAACCCCTATTACATTTTAACATAAACCCCAAAGCAAACTTACCCTATTTAATCATCCCAGGATCGAATGAAAAATTATTGATCGATACAGGGAGTTCAAAAACTATCATTTCTCCCAAATTTGTGCAAGAAAACTTCCCAGAATCTATTTATAAATATAATTTTGAAATTACAACTTCCCATGGAACTACTCAACATAATTACGTAGCAGACATCCCTATACCTAATCTTTTTGACGAAGAAGGACTTCATACATGTTACTTATTTGACTTTCATCCCGACTATGTAGGACTTATAGGATCAGATCTTTTGATGGACTTATCCGCATCAATCGATTATAAATGGATGCATATCCAAACGGAAAAAACAACCGTACCTTTTTATTATAACCCTTCCAAATTAAAGCAAGAAATGCAACAACGAAATCATTGTAATTTTTCAAATTTAACATCAAATCAGGAACCAATAAAAAATATCCATATACCAGCCCGAACCGAAATTTTTACAACACTTCCAGCAGTTGGAATTAATGGAACAAAATTAACCCCCAAACTTAAGTTTAACGCCCACGTCATTATGCCTTCAGCTATTGTCAGATTATACAATAATTATTTTCAAATAAGCCTTATCAATACTTCCAATGAACCTCAAATTATCAGTATTTATGACCCTTTAATTTTAGAAGATTATAACACTTCAGATGATTTAATCCAACTTAATAATTTCAATGTCAAATCCCCTTCCAACGTAAGAAAAATTTTGAACGAAAATTTGAAAAATAATTTAAGATTAGAACATCTTAATGAGGAAGAAGAAACCCTCTTGACAAACCTTTGCTATGAATACAAAGACGTATTTTACACCCCAGACATACCCCTTTCAGCAACAAATTTAGCAAAACACCATATTAGGACAAAAACAGATGACCCAATTTACACTAAGCCATATAGATACCCCAAGATTCACCGTGAAGAAGTCAAAAACCAAATTCATAAAATGTTAAAGGACCAAATTATTGAACCATCAGAATCCCCACTTAATTTTCCAATTTGGGTAGTAAAAAAGAAATTAGATGCATCCCAAAAACAGAAGTGGAGGATCGTCATAGATTACAGGAAACTGAACGAACAGACTATCGAGGACAAATTCCCATTACCCCGAATAGAAACCGTTTTAGATAATTTAGGCAGATCAAAGTATTTTAGTACTCTTGACCTCGCATCCGGTTTCTGGCAAATAGAAATTGAAAAAAAGGATAGAGAGAAAACAGCTTTCTCGACAGAAGAAGGTCATTTCCAATTTAAAAGAATGCCTTTTGGTTTAAAAAATGCACCAGCTACATTCCAGCGTGCAATCAATAACGCCCTTATAGGTTTAACACCCCAACAATGTCTAGTCTACTTAGACGACATCATAATTTATTCCGCTTCTCTTCAAGATCACATGTTTAGACTAAAAAATATATTCCAAAGATGTAGACAACATAATATCAAAATTCAATTAGACAAATCAGAATTTCTACATAAATCCATTAAATATTTAGGACACATTGTAACTCCAGGAATTAAACCAGATCCAAACAAGATCTCAGCAATCAAAAACTTTCCAGCACCCAAAACAAGAACCGAAATTAAATCATTCTTAGGACTATTTGGATATTATCGAAAATTTATAAAAGATTTCGCGAAAATAACAAAATTCTTAACCACATGTTTAAAGAAAGATAACAAAATTATTCATACAACAGAGTTTTTATCTAAATTCGAACATTGTAAAAACATTTTGACTAACGAACCAATTCTACAATACCCCAATTTCGATTAACCTTTTGAACTAACCACAGACGCTAGCAAATTCGCTTTAGGCGGAGTATTATCTCAAAAAGGAAAACCTGTTTGTTATGCTTCTAGGACTTTAAATAATTCTGAACAAAATTATAGTACTATCGAAAGAGAATTATTAGCAGTTATTTGGGCAACAAAACAATTTAGACCCTATCTTTATGGAAAGAAATTTACCTTATTTACAGATCATAGACCATTAGTATGGCTCAAGAATTTAAAAGAACCAAATTCAAAATTAACTCGTTGGGCAATGAAATTAGAAGAATTTGACTTTACTGTAAATTATATCCCCGGAAAAATAAATAAAGTTGCAGATGCATTATCCAGAATTCAAATTCACCCATTAAATATTAGACCTGCATCGCTATCAACCCCTGAACCAGAACAAACTAATTATGACAGCAGACTAGCTAGCAGAGCAAGTACTCCCGATATTACAGACTTATTTGACATTCCAACTTATAATCCCCCTCAAACTGACGCTACTGAAAACATTGAAAACCCGAACAACGAAGAAAATAATGATCAAAATTCTTCACGGTACATTCTCAACAATCTTCAACCCCCGTAATTGATATTTCAGAGAAACCTCTACAACATTTTAAAAATCAGATAGAATTTATTAATGCTCAAATTCCAAGATCAATCAGAATCACAAAATACGACGGAATTACTCATTACGCCGTCTTCGTTAATCAAATTAATAAGTCAGAAATATTTAACACCCTATTAATTGAACATTGTCAACCCAAACATCATTACTATTGTTATTTCCCAGATGATCAACTTTCTTTAGACTTTTCAAATTTTATTAATACAATCACAAACGAAAATACTCCCAAATTTCATTGTTGTATAACTCAAGTAACCTATATTTTAAATTCCGAAGAAAGACAAAAACAAATTCAAGAATACCATTTAGGAAAAACCAACCACCGTGGAATAAATGAAACTATTGAACATCTCAAAAGAAAATATTATTGGATCTCTATTATAAAAGATGTTACAAATTATATTAATAATTGTCAAATTTGTAAACAACAAAAATACAACAGAAAACCTATTAATCAACCTTTTCAATTAACCCCTACTTCTTCTAGACCATTCCATACAATTCATATCGATATATTCCAAATCAAAAATAAAAGTTACTTAACAATCATTGACGCTTTCTCGAAATTTGCACAAGCTTATCCTTTACAATCCCGAAATTTAATAGAAGTAACTGAACAGTTATTGAAATACATTTCAACATTTACAACTCCTAATGTCATTATAGCCGACGGAGAATTTAATAAAAATATCTTTAAAGATTTTATAGCCTTGCATAAAATCCAATTACACACAACAACACCTCATCACCATCAATCTAATTCACCAATCGAAAGATTACATTCTACAATCATTGAACATTATCGACTATTAACCAATATACCTGAACAGCAAAAAATCCAATATTGCCTTTTAGCATACAATCATACTATACATTCGAATCTTCATTTAACCCCTTTTGAAATCGTTTTTGGACACACTGAAAGTAAAAACCCCTTTGACCTTGATTATAACAGAACATATTATCATGATTACTTATCCACACATAAAAATAAAATGAAATATTTATATGAATTCCTACAAAAAACGCAGATGGAAACTAAAGAAAATCGAAATTCCAAATTAAACAAATCCAAAACAAATAAACAATTTAATTTAAATAGCAAAGTATTTATAAAAACCAATCGAAGAAATAAAAAGGATCCAAGATTTGACGGACCTTATATTATCTCAAAAATTTTAGAACATGACGTTTACGAACTAACACCCCCTGATGGTAGACCACCACTTCAAAGACATGCTAACGAAATGTTACCTTTTTCAGGACAACAATGCTCCTCATCCTAATCGAACAAGTTAATATTTTAAATAATACTATTTGAAATTAAATTTCTTCATACCTCACAGATCAAGACGTTTTAACCATCCCTTATCCTGCTGACCCAAAATACCTACATTTATGTGAAACAATTATCGTTACTAAAGTTTACCAAATTGATTCTGTAACCTGGTTAATCAGTTCCCCTTCCAGATCCATTTTAGACATTAAATGTAGAGATCAAACGTATCGAAAAGAACTTGTTGGTTCAAAACTTATACATCTTAGTCCTGACTGTATTGTCATGATCAATCACAAAAACATGTTATTTACAGCCAAAAGTATTTCTAATAAAGTAATAGAATTTAATATCATAGATATTGCAAAATTAACAACCCCTCAATTCGAACATGTAAATATAACTAAAATCGATTTAACTACAATCGATACACAGAAATTGAACAAATATCAACTGAAGATCACAAGCCAAAATCATCTTCTAAAGATGAATAGTACTACAACTATCGATCATCTGAGCTTATTAAGTATCATTATAATTATATTTATCATTGTAATAGTTATAAGTTTATTATTATATATTTATTGTAAACGTAACTCCTTCAAAATCAAATTTATAGATTTTCCAGATTCATAAATCCAGGGCAGTTCGAGAGCGCAGGCGACATACAGGTTCCTGAGAACGTGCTACAAGAAGGGAGAAGCATTATCAATTAAATAACTAAAAAGGTTTGTGAAAGTGTTATTAAAAAGCAGAGCATTAGTGTCCTACCAGAAGGTTAAAGTGCAATTTTATAAGTTAATTTAAAGGTTAAATCAACGTACCATTATTATTGTAAAGAGTTTCAAGCAGATGATGCACATAACCTAAAAATAATAAAAAATTTAATTAATTTATTTAGAACTAAAATACTGATCAAATTTACCTCATTTTATAAAATTGTTGAAATTCATATGTGTGGTTATGGACAACACGTCAAAATATTAGTTTCAAGTACGTAGTTTCAAGGTTAAGCAAAGTTTCCCATTAATGAAATTTCTCAATAGTTAAAGGTTACTTGAAATTCCATTGTACTATAATATTTTTAAATAAACTTTGAATTTTTCCAAGGAAAGGAACCCATACATGGAAATTCGATTATACTTATTTTAATCTCATTGTAAAGAAAAATCTAGTAAAGGCAAATAAAAAAAATAAAGGCTACCCTGAGAGATAACTTTAATACAGCGAGTGCAGTTCATAATAAAATTAAAATATGAAGGCATTCTATTTGCATAGCTGCATAACATCGCAATACCCAAGTTTTATTATACTCAGTGGCCGAAGGCTTTTTAAAAATTTTTGTCTCGTACGTGACTCCCATTGTAAAATGCTGATTGGCTGTTATTGTAGATATCAATCAATCACCGGCTTACGTTGCATAATATTATTAGAATCCAATAATCGGCCTAGAGTAGTAAATTTATTACCGTCAAAATCTAAATAAAGACTAAAATTTTTGCGGTGATATACAATCGTCTTATTTAAAGATTAATTAATAACAAAGAAAATTAATTAATAACCTTTATAAGTTTACATGTATGTAAATAAAGACAATTAGACATGTGAAGTAGTTAGCTTATTTTGTTTGATAGATATACATGCAATATTGCTCTTAAATTTAATAAGACAGGGCAGTATTACAGGAATTACGATTGTTAGACTACATAACCTCACTTTAATAAAAATATTGAAGTATAGGAAAATTATATGAGTAAATTTAATTAATATACTATACATGCACAATATAGCCAGGAAGGCAGATTTAGGATATCACTTCAACTGTTCTTAGGGTTTAAATTTTTTATATTTGATCTATCGCAGTTATGATTTTCGTTTATTTGGAAGTTAACTCAGTTTCAGGTTGCTGTACTGAAAATAAACAAAGTAAATCATTACCTTAAACTCTATTATGCCATAATTAACTTACCTATCTTTGTATCTGGTTAAATTTAGATTTTTTTGTTTGGAGATGTCGATCCAAAGGTCGATCATTTTGGAAATTCATGTAATATTTTATGTTTCTGCCCATTGTTATAATTCAGACACCTGATATATTGCGTCCTGGGCGAGAATGGTTTGAATTTTGTTTAGTTTAAGGTTTTACTAAACCATGAGATGCGTTAGTATCAGGTTTCTCTACAAGGCCGAAGCAGTCGAGTTGATTTTAATTTTCTTTTGGTATTCAGTTATAATCATTGTAAATTTATGTAAGGAAGTTGCTATGACTTATAAAGTAACTGTTCTATGTTGTAACATAGCTGGAATTTGTATAATTAGGATGAAATTAAGTCTTAATTAATTTTGCGACAGTTGACGGTTTTTGTTAATTTATTCAGTTAGGAATCAATTTTGATCATAAGTGTAATTTATCGTTTTGTTCGTCTTTTTACCAGCTATCTTTCTATGTAATTAGATTTAGGTAATTAGCTAATTATGATCACATGTTTAATCTTTTATTTGACATCATAACCCAGAAATATAAAAAAAATAAAAAAACCTGATTGATAATCGATTGATAATTTATAAATATTTATTAATTTATTGTGTGTCATACAATCATTCAACCATTCTATATTACAGATTATTGCAGAACTCCAGGTGTGTCTTTGAAGTAAGCTTTTACAGGTTGATTTCATGCTCAAACAAATTTCTGAGTTAGCCTACTGGGTAAATAGAAAATTATTGGGGTGTCTATATTTCAATTTTAGTCAAGCTAACTGAATCAATTAAAGTATTTAGTATATTTTTATTTAAAGTTATATCATTTCACTATTCATTGCAAGTATTTGAACTTAAATAAAGGGGTGTTGGATAAACCGTTGTATGGCACACGTGAGTTAAGGATATTATCCACTCAGAAAAATTTATCCAATGTTTGGTTCGTGAATAAATCTTACTTAACTCGCTTGCACCATAAATAACTATAATATTATTAATACAGAAAGGTGTGCTACTAAACGGTGTTCCTTTGGTTAGCAACCTGCAGCAATTAAAAAAATTGCAATATTTCAACAGCGGTTTATTATTTGCATGCTAGCCGACATCAACCTTTAAAAGTTATCTAAACTCTCAATATTCTATTAGAATGACTATTTTTTAATTAGTTTTGAAATATTTCGGAAATGTCAAATTTAGATACACGCCACAGCGCAAGAGGTGTTATTACATTTTGTCGCCTATGTAGTAACTTTATTGTCGTCCACTTAGCGGGAATATTAGTTTCCCGTATTAATAATATTAAATTACATCTTTGTATGTATACCTTAGTAAATTACAATAAAACAACAAAGCTTCTTGTAGTATTTAGTAGAAATGTTTATTCAGAAGTTAAAGAAAAAAATGTGTAATAATCAAATTACATATACAGGCATTACATTAATGGGTTTATACGTAGTAAAGAATTCATTTCAGCTCATTAATATGTCACAGTATCTTTAGTGTTAGTCGAATCTTTCCTGTAAAGAACCAAATATTAGTGATATTCTTTATTCAAATCTGTTACGACGGTTGTAATAATTGTAAAAAGAGGTAGCCATTCCATAAACATACATATTACATATGTTTCAGTGCAAACTACTAGGAGCTTATTCAATTTAGCCTCTTATAAATCTAAGGCTAAGCTTAGTTTAGCTAACAAGGGGAATCACCTGTTTTCGGTATTCTCCAGTGGCGTGCTATGATAATTTAAGCAACGGACGCAACCATGACTTTAATATTTATTATGCGATTTTAATATACTACCTACTAGAAGCAATAAAAAGGGTACAATTATTTTTTTCTATTTTGTGATAACAATAGACTCATTGTGATACTGAAAACGATTTAATAATAGCATAAAATAGTATATTATACTTGCTATATAGAACGTATTGTAGCACTCGTTCCTTTGGAACACGTCTCTCGTCGTGTTCCAAACAACTCGTGTTACAATATACTGTCTTATACAACTCATATAATCTGTACATAGTTACATAGATAACTATTTCTAGCTTCATAGATTGCGACAGAAATACAAAAGCTAGCTTGAAATTTAAGCAGTTAAAGCTTTAGCACGAAATTTAACCGGTTAAATTTTTGATTTAATCAAGTTTAATCGTTCATTTATATACGGTAACTATAGAGAATCAAACCGTCTGATTGATTGATTGAATTGTGATAGACGAAAAGGATAAGTGTACCTATAACACTGCAGCCAGTAGGCCTATTTTATTGCTCATTATATCACTTGTTAGGCGAATAGTTTCGTGGTCCTGATTAGGTTCAGCAGTCTTTTCACCAGGTTTTCAGTTCTTAGAGAATCTCGAGAGTAGACTTCCCCTATGAGTGCTTCGCACTCAAAAATAATGTGGGAGGCTGTTTCCTCCTCCTCATTACAGAGTCTGCATATGGGTTCCTAATTAAAGATACCCGCTATTTGCATATGTTTTCGGAGCTTGCAGTGGCCGGTTATTATCCCAGATACTAACTTAATTTGATGTCTGCTCGGTTGCAGTATGTTATCAGTTAGTTTCCTAGATGGCGTCATTAGCATCCGTTTGCTGTGTCTCATACATTTCACACTGTACCAGTGAAGGGCGTACCCAGGATCTGAACTAGAGGGGGGCAACTCCTATTAGTTTCGAGGAAGGGAGAGGGCAAAGTGAAACACAATGATTTCTTACAATATAAAACTCAAAACTATTGCACAACTGTTTGTCTGTCGGCAAATTTACTCGACATATTTCTTAGCAAAACATTCTGACATAAAACGTCAACATTTAATCGACTATTTTAATGCATTTGGGATATTACTGTTCATTAAATCAAAAATTGAACCGGTTAAATTTATAATACAGGTACTATGTCAATCAGGCAAAACCTAAATACTGATACAAAACTGATGAAAACTGATACAAAGAGGCTGTCAGGGAGGTAAAATAGTCTGGTAAACGGACGGATTCAAAACTGGGGCGGGAATACATGGGGAATGGCTATATTTTAATAGCGCTGTAGCTCAGCTAATCAAGTCATCAAACCCATCAATATTCCTTTCATCATCCGTAAACTCAATAATTAAGAAAAGAGGTTTGCTGTATCTTGGAAATTCGATAGCGCATTAACGAAGCACTTTTGGATAGAGCTAAGTTTGGTTAAATCATCCTATTTTGGTCTCAGGAATATGTCTTAGCGTTTTATACAGACCTTTTAGAGACACCCTATATAAGTAGTCTCAAGAGAAACACTTCAACTTTTAAAAAATCTTCATGTTATGATGTACCAGAACAGAAGAACTTAAAATAATGTATTAGCATAGCAAAATCATAGATTCTAAATAATCAGTATATAAGGGAAAATAATGTTTAACTGCTAATCGTTTTATGAACAGGCTTTTGGGTTTAAAAATTATAAAAGAATACCTCCTTGCAGCAAAATACTTTTGTTAAGTTGAATAATGATTTTACATTAAATAATATTTTGAATGCAAATTATTCATATAGAAAAATTTATCGACTCTGCTGGGATTCGAACCCAGGACCCTCCACTGTCTAGGTGGTATCTCTACCAACTGAGCTACAGAGTACGACTACCAGCATAGCGAGAAATCTTCCATATGAATTAGATATTATAGCAGACATACAAAGTAACTAGATAATTTTTTTTGAACATTATTAATGAAGATCAGCAAGTCGCATGACAACAACATCAATATTCAAAGTATCTAGATTATTTTGAATCATTCAGAAAGGAAATTAATTATATATAAATTTTAGATGATATTAATTTTTGTTAAGTTGAATAATGATTTTACATTAAATAATATTTTGAATGCAAATTCATATAGAAAAATTTATCGACTCTGCTGGGATTCGAACCCAGGACCCTCCACTGTCTAGGTGGTATCTCTACCAACTGAGCTACAGAGTACGACTACCAGCATAGCGAGAAATCTTCCATATGAATTAGATATTATAGCAGACATACAAAGTAACTAGATAATTTTTTTTGAACATTATTAATGAAGATCAGCAAGTCGCATGACAACAACATCAATATTCAAAGTATCTAGATTATTTTGAATCATTCCGAAAGGAAATTAATTATATATAAATTTTAGATGATATTAATTTTTGTTAAGTTGAATAATGATTTTACATTAAATAATATTTTGAATGCAAATTCATATAGAAAAATTTATCGACTCTGCTGGGATTCGAACCCAGGACCCTCCACTGTCTAGGTGGTATCTCTACCAACTGAGCTACAGAGTACGACTACCAGCATAGCGAGAAATCTTCCATATGAATTAGATATTATAGCAGACATACAAAGTAACTAGATAATTTTTTTTGAACAAACCAAGCTGCCCCTATCTGACGATAGCCAATAGCTTGAAACAGCTGTAGTAGGGTGCTGCTTGTGAATCTCATTACACACATAATTTACTTGTGGGTTAATAGCAGTCAACTATTAATTTTGTTTTCACATATAAAGTACCCACGTATTAAATGACACAATAATGTGTCTTTATATTTTGTTCATTTATATTTGAAGGACAAACCGATGGTTTGTTTTCCTGTAGTGGCTTTTCAAATGAATTTTGAACCCTACAGGTGGCATCATAATTATATTTTGATGCTAATATTAATTCCGGCCGAGTATATAAGGCTGGAACGTGTGTAATGGGGTTCATAAGCAGCTGCCCCTACCTGACGATAGCCAATAGCTTGAAACAGCTGTAGTAGGGTGTTGCTTGTGAATCTCATTACACACATAATTTACGTGTGGATTAATAGCAGTCAACTATTAATTTTGTTTTCACATATAAAGTACCCACGTATTAAATGACACAATAATGTGTCTTTATATTTTGTTCATATTTATATATATATTTATATTTATATATTTATATATATATATATATATATATATATATATATATATATATATATATATATATATTGCTGTGGATTTTAGTGTCAAAATTTTGGAAATCTTGGAAAATTTTGGAAAATTCTAAAATCGTTGTTAAATACTAACACTTTTGAAATATTTTTATCAACTTTTCCTGTTAAAAATAAATTTAAGTTATTTAATGGAGTGTCATTGATTTTGAAATCAATGTGTATACTTTTTAATAAGGTTAAATAATACATATTTCTATTTATTATCAAACAGCTTACTCACCGATTACTTAAGTATACGTAACATCCAGTTGTGCGCAAGTTATTGTTGTGATGTAATTCAATTATGTATAATTTCAAATGAGTATATCGACGGGTTATGTGATTCTTTAAGGTTTTGTTTTTGTATATAGTTCGTTATTATTGCGTAAAAGTACTGTATAATAACCTGTAATAGATGTGTCATTTTTATAAAGAATATTAATCTGCTATTATGTATTATATGAGTGTACAGTTTGTATTAGTTCGTAAGTCAAATTGTGTAATATAATTATGTAAATAGGAAATAGTATATAAGTTTAGAAAATTATAATTTTAGGGTAGTCAGTAAAATAAAGCGACGTAGTAAAGTCGTGTTTAATACAATAGTAAATATGTGGGGACTTACTGATAGAAAGCGACGGAGTAAAGTCGTGTAAGAAATATAGTATTAATGTAATTAGACACTTACTGTTAAACGACGAAAGAGTAAAGACAGTTCCTGAGATAAAGCGAAAGAGTAAGGTCATGTAAATAACATAGTACAAATGTAAATAGATAGTTAAGTTGGTTGGTGAATGGAATACAGCGAAAGTATTAAAAAGGTTATAAATTGTAAAAGTGTATACGTTTATAAAGAACCTTTTAAAGTTAATTTACTTGCTAAGTAAGCAAGATAATAAATCTTCGATTAAAACCATCAATCGGTGTTTTATTTAATTAAACACAAAAAGCAAATACAAGTTCTTCGAAAAAGGGATATAGTACCCGTTATTAAAATAAAACAAAAGTGAGTTACCAAAACCAAGAGTGTGGATGGTGTTATGTGGGAAAGCCATGCAAAAGGAAGGAAGTCAACCGGAATTGGAAATCGGCACTGAGACAACATAAGTGACTTGCTCTGCCAATTGGTTTTGGAAAGAGGACATCTATAGAAAAAGGAAGAAGCATCGCTTTATAAAAAGGTAGGAAGTTATTTCCTTTGGTATCTGATGAAGAAAAGACTATCGTTTGTGAGGTGTAATTAAGTGATTTGAACAATTTAGCCATTAAACTTAATTAAGATTTCAATTTTAAAAAGTGATTTCAATTTCAATTTGTATATTTTTAAAACCCACAGGAATCCACATTCACCCTGAGATGAGTTATTTTTATAAAATTTAATTCTGTTATTTTAAGTTATTTAACTGGCGCCCAACTCTATTACGCAAATGTGATTTAGTCAGAATTCACGTAACATTGTTATGTAACTAGTGCATTATTTAAAACTATTAAAAAGTAATTTTGATTCATATAAGAATTTAAATAAAGAAAGTTGAAACGCATTTCCAAAGTACACAGTTTTTTTTTAAATTAATTTATTTATAAAACAATTTTTCTACGATCTAACAGTAATTATTCGTTATTTGTAAGCATGTAATAAGTGAATATAAAAACAATATTTTATTTTTAATTAGCCGAATTCAACGCTTATATTTTTATTTGCTAGCCGAGGTGGGGCAAAAGAAAATCAAAATATTTATTCTTATGCGAAGTCATCGCAATATATATATATATATATATATATATATATATATATATATATATATATATATATATATATATATATATATATATATATATATATATATATATATATATATATATATATATATATATATATATATATATATATATATATATATATATATATATATATGTTACATTTACACAGTGGTATTTTTTATACAAAAATAACAAAAATACCACTAGAAAGCCAAGGAGTATACGAGATCCCATGTAAAGACTGCGGGGAATCCTACATAGGGCAGACCAACAGAAGAATTCAAGTAAGAAGAGAAGAACACCGAAATGCAGTCAACAAAAATGAGAGAACGTCTTCACTAGCACAACATGTAAGTGGTACATCTCATAACATAGATTTCGAAAATACAAAAGTTTTAGCGAATATACAACATAAGACCCGACGAACCATAAGAGAAGCCATTGAGATCGAGAAACGTCCGAACAATCTGAATACCAACAAAATCGGTTGTCGCAAATATCTCTTAAACGGTAAGTGTTATCGTAAAAATGTTTCATACAAAGTTTGTAGATTATGCGATTATCTACAAACTTTGTATGAGATAAGGTGCTAAAAGCACCAGAACGATGTTAGCGACATTTAATGTTACCAGATTTGATATTCCGACTTACCTTAGGTTTAATTGTAATCATGCACAAAGATAAAATAATAATAATAAAAATAATACTTGGTATGCTGAATACATTCTGGTTATGTGGTTGCAAAAAAACGAAATTTTAGTAGCAGTGACACTTTTCGAAAAGTCGCGTGTCGCCATTGGTGGTTGCACCACCATCTGCATTAATTAAGAATTATAGTCAAATTTTGTTATTTATAGATTTTATAAGAATCTGCAAATATTGATAGATTATCATTAAGGCTATGCATTAAACTTCCTATTTTAATTTTAACATAGCAGAACAGGCCCATTTATAAATTAATGGACTACGATTAATAGTAATTTATGTATTTAGTGTGTAAAGAGAGCCATTTTGTTGAGGATGCGAGATTCGTGCCTCGCTAACGCTCGGCACGAAACAGCAACCGAATACCAAAATGGCTCTTTACACACGAAATACATACAAAGTTTTCTCTACGGTCCTAGATATCTGATAAAATTGTTACATAATTGAAACTTCTTTATTATGGGCAACCAAAAATACATTTGTGTGTATGCGTAGCATTGTAGGTTGTAACTACCTACTACTTATTTGAACAAATTGAATTGAAGTGAATTTTAGTGGAACACGAGACATTTTAGGCAAATAAATATCTATTGTTAAACTAATATACATAATAATAAAATTATTTTCAACGAGAAATTGGTTTTAACATTTGTTATTAATGGTTACGTTAATAGTAAAATTAGAACACTGCTGGATATTGACCCCAGAAGCACTCAGTGTTTTTAAGTTAGAAACAACGTTGTTTGTAATCGCAGTGCTCATAGAACTTTGAATGCTTTGGTTTTCTGCAGGCACTGAATGTGTATTAACTTCATTGAAATGATGGATGCTGGATGAGGTCCCCGGAATAACACTACTTGAACTGGGCCCCAAAATTTTTTGTGCTGCTTCAATTTTATTTGAAAGGCCTTCCTCAATGTACCCCTCCGCAACACAAGCTGATCGCCAACCCCCGTGTCTTTTAATTCTAGTAATATTGGCCCCAGAATTTGCCAATATAGTGGCCGAGGTCCTACGGAAACAGTGGCCTGTATAAAGGTTGGAATCTTCCAGATTCAGGTAATGAGCAATAATTGATGGCAGTCTACCAAATGTATTTATGCCAACCACCTGGTTGATGCAACGGCCGTTGGCAAATTTAAAAAAAAATCGACGAGAACCCGCAGATTTATTGGCACGTAAATTGGCATATTTGCTGAACAGTCCCACATAATCAACCGCAACATCTTCGTCATTAATTATTGTGAATGTTCGCGACTGATAAGTTTTAGTATCCGGAATTGTTACTATAATCATATTTTCCATGGTTTTTATATTTTTAGCCTCTAGTTGATACAACTCTTGCCGGCGGCAAGCTCCAGATATTCCCATTATTAATGCAACCTACGAAGGACAGAAATTAATTTAACAAATGAAAGAATTTGATTGCTTACTTTTATCATTAAATAAGTGTCATCGGGGGCCTCTTCCAAAAATTTCAGTACTTCCGTTTTAGATAACACCTTGGATTTCTTAGGTTTGTAACCAACATGCTTTTGCTTTAAAAAAGCAATCACTTTTTTGTAATTGTCAGCATTCACATTGTGTTTTGTCAGGAGTGTTGCTTTTATCATGGAAAATATGGACCACAATGTAGGTGGCTTCATCACTTTTGATAACTCGGATAGATAAGCCAACACCACGTTTTCTGAATATTTCGTGATTTTCTTGGATTCACACCATTTAATGAACTCGTTGTACCGCCGTTCATAAAGGCCGCGCAATTTGGCCGGCAACAACTCATTGGTTGCTGCCTGGGCCGCATCAGATATTTGCACGGCGGCGTGCAGTTATCTTCAGATTCAAATGATACCATCTTCAAGTCACAAAACTCGATAAAAAATGTTGCGGATGATGGACGCGCCGCGATACAATTACTAATAATGATTTTTGACGGTTCCTGACAAATGAGGAATTACATTAATAATCAGGTAGCCATGCGGTGCGTAAAGTAAAATAAAGCCACGTGATCATTTCATTTCGACATTGTTTACGTGGTTGCGATGTTATAATGGCTGCTAGGGAAAAAATGTGTGAATCGCTAACTTTACGCATTGACAATGAGCTTTTAATGGTCAGTTTTAGAGGTGACCGTAGAAAAATTACTATTTCGGTTGTCTTCAATTAATTAATCATTAATATGTCTAAAAACAATTACCCAGGCAACCTCTAATAATTGGCAGGCATCCGCGAGTTCAGACAAGGAGACTTTCCAAGTTACATCTGTTCCATCTCTTTTCTTCCAATTATTGTCTTTGAATTCCTTAATAAATCTAGTCATTACATCGTATACAAAAACTATGTTAGTTTTAATTTTTAGTTTATTAATACCTAAAAATTAGAAATGCAGTTTTAAATTTTTCACCAAAATCTCCTAAAATAGTTACCATGTTTATGCGCAATCTTTACAGCTTCTGTGAAGATTTTGATATCATTATCTCTAAAATCGTTTTCTCGAGAAAAGTTTCTAAAATTGCACAACAATAGAATATTGCAATCATCGGACTGATATGAGTATGTCGTACTTACATAGCGTTAGTTTTACCAAAAGAAACGAATATTTCTTTATCATCTTTATAAATATTTACAATGGTGTAACCATTTTTTTCTACGAATTCGTAGTGTGGTTTTTTAAGACAATAGGATGTTTCATCGAATAACTCTATTTCTGATAACTTTCTTTTGATTGATGATGTGCCAACTTCTACACTAGTTCTTTTAGAATGTTTCTTTAACTCGCGTTTTAACAATATCAAACTTTCTACTACATCTTCTATTTGTTGCATTAAATTACTAAAATAAGATGAAAATTGTATATATAGTATAAGAAAAGTTTCCACATATTTTTGGTGCATATTTACATACCTGCTTTCTTGAAACATTTTTCTGCCTAAAATAGTTTTTTGTTTAATTAATACAAAAATCTTATGAGTCCCAAAACATATGAATAAACCAACTATTTTTTCACCTTTAACTAGCAAACTCTACGAGAGGACTGTTCCGAATAAAACAATATAACGTTGAATTACTTTTTATTTACTGTAACTTGTTAGTGAATTTTTGTTTCCAGGCAAAATGGATAAATTTAGATTTATTATCATTAAAGAATACTTACAAAAATGCACCATTTAGTTACTTTAAGGACAAAATAAGAGTTTGCTTGTTATCATTAATATATTAATTACTGGAGCTTTAACAGTATACCTATTAAAGAACGAGTTTTATAAGGCAAGATTTATTTATTGCACCCAATTTATTTTATTATTTATTTATTTATTCCAACGAGTGCACCAAGGACTTACGAAACGAGTTTCTTATGTTATTTTTTCTATTTTGCGTCATTGATTTCCCTTTTAAATAAAAACAATCGCAATTTCAAAATTTAGATAATTTTGAGGTGGTTGGCAACACTGATGTGACATTTGAAAATTAAAATTTTTAGAGTAAAGTATTTGCCAATTTTCTTCTTTTTTTATTTTTTTTCAACGCTACCAATTTTGAAAAAATTGGGCTATTACAGCACTCAAATGAGCTATAAACGCACTGTTTGGAGTGCTTTAATAGCTTTATTATAGAATCAAAATAGAAAAAAGAAAATCTTTCAAGTGAATTCATATACTTCCAAGTGCACTGTTTCATAATAAATATAACAAATAGCTTGTGACTCTACCCTAAACATTTATGGAAAATGAGAAGTTCGGATTGTTAAATTTGTTTTCCAAGTCTTAAGAGATTAATTTAATATTTTAATATGTACTACTAACGAATAAATAAATGATTACTATTTAATTAAAATTTTTTATTTATTTCGCATTTTCTGAATTAAAAAAAATTGTTTTAAAGGTACGTAATGCCCACATAGTGCCTACATATGTGGCAATATGAATGTGGCATTGAAATATTTCTAAATATTTTAACGAAAAATGTTACTAAGGTTTTTTAAAGAATCTTCAAAGCATTTGCCTAATCTCACTTCTCTCTATTGTGCCATTTAAAAACTGTAACAAAGTTGCTATATTTTAATTAATTATTTTGGGTGTTAAAGTGAATAATATCATCTACACTACAGCTATCTACAGCCGCTCGGATAAGCCCCCGAATTACGCGAGAGCACGCGTCCCTCCCCTATCGTTTATTTGGTGTGCGCAGTTCCCTTTCACTCCTACCATTTCCCCTCACGTTCTGAGAGCACCTAATATATAAGAAGGTGCGCAAACCGATTTATTTAGTCCGTTTCTAGGACTCGAAGCTAGCAGGACCAACCAGTTAGCAGCCAAGCCATCCCAGCAGTCCGAACCACTTTTGGGAATATAAGAGGAAGTCTTCTAAACCGTAGTTCTGATTCCCTTTCCGCCCCGATCTCATTCGTTCATCCCTTACCATATGTTTTCCGAGTGTCACCGCGAGTATTCGGGGAAGGTCTCATCCCGTCCGGGAGGACCTTATCGCTTGTCCAGTCCGCCCGCTACTATCCGACACACCGTTATCCTACCCCGTATCCCGATACCGTACCCGCACGGTTGGTTTGATTTTGTTACGCTGTATGCACCCTGCTTGCCCGGAACGCTGTGATTAACCGTAAGATTATTAGCGTAGAAGTAGAGCTTGCAGGAACTAGTGGGATTTATAAATTGTTATCTGTTTGGTATTTTGATGGTGTGTTTTATTTACTGATAATACCTTTACCTCTTCTGAGTGTCTTTGTCAAAACAGAGATGGAGCCAACCAGACTGTGCTGTCCTCTACGACCCCAGCAGCTCCCTGGAATACTATTGATCCACTAGCAGCTACTCGGATCCATGGAGCATGCCGCCGACACCGAAAACCACCCTGCGCTACTTTTGGCATCCCCTGTCGCAACAACTCGTACGAACTTGACGCTCGAGCAAAGGCGCCTATCGAATTCAGCACTGAGTCAAGTGAACCGCTTACAAAACTATTCTTAAAAATGTATGAAATGATGTATTAACTATCGAAGATTTCAGCTAAAAAACCACATCTTTTTGGTAGTCCATAAAATAAGGATCTCTAGTTCATTATTTCTAATACTAAAAATTTGCAAAGGTTCAATTTTTCACAATGAATGTGTGAAAAATGGAGCAAAATAAAAAACTGCCAAAATCGCGTGTTTTTAAGTCACTATAAAAATTGAAACAACCAACTAATATTGATCACACTTACGTTAAATGTAGTTTAAATTATGTACAATAAGCACCCAAAACCCCTATGCCAGGCATACAAAACTTTTTGTTAATAAAGTTTTATACGTCTACTGCGCCTAAAACTTTGAAATTTTGCAAAAGCTGTTTGAAACTTTGCATACTATTGCTACTGTGCATACATACAGCCTGTTCGTTCTCAAACTCGAACATAAGCATTTAACATTGCAGTGAACTTTTTGATGATTCCTGCTCGCTAAATTCAACTAAAAGGAAGATAATGGTATCAATGGAAAGGCAAAATTATTGCGCATCCAATGATGCTAATAATAATATTAAGAGTGCGATTTTTATTTTAAAACACTAATTTAAAGGTTAACTGTTATTAAGTAAGACAAGCCATGATTTTTAGATTATTTCATGTTAGCGTATAAACACTTGTTTACCTAGGATTTCAGGAAGTGAAAAATAACGCCTTCAAACATCACAATTGAATAACGATTATTTAAACTGTTCATTATTTTAATATGCCATTGATTTAATATAGAAGAAAAGCAAAATACGTAAAAGTAAAATGCACAATGTTAATTGAGTATGATTGACTTTGAGAGTGGACACCCGGTATAGTGTAAGCTTTTGTAAAATTCGATTACGTCCATTTTTGAAAAATTGATGACGTTTTACATCCGTTCATAGTTTTGATACGTTTACACAGATAATTAGTTTTTCGGAATGTATACGAGGTGTTTATGAATTCGGGTTTATGAATTACTCCATCGGGTTCGCATAGCGGCAAAAAACGCAACTTTAAAAAACGTTCAAGTTTCGTTGCTTGGATCCTGAGATATTAAACTTTTTACGTAAGAAGAACTATGGGCAGGTGTAAAACGTCACCAAAATCGCAAAAATGAACGCAGTAGGTATATAGTCTCTTGAGATCTTTCCCGCCCTTTTTCCCCCCTTCCCAAAATAATATTTTGAATGCAAATTCATATAGAAAAATTTATCGACTCTGCTGGGATTCGAACCCAGGACCCTCCACTGTCTAGGTGGTATCTCTACCAACTGAAAAAAAAAATAATTTTCTATATGAATTTGCATTCAAAATATTATTTAATGTAAAATCATTATCCAACTTGATAAAAATTAACTCTATCTAAAAATATATATATATATATATATATATATATATATATATATATATATATATATATATATATATATATATATATATATATATATATATATATATATATATATATATATATACAGGGTGTCCCAAATATAAAGGATTTTGAGTTAATGGGTAACATATGAATAATGGAAGAAGCCAAAAATGCATAAAATTCCGCACTATCTCAAAAAAAATGTTTTACTAAAAATTTGTGGGCACCCGGAAAACTAAGCAAACTGAAGACGGCCCTGGTGTCTGGTGAAGCTTAATAATAAATAGTATGCTGATCTCATTCTATTTAGTTTATTCCAAGCAAAAAATGTTTACTATTTAAACTGTTATTATAGTAATAAAGACATAAATGCGTCCTAAATAAAGATAGACTAAACAACAGTGGCCGGGTGTTTTGTTATTTTTCTTACAACTAATAGTAGGTACATGCTGAAGTAGTATAGGTTGAAAAACCTCAATGAATTTGAATTGTATTTAATCTCAAGACATCGTTAGAAATAAGTAAATAAAATAAAATCAATTAACAGTTAGAATTGCTATAAAACGAATTAAGTATTAAACAACATACTTGATATTATAAGCAGCGTGACCATCTGTTTATATCAACACAAATAAAGCATACCTACAACAGCAGATCATATTTCGACCTACTAATAGGTAATAACAACTTTATTTACGTTTAAGACGTCCAGATATCGTAAATTACTTTTGTACGTGACATACAATAACAATTTTTAAAAGGCACGCAGATCTACAAATGGTATCACATTTTTAAAGTACATTAAGGTAGGTTAGTGTTACAGAGTCGGACTGGAAAATTAATGAAACTTTAAAATTCATTTTCTCGAAAACTATTCAGTTGAAGAACAAACTTTATAAGGAAAATTTGCTCTACTCCATTCCACCTATCTACCATTAACTCAAATCCCTTTATTTCTGAGACATCCTGTATATATATATTTTTTTAAGCTTTATTGGGATATCGGTCAAATAGTAAGTCAATAAATACTTCTTTGTTCTTTTCCAAGCTTTCGAAACTATTTTATTGTTTCTTCGTCAGGGTTATCTACATTACAATAAATAATGAGCAAATGGCTTATTTTTATGTTAATACAATTATAGTACTTACAGAACTGTGAGTAGATATATTTTAAATAAATTAGAATTCATAGACATTTACATGATAGGTCTATATGACTTTTTTGTATATAACAAATGAAATTAGAAAAGGCGACCATTTTTGAAAATTCAATAACGAACAAGATGAATTTATAGAAGACTTTCATTGAAAGATAATGTATTTTGATTATATGGTTGTTGAAAATTAAGTAAATAAGAATAAATGATGCTAAGGCCTTCTACATCAGTTTTAAAATTAAGAGAATTATCAATATTGTTTAGGATGTGTGTCATTTCAAGGAAAAGTCTGCCTTTATAGTTTCGTTAACAAAACTATAAATTATAATAATAAATATAATATATATAATATTAATAATAAATATATATATATATATATATATATATATATATATATATATTGGTTTAATCGACGTTGTCGGACCCGCTATATGGTGGGGTCGTTAGTAGACCCGCATTTTTTGATTTTTAAAATGTGTATATTTTACATAATATTGATTTATTTCTGATAAGCAATATTTAAGATCCTCGAGGGGTAAAAATATATGAAAAAAAAATATTGGTAATATTTGACAGTCGTTCTTGAACCCGATACATATTACAGTGTTTACAGACCCATTTGTATAATTTTAAGCAAGCCTACCTACCCTACCGAACCCAGCAACGTTGCCGAATGTATCAGAGATAAAATTACGATTGACGTAATGATTTCGGGATGCTAAGCACATAAGTGATCTTTATTTTTGTTGATTTGTTCGTAAATTCCATAAATAACCTTAAACGCAGAAAAATTAACGTTTTCCGTAAAACTCTGATGTAACTCTGAAAATTATTATTAACATGAGAAAATAGCATTGAGCCTCTTTTGTTCTAAAATACATAAGGTTTATGCAAATAATTGTTTTTTAATAATTTGTTTTTAAATCATTTATTTTAACATGATTAGTTTTGTTTACAAGAATACAATTAAAAGTTTCGAAGACACGTCATGTATATGTGTTTTGAAAAAATAAATGTTATAGCCAAATCTTTTGACCTCCTGCATTTTACTGTTATGTTTCTAGCACAAATAAACAGTTTCTAAGATATGTATATTTTAACACCACGGTAACAGTTCAGTCAAATTAGTAAAAATAGAGGGGAATTGAGGTAGATCCTTGGATTTTTGATAGGCCTTCTTTGTGATATGTTAAATAACCCCTTAAAAGTTACTACTCAAAAGTGGTGAACCAGAGAAGCTGATGAGGGTAAGCCATGCCCCCAGATGATTTTTACTGTTTTTTCAGAAACTATTAGGTTTATCAAAATGGAGCCAGTTAGGTTAAATAGGATTTTATTTAATTTTCATACCAAAAAGCTATGAAAACTTTGTGCATGTTGTCTTGTTTCTGTGTAATCGAAAAACGATCATATGTCACACAGACAAATAATTTGTATCAGTACATATTATACGAGAAGCTTCGAGCATAACTTTGTGTGATTTGATGTTCATCATGAAATAGCTATGGAAATCTCGTTGAGCATCGAACGCGATCCTGGTTCAGTCTTCTTCTATCTCAGCATCTCCAGCAAAATCTACGTGGCGATATTATCATTATTATTGGGGCTAGTCATATGGTAATTCTCGTATTGGCAAGATACATTTTAGGGGTATACCCTGTACTAATCAATCTTTTTAGTGAGCCTAAAACGTACAGGGTACTTCAGGGTTTTTGGATCTCTCTTACTTCGTTCTTTATATTCATATTCGTATCGAGTAATTTTTTTCTTGAATGGTTTTTGTTTTGGAATTCTAAGTTCACGACTTAATTCCACACCTGCTTTAAAATGTAGCTAGATATTTAACATTAAATGGGACTTCACCTATTTTACATATAGGATATCTTGAACAGACGATGCCAATTCCTGAGGGTCAATGCCTTTGATCAAAATAGGCCATAAAGCACAACATATCTATGTTCAAAAATGAAATGTTACAAAGCTATAGACCTTCAAAATAAAAAAGTCAAAAATGCAATTTGGATAAAATTTTGTGTTCAAGGACAGTTGTTATTAGAACATACATTAGTGTTATTTTGTGCTTGTGGTAGCTGTAGCGTACCCGCTACCGCTAGATGCGGAGTTCTGTGGTAGTGATATGTTTAATGTATACTTGACCCAAGTCGAATAGTGACAAGTCAAATAATGCTCTATAAAATGCAGAAAGAAAATAAAGGTAAAACGTCATGCAGTATGACGTACAAACGAAGTAAGAAATATTTCAAAACAAGGTGAAATGCCCTATACATTTTGGTTTCTATAAAATAATTGTCCAGTACAGGGTATTCTCCTAAAGATATTCTTTTTACTGCAAAATTATCATAATACTACAACCAACAATAACAACAACATCGCTTCATGAATTTTGCAGAAGTGATGCTAAGGTTGCACTGCGAACTCAACATTTTTTTTCTTAGCTAAGTACTTGATGACGAATACAAGATCGCAATAAGTTATATTCTAAAGTTGCTCCGGCAAATGCATTGGTACAAGTTGTTGGTCTACATACAGGGTGTTTTACTCAACTTTCGTATAAATTGCATTTGTGATAGTATTCATCAATAGGAACAAAAAACTCTTTTTGTTTTTAAGCAAATCGACAAAAATTTGCTAAAAATGTCAACTTTTGGGAACTGCTGGAAATTATAGTCAAAACAAACTGCGACATCACCTAGCAGCAGCTGCGTCAATGTATCAGATAGGCACATCCAGCTCCAAGTGTGATTCTTAGACCAGTGACCTGCTACCCACTTTTCAAAAACCATTCTTTTTTCGGTTATTATGAAAGATAAACATTAATGATTTTCAGCTTTTTTGTAGCATTTTATGTGTACTACCACCTATTCAGAGGATACGAATCTTCAGTGAAACATCCTGTATGATATATATATATATATATTCATGCGCCAATTAAATAAGATTTACTTTATCTAACCCACTTAACAACCAGTCCATAAACCTAACAGTTTTTGAAAATAAAACGACAAAATACATCTGGGGGCGTGGTTTAATATTGATATTTTACAAAGTTTATCTACTCGTAAACATGAACAAATCAAGCATAAAGTCATTTTCAAGTTTAGCTGACCAAAATACACTACATTTGATTAGTTTAACCTAGATTAAAAAAATAGCAGTTTCTATTTTTACTGTGCGTTTGTACAGTTACAAGAAAATTATGGAATGTTCGATCCCTACTTCCTGTTTAATGAATTTGAAGGTACAAAACAGTATACACTATATGGTGGTTAAGTGCCTTTAACAGAAACGTCGAAAGGTAACGAAGAAGAGAAGAAGTTTTTTCAAACCTTGCTCAATTCCGTTATATTGCACTTGTACTAAGTTAAAGATCAATTTTTATTGTATTCTGAAATAGCTATTTGTGAATTGGAATATGTATTATATTCTTAGTGACGAATTGTACACCAGAGATTTTCTGATACATTTGAAATATATGTAGTTCTAAATATACCAGGCGCAAATCATATTAGTCCACCCTGTTTCATTTTTGTTAAAGAACGTCCCACAGAATTTATTCCGTTTATCTTTTGTTCTATGAGGTGGCCGTTTCTTGTTGCGATAGTGAAGTGCTGCTACTGCATCTACCCCATACCAATGTTCATGAAATTCAATTGGGGGTTGCAACATACACTGCCCCTCCGAACCTTTCGAGTGCCCTGTTTCCATTAAAAGTTCCATTAAGTAATCTTACAAATTACAGACGAGAAAGTTTTCCTTCAGTGTTTTAGCAAAAAAGTCACAAATGATGCTCAACATAGTTCGCCCATTTTAATTTTTGATAAAGAACACCTCACGATTTTTACCCTAAATGGTCTACGCCATTGTTATTTATTGGTGGTATATAGTACATATCGTTGCCGTTAATACATATGAACTTAATTCTTTGAAATGTTGTAACTAGCAATGTTGCTAGTTGCGATTTCAAAGAATTCATCATGCCATCTGTAACAAAGTTTCTATAAGCATTTAAACCGCGCTCCTGGAAAATTGCTAGAAAATAGTTCCGCTAGTATGCATTAACGTCGACGCTATGTATGAATGAGTACTGTGATCCATTGATAAATATGTATGTGTGAGTGTAGTATCCAATGCAACGAATATAAACAAGGAGTCAGAAAATAATTCAGAAAACAAATAGTTCAAGCATTCATTCTCTCATCTTAACAGTAAAAGAATAAAGCATTCATTAACCACAAACAGTCTTTCAAACAAACAAACACAGAAGATATTACATGTGGTGACCGCCGACTTTAATTGAACACGCAACAATCTGTCAAGAAACTTACCCTTGCATGCATACCATTCAAGATACCAGGATCCTACTTATGAAGCAGATGTCGAGATATCAATTAGCATAATTCCAGTAGAGGATCAATACTCTCTCAGCACCACCACTACCAGTACATGGAGCAGTTCCATCGCTGAAGTCATAATCTATCTGAAGTCACGGTTGTATAAAGTTTTTTTCTGTTCTAAATTTTTCTGCCATCAAAGTAGACTACTACAGCATTTAAAGAAAGTATTTCAACGCCTATATCATTACGGTTTACTATCAAATTAAAAAAACAATCTTTGAAGCCAAAGAACTAACTTGTCTCGACCACACAGTGAAGAGTGATGGAGTTACGCCGCAAATTTCAACAGGAGAAGCTATTCATAACTTTCCAATCCTTAGAATGCAACAAGAATTATGCCATTTCGTTGGCATAAATTGTCGATTTAAACCTGAGCTAAACCTATTTATTCCAGAAAAAGTTTCAGAACCCTACAAGAAACCCACACAACAGTGTGTCGCAAAACGTATAATTACAAATCGGTTGTTGTGAACTTCAATAAACGGTCGTACCAAAAATTCGTTACTTCGTGTGATCGGGAATCGTGTGATACAGGGAATACATAGCAGATAAACTCGGATGCAGCCCATTATAAATCCTTCTTATGTTTTTTTGTGACGTTTATGTATAGAACGTTCGCAATTACTTTTTGTTACCTTTTAGACATATTCGTGTACATACATTTACTATTTTCCTTTTATGTTGCATATACGATTATGATCCAACCAACAACCTACAACAAATACAAGTCCAACAGAATCCTCATACGTTCCTCTTAGGTTAAGTTTTGTAGTTTTTAGTTATTTACATTTTGCAACGAGCCCTAAAATTAAGAATCTGCTGTCTTAATTTTAACCGTTTTCAATTATCTCATTCAATTCTCATGTTATTCTTATTAGCTCATTTCTATTGGTTAAGTTCTTATCATTGTAACGAACATTAACATTAGAGCCCTGTAATAACTTTAATTAATTGTAAAACCAGCCAAAGAAAAAAACGCGGTTTTTACGTATCTATCAAATTGCTGTACAATCACAACCGCATCTTATGCGTACATTCACTAGTTCTTTCCAATCCTGTCCTCAAGCAAACTGATGGAGACTTTTTCTGCTGGAAAAATTCTAAAAAACAAGGGAGCAATAAATGTGATGATCACCGTTGCCTTGGATACTTTGTAGTATCTAAGGAAACGAATGTAAACGAGGGATCAGAAAATAATGCAGAAACCAAATAGTTCAAGCATTCATTCTCTCATCTTAACAGTAAAAGAATAAAGCTTTAATTAATCACAAAGAATCCTTCAAACAAACATACAAAGAAGATATTACAGTACTTTTATACTAAAAAATTTAATCAAGTTCTTGAAATTTATCGTTTGATTACTACGGAAAATGACCTTTGTACTTTTCCACCTTATTTGGAAACCATTCACTTTCCCCAGAAATTAACTTTTCCGTATTATGTTGCGTTGTCTCACTTGTTCGAAAATCCTGTTAACCTTACTCTAAACATTTATATACAAAATGAATTCAGTTATAAAGTCCTACTTTGATGTATAATTTGTAAAATTTGTTTGATGTATATGCTAGTAGATCAGAGACCTTACTAATTATCGGAGACTTTAATATTGACCTATTAAAGGATTCATATTATGAAAATAGGCTGAGAACTTTAATTAAAAATAATGGACTACATCAGATTATCGACCAACCTACAAGAATCACTAAGGACAGTGCTACCCTCATAGATCTTCTTGTATCTAATGAAAAAACCATTGATGCCCAGGTACACCATGTTCCAAAAATAACCGATCACCCAATAACTGTAAATGCAAAAGTGAAAGAAAAATATGAAGTATATACAATACAACACAGAGACATGAGCAACTTCAATGAAATGCAATTTCAATTAGATATAATGGATCAACCATGGAATCCGAACTGTACAAACACCAATCAACTAGCAGAAACATTAGTTAAAACCATAATGGACACACTAAACAGGCATGCTCCAACTGTTAAAAAAACCATTAAATGTCAATGGAGTTGTAAGCGTTGGTGGACCCCAGAAATAGCCTTGGAAATTGAAGAAAGGGACAGATTATATAAAAGAGCAGTCTTTACACAAGAAGAAAGTGATATGAATAGGTATAGACAACAAAGAAATGGAATTGTTAGTTTGATCAGGAATCACAAGAGAAATTATTATCAAGAAAAAATGATGATATGAAAAATAACTCAACAGAAATGTGTAAAACAGTTAAAGAATTAATTAAAGGAGGCCATAACAGACAAAAAAAGGTAGGTATTATTTTTGACAATGAGTTAGAAAAAAAGGAAATTCAAATTGCAGAAAAATTCAATATTTACTTTATTAACAGCATAGAACAAATTATTACATTAACAAATTTAACCCAAATTGAAACTGATTTAAGCCACATTAATGTGCATCAATGCAAGTTTGAGAAATTTTTACCAATAGGGTTTTTGGAGTTAAAAAAAAGTATAAACAATTTACCTAATAAGAATAGTAGTGTCGATGGTATTACCGTAAAGATTAGCTTTCAATGTAATAGGACAGAGATTTTTGCATCTAATTCAAATGAGTCTAGAAAGTGTATCCTTCCCAGAAACCTTGAAGACATCCCATATTATCCCCATTGAGAAGATAATCAACACTAACAAATGTGAAGAATACAGACCGATCAACATGGTGCCATCTTATGAAAAATTATTAGAGACCGTAGTAAATATCCAGTTTCGTGACTACATTGAAGTGAACAAACTGTTAACACCTTTTCAATCAGGGTTTCGGAAAAATAATTCATGTGAAAGTGTAATACAATCAGTTCTTTTGAAATGGAAAAATGCTATTTACAAGAAGAAGATGATAGGTGTAGTTTTTCTAGACTTTAGACGTGCTTCTGAGACTATTAATAGAGATCTATTATTATTGAAATTAAAAACATATGGGTTTGGCCCAATAGTTATAAAATGGTTTAGTGGATATCTCAAAAACAGATTTAAAAAAACTAGATACTTTAATACTACATCTTCACCTAAAAAAACTACTTTTGGCGTTCCACAAGGAACTGTATTAGGCCCTGATTTATTTGTACTATACATAAATGATATTGTTAATGTAATTAATAAATGTAACATTCAATTATTTGCAGATGACACTTTAATATATTTTATAGGAGATGATATTGAAAAAGTAATAAATATCATCAATGATGAATTAGTAAATGTATATAACTGGTTAGGTAAAAATAGTCTTTCTTTAAATGTAAATAAAACAAAATTCATGATAATAAAAAATAAGTTTAACGAAATTGATACATCTAGTCATGTGGAAATACAAATTAATAGTCAAAAAATAGAACAAGTTTATGAGTGGAAGTACTTAGGCGTAATAATAGATTGTCACTTAACATTTTCTAGTCATTCAAACTATGTTATCAGTAAAGTTGCAAAAATAGTAAATTTCATGGGTAGAATAAGCCAAAATCTTAGCAAGTGGTCTAAATTATTACTATATAAAACAATAATACTTCCCCATTTTAATTATTGTGCTAGTATACTTTACCTCCTAAATAATACTGAAATTAACAATCTTCAAAAAAAAGAAAATTGTGCATTAAGAATAATATTAAAATGTAGTAGGTATACTAGCATAAGAGGAATGTTGCAAGTTACATCTTTGTTAAGTGTTAAGGAAAATATATTTTATAATACGATGATAATAATATTTAAAACAAAAAACCGAATATATCCAGAGCACATTTTAAATGAATTTACTATTCGTAGAAGATGTTCATGATCATAATACTAGAAGTAAAAATAATTTTTATGTTCATACAGTAACAACAAATATAGGACAAAATAATCTGTTTCATAAAGGTTTAGTTGAATATAATTCACTTCCAGCTAATGTAAAAAACTGTACATCTTTAACATTATCTAAGAAACAGTGTAAAAAATATGTAATAAATTATATTAATATTTAAGAAATTATAATGTATTATATGGAATTTATCTAGTTATATGCTATAAATATAGTATATTATTAATAAATATTAAAACCTTCAATTTTACAAAGCCAGAGAATATTTACAAATGTGAAAAGAACTCGCATACGAGATGATGTAATTCTTACGTCACTTTTCTCCATCAAATATTAAATGCGAGCTATTATAACCAACCGTATATAAAACAAAGCTTAACATATGCGTCATGGCAATGTTGCCAGATCCAGGGCTTAGGAAGTCTGTAGAACATAGCGGGTTTGATAGCGTCTTGTATAAAAATATACGATATACACTTGAGAAAGGCGCGACGCCCCCTATAGTTCATTGTGATGAACTACGGTTGTATAAAACTTTTTACAGACCCTACTTTTCCAAACCCAAATTGTATATTTTTTTATTGCAGTTTTAGGTAAACCTTATCCTGTAGACATCGAAAACATAGGAGAACGTTGCCAGACCCAAGCCCGGGTCTGGGAGCGTCGAAAATGGTCCGACAAGTCGGTAGAATATAGCGAAACGGGTATGTATAAGCGGTTAAACAAATATATATATATATATATATATATATATATATATATATATATATATATATGTAGTCTACATCGTGTAACCACGCGAAGCAGAAGGAAGTTAGAAGTGACCTGAAGATGGCAAGTGTGATCTTGCCGAAACGTCGTCAACCATTGTCTGGTTCCTCTAGGAGCCGAATAGTGAATACGCGGAGTGAAACCCGGAAAAGTGGTAAAGTATCATATAATATCCGCGGAAACTTTAAATGTAACATATATATATATATATATATATATATATATATATATATATATATATATATATATATATATATATATATATATATATAGGGAAAAATGGCACGGCCAGTTTCTTATTTTAAGATGAGGAGGATGAGGCAGTTTGATTTTATTTTATACAGAGTAAACTGTAAAAATCTTATAATCCGCACACTGATGTAGACAAATAAATGAAGTGCTGTTAGTATGTTGTTTAATTTGATTCTCAAGACAATCGTTCTCATACATACGTTCAGAATTATGGAAATTTGCTAATAAAAAGCTACAATCCTTAAACTTCTATAAAAAACATATAATTTTTAATATCTGTATTTTGATGTCTATTGCAAACTTTTGAAAAAATGAAGTCAGAAGTTTTTTCGCTTCCATCCAAATGCCGTCTTTATTTAATTACGGGTTCGCGTCAAAGTTAGCAGAAACTCACTTTTAATTTCTGTATAGCCTTCTGGAGCCTTCTTCTGTTTGTTATGTTTAATTGCCCCCTTTACGGCTGCTTGTAAACGCAGTAACCTTGACTCCACAAATTTGCGCTCTTTGCATGGAAATGATTTACTTGTATCTTCAGTCAAGGATTTCAATTTATTCAAATAAGTTTGGAGACGATGGTTCCTGCATTCAGGTTTCTCTACTGTTACATTGCCATAGGCATATATTTGAGAATCTTACACTTACTATAGGTACTACTTCATCGCCAATCATTCCATACATGGACATACTCGTATACTTGATTTAAATTCTTGGACCAAAATCTCTGGCTCTATGCTTGAAAACTTCCCAGAATAATTCGTAGTACATATGGAATTTTTTTCATTCAAATTTAGTTTTTCTACCACAATGAACACAGTATTTATTTTCCACACCCCCTGCAACAGAATACCGCACTCGCAGAAGAAAACTATTGTTTCCATCATGTTGCATCAACCACTACAGCCTTCTTCTGCAGCCTTTTTCATTTCTTCTGTAAATACCTCTCGAAATTGATTAACAACAGTAACATGGCGATTTTGACAAGTTTTCGATGCCTTACAAAGGACATTCATGTAACCCAAGAATTCTTCAAGGTTGTCATAATCTTACCCAATCGCCATTATTCCACGAACAATCAATGAACTTAAATTAGCGTTATAAATAACGCTGATTTAAGTCCATCTATCTAAATTCTTCTATCTATCTATCTAAATCATTCTATCTAAAGATAGTGACCATCCGTTTCTATCAGGAAATGCAAGAAGTATCTATTACACATATAGCATTAGAGGTGCAATTTAGAAATCAGTCCTGTTCTAGTTTTTTCCAGGCTTGTAATCTACGCATAGTGGTGCCCTATATATATATAGGGCACCACTATGCGTCCCCCCATGTAAAATCTTAGGTTCAAGCAGCGTCCGGATATATATATATATATATATATATATATATATATATATATATATATATATATATATATATATATATATATGAATAGATAGATTAATGCGCGTATATAAACATATAACAAAGGGATAATAATGGGAATTCGCGCAATAGATTTATAAAAGAAAGTTAGTTGCAGCCGTATACACGTGTTTCGCACTTATTAGTGCTCATCAGTACGGCATAGCAGAAAGAAGAAATAAAATTTAAGCAACAAACTGGAAACAATGTATAACACAAGGTTTCACAGATAGTAGCCAACCACACATTTGTAGTTTCGGCTCGAAGATATTGAGTTTTCAATACAACAACAAACGTCACTACGGAGGTAGCTATAGCCACTACCGTGAGACAACCTAATCCCAAAACATATCAATATGAATAGATAGATTAATGCGCGTATATAAACATATAACAAAGGGATAATAATGGGAATTCGCGCAATAGATTTATAAAAGAAAGTTAGTTGCAGCCGTATACACGTGTTTCGCACTTATTAGTGCTCATCAGTACGGCATAGCAGATAGAAGAAATAAAATTTAAGCAACAAACTGGAAACAATGTATAACACAAGGTTTCACAGATAGTAGCCAACCACACATTTGTAGTTTCGGCTCGAAGATATTGAGTTTTCAATACAACAACAAACGTCACTACGGAGGTAGCTATAGCCACTACCGTGAGACAACCTAATCCCAAAACATATCAATATGAATAGATAGATTAATGCGCGTATATAAACATATAACAAAGGGATAATAATGGGAATTCGCGCAATAGATTTATAAAAGAAAGTTAGTTGCAGCCGTATACACGTGTTTCGCACTGCTATGCCGTACTGATGAGCACTAATAAGTGCGAAACACGTGTATACGGCTGCAACTAACTTTCTTTTATAAATCTATTGCGCGAATTCCCATTATTATCCCTTTGTTATATGTTTATATACGCGCATTAATCTATCTATTCATATTGATATGTTTTGGGATTAGGTTGTCTCACGGTAGTGGCTATAGCTACCTCCGTAGTGACGTTTGTTGTTGTATTGAAAACTCAATATCTTCGAGCCGAAACTACAAATGTGTGGTTGGCTACTATCTGTGAAACCTTGTGTTATACATTGTTTCCAGTTTGTTGCTTAAATTTTATTTCTTCTATCTGCTATGCCGTACTGATGAGCACTAATAAGTGCGAAACACGTGTATACGGCTGCAACTAACTTTCTTTTATAAATCTATTGCGCGAATTCCCATTATTATCCCTTTGTTATATATATATATATATAAATATATATATATATATATATATATATATATATATATATATATATATATATATATATATATATATATATATATATATATATATATATATATACTAGTTGGGAAATCTTTTGACTTTATTAATTAATATAATTGTTATTGAGGTTGAAGTCAATAGTATTTCAAAGAAAACTCTTAGTTAATAAGTACTAAGCTTTCGCAATATATTTATTTGCTTCTTCAGAGTACTGTAATATAATGTAATAAAGATGATATGGTTTTTAACATAGAAAATAATTATAAATTACTTACATTAACGTGAGACTATATAATACAGGTCGCAAAACTTATTATAGAGATCATTAGTTATATAAAATATGAATCATCAAATATGACAATTTTTGAATTTTTCAAACACGTCAAAAAAGAATAACATGGGAAGCCATGTTAATTCTTATATACTACAATAAAGGTGAAAAGATTATTATTTTTGTTAAAAGTAAAATAGAAATTAAGGGAAAAGATTGTATTAACATATGCAGATTTAAAATTATAAAAAGATTACCAATATTTTAAATGAATGCAAAAAATAGTAGTTTAAATATTCAAAGGAGATCTCAAAATAAAAACGACATCAAATAAGAGTAGAATTGTTACTAATAGTCCTAAATTTGTTAATTTCCAAATATAACAAATAATTATATATACTACTTAAGTTATGTAAGTCAGTTTTTTTATTTAGAGTATTAGCATCAACTTTTATATAAAACATTTCTAAAAATGATCTCTTTGTGAGATTGTTTTGTGTACAAAGGACTCTTGCATTGTCAAAATCCCACTTATGTCCAGTGTTAATAGTATGTTCTGTTAAAGCACAAGTATTTACCATTCTCCGACAATCACTTTTATGAGAAGTTATTCGCCCTAATAAGTTTCTAGATGTTTGACCTACATAAGTACTAGTACATCTTAAACAAGAAATACTATAAACTATGTTAGATTTTTCAAAATTAGTCAAAGGACATTTTTTCTTAGTGTAAACTCTAGATAAGGTTTTAACATTTTTGGTAGCAATTTTAATGTTTGTGTTTTTGAAAATATTTGAAATTTTAGAAGTAAGTTGTTCAACAAAAGGTAACGAGCTAAAAACGGGCAATGGATCCTGATCAACATTATTGGATATAAGTATGGTATTCTGAGTGACATTATTGTTATTGGAAACAGGATTTTGATAATTATTATTATGTTGCTGGACTTGAAAGATGTTAGAGTCAGTATTAAAAAGAAGTTTATTAACAAGATGAAAGGGATAAGAATTTTCAAGTAATATATTCTTCAACAAACTTAAACTTTCATTACGAAAAGTAGAATGTGACAGTTTAACAGCTCTGTTTTTTAAAGCTAAAATCAAGTTAATTTTCTGTTTAGTAGGATGATAAGACCAATAATTTAAGAATCTATTACTACTAATTGGCTTACGATACCATTTAGATCGTACAATGTTATCTTCATTGCGAATTAAGCACATATCTAAGAAAGTGATGGTTTTATTTATCTCAATCTCCGATGTGAATTGGAGATGGATATTATAATTATTGAATATGGTAATAGTCTGTTCCACTTTATCTTCTGGTATGGTCAAGATAAGATCATCCACATATCTTTTAATGAATGGAATGTTGAAGGGGATATCAACTAGACAATCCCTAACAAGGTCATCAAGGACGTGATTAGCTAGAATGGGAGAAATACAAGATCCCATTGGAGTACCAAAAATTTGTTTGTAATAAGAGTTATTGAACATGAAAAAATTGGACTCAAAGATAAAATTAAGGATTTCAATAAATGAATTTAACTCAAGTAAACAATGACTGGAAATCGAGTCCCAGTGTCTCCTGATACTGTCAGTAACAACAGATAATGATAAATTAGTGAACAAAGAAACAACATCAAAACTGACCAAATTGTAACCTTCTGGAAGTTGAAAATCATTTATAAATTCACTAAAGGCAAAAGAATCTTTGACATAGAATTCATTAGAAATGTCATAGGAGTTAGTCAAAATACTTGTCAAAAACTGAGCGAGCCAAAAGTCCATAAGCCTGTGTTATCAATGAGACCTATAGTCTCTTCAATAAACGCTCCTAATTATAAACTCGCTCAGTTAGTTAATGTAAGTAATTTATAATTATTTTCTATGTTAAAAACCATATCATCTTTATTACATTACATTACAGTACTCTGAAGAAGCAAATAAATATATTGCGAAAGCTTAGTACTTATTACCTAAGAGTTTTCTTTGAAATACTATTGACTTCAAAAAAAAAAATATATATATATATAACAAAGCTATAATAATGGGAATATATATATATATATATATATATATATATATATATATATATATATATATATAACAAAGGGATAATAATGGGAATTCGCGCAAGAGATTTATAAGAGAAAGTTAGTTGCAGCCGTATACACGTGTTTCGCACTTATTAGTGCTCATCAGTACGGCATAGCAGATAGAAGAAATAGAATTTAAGCAACAAACTAGAAACAATGTATAACACAAGGTTTCACAGATAGTAGCCAACCACACATTTGTAGTTTCGGCTCGAAGATATTGAGTTTTCAATACAACAACAAACGTCACTACGGAGGTAGCTATAGCCACTACCGTGAGACAACCTAATCCCAAAACATATCAATATGAATAGATAGATTAATGCGCGTATATAAACATATAACAAAGGGATAATAATGGGAATTCGCGCAATAGATTTATAAAAGAAAGTTAGTTGCAGCCGTATACACGTGTTTCGCACTTATTAGTGCTCATCAGTACGGCATAGCAGATAGAAGAAATAAAATTTAAGCAACAAACTGGAAACAATGTATAACACAAGGTTTCACAGATAGTAGCCAACCACACATTTGTAGTTTCGGCTCGAAGATATTGAGTTTTCAATACAACAACAAACGTCACTACGGAGGTAGCTATAGCCACTACCGTGAGACAACCTAATCCCAAAACATATCAATATGAATAGATAGATTAATGCGCGTATATAAACATATAACAAAGGGATAATAATGGGAATTCGCGCAATAGATTTATAAAAGAAAGTTAGTTGCAGCCGTATACACGTGTTTCGCACTGCTATGCCGTACTGATGAGCACTAATAAGTGCGAAACACGTGTATACGGCTGCAACTAACTTTCTTTTATAAATCTATTGCGCGAATTCCCATTATTATCCCTTTGTTATATGTTTATATACGCGCATTAATCTATCTATTCATATTGATATGTTTTGGGATTAGGTTGTCTCACGGTAGTGGCTATAGCTACCTCCGTAGTGACGTTTGTTGTTGTATTGAAAACTCAATATCTTCGAGCCGAAACTACAAATGTGTGGTTGGCTACTATCTGTGAAACCTTGTGTTATACATTGTTTCCAGTTTGTTGCTTAAATTTTATTTCTTCTATCTGCTATGCCGTACTGATGAGCACTAATAAGTGCGAAACACGTGTATACGGCTGCAACTAACTTTCTTTTATAAATCTATTGCGCGAATTCCCATTATTATCCCTTTGTTATATATATATATATATAAATATATATATATATATATATATATATATATATATATATATATATATATATATATATATATATATATATATATATATATATATATACTAGTTGGGAAATCTTTTGACTTTATTAATTAATATAATTGTTATTGAGGTTGAAGTCAATAGTATTTCAAAGAAAACTCTTAGTTAATAAGTACTAAGCTTTCGCAATATATTTATTTGCTTCTTCAGAGTACTGTAATATAATGTAATAAAGATGATATGGTTTTTAACATAGAAAATAATTATAAATTACTTACATTAACGTGAGACTATATAATACAGGTCGCAAAACTTATTATAGAGATCATTAGTTATATAAAATATGAATCATCAAATATGACAATTTTTGAATTTTTCAAACACGTCAAAAAAGAATAACATGGGAAGCCATGTTAATTCTTATATACTACAATAAAGGTGAAAAGATTATTATTTTTGTTAAAAGTAAAATAGAAATTAAGGGAAAAGATTGTATTAACATATGCAGATTTAAAATTATAAAAAGATTACCAATATTTTAAATGAATGCAAAAAATAGTAGTTTAAATATTCAAAGGAGATCTCAAAATAAAAACGACATCAAATAAGAGTAGAATTGTTACTAATAGTCCTAAATTTGTTAATTTCCAA
This sequence comes from Agrypnus murinus, assembly GCA_929113105.1. Lineage (NCBI taxonomy): Eukaryota > Metazoa > Arthropoda > Insecta > Coleoptera > Elateridae > Agrypnus > Agrypnus murinus. The sequence continues at coordinate 210,284 of OV816027.1, forward strand.
ATATAACAAATAATTATATATACTACTTAAGTTATGTAAGTCAGTTTTTTTATTTAGAGTATTAGCATCAACTTTTATATAAAACATTTCTAAAAATGATCTCTTTGTGAGATTGTTTTGTGTACAAAGGACTCTTGCATTGTCAAAATCCCACTTATGTCCAGTGTTAATAGTATGTTCTGTTAAAGCACAAGTATTTACCATTCTCCGACAATCACTTTTATGAGAAGTTATTCGCCCTAATAAGTTTCTAGATGTTTGACCTACATAAGTACTAGTACATCTTAAACAAGAAATACTATAAACTATGTTAGATTTTTCAAAATTAGTCAAAGGACATTTTTTCTTAGTGTAAACTCTAGATAAGGTTTTAACATTTTTGGTAGCAATTTTAATGTTTGTGTTTTTGAAAATATTTGAAATTTTAGAAGTAAGTTGTTCAACAAAAGGTAACGAGCTAAAAACGGGCAATGGATCCTGATCAACATTATTGGATATAAGTATGGTATTCTGAGTGACATTATTGTTATTGGAAACAGGATTTTGATAATTATTATTATGTTGCTGGACTTGAAAGATGTTAGAGTCAGTATTAAAAAGAAGTTTATTAACAAGATGAAAGGGATAAGAATTTTCAAGTAATATATTCTTCAACAAACTTAAACTTTCATTACGAAAAGTAGAATGTGACAGTTTAACAGCTCTGTTTTTTAAAGCTAAAATCAAGTTAATTTTCTGTTTAGTAGGATGATAAGACCAATAATTTAAGAATCTATTACTACTAATTGGCTTACGATACCATTTAGATCGTACAATGTTATCTTCATTGCGAATTAAGCACATATCTAAGAAAGTGATGGTTTTATTTATCTCAATCTCCGATGTGAATTGGAGATGGATATTATAATTATTGAATATGGTAATAGTCTGTTCCACTTTATCTTCTGGTATGGTCAAGATAAGATCATCCACATATCTTTTAATGAATGGAATGTTGAAGGGGATATCAACTAGACAATCCCTAACAAGGTCATCAAGGACGTGATTAGCTAGAATGGGAGAAATACAAGATCCCATTGGAGTACCAAAAATTTGTTTGTAATAAGAGTTATTGAACATGAAAAAATTGGACTCAAAGATAAAATTAAGGATTTCAATAAATGAATTTAACTCAAGTAAACAATGACTGGAAATCGAGTCCCAGTGTCTCCTGATACTGTCAGTAACAACAGATAATGATAAATTAGTGAACAAAGAAACAACATCAAAACTGACCAAATTGTAACCTTCTGGAAGTTGAAAATCATTTATAAATTCACTAAAGGCAAAAGAATCTTTGACATAGAATTCATTAGAAATGTCATAGGAGTTAGTCAAAATACTTGTCAAAAACTGAGCGAGCCAAAAGTCCATAAGCCTGTGTTATCAATGAGACCTATAGTCTCTTCAATAAACGCTCCTAATTATAAACTCGCTCAGTTAGTTAATGTAAGTAATTTATAATTATTTTCTATGTTAAAAACCATATCATCTTTATTACATTACATTACAGTACTCTGAAGAAGCAAATAAATATATTGCGAAAGCTTAGTACTTATTACCTAAGAGTTTTCTTTGAAATACTATTGACTTCAAAAAAAAAAATATATATATATATAACAAAGCTATAATAATGGGAATATATATATATATATATATACTATATATATATATATATATATATATATAACAAAGGGATAATAATGGGAATTCGCGCAAGAGATTTATAAGAGAAAGTTAGTTGCAGCCGTATACACGTGTTTCGCACTTATTAGTGCTCATCAGTACGGCATAGCAGATAGAAGAAATAGAATTTAAGCAACAAACTAGAAACAATGTATAACACAAGGTTTCACAGATAGTAGCCAACCACACATTTGTAGTTTCGGCTCGAATTTTTAATGCAACAACAAACGTCACTAACGGAGGTTGTCTCACGGTAGTGGTTATAGCTACCTCCGTAGTGACGTTTGTTGTTGCATTGAAAACTCAATGTCTTCGAGCCGAAACTACAAATGTGTGGTTGGCTACTATCTGTGAAACCTTGTGTTATACATTGTTTCTAGTTTGTTGCTTAAATTCTATTTCTTCTATCTGCTATGCCGTACTGATGAGCACTAATAAGTGCGAAACACGTGTATACGGCTGCAACTAACTTTCTCTTATAAATCTCTTGCGCGAATTCCCATTATTATCCCTTTGTTATATGTTTATATACGCGCATTAATCTTTCTATTCATGTTGATATGTTATATATATATATATATATATATATATATATATATATATATATATATATATATATATATATATATATATATTGCTGTGGATGGTAGTTTCAAAATTTTGGAAAATTTTGTAAAAATCTAAAATCTTTGCTAAATACTAACACTTTTGAAATATTTTTATCAACTTTTCCAGTTAAAAGTAAATTTAAGTTATTTAATGGTGTCATTGATTACACAACCAATGTGTATACTTTTTAATAAGGTTAAATAATACATGTTTCTTTATTTATTATCAAACAGTTTAATCACCAGATTACTCAAGTATACGTAACATCCAGTTGTGCGCAAGTTATTGTTATTATCTAATTCATTTATGACTAATTTTCAAATGAGTATATCGACGGGTTATGTGATTCTTTTAAGGTTTTGTTTATGTAAATAGATAATTATTATTGCGTAAAAATATTGTGTAATTAATCTGTAATAGATGTGTCACTTTTATAAAGAATATTAATCTCCTATTATGTATTATATGAGTGTACAGTTTGTATTAGTTCGTAAGGTGACTTCAAATTGTGTAATATAATTATGTAAATAGTCAATAGTATATAAGCTTAGAAAATCATAATTTTAAGACAGTCAGGAAAATAAAGCGACGCAGTAAAGTTGTATTAAAAGTCAGGAAAATAAAGCGACGCAGTCAAGTTGTATTAAAAGTCAGGAAAATAAAGCGACGCAGTAAAGTTGTATTAAAAGTCAGGAAAATAAAGCGACGCAGTAAAGTTGTATTAAAAGTCAGTAAAATAAAGGACGCAGTAAAGTCGTGTTAAATACAATAGTAAAAATGTCAATAGATAGTTAAGTTGATTGATGAATTGAATGCGGCAAAAGTGTAAAAAGTTACAAATTGTAAAAGTGTGTAGAAGTTTATAAAGAACCAACCTTTTAAAAGTTAATTTACTTGCTAAGTAAGCAAGATAATAAATCTTCAATTAAAACTATTAATTGGTGTTTTATTTAATTAAACACAAAAACAAATACAGATTCTTCTAACAAGGGAAATTGTACCCGCAAATAATAAACAAAAGTGAGTTACCAAAATCAAGTTTTGGATGATATTATATGGGAAATCCATGCAAAAGGAAGAAAGTCAACCGGAATTGGAGACCAGCCCTGGGTCAACATAAAGTGATCTACTCTGCCAATGGTTTGGGAAAGAGGACATCTATAGTAAAAAGGATGAAGAAATATTATAAAAAGGTAGGAAGTTATTTCCTTTTTGTATTGGCATTTGCTGAAGAAAAGACTATCGTTTGTGAAGTGTAGTAAAGTGATTTGAACAATTTTAGTAATAGTTAAAAATTAATTAAGATTTCAATTTTTAAAAGTGATTTTAAATTTCAATTTGTATATTTTTTTTAATACCACAAGAATCCACATTCACCCTGAGATGAGTCTTTATTAAATATAATTCTGTTATTTTAAGTTATTTAACTGGCGCCCAACTCTCTTACGTAAACTTGAGTTAGTTAAGAACTAACGTAACATTAATTTTATATAACCATTGCATTATTAAATCTATTAAAAGGTATTTTCAAATCATATTAGAATTTATAAAAGAGGGAAGTTGAAAAGCATTTCCAAAGTTCAGTCATTTTTTTTATAGAATATTATCTACGATCAAACGGCAATTATTCACAATTTTAATATATATTATAAAATTTTTTTAAAATGATTTTTATTTTTAATTAACCCATATTACAGCATTTATTTATGTCGCGGTCAACGCGGGGCATTTGTTAATGTGGGGCAAAATACTATATTTTTTATAAATGAGATATCACTGCATTTATATATGGCGCCCAACGTGGGGCAAAATACTATATTTTTTTCTAAATGCAATATATATATATATATATATATATATATATATATATATATATATATATATATATATGTATATATATATATATTGTCACGAAATGTTATTTAATGATATTTTCCAAATTCTATATATTTCTAAATTATTTAATATTCAATTCTAATTCTTTCAAATTATAATATAATTCTTATCATCTGATACTTTGGTTGAGACGTATCCTGAGTTTGGCTAAACGTTACTAATTCCAGACGTAAGCCCAACCACAGTCTCCGTCAGAGCAATTAACATTTCCTGACTACGTGACTTTAGCTTCCTGTATTTTGGAGTACGTGATATCCGTTCCCATCAGGAACGTATATAAACTAAGGGAACCTCCCTAGTGGGGGTCGTTCGCAATAGTTAGTCAACGAGTAATGTAGTGTCAAATCGACAACCACCCAAGATGGAATCATCGGAGAATCTGGCTTCGAAGGATGATTTATCTGCGAATAAATCATCATTCCTAAATATGTAAGTTAGCTCTTTAATTAATATTTTATTTGTTCAATTGCTTTTCTCTTTATTAATACAAAACCTTATTTAAACTGTTACTATGTTTTGTGTATCATTTCTTTTAACTAATTAACATCCGATAAATACTAATCGATCCATTCCTCCGTATCTACCTCTCGTTAATATAAGCCAAGCGTATATAAGTATTTTCTCTAAATACCTGAGCAAAACCCGATACGTGACAATATATATATATATATATATATATATATATATATATATATATATATATATATATATATATCAATGATTATATATATCTTTCTTGTATGTATATATATATATATATATATATATATATATATATATATATATATATATATATATATATATATATATATATATATATATATATATATATATATATATATGCACAGTTACAATAGTAGTCAAAGCTTCAAACAGCTTTTACAAAGTTTTAGGCGCAGTATACCTATAAAAACTTATTAAACAAGTTTTGCATACCTGGCATATGGGTTTTGGGTGCTTATTGTACATAATTTAAATTACATTTAAGGTAAGTTTGATCAATACTGGTTGAATTACAAGATCAATCGACTTACCTGTAAGGAAGATCGATCGAAATTATCCGAGCTTCTCCGCCGTCTCTCATTACACCATGTAGTATACAATCTCTTACCTAATCGGTACTTTTTTAAAGAGATGCCTTACATCGCGGTTTGGGTGTGGTAGGATGGGTTGGTAATGAGGGACGGCGGAGAAGCTCGGATAATTTCGATCGATCTTCCTTACAGGTAAGTAGATTGATCTTGTAATTATCCTTTGCTTCTCCGCCATCCCTCATTACACCATGTAGATGTTTAAGGTATCCGCGATGTGAGTACTTGTCATACGCTAAGAGAATTAAATAAATTTTAATAGCATCTTATTTTGTTTTTTAATACTTTTTTTTAGTATTATACTATAACCTAATATTTCCCAACAATCATTTTTTCCTATCCTACAACTTGTAATTATTTTTTAACAATTAGTGTTACTTAACTACTAATTGCAGTAAAAATTAAACACCAATAACTTTTATACTTAATAAACGTTTTTATACGTAATTAATTATGTAACTAATAAGTTAAAAAAGAGTATTATAGGTATACTGTATATACTTTTTTTAATATATAGATATACATATTGCGCTGATATATACAAAAAAAATAATAGTATAAAGATATATATCACTACAATATATATATTTTTTAAATAACAATTTTGCCCCGTCACTAGCTCAAATTTTACCTTGGTTAAGCAATCGACAATTATCTCTCTTATCTGACATAAATTAACCTTACCTTGCCAAATTTTGGAATCAATGGGTTCACCTGTAATGATGACACCTGGGCTGGGAAAATTGTAACAAGCTGCTAAACAAATTATTTCCACACAAGAAAGAAAATGAACAACAAACAAAATTCAAAAATATAAATAGAAACACAAATTTATTTAAACACAAATAAACGACACAAATAAAAAAACTAAACAGAAAACAAGAACTACAATTCAGCCTTTTTTTTAATTGTTGGGGATTTCTACGTATTTTTATATATATCTCTAAACTATAAATCAAAATTTAAATAATAATTAAGTTTTTGTATACTAATTATATGAATTTATTAACTTTTCTTTTTTTATTATATTAGGTTGTTTTCTCAAAATGTTTAAATTTTACAATAATATTCTTAAATTGTCCCAATGTAAAATAGTTAGATAATTTCTTTTTATTAATAAAATGTTTGTCCGAAATTATTTCTTTTACTGGCCAGTATAATGAAAATTAAAATCACTTACTATTTTGCCGCACACTTGATACTTCCTTTTACCGATCCCGGGAACAACATACTGCTTTAATAACCACTACCAACCTCTTGACTGGCGGAAGTGATATAAAATGCAATGTTGCAGAAAATTAAATCTTCTTAAATTTTTATTTGTTTTGATGTTATCCAAATCAATTTTATACTTTATAATCTTCTTGAAATTACGACGAAAGCGTAAGTTACATAAATTTCTTGCACGAAATCTCATTTGTTAAATTTATAACCTCACATTGTTCTTTCAAATTATGAAAATGCATGTTTTTTATAGGTTAATCAAAATAGAAACGACACAACCTCCTCTCAATGCGTTCTGGAGATTACTAATTGTTTTTCACATTATAATTTACATTAAAACCAAATTAAAACATATAGAAACAAAAACTATACAACACTAATCAAGTAATCCTTGGATTAAATTGACATTTAACATTTTTCAATAAAATATAAATTTCTTTAAATTTTAGGTTTAATCACATAAAAAGAAACCCCAACACTTCCTTAAACTAACAATATAACATTTCTATCTCTAAAACCCCACAATAACCTACAATTTGAGTTGAACAAGCAAATTCTCACGGTCGACTAAAATTGTATTAATTTCTATTTAAATCTGTCCACATACCAATTCTACCCGTTAATCTTACACAATATGATTATTTAACTTTTCCCAATAGTTTTACATCAAAAACAAATACTTGAAAGACAAAATTAACTCAAAATGAATTTTAATATCGGTACAGGTCTGTGGACATTTTTAAATTGAATTGGCTGAAAAAACACACATAGAACTACAAAAACTTTATACAACTTACACAGCCAAGATGTTATTCAACGAAACTCCAACAATATCATGAACCTACATTAATTAAATTAGAACAGTGGCTCGATAAGCCAATACTATGAATCGCAAAAGGAAAAATCACCCATTTTGAAAATTAAGTAAGATAAGTAACTTTTATATATGCAAATCTACTCATAATAGCCCGTTTTATTTAATTATAGGTGCATTTTACCAAATTTGAGCTATTGACGGATGATTAAGAAAATAATTCAACGTACCAATCCTTGTATTAAAAATTACAATTATTAAATTATATACACACTTAAATAGTATCCTTTTGTTGAAATATAAAACTTTTTATGCATGTCAACATAATATGAATAAATTATTCCACTATAGAAACCCATTTTGAAAATTATTTTCAAAAATTGAGGTTATGTAATGAATAGATCGGAACGTTAAATAACCTTGCATGAAATGTAACTTTAACAAGAAATTATAACAAATAGGATGTATTTATCTTAACTCCTGTATTTAGCTGGCTTCAACCGTACTTCTGAAACGATAAAATAAACCTATTAACATGGATTCGTTTATGAACGCCTGAAAGATAGGCAACCCAAATTACCTATTTAATATTTCTAACTGCTGATAACACAGCAATATGTATATGGTCTACTTGTTTGTAAGAAAGTGAGGGAGAATCTGTTTGGATTTGAGAACGAAGGTTTGTTATAAAATTCGCAAACACCTCTGATTTGTCTGTTCATCCTGAAATTTCTTGTATTAAATATGTCGAAACTTAACTCGGATCGTATCGCATATGATGTAGCTGCATGTCGGGCACTGTGTGCGCTGAAAATTTTTGTATCGATTCCGATGGCTTTTAATAGCGATTTTATCTAGCTACTGATGGTTTGACTACTAGCTGGATGGAGTGACTTTTTATGAGTGAAAACTAATTTTTTCTCATTGTCAGATCGTTTGTCTTTTGCAACGTCTTTTGTGATTTTTAAATAATGGTTTAATATAGTTACCGATGCATCGTATACTTCAGGACTATCTTTAAAATGAGGCAGTGTTAAATTAGGCTGAGCCCTGGTTGGTCCAGAAGTTTTTATTTATTTTTTTCGGTATCCGTATTCCTATTCTATCCTCATGTTTTATGATGCAATTAATTATTTTTGCCATCAATTGTTTGTGACCTATAAACATTTACTAAAGCGATAAGAGTGAACTAGTTAACTAATTTCAATGTTGGTTGATTCAGATTTGCAATCGTGCGTATACAGGTTTGTCAAGTGTTCTATCGAGCTGACAAATATTTGTGGAGGAACGCTCTCATAACAATTTTCTTGCTGCCAGGGAAACGTTTTTCCACAGTGGACGTGTCTCTCTCAAAAGAGATGTAAATTATAGTTAGGAGCGTAAATGTACGTTTCTACTTTCACACCAATTCTTCTTCAGGTTTCTTTGCAGCATGATTAAGTTTTTGAAATTGAACGCTGCCCGTTCTGTTTATGCAAAGTATGGTTGTTACACTGTCTATCCTTAATTGCAAAATACAATTTTAAAGATTTTTGAAAATCTTAGCAAAAGACTTGGAACTAAAGTGCTGAATTATTATTTTTATGTTTTACTACCAATGAAAGTAATTTTTTAAAGTTCTTGTGCTTATAATTTTAGCTTCGTAATTATGATTGTTGCTATATAATGGCAGATATTTCTGTCTTTCAGAGGATTTTATGTGTAACCACCCAAGCTTTGCAGCCGGACAGCAGCTTCCAGTTTTCTTACGAATTGAGAGAATTTCCTGTTCAGACTTTTTTTTAAATTTATTAAGTCACTAGGGTGCCGTCTAACTATAATTTCTTGAATGATCCTTTGATCTTGTAAAGAACCAGGAACGTCGTGGCTTGCATAGAGGACCTTCTCCCACCACAATAAACCGAACTGTGTAGGATGGTGACGTGTTATGCCATGATTAACTAATTTTTATTAATTAATTGGTTAACGGGACTTTTCTATTTGCATTCTAAAGGTTTTATGAGTTTACCCTTTTTCTTAAAACAACGTACAAATAAACGTTATAGCATTGCCGCTACGATGAGAATATAACTGTAATACAGTTAATTAAATTAATTACAAATTAATTTAATTAATTACAAAGTATAATAAAAACCGCAATGTAGAGTAAAACACAATAATTTAGTCATTCGAAACTAAAATGTTATTGATCTACCTCTAATAACAATAAAGCAATTAGAAAAGTATCAAACTGCTGATGCTGACTAGAAAGTCACCTAAAATGTTTTATATTGACTTGGAAGCCTAAAAATGTATATTCTCTTGATGAAATGTACTAGCATTTTTCTTATAATGAACCCTATCTATCAACATTCCAGTAATTTGTTTAATGCACTCTAAACAGATTTGTTTAGGGTTTCCTATAGTAAGCCAATCGTCCAAGTAAACTATTGTTTAATATCTCTAGTTTTTAAATCTGTTAAAACTGTTTAAAATTTTAAACAGTTAAGGAGCTGTACATATACCAAACGGGATGCAAAGAAATTGATCTTAAATCGAATTTAACTTCAAAGCATAAAAAAACCTGTATTTTTGTGCAACTGGCATTAAAAAATAGGTATGCTTAAGGTCAAATGTTGCCAGATAATCGTTTTTTGTAATTAGCTTCTGAGCTATTCTGTAATCTAATTTAAAGTGGGATGCGGATATATATTCATTTAATTTTTTAAGAGTTAGTATTATAATAATAGTAATAATTGCTACAAACCAGGCCCCATATGCTAAAGCTTATGCGGGAAGGAATTAATATTATTACGCAGGCCCATCGTGCGGCTGCAACAGACTTACAGATGGTATAGCCCAAATCCCACATTTGTGTTACAGAAGGAAAAACTGCAGAAAAACCTTAACTAGATGTGCCGGTCCCGAGAGTCGAAGCCGGGCCGCTTAGGTGAGAGTCTAGAATGAGTATGAATCTGAACTTCCCAACTGTTTTTTTTGTGGCAGTAAAAAGTTTTCCTTTAATGTTTGTGTGCATATTTCGATAGCTACGTTGTCAAATAATTTTGAAATTATCTTCTCGTAACGCATTATTTCGGCAGTTGTAATTTTAAAGTTCACTTTGTTAGTTTGTACGGGTACATTGTTGAATAATATTTCATAGCCCTTGATCCAATCTAAATTGTTGTTTTTTGTGAATTTTCACCCATTGTGAACATATACGTCAAGGGCACCTGCGTATGGTTTAGTTACTAGTTTTTAAAATATCTTCTGTATGTCTTCCTTGTCGTCAGCTGATTATTTCTTCTTCTTCGTTTCTAGTTTCGAGTAAGTGTTCTGCTTGTATCTGTTTCTCGGCGCCCCTCGCTTGTAATTTAAATGCTGCGAATAGTTCCTACTTCGTGTTGTTAGCTGTTGATTACAGAAGGGCTTCTTTTTCGCAATAGTTTTTCTTGTAAATCAGTACCAAACAACATATCTGTAATTGGAGTGTCAAATATAAGTTATTTTGTTGACAACTTAGAAGCGAAACGAGTGTAAGGTGTGTGCAATTAGTTTTACTGCATCTGCGATTGTGCTAACTCTTCATTTGTGCTCGGGTTGCCGACTATTTCTAACCCTGAAGCACTTTCCTTCTTTAGGAATATCTCCTAAAATTGACACGCCATTTTAGGAAGAGCTATGTCACCATTCTCCGATTCAGGAGTTTGGTGAACTTGAGCCTCAACCGTCTGTGCCACATCTGCAAATGCGATAAACGGTTAGGCTTTGTATGGTTACGTTATTACGTATTATATAGCTTATCAAATGCATTAATATTTTTCCAAAACATCTGCTAATGTCTGGAATTGTTTATACGTTTATGTGTTTTTTTTTTATTTATATATAATTTAATATAATTTATATATAATTACGTATATATTTCCAACGTACTTATTAGTATATATACACACACACACCTTATATAAGATGTCTGCATTTGTTAGTCAACGCTAAATAAATCCTTTTTTTGGTAATTATAATTTTCAATGCATCTGAAAATGCATCGATAATTACTTAAAATTTCAATTGTATGTGATCACATAAATATTGAAAACTATTTAGTAAGTTTTACTTTACAATTACGTGATGCATTTTTGCTGAACTTCCGTCAACAAGGAGTAATTGTCAAATTTTTCCTTAATTTCCTCTAGTCGTTAGCATAGTGTTTTGTATTTCTTGTCTTCCCGTCTTCCCATTATTTGCTGTTCGGATGACCTCGCGCTATCACTAAAACTACTGTATTTCGGCATATTTTCACTTAATCTTTTAATAATTCAGCACTACTACTATAAATACGTGTGTACACCGAACGGTACGAAATTGTAATGAATCATGGTTATTGATAAGTTACAGGTGCCAGTTAGGATGATACATTGTTCGGCATGTCTTTAAAAAAGTACCGATTAGGTAAGAGATTGTATACTACATGGTGTAATGAGTGACGGCGGAGAAGCGAAGGATAATATTTATTTTATATATAAATTTTTATGGCAACTGAAAGAACATGCGATTTTTCCACTTTGCATCTTAACTATTGCAGTTATAAGTTATAACAATCAGACCGGTGCCATTTTGTAGCTATTTTTATTACAAATCATATACATAATACTGAACATCTTTTCGTAGGAAGTCATCTTGATGAGCTAGGAAGAAAAACTGCTTCGAAAATGGTTGTACGCGCCGTAAATTGTTAATAGCTTTTCTGCTGCCGCTACATGATTTAGTACGCAACTACATATATTATTCTACACTATTCTGAGTAGGTTTGCTCAATAAAATAGCTGTTAACACGAAAATGCACACCTCACATCTCTATTGACTGGACTATTGAGAAATACCTAAGGCTTAATATTATTATACAAGTTGCCGGATCAAATTAATTAATGATCATTTTTTTGTTATCCCCCATCATAGCAGTTAGGGTCAATCCACATGAAGTAGTGCAGTACTGGCAGCTCAACCATCTCAAAAAAGGATAATTTTTTGTGTTACCGCACCAGCACCTAAGCATTGTTAGATCAAAATCACTGTTATTTTATTTTTAGTCCTTTTAATTGAAATATGGCAGTCATATTGGTTTCGTGGTGCACGTTTCTTGCACTTTTTTTATGTAAACGTAAATCTTAAAAACGGTTGGTGCCTATGAGTCAGTCTTAGATTGATGTTTTCGCGAGTTTTTCAGTTTATTTGTATGTGTTTTTTGGACTTTTACATAACGAAATGGCTCGTTATTGTGTAGTTTGTAAATTGAATAAAAAAATAATTAATTTCACAGGTAAGAATTTGCTTCATGCATTGGCGTGGTGCTATTGCTAATTTTTGTAAAAATAGTGGTAGATAAACTTTCTTTTATTTAAAATGGAATTAACTTTAACATAATTACAATATTTTTTATAGATTTCCAAAGGATCCTAAAAGAAGAAATGAATGGATTTGAATTTAGGTTTAGCAAATTAAATTTGAAAGAGCTGAAGTCTATTCAAATCATTTTAAAACAAGTGATTTTGTTATTCGAACCTTTAGTAGAAAAGTTCCATTTGCTGCAACTTCTCTGTTAGTAAAAAAGGTAAAGTAATTATTAAGTGTACCTAACATAACCACACGTAACTGCAAATTTTAATTTAATTAATTAGCATTAATGAGCATGAAATATTATTATTGAAAATTTAATATAGAAATCACTGTTATGTATGAATTGAATTATCCATCTTAGTTTTTGTTTATTTTATATATTTAGTGTTATAACAGAAATTCATTCTTCTAAGTATACTTGTTTATAGTTCGGGGACAGTTGAAGACGATCATTAACAGACAGTGAAGGAAAATAACCTTTAATTATTAGAACTACTCTTCCTCCTAGAAGATAAATCTATATATTTATTAATTACGTAATTAACTAATCGTAAGATGTTACTAAATATTTTTTAGTCTAGTGTTCTTAGTAAATCTTTTTGCTGGTTAATTTATTTGTAGCTGCTATTAGTAATTTTTAAAAGGCTGCTTTTTCAGGATAAACCTTGACGGCTTGGGACTTACCTCTTCAAAAATATAAATAAACCATCTATATCGGTATCTTCCAGAACATTAACATTTTTGTTTGCTGTTTATGTTGTTTAATTATAAATAAACTAGGGAAACCTCGTCAAGACATGACGGTCAAAAGGATTGAAGGGTTTCTTTATATACAACATTCGTTGTCTCTGATTACAATTATTATGATGATTTAAATAAACGCAACCAAACATAACCAGTTGAGAATTCTAAGCCTAGCAGTCCTACATACATACGGAAATTCTACCTTACGAAATGATAAGAATAAAATCGATCTTGTTTAAAAAATTCTTTGAAACGTCTATTAGTATATATTTCAAAAACATGACAAAATAGTGTTGGCAAATTTCCGGAAATTATTTTTTGGTAACTTTCCTTGGAAATATTCTGGAAACTTATTGAAATAGTAAATGTCAAAAAAAAGTTGATTCCCAAAGTGAGTTTCGTAGAACCCTGGAGTTTTGTGGAAATATTTTGGGGTTCCGCGGGAACAGTTGTAAGTCCTGTTATATCACAAAAAGATACCACTTTTTAGACTTTCCTACAATAACGGCTAATTACTATTTTATTTGTTGGTGACTTTTGCTACCACATATTTATGTGAAATAAAAAACAAAATATTGCAATAAACTGGATGCTACACAGCGAAAGCTTCAATATAAAGAAGAATCACGTAAATCGGTCCAGTGGAACTCATAAATGAACTGGAACAAAAATCAGCCTTGCGTTTGAAATGTATCGATTTATTTAATATAAGGTATTTACAGGAATAAATCCCAAGAACAAATACTTATTTATGAACACACAGTATATGTAACTAACAAAAGCTAAGTGAATGAAACCTTTAAGTAGTAGAGTTTTTATTAATTATAAAAATATGCTAATATATGTTATTATTATTATTGCATTTTGTTATTAATACATATGCAGTTTAAAAGAAAAAAATGCGGTTGTCAACTAATGCGGGTTTGATGCAAACTTTTATAATCGTGAATAGTTCTAAAAGCTACCAACGCTGGGGACTGAGAGGGCGCTTCAAGTAGATATTCGTTCCCTTGCGTATCAAAATAAATGTTTTAGACTTATTTATTTAAAAATATAAAACTTAATGAAATACAGATATTAAGTAGTGTTGATTAATATACAAAACTAAAGCTTCAATATAAAAAAAGAATCACGTAAATGGGCCACTGTACATATTTATACGAATTACGAATATTCTAAAATAATTGTTCATTCAATTATGAAAACAAAGACAATCCTGAAAATCATTATGACAAGAGAAACCATATCAAAATGACCCCACTTTTTTTTAATTGGATGAACACTTATTTTAGAATAATCGTAATCCGTATAAATATGTACAGTGTACCAAGTTCTGGCAGTATGTATTGAACTTGACACCACACCACACAAAATTATGCTAAAATTATGTTCATATTATATCATAGTCATAAACAATTATTATTATAGAAATTATAATTATAGCAATACAGTCAATTTTACGCGTTTTGCGTTATTTTAATTTCTTTCATAAATATCTCGATAACTCAAAATCTGTCCATTTTTCGATGTTGTGCCCATGGTGACATTGTTTAATTATTAACTATTAAAACTATTTTTTCCAAAAATTTCCCCCCAAAAAAATAGTTCTCTGGATCCGCCACTGTATTCGTAAATACTTGAACCGGCGTTTTCCGGAAAAAATGTTATTAAAATGAAATACAATTTAAATAAAACTTTTAATACTATTGTAAAGAAAAAAACAGTTCTCTATCAAATGGTACCGTAAAATTAACAAGTTCCCATTTAAAAAATAATTGCGGACTCAACTGCATAACTCAAAAACAATTGAAGAATAAAAAATTTCAAGTATTCTAATAAAAATGTAGTTAAAAATTTCCTAAAAACTTTTGTTTAAACATCATTTCCTAAAATGAATATTAACGACAATAAATCACCGTCTCCATACTTTTAACTAACCCTGTATAATAATAACTCAACACAGTGTTAACATTACAATAAAATTAATTTATTCAACGATACTAATGGAGGTGGTAATGTATTTAAAATACATGGCCGAGCTTTATGGTTATTTACAACATTTATTTACAGTCTTCAACTGAGCATAACTTTATTCTTAGGCTAATATCAACGTTTAGATTTTTACCACATTTCCCATCATATACTTCTTAATTTGCACGTAATATAAAAAATTCTATTAGTACCCATCTGAGATATTAAGGGCCAAGTGTCCAAAAATGGAAAAACGAGAATTTCAAAAGCCTAAAAATTCCAAAATACTGAAGTTTCAGATTTAAGATATTTTATACATAAACAACCCCTACCCGTGTACCTTTAAAAAGAAAATCAGCCCTAAGACTTCACCTTTATCTGGAAATATGTCCCCCAAAAGCGGAAATTTTGCAAAACCGTTGTTAAACTTCAGAGTTAAATCACACCAATAAGCATCAAAAAACTGCAAGAAATGTCGTGCACCATGAAACAGATATGGCTGCCATATTTCAATCAAAAGGAATGAAAATAAAATAATAGTGGCTTGGATCTACTAATACGTAAGGGTGATAACACACAAAAAACTATCCTCGTTTGAAATGGTCGAGCGACCAGTAATGCACCACTTCATATGGATTGACCCTAACTGCTATGATGGGGAATGACAAAAATGACCATTAATTTGATCCGGCAAGCTTTATAATATCAAAGCTTAGGTATTTCTCAACTTATATTAACAAACAGTGATAATACAAGAAGTATTAATTGTATTCCTTACTTTATTTACAGACTGTATAGAAAGAAATGGACTCCTACCTTAGTAAATATTCTTCAATAATAACAAAATATTTAGGGAAGCGAATATTTGAATGTGTGAACATTCTCTTTTTATACTGGTACAAAAAATGATTACTTTTATATAGTTTATATGGTGAACAATAACAGTTCCTAAATGGCATCATTTTTGTACAAAATAATTTGATATAGCATTCTATTTGTACAGTTGGAGAAAAAAAATTATGCTTACTTGAAACAGAATCACTTAATTAAACTGCATTTAACTGTGAAAGTGTCCATTATTTCATATTTAGAAGATTAAAATGAAAAATAAGTGTAATCACTTAAGTATTTTCCAGATAAGGTTCTAATCAGATTTTTTATACTTTTTCCTGTTTATTGAAGTATTAAAAGGTACTTGTATATCGAAAGCAGCATTGTTTACAGAATACTGATAAAATCATTTTTAAGTAAAAATTGCAAAACACCAAAACGTTAAAATAAAACTTCTTTTAGTATTTAAGTACTTAGTGTAGATGTTTATTCGGGAGTCAATTTAAAAAATGTAATGAAATAGTAAATATATAGTTGGTTAATTAGATATTACTTTATACAATGTAAAAAGTTTATTGAAGCTCTTTGATATGCCGCAGCACCGTAGCATTAGTCGAATTTTTCCTGTAAAGAAACAAATATTAGTACCCAATATCTTTACTGCAAATCTGTTGTAATAATGATAAAAAGGTTGTAATATCTGTTGCATATTCGTTTCAATATGAACTACTTGAAACTTATTCAGTTTAACCTGTTGCTTGAGTCCCATTACTATCTGTATTTGACAAACATTCGTCATTCGTAGGTATTTGCCAAGTAGTGGGAATGGTGTTACTCATACTACTACTACCGATATATTACTTATCGGTAAACATAACATAAATCAAAGACTTCTATTACTTGACAAATATATTTTTTAAAAATGTATCTTCAATTACAAATGTTTGCCAAATATACAAGTCATGGGAGTGGTTACACAAGAGTGTGCACTTGTCGAATTCTCAAATGTTTGTTGTGTAGTTGCCAAATACACGAGTAGTGGGATCCAGGCTTTAGGCTAACTATGCAGAACCGCCTATTTTCCAACAAGTTCTAAAATTACGAACCCATTCTGTATTTGTATATTTTAAACTATTGCTATTTTTCAACTTGTAACTTATATAACTTATTTTCATTTAAAATCATATATCACAGTTCTGATATGTGCTGAGTCCAATTTTAGTCCCAGGAAAGTTACAACCGGTTTTCATTTTGCTTTGTTGTAAATATTAAAGACTGCGTTTTATTCTCATTAAGTTTCAATTTATTGCTGTCAAACCATGTCATGGCTATTGTCATGTGTCCATCTGTTTTCCTCTTCAATTCGTCTTCAGTTTTTCCTTTTGTGAGAAAAGTTGTGTAGTCTGCGTAAAGATATTTATATACACTATAAAGAGGGTAGGCCCTACCACTGAGGCTTGCGGGACACCGAAAGGAACCATTTTTGATTGTGGCCAGTTTCCATTCCAATTAACAATCTGCTCTCTATCCTGCAGGTAAGATTTTATTAGTTCATATGTTGTTCCTCTAACTCCATAATGATACAATTTTTGTAAAAGCTGTTTTTGAGGGACGATGTCGAAAGGTTTGCTGAGATCGCATAATGACACGTGTACCATTTCTTTATTGTCAATCGCAGAGAAAATCTTTGTTAATGCATCCATATACTGCAGTGATGGTTGATTTTCCAGGTATATAACCATATTGTCTGTAATTCAATATTTTATTACTGTCTAGGAAACTTACTAAACGATTTTTATCTTATGAATCGGAACCACTCTTGCTACCTTTAGAGTTCTATTGGGAACACGCCTTCCTCATGTCTGTTTAGCAGATAGGTTAATGGTGTGATTATCGCCTCCATTACTGCTTTAAAAAGAGCCATGTTCATGTCATAAATATCTCTGGAATTTTTTGAATTTAATTTGTGAATTATTTTTATTATTTCTTCTTAGGTTACCGGAGCAACATACATAGAATTGGCATAATTTCTTGCATCATTCGATTTTAATAATTGCAAAGAGTCTACATTTGTTGTGGTTATCTCTGATGTTGTTTTTTGACTCACTTTGCTGAAAAAGTCATTTTTAATACGTTAGCTGTTAGATGTGAATCAGATGTATTGATGTTCTTATTCTTCTTATTACTAGACTCTTCATTTTTTTTGTTTGTTCTCGGCTATATTTATCAATTCTTCAATTTATTGTTTCCTGATTTTGTTTATCTCATTACACTTTCTACAGCATCTAGTACGTTCTTCATTCTTACTACCTCATTCGAGTTCCATGAAATAGCTTGTGTTTGGTATTTTGTTGTGGAAACTCGCGAATGCACTTATGCCTGTCGCTTATTGAGGTTTTGACATAAGATATAAAGAACATGTAAGTTGTTATAGGAATAAACATCCTGAAAAATCTAATTATGCCAAACACCTTTAGAACAAAATCACACAATGACTCTTCAAAATAATATTAAATTTCTACATTTTTGTAATAACAAACGCAAATTAGACATTTTACAAGCTTTTGAGATATACAAACACAAACTCAGGGTACCTTTAATGAATGAACAGATTGAGCTCAGTAATACTCTGTTACTGTAAGTGTTAGATATTTAATTCTGATTATTTTTATCTAGTTACCTATTTTTTGTATTTGCATATATTGTCAGGTTATAATTTAATAAATACTGTGAAACTTTATATTAATCTATATTTATTTCATGTTATGTCAAAACTCTAATGCAATCATCGAATACGATAGTAAGACATCAGAGCCAGTGAATATTGAATGTGGGATGCATTCTTTAGCCAATATTATTTCTGATCGTATTAGATTGGGTCTTGAAAGAAGTAGCTGATAATAAAACCGGCTTAACATGGAGGTTTGGGCAAGTTCTAGAAGACCAGGAATTTGCTAATGACATGTGCCGGATGTCAATCTGAAATCTTTAAACAATTGCAATAAAAAGTCAATAAACTCAAAGATAAAATTGCAAGAATAGGTTTGCAAATAAACACGAAAAGACTCAAACACTACAAATAAATATTATAAACAAAAAAATAGGAAAGCTAGACTCAAAATAGTATATTAAAGTATTAGTTTCATAAGACACGTTTTTAGCACACGCGTCCGAGTTTAGAAAACGACCCGCGTAGCGGGGAGTTTTCTAAAGAGGACAGAAGTAACGACTGCTGACTAGCTCGGTTCTATCAAAATGAAGTCTGACTTGTTTTTTGAGAAACTATATTCAATAAATTAACTCTGTACCAAATTCCAGCTTTTTCAAATCACTTCTTTACATTGACCTCATTTTGAAGACATGCGACCACAGCAATGCTGCTGATGCAACGCGTTCGATCATTACGCTGTCTGATGACTGTTTTCCAGTTTTTTATTACATAAACTGCTTAATGATCAATTTTCAGCTTTTAGAAAACACTTAGATGACACTACTTCTTGTTACAACTTTCAAACTGTGCTGACGCCGACTGTCCCCATATCCGAGTTTATTTTGTGTAGGATATTTATTTACACCCTAAATATAAGCTAATATTAAAATATTAGCCTTTATAAAACTCTTACACTTTTGGTCGCCAGCTCTTGGGCTATGATTAAACACGTAGGTAGATAGATAGAGTAATCACTCCGTAATGAATTCAGAATTAATCCGCAACCACCCATCACAATGAGCTGAGGGCACTAGACCAGTCCAGATGAACGAGAGTTATAATTACCACGACCTTTATTTTTATTTATCGTTAGGTCGAGTTGGGGTACTCTACTTATACAATAGCCTATAGTAGTCAAACACTATACAAATAATAGCCAAATTTAGAGAAATGTTGGAGAGGAGAGAATGAATGCTTGACTGGCTTATTTATGAATTCATATCTGACTCTGTTTACATCTGTTGCCTTGGATACTAAATCAAGGCATGCTAAATCACTACAGTACCAAGCACTAAAACAAAAAACTGTAGAACCAGGAAGCATCAAAAGATCAAAACTATCAATCCTGTTCATGTGTTGTATGCATACTATTCTTCTATTGGAGTTTTGCATTCGTAAGATAGAAATAACTTCGTGAACAAATCAGTTTGAGTTTCGACTCATGAGGCATGTATGTGTTCGCTGCATGATACGCGAATGACATCAAAACAACAGTGTTTGACCCGACCCGAAAAAACCAATATCTTCATATACCAAGAAACTATAGAAAAACTATACGAAAACATGGAAATTCTTTTGGTTTTGTACGGTGTAATTGAACCGAATACTTGTATCGGATATTAAATAAGAAGTAAAGATAGTTCAAGGCTAGCAACCTTGCTACTATTATTTCTACTATAAAAACGTAAACCACGACGCCTTATGCTCCATAAGGAGCTACAAGAATTAAGTAAGTATTATAATATGTAGTGTTTGTGGACGCATCAAATTCTCGTAATTTCATATTAATGCTATCAGGTTTTATAACGTAGTGATGTGGGAACTAGTAGGTGGAAGCTAAACAATATTCCTCTTTAGGTACCGGAGATAATCGTTCAAAAACTTCGAATAAGACAACTTAAATTCTGATTGCTGATTAAACTAATCGCAGAGCTTGATTATATGAATTGCCAAACTCTGAATGGTTCGATTTGAAGGATAATGTGGCACAAAAGCATCCAGTCAAGTCTTAGGACACAGGAAGCTGAAAAGACATACGTTTAATTAACGATATAACAATATGTTTAATAAAAGTTTTACGTTTAGTATGAAAATGGTCAAGTTTCTCCGACGTTTTGGATGTAATAATAAATCACATGGTAAATACAGATTATTACACTTCCAAAAGAGAATACGCTACAAGCGTAGCTGTAATAAATATTGTACAATAACTATGGTAGTTGAAAGAAGAATAAATATACCAAAACCTATATTCTACAGCAACTGCAAAGGTAGCTGAAAGAAAATGTAAACAAAAATGAACTGTACAAGTACAACTGTGCGCAAGTACAGTACAACGGTAACTGTAAAGGGATATTATACAATTTACAATATTAAGAATGAAAAAATCAATGCTATTAAATATTCAAGCATCAAACAAAATAGTTTGTAAACAAGCGCCAAAAATGCTGATCTATAAGAGCAGGTATTAATTCCTCAAATTATCGTTAAACGATTGAAAGGGAAGTCACAAAAAATACGATTTTAGTATATAAATAAAATAAAATAGAAATGCATAGATTCTATATCTAAAGTGCTGACCTTGATCGAGATATGAAAACTGTAATGGCTAGCAATCACAAACTTCAAGCCTTCTGAAACAAAAAAAAAAGTTTGTTGAACTGCAAATTATTAATTATTGTTTTCAGCCTTACTTTGTGGAACTCCATAATCATGAAATAAATAAAGATTAGTAAAAAGTTTTACAGTATTTATTAAAATATAACCTGACAATATTGTTTCGACAGCTAAGCTGTCATTATCAAAGGTAATATAAATATACACAAACACATATTAATTATTGATCAGCAAATGAAGCACCCGCACTTAAATACAGAATTCATAAACACAACTTTTCTTCGATAATTCAGCGGGCTAATGATAAGAAATAATTTAGTACATAACAAAATTGATCGGCAGATAATGCCTCCAACCGCCAACTTGTTCTGTAAGTAATGTACAGGAGAGTTTGCTTAATCTTGCCTCTCGCTTGCTAGTTTTTACTGAGCAACCACCCACCCACTCAGTCAGCCAAACCCCCCTCCCACTTGCTATTTTGTTATACATGTTGTTTCTTCTGTGTAAAAACAATTGACATACATAGCACAAAGGGTTGCACTTTACAGCAGTCTCATACATTGCTAGCAAAAAATATCAAATTTAAGTTTGCACTGAATAACATGAAGATATTAAACATATGGCGTGAAAAACTGGATTTTAACTAATACTCGAAGTATGTTCAATAATTTGATAGATCTTAAATATTTAAGATAGCCTTATTTGATTAAGAATTTACCCTGAATGTGATTATCATCCTGTTTAGACTTACTTCCCAATGTATACAAAATTTCCCAATTCTAAAAGTAATTTAAAATATAACAATAATGTAGTATCAATTTATGTATAGTATGTAACAACTCGCACACACACTTGGCACGCACAGGTGTGAAAAGCACCTCAGTGGAGTGTCTATGTTTATTATTTACTGTTATTATTATTATTATATGTAAATGCATGCAAAACTGTTTGTTAGGAATTAGATAATAAACATTTTTATTATTATTATTATTATACATTTAAAATCAAAAGCAATTTATTCAATTTAATTTATTCATAAATATAAAAAATAAACTATAGTCTATTAAAAATTATAAGATATCTGAGCATGGTATGATTTATCTAACTTGGAGACATTAGGCGTTTATGAAAATTGGATCGTACGATATCTACCGGGTTTCCAGCAGTAAACAGCTGATACATAAGGTTGATGGAACCGGCATATCCTTTTGAAGGTGCGTTATGTAGAAAAATATTTGTTAGATTTTCAAATTTGAAGGTGCCTTAAATCATAAGTTGCAGTTCCATGAGTCACTCGGATATCTTATAATTATAGATGGACTATACTTAAACTTAAGATTTGTAACGTAAGGCGCCATTTCGTGCTAATTTATCAGCTTGTTCATTTCCGTTAATTCCTTTATGTCCCGCTACATATTCCTAAAAAAATACAGTTTGTCAAATCACTTTACATTAAGAGTCCAGTCACACATGAATTGGACCACTGCACGTTTCTGTAATTAAGATTTATCATTCAACACATAATTATCGGTGATTAAACAATTATGGTTTTGATTGTGCATGATATTAGCTATATACAAATAAATCACTGTAAGTCAAAATGAAATATACAATGTCAAACACAAATTAAAAACAAAATTTATTGTGTGGTTCAATTCATGTGTGACTGGGCTATACGTAGACAATTCTTACCCAAGCAACATTCTCTAAAACTTGACAACCATTATCAAGTATAACAAAATCTTCTTTATTTTTTACATCACCCCCAGTTGCTACTTTCCAATTATTTTTCTTCCATCTATGAATCCATGACGTCATTGAATTTATTACAAATTGGGAATCTGTTTTTATTTTTAGTTTTCTAATACCTGTTAATATATAAAAATATCGAGTGTTTTTTTAAATTTGACGTCAACGTAGGCTGTGAATAGTCGATTGTGAATTATTTAAACACGTGAGTAATTTGAACGTTTTGACAATGACATTTATTAATATGATCAAGATCCGTTCACAATCAACTACCCATAGCCACCTTCAACGTCAAATTTAAAAGAACACTCGATACATCATTTGTTTAAAAAAAAGTGTGCTATAGTGCAGTGCGCATTTGCTATTAGCATGATCATTATTAAGCCAGTCAAATATTTTATTTGCTCTATATATTTGATAGTGAAAGATAAAATTAAGTTAAATGTTAAGAATTTAAAACTTCAGAACAGCCATTTACATTGACAATTGAGCCTCTTAGTATCTTTCCTGGTTTATATATTTTTGTTACATGGGTTTGTAAAATGTTAAAATTATTGATGTTCAACTGTATTATAACTATTTAATTTTGTCTATAGTCAAAAATAATATGGTTCATTAACATAATGATAAAAGTACATTAAATTTCACTTGAAAAACATTGGTAACCAATAGCAACAACAAAAGTACGCTTTGAGGCATATAAATTTTCCATTAATTTTAACAGATAACTATAAGAAAAGCTTCTTCAAAGCATTAAAAAAAATTATACACGGTGTTTTCTAAATAATGTTTTTTTTGGCTTAATGGGCAACATATGAATAAAGGAAGAAGGCAAAAATGCATAAAATTCCGAAAAATAAATTTTCACTAAAAATTTTTGGGCACCCGGAAAATTAAGCAAACTGAAGACGGCCCTGGTGTCTGGTGAAGCTTAATAAACATTATGCTGATCATTCTATTTAGTTTATTCCAAGCAAAAAGATGTTTACTATTTAAATTGTTATTATATAATAAATACATAAATGTGTCAGTAAAATAGACTAAACAGTGACTGGGTTTTTTGTTATTCTTATTACAACTAATAGTAGGTACATTTCTTTATTATTATAGGTTGAAAATCGTCAACGAATTTGAATGGTAAGAGTAAATGGGCAGAGTAATAAAATCAATTAACAGCTAGAATTGCTATAAAATGAAGTATTAAAAAATAGGCCATGTCCTTACCCCCGAATTATTCATTTGCATAGCTGCAATTAAACTACTAAAAAAAGTACAAAATATTTCATTTTACATGCAACAATATTATATCTATATATATATATATATATATATATATATATATATATATATATATATATATATATATATATATATATATATATATATATATAAATAATATTTAGAATGCAAATTCATATAAAAAAATTTATCATCGACTCTGCAGGGACTCGAACCCAGGACCCTCCACTGTCTAGGTGGTATCTCTACCAACTGAGCTACAGAGTACGACTACCAGCATAGCGAGAAATTTTCCATATGAATTAGATGTTTAAGCAGACATACAAAGTAACTAGATATTTTTTTGAATATTATTAATGAAGATCAGCAAGTCGCATGACAACAACATCAATATTCAAAGTATCTAGATTATTTTTAATCATTCCGAAAGGAAATTAATTATATATAAATTTTAGTTGAAATTAATTTTTGTTAAGTTGAATAATGATTTTACATTAAATAATATTTAGAATGCAAATTCATATAGAAAAATTTATCATCGACTCTGCTGGGACTCGAACCCAGGACCCTCCACTGTCTAGGTGGTATCTCTACCAACTGAGCTACAGAGTACGACTACCAGCATAGCGAGAAATTTTCCATATGAATTAGATGTTTAAGCAGACATACAAAGTAACTAGATATTTTTTTGAATATTATTAATAAAGATCAGCAAGTCGCATGACAACAACATCAATATTCAAAGTATCTAGATTATTTTTAATCATTCCGAAAGGAAATTAATTATATATAAATTTTAGTTGAAATTAATTTTTGTTAAGTTGAATAATGATTTTACATTAAATAATATTTAGAATGCAAATTCATATAGAAAAATTTATCATCGACTATATAAATAAATTTATATATATATAAATTTATATATATATATATAAATATATATAAATATATATATAAATTTTTCTATATGAATTTGCATTCTAAATATTATTTAATGTAAAATCATTATTCAACTTAACAAAAATTAATTTCAACTAAAATTTATATATAATTAATTTCCTTTCGGAATGATTCAAAATAATCTAGATACTTTGAATATTGATGTTGTTGTCATGCGACTTGCTGATCTTCATTAATAATATTCAAAAAAATATCTAGTTACTTTGTATGTCTGCTTAAACATCTAATTCATATGGAAAATTTCTCGCTATGCTGGTAGTCGTACTCTGTAGCTCAGTTGGTAGAGATACCACCTAGACAGTGGAGGGTCCTGGGTTCGAGTCCCAGCAGAGTCGATGATAAATTTTTCTATATGAATTTGCATTCTAAATATTATTTAATGTAAAATCATTATTCAACTTAACAAAAATTAATTTCAACTAAAATATATATATATATATATATATATATATATATATATATATATATATATATAATATACATACATACATACACACACACACACACACACACACACACACACACACACACACACACACACACACACACACACACACACACACACACACACACACACATATATATATATATATATAAAAGGGTCCTAAAACTCCTATGCGGAGCAGAGGGTGGCAATGAAACTTTTGCATCTCTTCTTATCTTGGGCAATATTTTTAATTTCATTCCAGGTTATGTTTGAGTTTTTCATATCCTGTAAGAGGGTTCGCTTCCATGACATCGGAGGACGGCCTCTTTGTCTTTTCCCAATAGGCACCCAATCTAAGGCTCTTCTGGTGATGTCATTTGTAGGCCTTCTTAATATGTGCCCAATCCTATTCCAACGTCTTTCTTTTATTTCCATGTCTATGGGTTTCTGTTTACTTATCCTCCATAATTCTAAATTAGTTATTTTTCTAGGCAACACTATTCTTAAAATAAACCGTAACATTTTATTTAGTGCTGTTTGTATTTTATAGCGTATTGTTTCAGTCATTTCCCAAGTTTCACTATCATAAAGAAGCACAGATTTTACACAACTATTAAAGATTTTAAGTTTAACACTCTTATTTATTTTGTTGACCGCCATATAGTTCTGAGTGAGTTAAAAGCTAATCTTGATTTATTTAGTCTGTTGTCAATATCCCAAACACTCTTTCCATCCTGTCTCAGTATGCTTCCGAGATAAGTGAACTTTTCAACTAATTCTATTGGCTGTCCATCGTAACTTAAGGCAGGTCTCGGCTGTATTCTGTTATTCACTAACATTTTCGTTTTTTCTGTATTAAGTTGTAGCCCCACTTTATCTGCTGAAATAATAAGTTGGTTCAACATGTTTTTCATATCAGAAGCTGTATTTGATATAAGACAAACATCATCTGCATACTCCAAATCGGCTAGTTTAAGATTGCGTATATGGTCCCACATAATCCCATTCGTATTATTCACAGCTTCCTTCAAAACATAGTCAAGGCAGATAATGAATATAAGAGGAGATAAAATGCTTCCCTGTTTAACTCCTACTTTTGCGGGAATCTTGTTTGTGAGAAAACCTTTGTGCATAACTTGGCATGTTACATTTGTATATAAAGATTTAATAATATTTATTATTTTGGTGGGTATTCCATACTGTTGTAGGATATTCCAGATCTGAGTATGCTTCAGGCTGTCAAAAGCACGCCTGAAATCTATGAACAGTAGACATATTGGAATATTTAATTCGTTTGCTTGTGCCAGAATTATGCGCAGGGTATTGATATGGTCCACACAGGATTTTCCAGGACGAAAACCAGCTTGTTGAACACGTAGGAAAGGTTCAGCAGCAGTGTTTATTCGTTGATGAATTATGTATTCAAAAATTTTCAAAGCCGTGCAGTTTAGGGTAAGTCCACGTCAATTTACACACTCCTGGAGATTTCCTTTTTTTGGTACTTTGTGTATCACCCCATTATTCCATTCCGTGGGAACAATTTCCTCTTTCCATGCAGTTGTGATAACGGGAAGTAGTAATTTAGCTGAGTTTTTGCAATCTGCTTTCCATAATTCGGCCTGTATATTATCAACTAGGTTATAATACCTGCTACGCGGGTATAAAGTTTTGTTTATACAGTACCAAAAAGCTTTAGGAAACATCTAAAAATGACTTTAGAATATTTTAGAAACCATTAAAAACGTAAATAAAAAAAGCAAAAAATAACGTCCCAGCCATTCTGTAGCATTGAAAATATCACATGGAGTAAGGCTCTGAAAACAAAACTTTTTTCTAAAATTAGTTTAGTGTAAAGTTTACACACTCTAAACACAAATGTTTCCAGCTGCTTTGTTATTGCGCAAATTACATTATTTCTTGTACTGTTGGCTCCCCTGTTTGAATGTCTAGTTTTAAATTAGCATTTGTCTCGCCAAAGTCTTCTTGGTTAATTTGTTGATGTTTTGAGAGGTCTAGGAAGTATTCCTCCCATCTATTCAACTGTTGCTATTGTAGTTAGAATTTCTCCATCTTTGTCTTTAAGTGGTTGTTCCTTTCTGTATTGCTTGTTAGCCAATAGCTTAGTTATTCGATATAATTCACTGGGGTTTTTATTTTCCTCGGCTTCTTGAGCCAATGTGGCAAGATTATTAATCCATTTTCTTTTATCACTACGAGCACTTTTTTTAACATTTTTGTTGGCCTCTGAATATTCCATTGCTAGCACTTGCCTTTCATGTAATGTTTTTGCTGCATTTATTTTTTCTTTTATACCTCTTCTAAGCAAAATAAGCTTCCATGTATCATCTGATATCCACTCTTTGTTTTGAGTCCTTTTTATTCCTAATAGTTCTTCTGCATTTCTGTGAATACTGCTTTTAATATATTCCCATCTATTTTCTTGTGATGTTTTACCTGATTGGTGGTGATTTTCAGATATCGTTTCCAATCTGTTCTTCCACTTTTCTATTACCTTAGAGTTATTTAGTTTATTTATGTTGTATTTCTGTTTTTTTAAATTTGATATGTTTATATTTTATAGCTGGTCTAGCAACCTTTAACCTTATCTTTCATACTAATAAGTGATGATCACTCGATATATCTGCTGATCTCTTATTCCTGACTTGCAGTAATGAGCCTTTCCATTTTTTACTTAATAAAATATGGTCTATTTGATTATTTGTTTTTTTATCAGGCGATACCCAGGTTATCTTATGTATGTCCTTATTGTTAAATAAGGTACCTCCAATAACTAGATCATGCATCATACAGAAATCCAACAGCATTTCACCATTTTCATTTCTTGATCCTATGCTGTACGAGCCCATGACTTCCTCAAAGCCTTTGTTATCACGACCTACTTTGGCGTTTAGGTCGCCCAATAAAATAATGATACAACAATATTAGGTTAATGGAAATACGATAATTCCTGGTGTAATCCACACCTGCTGCAGTTGCCGTTTCGCTGAAATCTTCCGTTTCTATTTTCAAAGCATTCCGCAACAAGTGTTCCTGTCGCTCGTGATGAAGTTTCGTTGAGTGGTTGGGTATTGGCTTGTTGGGTATTTTTTGTCGACGCGAGTCTTGAAATTTATTTGTTGCATGAACTACATTTGTTTGACGACGGCACTCATACCGTTGAGTGCGGTCTCTGATGAATTTCTATTTCCATTGATGTCGTTTGGCCTTTTATTTGTTGCAGATGGTGTTCTGTTTGTTCAGCCGCTTTACAAATCATGATACATTTTGTAAGATCTAAATTAGTTTCATGTAAAAGTCGATCTTTAATTGTTTTGTCATTGAAACCACAAATTATTTGGTCTTTGATTAAGCTATCTCGCAATGCGTCAAAGCCACAAATCAGCCGAAACTTTTCTTACGTCATTGAGGAAGGAATCAAAACTTTCGTTTGGTCCTTGTAACCTTGTATTGAATTTATGTCTCACTATACGGGTGTTGAACTAAGGAATAAAATACGAATCTAATTTGCTGATAATTTGTGGTGGATCGTTTAACTTTCCTAGTTTGAGTTCTAATGTATCTAAAATGTCGTGGGCTTCATCGCCCAAACAATGTAAAAGTACTGCCGCTTGAATTTGCTTCGCTTTATCAATGCAAGCTGAAGCTTTCAGGTAAATATCACAATTATTCTTGAATCTCTTCCAATTAATGGACAAATCTCCCGTCGTTTTGGTTGCTTAAAAAATTCTATTTTGATTTATTTGCGTTGACTCGTACTGGTTCAGTTTTTCACTTAATTATTTGGCACTCACTTTCACTTTGTTTAAATTACCGACTGCGCCATGTAAAGTTATCATTATTAACTTTAAAATGATACTAATCGTTACCAGACCAAGATTAGCTGGGTCCACCCATAATAATATAATTATCCACATAATAGTGCCTTCTTAGTTTTGGAATGGCACCAGAACAAGGCTGGACTCCAGTACGAGACTGATACTAGCAAAGTCTATTCCAACTGTGACTTCCTGATGGCCGTTTCAGTGGAAACCGTTTCGCCAGGTGCTTCAACTGATGTAGTTACTTTGATACTGCGGATTAGACGACGTGGGTGCAACTCTGCGGTGTATCGATGGATTCAGCTTACCCAACAATTAAAGAGCTGGTTGAAATCGATCTGAACATTTAATGTTATTGATATTATAGTATCAATACATCAATATATCGGATCCATGTTTCTCAGAATTTTTGTTATACAACCTTATGATTTATTTGCATGATCATAAAGGGAAGAGAATTCACTATCGGATTCCACTACTAGAAATCTATATTGTCATTTAAATTTTTTGTGATGACGTCATAACTAACAACCATTTACAATGTTCAGCTCGATTTTTCTCAGAATTTTTGTTATGCAACCTTATGATTTTTTTGCATGATCATAAAGAGAAGAAAAATCACTATCTGATTCAACTATTAAAAATCTATATTGTCATTTAAATTTTTTTGTGATGACGTCTTGACTTAGAAACAAATGAAAGTCGGAAGGTGAATCGCACATATTAATGTGTATTTTTAAAAAACAAAATCGACGTGTTTCGGCGTTTTTAAAAAAACTGGTTGAGTTTGCTTTTTTTTTAAATATTCCATACTTTAATCCCACACTGTATATATAAATATAATATATCATATAATATATAATATGATTGATAAGTGATAACTATTAATCAGTAATAACATCAGATTAACAAATATTAGGTTTGAAGTTACCGTTTAAAGCTACATTAAAATAAATGTTAATAAAGACAGCATGGGTAGATCATTCTTTATATTACGTTACTCACAGTTCTCTTTTCTGTATTTTATAAGTTGAATTGTATTGCAATCTTTTTTTATGTTTTATGAAACAATATTGTAAACACTCAAGCTAAATTTAGCCTAAATCAAGTCGGTTTACAGTACGCTGGCATGTTAAATTATGAGTAGCTCCTCCCAAGATGTCTAGCCGGTTTCGGAAGGCTTCCGAAGTGCTCCAAGAGCCATTTCTTTTTTTCTGAATTCGACTGCACCTAGGTTTCAGTTTCTTCGACTTTAATGTACAGACGATTTCAAATAAATTTAGGACACGCAGTATTCCATAGTGAAAACTCGTGGATCTGAATCTACATTAATCCGAATACCACTATAATTTGGACCAGCAATTTATTTACATTGGTTTCATTGTAATCCGGATTCAAAGGTTTTGATAATCTGAACTTTAGAATTAATTGTTTTTATTTCTCAAGTTTTGTTTATAGTAATGAATGCAATGGATATTCAGATGTGTAATTTGATACAAAACTACCGTTGTAGATTAAATAAATAAGATTTTATTTTATTTGTTTACTTATATTTGTCTGGCAAATTCTTATTATAAAAAGTCAAGTATTTTTTAGAAGTGGTTACATTCCAACTTCACAATTCGTATTAGTTACAATAGTAGAGTTCGCAAACTTAAAAAACGCATCTAGAAATCAAGTCCGTGGTACATTGAAAGGTAAAAAGCTATCGAGTACGTTATCGGATGCTATTTAGGGTGTATATCAATCCCCTAAATTCGTCTGGTGATATCGGTGTCCAACACCACCCCAGGGGGGAAAAACTGGGACAACAGCAAATCTAGAATACTTTATTTGCTATCCGGCTATATTAAAATAAATACGATCTCAAAAGTATTAAGCGAGTTAGAGCTCATTGTCACTCAAGAATTATCATTAGATAAATAAAAAGAAATGTTAGGGATGGAGGATACAACAATAACAACCTCACAGGTGTACGTCTAGATAGCAACTGTTTATTTAAAATAAAATACAATTCCACATACATCAGTTATATACAGGGTGTACATACATAAATACCAAACATACCTAACATCTTCCTTCTTCAAAGAAAAGTAAACACAAATATCAGTGAACAACTAAAGTTATTTTTAATTGAATAATATAGTCAAATGAAAGCTTAATTCAAAATCTCAAACTTATTTTAAATACAACTAGCAAACCCGGCGAACTCCATTTCGCCACCAGATTCATTGCGCTTAGATTTTTATTCGTTGATACGCCTGAAAATGCAAAATTAAATGAATTGTTAATGGAAACCAATAATAGCAATAATAGCAATAATTAGTGTGTGAATATTGTACCTGTAATTGGATCGACCATCTTCAACGTGATGTCGTATCCGTCTTGCCCTTGCCAATAAATGATTGGATATTGTAACGCATCGTACAAATGATGTGTCTCGTTTACACGATGCATGATATTGCTTCTTCGCTGAACGACAATGTCTCGCGATTTAGTTGGATCGCCAACAATAATTGCAGCAACATCATTAACGGTAGGTGCATTGAATCTTCGCACATGTTCACCTGTTGGGGTACAATCCGCTCTTATGACAAATTTGTGCGTATCCGATGGCATTCGTTCCAATGCTGTTTTGAACATATTAACCACAGCATTATTAGCGTGAAAAAATGCTTGCAACTGTTCAATAATTCGTCTCTTTAACTGTTGTGTTCCCTGTATATTGCACCGCACATTCAGCTGATCCACCATCGACGCAATGAAATATATTTGCAGAAATTGATGCGGTTCATCTGGTGTTGGCACCATTGAACCATGCAAATGATATATTTGTCCTTGTATCTGTAATTGCAAACAATCATTTGTTGAAGAATACGGTGTATTGCAATTCATTGTGTTGGTGTGAGTGATTGGTTATGTGTGTTGTATCTTTTACCTTGCAAGTCGGCATGAAGCCGCCTTCTCGAATGATATTAGCTCCAAAGGAAGTCATGCGAAAGCAGTTATTGTATTCAAGGATGTGTTGAAGAAAATGGCTGGAATCGGGATCACTTCCATCGAACAATGGTTTCAGTGGCTGTGGTGGTGTAAGTAATGGATCCAGTTTGACTTTTCCACTTGCGCAGCACAATCCAGCCGTTTCTCTTTTGAACTTTAACGCATTGCAATATCGGCATTTAGTCGTCATTGGTCCAATATCTAAATTTTCATCATCACTGTAGTTCGCAGTGGGATCATATTGGAATGCCAAGCGATTGTATGATGCCAATGATCTTCGTGTGTTCACGCGTTGTCTCAATCGGGCATTTTCTCTTATTATATTTTGTCTTTCTTCGCTTAAGTTCTGTGAATACACTTGTTGCTGGCTTGCATGTCTTGTGCGGCGGCCGATGTTCGCACGTCGTCCTCTAGGCATTTTGGACTATGGACAGAGTGGTGACTTTAACCTCAAATGCACGATCCACATAATGTACACAGTTCAACTTACCACCGTAAAGACAAATGCCTGCTGTTGAAATTGAATAACAATTTGCACAATACACGTGATTGATTTGATGGTTTCCAATTGAAATGTTAGGAAACGAATAACTTATTTTTTTTACTTTTTTTTCACAATTGCACAGTGAACACAATACCGGTTTGTCACATGAAATTAACTGAGCAGAGAACAATGAGTAGCTGTCAAACAATGTATCACGCACCGGCGCCATCTACTTAAAATATTGGTTTGTAGTACATGCTATGTATCAGAAATTGCGCTGTATGTGCAAAATGATTTTCCCGCTTTTCTATTGAAATTTTTCCTGAATGTTCTTTGCTATAAACCTCACAGTGCCCGAGACCTTTCCAACG
This sequence comes from Agrypnus murinus, assembly GCA_929113105.1. Taxonomy (NCBI): domain Eukaryota; kingdom Metazoa; phylum Arthropoda; class Insecta; order Coleoptera; family Elateridae; genus Agrypnus; species Agrypnus murinus. Next base: position 243,957 of record OV816027.1, read on the forward strand.
AATGCAAAACTGTGGAAATCGGTTCGTGCGTTCTGGAGTTATAGCGTCAGGAAGGAAAACCCGACTTATTTTTATATAGTAGATTTAATTCTTATAAATAACATTAATTCAGTTAACTTAACAAATGATTATGTATAATGAGTCAGAGTTTCTGAAGTGGGCCCATCATTTTTTGACATGTTTAAAATAAAAAAACTTATATCATATTTTAATAGTACTATATAAAGTATACTTCGTGGCAAATTTGTTTGTTTTTATTCTCATTATAACAAAAGTTATAAACAAATAAATGTTAGTGCAGTGTTTTATTAGAAAAATTATATCTTAATTCTAGTGCATGATAAATTGGTAATCGTTAATGAAAGTTATAGAGAAAAGTGTACAGTTTCATGCAAAAATTATCTCAATTGCAAATTTTAATTTTAAATTGCAAAAATCACGGTTTTTAATAAACAAATGGAAATATTTGTATGATCTTAACTTGTAAATTAATTTTTAAACATATATGTTGATACTGTATAGTCTAAGGATGCCGAATGTGAAAAAAATTTGCTAGCAAGCCATTATTAAACAAATAACACGCATTTTTGTCTCGCAGTGTACGGCCCATACCTGCGAATTAGCGCAAAGCGAGGAGCCTCGCGCGCTAGTTCAGATCGCGCATAGAAGTCATTGGTTTCAAATTCAACTTCCATTTGTAATAAAAGTTCTAATTTTGCATAAATTATACTTTATACATAAACAGTGGAATTAATAAATACGTTTATATTAATAAAACTACTTTTTAATAATATCAGCAATTACAATTCGTGTATCACTGGAAAAGAATTTACATTCCAGTTTATCATTATCCATAGGAATATATGAATGATACTGTCGCGTATTTTTTAAGCTTTTCGCTTTAGAGTACCGATTTTCCAAAAATTTTTTTTTGTTTACATAATCTTCTTTGTTGCAAAAACCAAAATGAATATTTTGAAAAAAATTCTGTGCCCATTCAAAAAGAAGACGTGGCGTGTTTATAAAATTGCTGTCAATACGCTGTAAGCTAGCTCGATAGGCCTGCCTTTTAACAGTTCCACCAATGCCATCACAGGCACCTTTGCCATGGGCCGTTGCAAAGAAATGCCACTGGGCTTCGATTCCAAAGTCTTCTTGATGTTTGATTAAATTAGCAAAGTTGAATTTATTTTTATATTGCGCACCAGCGCCGTCTGAAAAATAAATTATTTTTTGGACATTTGCACTTCCGAAGGTTCTTTTTAAACAATCTATGAATGTAGAATTGAACAGATGAACCGTAACAGAGTCATGATGCAAAACATCGGAAATAATAACATAATTTAGGTGCTTAATTTCATTATTTTTTCGATAATAAGCAACATAGGGATGCAAAGTTGCTTGTGAATTAAGCCAATGGTGCGCTTGAATTGCATTCTGCACGTTAAATGTATAATTTTCGGCGAAGTCCAAAGAGACAACGAATTCCCCTTCAGATATGTTATTCTTCAGTTCACTGAAATAAGAAGCCTGGGACTTTGATATGAAATCATGCCTTACTAAAAGTGGAATATCTTTGATGAAATTTTGCAAGAATATCTCTGTTGTTTCACTCGATTCTACCAAATCACATCTGAATTAAAAAAGATTAATCTATTAAAATACAAGGAGAAAAATAAGTTTAAATATATGTGTAAATAATATTTACCTATCGTGTGGCGTCTTGGGAACCGCGATGTATTTGTTTTAACTTGTTAGTCACAGTTAAACGTTGCAACTTGATTTCTTATTACTTACGTTACAACTTCAATTTAAAAATGCCAGGACCACATTACTGTGAAAATCCACTAAACAAAATAATACACAAGAGTGTTTATAAAAATGTGTCAGTGGTGACAAAGAATTCTAATGCGAAGTTCGCAAACATGGTAGGGTGTTTTATATGTAATTCGTGCAGAAGAGACATAAACCGAAATACTGAGGTAAATATTTAATTTACATTATTTTTAATCTACGTTTTAATTTTTTATTATTTATGTCTTGCTTATTTATAGTTTACGGCCTCCCTGATCTTTCTCTTGAATGTAACTTGAAATCATTCAATTATTATTTTTTATAGTCATTTAGACGTAGGCTACAGTTTGGATTTACATAAGTGATAAAAAGTTTGTACGTAACCTAAAACTACAATTTTATCTTATGTCCCTGTAAACCAATAAACTTTAATTCAAATTTACTTGAATGATAAAATTTACATAAATTGTTTATACAAATAAAAAAGTATAATATTTCTGTAATTATTTATGTAATGCACGACACATATATTTTTAATTTATTAGGTAATTCAATTTCAACGACCAGTTGTCAATCCCATTGCCAATTCCAGTGATGATGACGAATTTGACAATAAAGACTCGACCTATGAAAATCCTAATGTTGATAAGTCGAAAGTGAAAGAGTACATCAACTTTTAGAAGAATTTGGTGAACCTCCCATTAAGTTAAAACGAGCAAATGTGCAGAATTTACGTGGACTGTTAAATGAAATTCAAAATAAGGTCGCGAAACGAAGTAGTGATTCATTCAAGGAAAGCAGAGATGTTGATAGAAAATATGTAGAAGACATAAAAAAAGTTTTATCAGAGAAAACTTCCTGTGCCGATAAACTTCAATTATTGACTACCCTTCCATCTACATGGACAATTGCAAAAATGCGTAATCATTTACAAATATCTCGTCGAATGGCATTTCGGGCTAAAACACTCCAAAAAACTAAAGGCTATGGATCCAGGCCGCAGAAAAAAAAAGGACGAGGTATTGCAGATTCTGTTCTTTATGAAGTGAGAAAGTTTTATTTATCAGATGAAGTATCTCGCCAAATGCCTGGCATGAAAGATTTCGTTATTATTGTAGAAAATGGTACTCGTCAACAAATCCAAAAAAAGCTTATGCTAAAGAATATAGGTGAATTATATGATGATTTTAAGATGAAGTTTCCTGATATAAGAATATCGTTGTCAACATTCCGTTAACTGAAGCCTCGTCAATGTATTTCCGTAGGAAAAAGGGCACTCACAATGTATGCGTGTGTAAAACACATCAGAATGTGAAGATGAAAATATATGGCATCAAACAGGCTTGTGCAAGAAAAAGAATTGAATTCAGTCTTCTTATCAAGATATTATAAATGATTATGTGTGTCAGAAGTACACATCTATATGTTTTTTAACCGAATGCCACGAGTGTTCTGGGACGAAAAATATTCATGAAAAGTTAACTAATTTATTTGATACGAATGGTATACGAGAAATAACATTTAGTCAATGGACCACGACAGATAGGTAAATATTATTTACACATATATTTAAACTTATTTTTCTCCTTGTATTTTAATAGATTAATCTTTTTTAATTCAGATGTGATTTGGTAGAATCGAGTGAAACAACAGAGATATTCTTGCAAAATTTCATCAAAGATATTCCACTTTTAGTAAGGCATGATTTCATATCAAAGTCCCAGGCTTCTTATTTCAGTGAACTGAAGAATAACATATCTGAAGGGGAATTCGTTGTCTCTTTGGACTTCGCCGAAAATTATACATTTAACGTGCAGAATGCAATTCAAGCGCACCATTGGCTTAATTCACAAGCAACTTTGCATCCCTATGTTGCTTATTATCGAAAAAATAATGAAATTAAGCACCTAAATTATGTTATTATTTCCGATGTTTTGCATCATGACTCTGTTACGGTTCATCTGTTCAATTCTACATTCATAGATTGTTTAAAAAGAACCTTCGGAAGTGCAAATGTCCAAAAAATAATTTATTTTTCAGACGGCGCTGGTGCGCAATATAAAAATAAATTCAACTTTGCTAATTTAATCAAACATCAAGAAGACTTTGGAATCGAAGCCCAGTGGCATTTCTTTGCAACGGCCCATGGCAAAGGTGCCTGTGATGGCATTGGTGGAACTGTTAAAAGGCAGGCCTATCGAGCTAGCTTACAGCGTATTGACAGCAATTTTATAAACACGCCACGTCTTCTTTTTGAATGGGCACAGAATTTTTTTCAAAATATTCATTTTGGTTTTTGCAACAAAGAAGATTATGTAAACAAAAAAAAATTTTTGGAAAATCGGTACTCTAAAGCGAAAAGCTTAAAAAATACGCGACAGTATCATTCATATATTCCTATGGATAATGATAAACTGGAATGTAAATTCTTTTCCAGTGATACACGAATTGTAATTGCTGATATTATTAAAAAGTAGTTTTATTAATATAAACGTATTTATTAATTCCACTGTTTATGTATAAAGTATAATTTATGCAAAATTAGAACTTTTATTACAAATGGAAGTTGAATTTGAAACCAATGACTTCTATGCGCGATCTGAACTAGCGCGCGAGGCTCCTCGCTTTGCGCTAATTCGCAGGTATGGGCCGTACACCGCGAGACAAAAATGCGTGTTATTTGTTTAATAATGGCTTGCTAGCAAATTTTTTTCACATTCGGCATCCTTAGACTATACAGTATCAACATATATGTTTAAAAATTAATTTACAAGTTAAGATCATACAAATATTTCCATTTGTTTATTAAAAACCGTGATTTTTGCAATTTAAAATTAAAATTTGCAATTGAAATAATTTTTGCATGAAACTGTACACTTTTCTCTATAACTTTCATTAACGATTACCAATTTATCATGCACTAGAATTAAGATATAATTTTTCTAATAAAACACTGCACTAACATTTATTTGTTTATAACTTTTGTTATAATGAGAATAAAAACAAACAAATTGGTCACGAAGTATACTTTATATAGTACTATTAAAATATGATATAAGTTTTTTTATTTTAAACATGTCAAAAAATGATGGGCCCACTTCAGAAACTCTGACTCTAATATGATTGTTTGGTAGGATCCATATTTAATTCTTTCCTAGGTTTTATCACCCTACCAAACCTTGACATTGTTTCCTTTACTACATTTTCTTTATTATCTCCAATAACAACATTATCATTACCTCCATAAACTTCATAATTATTTATATTTATTTTTGAATAATTATAAGGATCTATTTTAAACGGAACTTTAGATGCGACAAGGTGTTTTCTATTTCTTCTCAAAATCTTATCGTTATCATTGAATTTAACATTATAAGAACGATTGTTAACTTTATTAATAACTTTACCCGGTTTCCAAATTTTATTTCTATAGTCTCTTATATAAATGTTTTGATTATTCTTCAAATTAGATAAAGCTTTACTACTCCGATCAAAATAATATTTTGCAACACACTGTCGCTCTTTTAATCTTTTACGGACTACAGCGTGATTAATAACACATGGTTGTAATAATTTATTATGAACAGGTAGAATACTTCTTAATTGTCTACTGTTTAAAAGTTGCGCTGGACTAGCAATTTTATTCGCAATAGGAGTATTTCTGTACTCGAGCATACAAAGATAAGGATCAAGATTATCTCTATCAGCTTTTTTAAGAATATTTTTAATTGTTCTAATTGTTCTCTCTACGAAGCCATTCGATTGTGGGAAATGTGGACTTGAAGTCACATGCTTAAAATCCCATGAATTACTAAAATCTTTAAATTCTTGCGAATAATATTGCGTCCCATTATCTGATACCAATATTGAAGGTATTCCCTGTCTTGAAAATATTTGTTTTAGATGATTTATCACAGAACTGCTAGTAGTACTTTGTAATCTAGCTAATTCTATAAATTTAGAGTAATAGTCAACTACAATAAGGTAAGTATTACTTTTAAACTCAAATAAATCAGTAGCGATTTTTTCCCATGGACGTGTTGGCACAAGATGGGGTTTGAGCGGTTCTTTACTATTATTATTTCTGTATTCTGCACAAATATCACATGCATCTATCATGTTATCTATATCTACCGTCATCCCAGGCCAGAATACAACATCTCTAGCTCTACCTTTAGTTTTCTCTTTTCCTAAATGACACATATGTAACCGCTTTAACACATCTTGTCTCAGCACTTTAGGAACAAATAATTTCCTTTCTTTATAAATTAATCCATTACATTCATACAATTCATGCCTGTAAGGCCAATAAATGTGTAAACAATTTGCTAGAGTATTTTTATCTCTTGGAAAGCCATTTTTTATAGTTTCAATAAGTAATTGCAGGTCTTTATTTCGAGAAATTGATTGTTTATATTCATTTAATTTAGTTTCACTCATAGGTGAATTTTCAAAAAGTAAACACATCTGAGATTCAATTTCATCATCAATTTGAATCTCAGTGTTATCATATGCTCGAGATAAGGCATCAGCAATATGTAAATTCCTTCCAGGAACATAAACTAATTTAAATTGATATGGTTGTAATTTTATGCGCATTCTTTGCAACCTAGGTGGTGTCAAATTTAATGGTTTTTGAAAAATTGATATCAAAGGTTTGTGGTCAGATTCAATTGTTACTTCGCGACCCCAGATATACTGGTGAAATTTTTCACACGCAAGAACTATCGCGAGCGTCTCTTTTTCGATTTGCGCATAACCTTGCTGAGTTTGACTTAATGCACAAGAAGCGTATGCCACTGGACCATTATTTTGTAAAATTACGGCCCCAATAGCTTCTTTTGAAGAATCGCATGAGATTCTAACTGGTTCGGTAATAGAATAATATTGTAGAACAGGTCTACTTGCTAAAATTGACTTTAATTTAATAAAAGCACTATTTTGCTTAGGATTTCATTGAAATTCATTACTATTTTTTAGTAAATCTCTAAGAGGTTTCGTGATTACCGACATATTTGGTATAAACCTATTTACATACGTGACCATCCCTAAAAATCTTTCAATATCCTTTTTACATTTTGGTATCGGCATATTTTCTATTGCAGTAATTTTACTTTCATCAGGACATACCCCACCAACAGACAAAACATGCCCTAAGTATTTTATCTCTTCCACTCCTATTTTACATTTATTTCGATTAAATCTTAAATTATTTTTTCGTGCAATTCTTAATACATTTTCTAATCGTTCATTGTGCTCCTCAATAGTACTACCCCAAATTAAAATATCGTCTATAAATACATCAATACCTTCTTCTGGATCAAATAACTGCCCGATTCTTTTCTGAAAAACTTCCGGAGCCGAACTTATACCGTACGGCAATCTTTTAAAACGATATCTCCCGAATGGAGTATTAAAAGTACACAACTTACTACTATGCTCGTCTAATTTTATCTGCCAGAATCCATTGCTACAATCTAAAGTACTGAAATACTTAGCACCACCTAATTTGCTCATGATTTCGTCAATAGTAGGTAGATGAAAATACTCACGTTTAATGGCCTTATTTAAATCCTGGGGATCTATGCAAATTCTGAGTGATCCGTCAGGTTTGCAAACTATCACCATTGAGTTCACCCACTCAGTAGGTTCAGTGACTTTTTGAATAATATTTTCGGTCTCTAATGAATATAATTTTTGCTTTAAATTATCGCGAATAGCAAACGGAATTTTTCTAGAAGCATGAACTACTGGCTTCTGGGTAGGATCTAGCTCAATGTGATATTCGCCTGGTAAACAACCAGTTCCTATAAAAACATCTTTATACTTTTTAAACATTTTTTTCTTTAACATTGACATTATCATCTGTGTTTATTAAATTAACATTTCTCGTTACAAATTGAAATTGTTCAGTATCCTTTAAACCCAAGATTGGTACTTTATTTGTATCCATTATGTGAAACTTAACATATCTGGTGAACTTATGACTATTACATTTTATTTTGTAAGTTCCCATACATGATAATGTTTCATTTCCATAAGTCTTAATTGACCCAGTGTATTTTGTTAATTTATGCAACGATATACCTAACTTTTTGAATTCTTTTAAAGGTAAAATATTTATTTGGGCACCCGGATCTAATTTAAATTTAACATCTCAGCTATCATTTAATTTTAATATTTCAAACCATTCATTATTTGTATCTAAATTATAACAATCAGAATATTCTATCGAACCTAAAAACAAATTTCGATTATTAGATTCTTGTTCACTCACTTCACAAACGTTGCTTTTAGAAAAACAAAATTTTGCAAAATGATTATTTTTTCCGCACTTTTTACATTTCTTACCACTGGCTGGGCACTTAAATTTCGCATGTTGAAAACCACAGCTGATGCAGTTACGCTGAAATCCCTCTTTCGAACGATGTTGAAATTCCCGCGAAAAATAACTCGGAACCAGTTCCTTGGAACTTGATCGAGTCTGCGCAGGTGAAAGTTTTGACGTAGATCTATTTGAATGTGCATTATCAAACCTGGCCATGTGAAACTTTTTGGAATTTTTATTCTTGATAGCATCGACTTCAATTTTTTCTTGCTTGACTTCGTTTTCACAAATTCGTTGTAACTGAATTTTTAATTGTTACTTGTTTGACAAGTTTTTTATTAAATTTAAATCTTTTATTCGTAATAATCTGTCTTTCAAATTAATGTCTTTAATGCCTAGAATGATTCTGTCTTTAATTAAACTATCAGTTAACAAACCAAAGTCACAACTTGCACTTAATTGTCGCAAATCGGTCACATAATCGTCAATTGATTCATTATCTTTCATATCACGCAAAAAGAATACATCCCGTTCATATGTCACATTCTTTTGAGGTATAAAATAATCATCAAATTTTTTTATCACTTCCGAATAAATTTCTTTATTTTCCGGTTTCGCAAAGATAAAATTATTATATATTTTTAACGCTTTATCGCACGCACAATTTAGCAGTAAATTTGATTTAAAATTTTCACTTTCATCTTTTAATTTCGATGCTTTTAAATAAATCTCAAACTTTTGTTTGAAAAAATTATAATTTTCAGCAACATCACCCCTGAAGTCAATTTCTTTTGGAGGAATTGCTGCATTTAAAGTTTGATTTATTATACTTTGTTTTTCCGGCAGCGCCATGTTAGGGATGGAGGATACAACAATAACAACCTCACAGGTGTACGTCTAGATAGCAACTGTTTATTTAAAATAAAATACAATTCCACATACATCAGTTATATACAGGGTGTACATACATAAATACCAAACATACCTAACAGATACTCACTAGATTAGCTTCTAACTCCCTTATTATGTGTATTTCAATTTTTGCAAACATAGAAAGATGTTTATATCTTAATATCTTTTGGACAACACAAGATATCAAAAAAGTTCAAAAAATAATTGTTGTTAGTTGGAGATTTTACAATCCAACGCTTTTTGAAACTTTGAAATTGGCTAGACAGTAACGAAGATATGACCAATTTATTCCGACAATGTATAAATTACTGCTAAGCAGCGATCTTTCTATCTCTATTTTCACCCGTCTTCCGTCTCATTCTAACGCACTGCTCTTACCAGGTTCGTCAGTACATACAACTATTACCACAATATTGAAGTTACAAATGCAGGTGATTTAACATTTTGTTGAAAAAAATTATAAAATTCTTACTGTTTTTGTAAATACGACATTAACCTTAACACGGAGAGTTATAAAAAATGTGTTGTGTAAAACGGGCGGGAAACTTCAGGAATCCACTGCAAGAACTGCGGAAACTATTCAAAGGTCAGTGAAAATGAGATTAGATAAAAGTCATAATAGAGAATTAATAGGAGCCTCTTGATATAACACATGTGGAAAAACTGCTTTCCTAGTTTACGCGCATATATAAAATATTTCCACTATGAAATTAAATGTACATAGTAGTCAAAATATATAATAACAAAACTGAACACAAAGGTTATTCTGAAAACCAAAGGGATAAATTGTGGCGAGGTTTGGGAAAAGATTGTTGGGGAAATAAAACATGACAGAGCCAAAGAAAAGTGTATAATTTAGTTACAATTTACGTAACTTGAACTCGTAGTATTTTCTACGGATACTGAAAATACGTTGTATTTTTCAGATCTTATAAAAATAATGAAGCTACTTTAATATACCCACAACTACAAAACAATATTTATAACGAGGTGAAAATGCTTAAAGATTTGAATTTTGAATATCGACCTATGGTGCAAAGTGTACTTTATTTAGTAGCCTTGCAAATTAAAAAAAAACCTTCGAGATGTGGAAGATGCTGATATTTTAGCAGTTCCCAATGAAGATAACATGAAACAAAAAATTCCATCATCACTATTGAATTTGCTAAGTTTGCTCTTATGTGATTAAAGAAATCAGAAGTTTAAGCATTGCTCAGGACATTATTTTTTACAATTTGCAGCAGACAATGTAGACGTGCTAAAGGAAACTATCAACGGTTGCAATACCTTTCATGCAGCTCAGATGGTAGCTTTTCAGCAATGTCCAGAAAACGAATTATCTGTAGGAATTCCAATAAAAAGCGACACGGCGACTACTTGTGCCTCAAAACTTCCATTCCTTGTCAAACTCTCAGTATACCAAGACTAGAATACCTTTGCAACATTGCGAACGAAACGCAAAATTAGTTATTTGCCGAAAAATCAAGAATAGTCAATACCTACTGATACAAATAATTTGCTGTGGATTATAAGTAGAGTTCAAAACTGTAGTTCACAGATTGTACCTCAATGGACTGGTTTCAACAAAATAACTGATAATTCAGACAATACTACATTGTGGACAGCCATGCTTAGGTGTCGAGATATCACTGCACATCTGAATAGTCTAAAATATACAGTAATTACGTTTGTCCAAGTATTGTATTACTATAACATAGTGGCTTTCAGAATAACCTTTATATTCAGTTTTGTTATTATATATTTTGTCTACTATGTACATTTAAGTTCATAGTGGAAATATTTTATATATGCGGTAAACTTGAATTGTGTGTTGTATCAAGAAACTCTCTTAATTCTCTATTATGACTTTATTGCATATCTAATCTCATTTTCACTGACCTTTGAATGTTTCCACAGTTCTTGCAGTGGATTTCCGAAGTTTACCGCCCGTTTTACACAACACATTTTTTATAACTGCGTATCTGTTTCTTTTTTTATAAATTTAAAGAAATTTAAATGTACCTATGTAATAGTTCATCGTCTATTATAGAATAACTTGAAGAACTCTCCACGTTAAGGTTAATGTCGTATTTACAAAAACAGTAAGAATTTTATAATTTTTTTCAACAAAATGTTAAATTACCTGCATTTGTAACTTCAATATTGTGGTAATAGTTGTATGTATTTACGAACCTGGTAAGAGCAGTGCGTTAGAATGAGACGGAAGATGGGTGAAAATAGAGATAGAAAGATCGCTGCTTAGCAGTAATTTATACATTGTCGGAATAAATTGGTCATATCTTCGTTACTGTCTAGCCAATTTCAAAGTTTCAACAACAATTATTTTTTGAACTTTTTTGATATCTTGTGTCGTCTAAAAGACATTAAGATATAAACATCTTTCTATGTTTGCAGAAATTGAAATACGCATAATAAGGGAGTTAGAAGCTAATCTAGTGAGTATCCTTCTGTTTATCTAATGATAATTCTTGAGTGAAAACTAGCTCTAACTCGCTTAATACTTTAGAGATCGTATTAATTTTAATATAGCCGGATAGCAAATAAATTATTCTAGATTTGCTGTTTTTTCAGTCCCCCCCCCCGGGGGGTGTTGTACACCGATATCGCCAGACGAATTTAGGGGATTGATATACACCCTAAATAGCATCCGATAACGTATTCGATACCTTTTTACCTTTCAATGTACCACGGACAACAAAATCCGCTTTCAGATTTACTCTACTACAAAGGTTTATAAGTTAAAAAAGAATTGATACTTCTTTTACGAATTACGACTTTATGTATCTCTGGCATACATAAAAAGATTTTGTACTAAATTTAAAAATTGTTAAATGTAAAAAGACTGTATTGTAACTTTAAATATTATACATTTCCAGATTTGTTACAAAATCTGAAGGATCATATAACACTGTTAAAAAAAAACTTTAGAACCTGCGGAATATCTGGAGGTGGAAGAAAAGTTGTATGCATGGTTTTTGATATGTCACCGATATCCTCCGAAATTTTGTCACTTCATACTAAACAGTGGAAGCAGTCGCGATATGACGTATGCACTATCACGCTCGTACGCTATGGTTCATCATAATCATAACTAACGTATTAAGTTTTGTGAACTTAATACGACATATTAATGCGGAATATTATTCGTTGTGTTTTTAAAAGTTTTTGAATAATTATTTTGTAGTTTTATTTTTAAATAAATGTTTTTGCAGAATGTTTTAATTGCATTTATTTACAAATAAAACATTGTAACTCTACAGACACGGTAAACCGAAAACCGCGATGATTCGGATTGCCCCTGTTTTAATTAGTCCGAATTAGCAAGTCTTCACTGTAGTTACCTATGAAAATATAATTTAAAGCCTGTTTCACATGCTGTTAAAAATGCAACAATTACTTTCAAGACATGTCCTAGATTTTTTTGAAATTAGCTGTACGTCCAATTATTCGAACTTTAGATTTCTGCTTCCTACCTTAAACTCTGATGTAGGCAGTCAGTAGAAAGTCTTCCACTTTTAGTGTCAAAAACCAAATTAATGCTGACTTTTTGACAGCCACTCAGTTTTAGAATTATTTATAATGATTTTTTATAAACTGAGATATTATATTTGGTCTTTAATTAGAGTTTTTCAAATCTAAGGCTGTTCTTAAATAGTTCTTAAAAACTAACATTTGACATGCTCGCTGTGCCTGTACAGCACGTGATTCTGGCTATCCATGCTTGTCTCAAGCACGTGATTCGTTACTTCATTTAATGGTTAGACTTTAATTTACAAGTTTTTGCAATTTTAAACTTAATAATGTTCAAATTTTATTATCTATAAAATATTAGACATTTACCATGACTACGTGCAATATTAACAGCTTGGATGCAAGCTTGTATTTCTGCAGTGTTATTGGTAGCTCGTCCAGTAACAGGTTCTGATACGTTTCTAAAATTAAAATAAAAAAGTTAATTTTTGTAAGCTGCTGCATTATTGAGAAAATACATACAATGGATGATTATTACTAAACCAAACACCAATTCCAGCCTTTGCATTAGATTTCCCATTATTTTCACACGCACCATCCGTAAAGACTACAATATATCCATCTTCCTCAGTGAATTCATAACGTGGCTTCTTATGGGAATTTGTTGAAGAATCTGGTTCTGAAGATAATGTTCTGGTTGATGTGGTAATACTAACAGTAGTGTTACCAGAACCAGTGTTTTGTGAAATGGAGGATAGTTGTCTTTTAATATCATTAATTTCACAGGTTAAAAGCTTAAGTCTCTTCTCTGCTTTTTGTAGGCGTTGTGTTAAGTCTAACACATTGTTGGAATCTCTAAAATAGTGAGTGCGCATAACTAAATTATAATAAATGAATTGATTTGCATTATTTTGTTTAACCTTATTATTACCTATTTGTAGTGGACATTGTATATAACAATCTTGGAAGCCTATTATCTATATTAGTTATTAATAAAATGTGACTGTTAGGTAAGCTACAAAAATCAAAACTATTCAACATAAAAAGGATATTTTTGCTTCTTATTAAACAATTTTTCATATCTTTAACATAACCTATGTGATAGATTAGATTTTTGTTTACAAAAGCATGTTCAGAAATGACTGCTTTGTTTCAAGGGTGCGTGCTGTACAGCGTTGCCAACCTGGACAAAAACAGAAATAGTACAGGAGCATTGAAAATTATAGTACACTTACAAAAAATTATAGTACTCAATCAGTTTTTCAATGTTAAGAATGGCCAACGTAAATGAAGTAAAAACGAAATTTAATAGCATTTGATAACTATAGCATTTGATTAATAGTAGTAGAGTTCGCAAACTTAAAAAACGCATCTAGAAATCAAGTCCGTGGTACATTGAAAGGTAAAAAGCTATCGAGTACGTTATAGGATGCTATTTAGGGTGTATATCAATCCCCTAAATTCGTCTGGCGATATCGGTGTCCAACACCCCCCCGGGGGGGAAAAACTGAAAAAACAGCAAATCTAGAATACTTTATTTGCTATCCGGCTATATTAAAATTTATACGATCTCTAAAGTAGTAAGCGAGTTAGAGCTAATTTTCACTCAACAATTATCATTAGATAAATGGAAGGATACTCACTAGATTAGCTTCTAACTCCCTTATTATACGTATTTCAACTTCTGCAAACATTGAAAGATGTTTATATCTTAATATCTTTTGGATGACACAAGATATCAAAAAAGTTAAACAAATAATTGTTGTTAGTTCGAGATTTTACAATCCAACGCTTTTTGAAACTTTGAAATTGGTTAGACAGTAACGAAGATATGACCAATTTATTCCGACAATGTATAAATTACTGCTAAGCAGCGATCGTTCTATCTCTATTTTCACCCGTCTTCCGTCTCATTCTAACGCACTGCTCTTACCAGGTTCTTAAGTACATACAACTATTACCACAATATTGAAGTTACAAATGCAGGTGATTTAACATTTTGTTGAAAAAAATTATAAAATTCTTACTGTTTTTGTAAATACGACATTAACCTTAACACGGAGAATTATAAAAAATGTGTTGTGTAAAACGGGCGGGAAACTTCAGGAATCCACTGCAAGAACTGCGGAAACTATTCAAAGGTCAGTGAAAATGAGATTAGATATGCAATAAACTCATAATAGAGAATTAAGAGAGCTTCTTGATACTATTCAAGTTTACACGCATATATAAAATATTTCCACTACGAAATTAAATGTACATAGTAGTCAAAATATATAATAACAAAACTGAACACAAAGGTTATTCTGAAAACCAAAGGGATAAATTGTGGCGAGGTTTGGGAAAAGATTGTTGGGGAAATAAAACATGACAGAGCCGCAGAAAAGTGTATAATTTAGTTACCATTTACGACCAATATTTCCTACTGGGTGGTAACTTGAACTCGTAGTATTTTCTACGGATACTGAAAATACGTTGTATTTTTCAGATCTTATAAAAATAATGAAGCTACTTTAATATACCCACAACTACAAAACAATATTTATAACGAGGTGAAAATGCTTAAAGATTTGAATTTTGAATAACGACCTATGGTGCAAAGTGTACTTTATTTAGTAGCCTCGCAAATTAAAAAAAAACCTTCGAAATGTGGAAGATGCTGATATTTTAGCAGTTTCCAATGAAGATAACATGAAACAAAAAATTCCATCATCGCTATTGAATTTGCTAAGTTTGCTTTTGTGTGATTAAAGAAATCAGAAGTTTAAGCATTGCTCAGGACATTATTTTTTACAATTTGCAGCAGACAATGTAGACGTGCTAAAGGAAACTATCAACGGTTGCAATACCTTTCATGCAGCTCAGATGGTAGCTTTTCAGCAATGTCCAGAAATTACCTGTACATCTACGAATTATCTGTAGGAATTCCAATAAAAAGCGACAAGGCGACTACTTGGGCCTCAAAACTTCCATTCCTTGTCAAACTCTCAGTATACAAAAACTAGAATACCTTTGCCAAATTGCGAACGAAACGCAAAATTAGTTATTTGCCGAAAAATCAAGAATAGTCAATACTACGGGGGACTCAACTGAGGAGACGAATCGGCAATGGGCGTTCCAAACATTTGCGTACCCAATGGCCTGTATTTTAAAAAAATTTCGTTAGAGGGCGCTTCGGTCCTTGACAACGCTCAGACCACGCTGGCCATTGTTGACAGTTCGCTGGAGTGCCATATGGGTCGCAATGTTTCATAAAAATTAGCCAGATTTGCGATAAAATTTGCGATAAATCGCATAATCTGTCAACACTGTCAGCGTTGTCCAGAATCGTAGCGCCATCTAGAAGTAACGTTCAAACTTGAATTAACGTTCAAGGTCGGGGACGCTTTATTTGACTCGTTTCGTCTCCTCAGTTGAGTCCCCCGTAGTCAATACCTACTGATACAAATAATTTGGTGTGGATTTTAAGTAGAGTTCAAAATTGTAGTTCACAGATTGTACCTCAATGGACTGGTTTCAACAAAATAACTGACAATACTAAATTGTGGACAGCCATGCTTAGGTGTCGAGATATCACTGCACATCTGAATAGTATAAAATATATAGTAATTACGTTTTTGTCCAAGTATTGTATTACTATAACATAGTGGCTTTCAGAATAACCTTTATATTCAGTTTTGTTATTATATATTTTGACTACTATGTACATTTAAGTTCATAGTGGAAATATTTTATATATGCGCGTAAACTTGAATTGTGTGTTATATCAAGAAACTCTATTATGACTTTATTGCATATCTAATCTCATTTTCACTGACCTTTGAATGTTTCCACATTTCTTGCAGTGGATTTCCGAAGTTTCCAGCCCGTTTTACACAACACATTTTTTATAACTGCGTATCTGTTTCTTTTTTATAAATTTAAAGAAATTTAAATGTATGTAATAGTTCATCGTCTATTATAAAATAACTTGAAGAACTCTCCGTGTTAAGGTTAATGTCGTATTTACAAAAGCAGTAAGAATTTTATAATTTTTTCAACAAAATGTTAACATGTTTCTTTGGCTCTGTCATGTTTTATTTCCCTAACAATCTTTTCCCAAACCTCGCCACAATTTATCCCTTTGGTTTTCAGAATAACCTTTGTGTTCAGTTTTGTTATATATTTTGACTACTACACTGAAAAAAGCATTTAGTAGGACCAATTAAATTTATTCAATTCAACTAAATATTTAGTTAAATCAAATAAAATTAAGTTTATTTAACTAAATATTTAGTTGAATTAAATAAATTTAATTGGTCCTACTAAATGTTTTTCTCAGTGTATGTACATTTAAGTTCATAGTAGAAATATTTTATATATGCGTGTAAACTTGAATAGTGTGTTATATCAAGAAGCTCTCTTAATTCTCTATTATGAGTTTATTGCATATCTAATCTCATTTTCACTGACCTTTGAATAGTTTCCGCAGTTCTTGCAGTGGATTCCTGAAGTTTCCTGCCCGTTTTACACAACACATTTTTTATAACTCTCCCTGTTAAGGTTAATGTCGTATTTACAAAAACAATAAGAATTTTATAATTTTTTTCAACAAAATGTTAAATCACCTGCATTTGTAACTTCAATATTGTGGTAATAGTTGTATGTACTTAAGAACCTGGTAAGAGCAGTGCGTTAGAATGAGACGGAAGACGGGTGAAAATAGAGATAGAACGATCGCTGCTTAGCAGTAATTTATACATTGTCGGAATAAATTGGTCATATCTTCGTTACGGTCTAGCCAATTTCAAAGTTTCAAAAAGTGTTGGATTGTAAAATCTCTAACTAACAACAATTATTTGTTTAACTTTTTTGATATCTTGTGTCGTCCAAAAGATATTAAGATATAAACATCTTTCTATGTTTGCAGAAATTGAAATACGTATAATAAGGGAGTTAGAAGCTAATCTAGTGAGTATCCTTCCGTTTATCTAATGATAATTGTTGAGTGAAAATTAGCTCTAACTCGCTTAATACTTTAGAGATCGTATTAATTTTAATATAGCCGGATAGCAAATAAAGCATTCTAGATTTGCTGTTTTTTCAGTTTTTCCCCCCCGGGGGGGTGTTGGACACCGATATCGCCAGACGAATTTAGGGGATTGATATACATCCTAAATAGCATCCAATAACGTACTCGATACCTTTTTACCTTTCAATGTACCACGGACAACAAAATCCGCTTTCAGATTTACTCTACTATAGCATTTATGTATGTAAAAAAGCTTGTCTATAACAACTGCTATAAAAAATGCATTAAATATCACAAAATAAATGCCAATGTCCATCGTTTAGCTATTTCGACCTACTGTGCGTCGCTAGTTTTCTTTTCTAAAATTTTGTATGGCGTTTTTAGCCTGGACTGGAAAATTGTCTTACTGGTTAAGGTAAGATGTCAAAATAAGGGCTGACAAAAAATCTAAATATTCAAAGGTATATAAAGTAAGAAAAGGGTGGATTTCTGTGATTCATTTAATACATGAATCGAGAACATGCGAAGCATTTTACGCAAGTGTTCCCATTAGAGTATAAGGCTTATAGATGATAAGAAAAATGTTGTAGGGTTTATAACCAAGGCATTTTTAGAAATGAACAGCGATAAGCAGTAGATAAAACTCGGTACAGTTATTAATAAATAGTCACAGACGAAGAACATATATGAAAAAATTATTTATATTGAATTATAAAAATTATGAAAATTATGAAAATTGGCAACGGTAATAATTTGAAAAAATGAAATTCTGAATATCGAATAAGGGGCTAAACAGTACAGAAATTAAAGTTCCATTTGTTCCATAAGTTTCGGAAACAAATAGTGTAAACAATTTGTAACAATAAGTTAAAAATGTAAATTAAATAACACTAAACGGTTGTACCGTGCCGATTTATTTGAAGTGAATTTCAGTTGACAGATGAAGGTTTGTCACTGAATAAGAGTCAATTTCCGTGGTCACAACGGGTATGACTGCTAGGAAAATAAGAAATCTGTAAAAAGAAAAATAAATTAAACATTTAATACGTAAAAGTAGGTTACCAGGTTGCCTTGTATGTTGCCACGGGAGGAAAACTAAATACCACCCATAGTATATATATTTAAATAAAAGTTAAGCCACTTATACTCCATAAAGTGTCGGTTCTGGCTCGGAGGCCCTTCACACAAATTCGTAGATGCTTTCCGGTACGTGGTACATTGAGGCCTCGTTCCACGTACAAATCCCGGAGGATAGAAAAACAACTTCAAATGAGAGCGAGAAAATAAAAACGAGAATGCACCAGGTCATAACTGGCAACGAAGTCTGACCTGTCATGGGCAGAATATATCAATACCCGCAAATAAATACAATTAAAAAAAACATAAAGAATGCATTCATCGCACTACGTAGTTACAATAATAATACATATAAAATCAAGCCCGCAATTATAGTCCTATTCCCCAATAGGGCTGGTTCAGGCGAATAAATAAAACCAAAATTTAAGGAACCGACCTTCAAGCAACGTAATTTATGTATGCTTGGTAAAATAATAATAATAATAATAATAATAATAAAACATCTCCCATCCAGGCGAAAATCAAAAATTACAAAAGAAAACCCTAGGCCTGGAAAAAAATTAATTAACTAATAAAACAGAATAAACATGGTAAATAAAAAGGGGCTTCATAATTGGGGATTTTGAAGGTGACCAAAAACGTTAAATTACCGTTAAATTCACTATATAAATTCAAAATTTCGGTATAAACGTTCAAAAAGGCTACGTAGACAAAAGAAAACGGCGATATATAAAAGAGAACTTGTTAAAATAAAGACAGGAGTATTATTTAAGTAATGTGTGTGCGAACAATGTTTAGTTCGAAGAAATTCATAATTAAAATCACTGTCACAGGTAGCATTAAGTATTTTACTAACTTTAAATTACTGGAAATTCAGACGTTCTTAAAGGTATAAGGAAATAAAGAAAGGTATAAATGTAAAAACAACAACCATTGTTGTTAACCAGGGTTTCTGGTATAAAAGGAAGAAATGTTAAAAGGTTTATTGATATACTCCAGAGGAGTGCAGGAAAAGCTGACCCGATGCTGATTCGTGGTAATGTAAGATCATTTACGTTGACAGAGAACGCGTCAATTGACGAGAAGATTTAGTAAGAAAAACGCGAAAGGCATTCTATTAAGAATAAATAAAGAATATATTTTAATTAGACTAGAGTAGAAAAACTTAAAATAAAAAAAATAGACAATCATGAACAATAAAAAAAGAAAATTTAAAACGATTCAAATATTTTACTAAGTATGTTTTATTCCCAACCTATATAGTATATAATTATACGAACGCAGCAGAAGAAACCGTAGTGGCCGCTATCAGCGAGAATGCGACGAAAATAGGTCAACGATTAGCGCAGCTGTCGTCTGTTTGATTAAATGATTTCAACACGCGATCTTCCAGCAAGCTGGTAGCGGAGTGCATTTTAGTGGGAAACTGATAAGGATAGTTTAGAAGGCGAATGAAACTTGAGAATAAAAGACGTAGCCGGAAATAAAAATGTAATTAATAAAAATTGAAAGTTTCTTGTAATAGGATTGTGAACTAAGTGAGCCAAAGGGTAGATTATTGGAAATAAAAAGATAAATTCTAAATGAATACATTCCTTGCAGAGCAAAATTGATTAAGAACGGTCCTAATAAAGAATAAAACTCAATAAAATTTCAAAGAGTATTACTGGAAAATAAAAGTAAATCAATTTAATTTTGTGTATGACAGCCAAGAACTACTTTAAAAGGACTGCTCGTTTTTGGATCGCAGTTAAAAGGTAACATCGATGTATGAAATGCGAAGCCGGAGGTTTAAGAGACCTTGTAGGAAGAAGAGATATTTCTTGGAAGACTGATGTGGTTTATCTAAAAGCAGAGTCTTCAATAACTTGTACAAATACATAGGAAGGGGTTATATTGCGCAAAGCAATACAACTGAGGGAAACAAAATTAAGAAAATTGTCGAAAACATGACGTAGCAAACATATGTCAAAAAAAATAAAAATTAGATAGAAGAAGTGATTTTTCACATTCCTTGTATAAACCAAAGTTGAAAGTGACTTCCTAAAATAAAACATTAATTAGGAATGAGGTGTTAGTTACTTAATAGGCTCAAAATGAAATACAAAATTAGTCGGATGTTAGACGCGTATAAAACAAAAAGGGAATTTGTCAACAGGAAAAGGTGTATAGTCAATTAGGTAATTAACAAAAATACTAGGACGAATGTGCAGGTTCGAAATGTTCTTTGTGCCAGATTAAATTGTAAACTGCATGCTGTTAATACGGCGGGAAAAAAATCTTAAAAGTGGGTAAGTGTCTTCTAAGTAAGTAAGAACTTGGGCCGAGAGAATTATGCAGTTATTCCTTTAACGCGCGAGATAACCAATGTGTTTATGGGACAGTTTATTTAAACAGTTAAGGACGTGAATCATAAAATCGATGATACGGACAATCGTGACAGTTACACAAAACAAAAGGAATTAGAGTGAAAAGATTTAAGTTTTAATAATCATCCACTAGTAAAACTAGAAAGAAGACTGCGAGGTATACTCTTTCCCCCTCTTCTAAAAAAACGGATGAAACTCATTAAAAAAAGAAATCTATGACGAAAGGATACAACTACTGAGTAAAAAACGAAACGTAAGTGCTATTCAGTATTATATTATCTGATTAAAAATATGCCACGTAAGGTGTGAAGGTCATACTGAGAATAAAAAGAACTGAATTAAAAATAGGTCGGTCTTAGTAAAAAGTAATTACGTGAATAACTTAGTGTGATAAAAATTGTTGATAAAACAGAAAGAAATAAATAAAAATTACAGTTAAAAAGCACACTACCTTTGCTTTCAGAAATCGTAAATCGCTAAAATAAAATCAAAAGAAGTTTATAGATGCAAAATTTATACGAGAAATTTAATTTTAGTTTTTTCCGTAATGGAAAACAAGAAAAGAAATACTAGTTGACTGTAGGGACAAGGTCGAGTGAACACTACTATGATCGAAATGCATGGACGTTGGAAGAGCACAACCGGCCGCTAGTGCACTGAAATCGTAAGCCAATTAACAAGAGGGAATGCAAGAGAAAAACACTAATTAACCGTTGCGTAAAGTTAACGTTAATTTAAAAGTAATACGAAAAATATTGACATAAAGAAAAAGGACAATGAAGAATAGATACAAATATTCATAAAAGGTTTTAAAATTGGCTTTAAAATCTTGCGAAAAAAGAAATAAAACGGGTTTTACAAAAAATTAATATAAAATTCCAAAAGGAATTGCCGAAATAGGACATAGCTAAAATTCGATATATATCGATAGGGTTAAAAAATAATGCACGGAAAGACTTAGTAAAATTTATAGTGTGTTGTTGAAACGTTAATATTAGTGAGATATTAGACTTTAAAGGATTCCAATAGAAAGAATCGAAATTAACAAGGAAATGAAAACGGAAAAAGATGACATTATTAAAGAGAAAAAACGTGGTACTGCAAAACTAGCGTACGAGAATGGTCAATCTTAGAGGAAAAACGCTGAGTTAAAAAAAATCAACTTAATTAAATCAAATCAAAATCAAAGATGCAAACTGTATAAATTATTCTAATGAGATACAAATTGTATAAATTATTCTGCAGACTGTATAATTTAGTCTAATGAGATTCAATCTGTATATTTTATTCTAATGAGATTCAAACTGTATATTTTATTCTCAAGGCTTATGCGGATTGCGTGCCGCGCGTGGCGGTGTGTGGGCGAGTATCGTACTACTCTTGATACTAAAGGAATGCAAGTTGAAATGTTACAAAAAGGATTTCATTTAAAATAATTCCGTTTGTGACAGTATGGTAATGGTATAATACGATAATTTCTATCGATTAAAACAGCGTAATAATGACGTGACGTAATAATTAATTCATTCAGAAGATACTTAGATGTAAAAAAACACTCCAGGTTTCACTAAACCCAAATTGGTTGCAATACAGAGGGTTAATTGACAATACTTGCCATATTTTGTATGCTTTTAAAACGGAAATTACAAACAGTTTTACATGAGTTTTTCTGAAAGTCTACCACATTGAAAAGAACTTTAGTTATATTTTAAATATTAAACAAAATACGTATTAAAGATTCGCAGAAGGAAAAGTACTGCATCCCTTTCAAATGTTACGCGATCTGTATATCGAATTACCAGTTTTCAGAAATTATTGTCGTCTGGATTTGTATAAAAGTTCTTTAAATGTGTTCTTACATTTCTAATCTACCTTCAAATCGTTGGAAACATGACACCACTTGTGTAAGAATTAATTACATCCAATTACGGTGAAAGACGAATTGGAAAATCAACATAACAATATGAAATTACTAATTACCGTTAGGTGTAATAAATAAAGGCCATGTTTCTTTACAACATCTGTTTTATTAATATACGTAAACACAAATCGGATCGTATTTCTAAAAAGTATTTACTACTTGGTAATAACTTCTGACCGCATTCTTGACACGTTAAATCATACACACAGCCATAAATTAGCTTTGTTATGTGACATACAACAGCAATTTTTAAAAGGCAGGTAAATACATCTAAAAGGTATCACATTTTTAAATTAAATTTGTACAAATTAAGGTAGGTTAGTGTTACAGTGTTCAATGTTGCCAACTTCTGTTATATAAAGTAACTAAATATATTACAAGTTTATTTTACCATTCATTTAAAAGAGCTATAAATACCACAATGGCAATATTAAAAAACCGGTATAATTGTGAATGTTGTTTTAAAAACTTGATCAGTTTAGAGAATTAAATAAATAAATAATGCATTTTCTTTAAATTCAATAAAATAGAAATACTTAAAAAAAAGAAAAGAAATTCCTGGACGAGACTATTCAAGACAAACAAAAAGAAAAAATAAATTGTTGATTAATCTTGTACGTTTGATCCTTCAAAAAAATGAATGTTTCTGTTTTTATATCCAATTAATTTAAAAAAAATGTAACAAATATAAAATAATAAAAATCTTAGAAAGGTTTATTTAAGGATTTATAACTATGGAGTTTTGTTCAATAACAAATTTGGATTATAACCCAAATTTGACCTGAACCAAAAACCCAACAGCTTGTTCGTAATCTAATCCCCTCGAAAAAAAAAATGAAATCCCAGAAATTTTCAGTCATATTTTGACACAA
The DNA here is from genome assembly GCA_929113105.1 of Agrypnus murinus. Lineage (NCBI taxonomy): Eukaryota > Metazoa > Arthropoda > Insecta > Coleoptera > Elateridae > Agrypnus > Agrypnus murinus. The sequence goes on from OV816027.1 coordinate 267,733, forward strand.
CAAAATTTCCAAGTTTTCATATAGGTTTTCTATAGCTTCTTGGTATGAAGATCACGAATCTGCTATTGTTTTTTCGGATCAGGTCAAATACTGTTGTTTCGATGTCACCCGCGCCTCATGCAGCCAACACATTTATGCCTCATGAGTCGTAACTCAAATTGGTTTGGTCACGAAGTGACTTCTACCTTACGAATGTAAAATACCAATAGAAGAATAGCATGCATACAACACATGAACAGGATTGGTAGTTTTGATATTTTGATGATTCCTGATTCTACAGTTTTTTTGTTTTAGTGCTTGGTACTGTAGTGATTTAGCATGTCTTGATTTAGTATCTAAGGCAACAGATGTAAACAGAGTCAGATATGAATTCATAAATAAGCCAGTCAAACATTCATTATCTCCTCTCTAACATTTCTCTAAATTTGGCTATTATTTGTACTGTTTAACTACTACAGGCTATTGTATAATAAGTAGGGTACCCCGACTCGACCTAACGGTAGATAAAAATGACGGACATGGTAACTAACTCTTGTTCATCTGGACTGGTCTAGTGCCCTCAGCTCTTTGTGATGTGTAGTAACGGATTAAAAGTCTGAATTCATTGCGGAGCGATTACCCATGCGTATCTACCTATCTACATGGTAAACGCTAGAACTAGCATATTCCTAACTACTGGGTAATGATCTCTGTAACCAGGTAATAAGCTGCGGCGTTGCCAGTTCTCATTACCGAAGAACAAAATTGAACCAAAACGTCTTTATAACCCTCAGGTAATAAATCTTGTTACCTGATAAACGCTAAACCTCGCCTATTCTTAACAGCTGGGTAACGAGTTAACTGTAACTAGGGAATAAGCTGCGGTAATGCCAGGTCCTTGTTACCAACAAAAATTGCACCAAAAGGTATTGAGTCACTAGTAGATAATAAATTTTGTTACCTGATGGTAAACGCTAAAATTAGTCTATTTCTAACAACTGTGTAACGAGTTCTGTAACCAGATAATAAGCTGCGGCAATGCCTTACCGAAGAACAAAAATTGCACCAAAACGTGTTTACTGTTTAATCACTACCAGGTAACAAATCTTGTTACCTGGTAAACGTAAATGTTTGTCTACCCTTCTCGTGCATTTAAAAACGAGTTTTATTTAAAAACAAATTGGAATATAACTGAGATTTGACCTGACCCGAGAAAACCCATAACAGATTCAAGATCTGCATCTTAAAAACCTATAGAAAAAGTGTATTAGAACCTGGAAATTTTTTAAAGTCCAATCTTGTTGTACAGTGTTATTAGTGCGTTCCAATAGAGATTGTAGCAGTTTGTAAATAATAGTATATTACATGTTGAGTTGGTAAAGGATATCTTTACAAGCCAAGCGATAATTGTTTGACCGAGACGGTACGTCGAGGTCAAACAATTATCGCGAGGCGTGGAAACTTTACCAACGAAACATGTATACTATTTTATTCACAATAATTAGACTTAAGATAATCAAAATAAAAAGTAATTTTAAATTTTAAAATAAATTTTTTATAAACTGTCATAACACGGCCTACTAGATTCATATAAGCTTCGCTTATATACGGCCGTCTCATTTCCAGGTTTTTCATTGTTGAAAATTATTACAGATTCGTACGTTAAGTTGCACCATCTAGCGGTAATTTTACAACAAAGATATTTAAAGTCAGAGCTCAGTCGTTAATTTTTAGGTTATACTTTGTCAATTGTGTCAAACTGCCTCCGATTAAAGAACGTTTATTCGAATATTAACAGTAATTAATAATAAGAAATGTCTTAACAACGATCAAATATTATTAGATTATGCATTAAAAAACAGTAGGTACATTACGTATATTACATTACAAAACGTTACATTAAAATTGTATTTATTATTTTATTTTATTATTCTTTCGACGTCTTTATTTTTATAAAAAAATGCTGCCAGTCCTCAAATAACATTGGCAAGCAATTTAAAAAAGTTACACATTATCTACATTAAAACTAAAAAATATACTTTAACAACCACTTTACAAATACACCTATTTTTATACCCTCTGTCTCCTCTCTAAGTAGTTAATCTTGTGGATTGGTTTATCTCGGCACTGTATATCTCCATTCTTTTCGGTATGCTGCCATACTATCAGTTTTTTTCTCTATAGTCAATTCTGTATAGCTGGAGCAGCCTAAGTTTTCTTTTACTTGGAGTATATATTGCAGTCTAGGTCTAACTAGTATGTTCTTTCCTTCGATCATGCTTTCTATTATCATTTTTAGATAACACCCGAATGCCATAAAGTATGTCCTATTAATCCATCTCTGCTTCTCGTGGGCTCCTTCATTAACTTTCTTCTTGTACTTTTTATAGTATTTCATTGTTCGATATTCTGTCAATCCATCTCGCCATTGACATCTATAGTATCACAACTAAAAAGCTTGTCTTTGCTATTGTCCAAGTTTCAGACCTACATATACCGCGACACTCCATACGAATATGTGTAAAAGTTTTATAGTATTAACTTGATGCTATACCCTTTAGATCATGCATTCGGTTAGTTCAGAGAGGTTTCAGACTCCATCTTCTACCTGGAACACTTCCTCCACCTTCTTACCACAAAATCTGTTAACGCATGATACAAAAATCATTATTTAATTATTGGTATCCTAAATTCTTAAACCGCCTTTCAAAATTTCTAAATACTTTTTCCGACATCGTTTTTAATTTATATGCTATAAACCAAATCTTATACAAAGGTAATGCCTTATGAGTCAAATCTTGTCAGTTCCATATTTATTTTACTGAAACGATTGGTCTTAAAACTCAAGTAGATTTCATCAGCTTTTATATCTAGAAAATATTTTCAGTAATGACTGCCACAGTGAGATTTCATCATTCCATGAATACCTACTTCTAATCATAGCTTCAGTTCGTAGATCGTGCATTGACATTATGTGTTTACATCATATGCTGTGGTAATTCAGGTGCTACAAAACCCAAATGAGAATGTGGAATTTGCGAAATATGAAATTGTACTTACTTATACTGTAGCTGTCATATAGTTATTAAGTGTTTCTAATTTAAGAATTGGAGCATCAGTAAACATTGCGTTAACTCAGTATAATTTTCTAAATTTTATTATGCTATGTAGGATATTTTGGTTTCCTAGTTCCTACTGTAATATATTTTTGGCATATTTATGCACATTATATCAAAATATGTAGTACAAATGCCAATAAATTAATAAATACTGACATGACGTATAACCTAAAAATTAATGACTGCAGTCTGACTACAAACCATTTTGATTGCAAAATTACCGTCAGTGGGCGCCACTTAACGTACCGATCTGTAATTTTTGGATCCTAATTTCAACAATGAAAAAACTGGAAATGAGACGGCCGTATATAAGCGAAGCTTATATGAATCTAGTAGGCCGTGGTCATAATCTCAATCAAAGCCATCTATCGACCAAAACAAATTTTAAGTAAGGTTTCATTCTTCGCCGCTAGATGTCGATGTATGCGCTCAGTATTTTAAAATTAGAAATTAATGAATTCCATTGTAATTATTAAATATAAAATACGGAAAAATAAAAATTAAACTAATATTAAATAAAAAATTTGTTTTTAGCGTTAAATATATTTATAAAAACTCAAATTTAAATCGGATAAAACGTCCTGTTTTAAATTATTCAGAAAAACAAGTTGGCCATAACTTTACATGTCAGTTTTACAGACATGTAATAGTTATTTACGATACGAGTGCGGGAACACAATGTTCCCGCGTGAACGCAGTTTTGAAGCACGAGCGACCGAAGGGAGCGAGGGCCTTCATATGCGTGAACGCGGGAACATTGTTCACGCAAGAGAATTGTACAATACTTTTTGAAACGAACGTAGTCATTGTTATAAATGTCAAATAAAATTTTTATCTGATTTCACAACTTTTATTTAAAAAAATAAACCAAAGCAAGTCATGACTGCAATTGACAAATGTGACAGATTGTTTTTCGGCAGAAATTTTGCAGTAAAAAAGGTATTTAAATTTTGCAAGGGTTGGCAGTTGGCACCACTGAGTGTTTCCCGGTTTACTTAACCGGGAAACAAGTGTTCCCGGTTGACTAGACAGTGCGTCGAACACTGCTTTCTAGATAGTGAGTTCAAAAAGGAAATTGTTAACCACTTTGGTGTTGCTATAGCAATAGCTTACTTTCCAAGGTTTTTACAACATATGAAATGTACATATTGCAATATGATTGTGAATAAAATATATTCTAGAACTTTGTTAGTATTTGACAACACTGCATGTGCATGATTTTGATGTACCCCTTTCTAACCTCACTCTCTAATTTATCAATTGAACTTTTATTAATTGACTTCTTATATTCTTTATTTATGTTTCTAATTTCTAAATTTATAGATATTCTATTAATTCTTAAATAATTTAAAAGCACATGTCTTCATATACGTTCGGGCAAAAGATTTTCACACCAACCCCACCAGATAAAGGCAGCTTCCCATTAGATCATGAGGGTTTATGTAAGAAATTAATGATAAAATATATGAAGTGTTTAGGAACCAACGATAACGACAATACGTTATGTCGTGAAGAAGCTCGCGATTATTTAGCCTGTCGAATGGATAATAATTTGATGAGCAAAGAAGAGTGGTCAAAGCTAGGTTACAGCGATTTAACCGTGCCCGCATCTGATACTCAACAGTAGAAATAGGTGTTGTACTATCAACTTACTTCGTTATGGTTAATATATTAATAGGTTGTACAGGTAGCGTTGCTACTATAAAGCTACCAATTATTGTACAATATATATTTGAAAAGATTGGAGCGAAGACTTCCGTTGAAGTAAGCTATATGTTTTTAAATTAATTTGTAAAAGTAACAAATATAAAAATCTTTTAGATTAAGGTTATTGCAACTGCACATGCTCGACACTTCTTTGCAAAAGAAGATCTTCCATGTAATGTGCCACTAGTTACTGACGAAAATGAATGGACCACATGGACAAAAAGAGGTGATCCGATTATTCATATAGATTTGGGAAAATGGGCTGATGTATTTGTTATTGCACCATTAGATGCTAACACACTAGCTAAAATTGCAAATGTAAGCAAATATCTCAAATCTCATTAATTAAAATGGTAATGATGTAATAAGTTTAGGGTATCTGCGATAACTTACTAACTTGCACTGTCCGGGCGTGGGATGTAAAGAAGCCTCTATTGTTTTGTCCTGCAATGAATACCAGAATGTACGAGCATCCATTAACGTTTCAACAAATTTCCTTTCTTCAATCATGGGGTTATCAATTAGTGCCTGTTATTGAAAAAACTTTAATGTGTGGTGAAACTGGTGCTGGTGCTATGGCAGAAGTTGCTACTATTACAAAATGTATAGAAAGTTGTATTTCATCTTGTAGTTTTGTTGAATAAAATACAGTTCCTAATTAAGTGTATATAATTTTAACGACTCCCTATATTTTAAAGATAGTACAATTTCTGGTTGGTAAGTCATGTTGTCAAATTTTTTAAATTAGGTTATGTTTTAAAAAATTTTTTAAATTAGGTTATGTTTTAAAAAATCGATAAATGCTGATTCTATCGTACTATTTAGTGCTATTTGGTACTAATATGTGCTCTATCGATAGGGAATCGATTGGAGATTTATGTAGGTCATGTAAATACTGACCTACTTTAAAAAAAATCGATAAATGCTATTTCTATCATACTTAAGTGCTTAGGCCCGTAGGGCACATTATCCTAGTAATTATACTATTATTGATAGATCTATCTAAACATAACTGTCTTTTTATGCCCCAAGGGCCTCTTTATGATCCGACGGGCAATAATGAAACGTCAATTAAATGTCAGAGCTGTATTTGTAGAACTTGATTGGTTCTTAATATAATTTGTAAACTTATCACCAATGAAAATAAGCTGAAATTAAGTATTTTAGATAGTAACTATAGTAACGTACTTCGTATATATGCACATAAGTATACGTACAGCGGCTTGATGTAACCTACGTACTCATTTAATTATATTTTTTACACAATAATAGATTTGAGATAAAAACAATCTGTGCATAAAATAGTGTATGCATTTCGGGCATAACTTGCTTTTATGGCCCTGCAGCCTTTTCCTAGCCCTCGGCTGACGCCTCGGGCTAGAAATAACGCTTCTGGCCATAAAAGCTTCTTTATGCCCTTAATACATAAATAACTATTATGCATAAAGAAATTGTATTATTTTCACATTTGCATGTGTGTCTTCAAAAAGATGAACATACTTATTAAGTGTGGCTTTCAAGCTGTGGGTATTAGTTGTTTTATTACAAAGAAATCATTAAGTAATTTATTTCGCAAAGATTATGTTTGGAGATTTTGCTTCACTTAGTCGAAATAAAAAGTTAAAATAAAATGAACCTACTTAATTTTACAGATACGTAATTTGATTAATAGCTAAGTCAATGAAGTGGAAAATCATTAAATCTTCTAAACCCTCAAAAACATCAGATTTTGATGATTTTTTTAAATGTTTGTTATATTCAATTATTAAAAATCAGAAACATGAGTGATGGGGCAGATAATTTGTTGAACCCCAAATTAAAAATTTTTAGAAAAAAGTTTTTATATATTGAAGTACGGTTTTCGAAGAAAAAATTGGCTGAGGGGTTTTTGGGATCACTGATTACGAATACATTGTCAAAAAATGATGAATTTTTGTGAATTATACTGGTTTCTTTATAGTAATTGTATATTTATCGAAATTTTTTGTATAAATGTCACCCGAGGTGTTTTTGGATTACATTATCATAAATAGAATGATATAAATAAAATTTCCAAAAAATTTATTTTTAAAAATTTTTAATAGTTTAAAATTTTAGATCTAGCAATTTTTGAGGTTGCTAATTACGAATTTCATATCAGAATTGAGGTTTTATTGATAATTCCCTAGAAATATTTGGAGACATGTGGAAGTCCTTATTGATGAAGTCTTTAAAAAAGAAAAACAAATCTAGACCGAAATAAATGTGTATACGTTATTTAGTGAAAGTTTACGTTCACGTCATTACTAAATTATGACGTCAGACTATGCGTTGTTGCCATATGGAATTGGATATTCCTTGTTTAATCCAACACCTTTGCTGCATATTTTCAGTGTACGTTTTTAAAAGAATTATTCTCTTATGAACAATATGACTTTGTTCATCCCCATCCATCCTCCCATGATCCCTTGTCTTGGATGGCCAATGGCCATTCTTATAGTATACGAATCCAATTTATCGTAAGGCAATGGATAAATAACTTCTACTTCCTTCATACATGAATTTGGATTTCAATTTTTTTGACAAAATATTAAGTGCTACATGTTCTCCTGCATCCAAATGTGGTATATCAATTGAAGAGCACAGCCACACACATAACGTCAGGTACTTACTGTTCTTATATATGTATTTCATACATTTCATTGCTAATATTTGCCTCTACAGAGGATCAATCTCTGTAGTTTGTTTTCGATTTCGTTTCCTCTTTGGACTGGAAACTTCTTTGACAGATGAAATGCTGGAAACAGTCTTAAGATATATTCTCAGTGCTTGAGAAACTCTCTAGAATTCTATTCAGTTAATGCAATTGTAAATACAAAATAGATAACAAACTATTGTAAACCGAACTTAGAAAACACAAGAAATAAATTTAACAATACAGCATGTCGCTTACACAGGTGTACCAACCTGTTTTTCTGTTGAAATAAATGTGTATTTTCTCATTAAATTAACAAATTACGTTTTGGTTTAAAAACCTATTTGTATTGTAACGTTCTTTTTAAAATAATAATCAAAATGCTGTTTAAATTCGTCTATTAATAAAGAGAAGATTATTTACAATGCACTTAATTAAAAACACTATAACTATAAACTATTTAACAAACTATTTAAATGCTAGGTGTTTACAAATTTATATGAGGACTATTTATATAAAAACTAACTATTTATGTATTACAATAATTATTAACATTTATTTATTCAGAGTACATTTCAACACGACGCCGGTTAAACATTAACTGCCTCCTTCTACTCGCGATCTCAATTTATATCATACGATGACTCATTCATACGATGACTCATACGTCTAGAATATTCGATGACGTGTTGATGAGTCATACACGCAGCTGCCGGTAAATCACGTCGATGAGGTGTGTTGATGAGTCATACTTGCCAGTGTTATTGATGAGTCATACAGTTGATGACTCATACACCTAGAATGTTTGATGACGTCATAAGTGGGTTTATTATTCGTTACACTGCCCCCCTCTTCAAGTCTGTTCTGTCCCAGAACAGGTTTTATTCTCTGGTTTCTGTAGAAAGGGTCGTGACGCTATCGACAGTCTTCACCTCGACTACATGTTCAATTACGGTAGAAATAACAGTCTACACTCTTTGTTGGCCTTGATGCGGGTTGGGGATCAAAGCTACAGATCAAAGCTACAGACTAAGATCTTCACATCCGTATCTCTAAAAATAACTTCCAGCAGGTTTCGAACGATTCTCCAATCCAACTGGTCCCGTCCACAGTCGAGTTTGGGAACTGCCAATTTGTTAATACCCCTGGTAAGCAACTCGGTCCTCAAAACCCATAATGCCCTCCACAGGTCGACGTAACTCGGTTTCTGGTAGTAAAACTGCTTGGTTACTAAGTAAGCTTTGCCAACAGAGGGATTCTGATCTCGAAGTTCATCCAGCCGTCCAAATTTATTTCTAAACACTACTGCGATCCCCCTGGATATGCGGAGATCTTCGGAGACACAGTGGGCAATGGAATAATCACCAGGGACCCGGAAGAGGTCTTGTTGCATCTCGGTCGTGACTCCGAATCGGGCTTTTCTAGTTCCGGAAAACGCAGCCATAAATTCTCCAAAGGCTGGCTGATCATCTTCAGGCCTTACGGTATTGACAGCCACCTCAGCATCATCTTCTCGATCCGGGACTACGTTATTGTTTCCCTCATAGTGCGCCAGACGATTGGAGTGTACCACCTTTGGCTTCCCTCTTGGCAATTTCTGGATGCGATAAATCAAGTCATTTATTCGTTTCTTCACCTGGTATGGGCCCTCCCAATTCCGCTGTAACTTTGGAGAATAGCCACGACGTCTTTGCGGGTTGTATAACCAGACAAGCTCTCTAGGTTGAAACCCTCCTTCTTGGGCTCTCACATCGTACGTAGCCTTCATCCGGTCACTCGCGATTCGACTATTGTTTCGGGTTCGGTCGTGAATATCCTCCAACTTCTTCTTTAAGTTGATGACATAATCATTCCCGGCTACCTCCTGCTCTATAGGTGGGAATCCAAATTCCCACACGGTAGCTGTAATTCGCGTCCAAACATCACAGACGCTGGTGACTGACCGGTTGTTTCGTGGACCGATGCACGATAAGCCATCAGGAACAGATGCAGGTATTGGTCCCAGTCTCGTTGATGATCGGAGACGACCTTGGCCAAATATTTGCCCATTGTCCGATTCATGCGTTCTACCATTCCATCGGACTGCGGATGTAACGGTGTGGTCCGAGTCTTGCGAATGCCCAACAATCGACAGACTTCTCCAAAGAGTACGGACTCAAAATTGCGGCCTTGGTCTGAATGCAGCTCCATTGGCACTCCGAAGCGACTGAAAAACTCTTTGACTAGTACGTCAGCAACAGTCGCAGCTTCCTGGTTTGGTAGGGCATATGCTTCTGGCCATTTGGTAAAATAGTCCATTGCCACTAAGATGTATTTATTCCCATCGTCGGTCTCGGGAAATGGTCCGGCAATGTCTATAGCTATTCTTTCCAGAGGACTACCCACATTGTACTGCCTCATAGGTGCTCTTCGTTTCCCCAAGGGTCCGTTACCAGTGGCACAAAGTTCGCATTTCCGGCACCACTCTTTCACGTCTTCTTTACAATTGACCCAATAAAAACGCTCTCTAACTTTCTCCAAAGTCTTCTTCACACCGAAGTGTCCTCCTGAGGCACCGTCATGGAGATGTCGCAATACTGTAGCCACTCGACTCCTTGGAACCACGAACTGAGACCTAATGGTGGTGCCATCTTCACTCTCCAGTACTCGCTTCAGGAGATCGTCTTCCACCTTCAAAGACTCCCATTGGGCCCAATATGCTTTGAGGGTTCTGTTGAAAGGACTGACAGCTTCCCAGGCAGGCCTTTCTCCCACACGCTTCCATTCCAGTACCATTTCTAATTCGGGATCAGCCTCCTGCTGTCGTTGCAATTCTTCCGGCAACCAGTTGTCGTTGACGATAGTAGTTCTTAATACTTGGCAAACCTTCTCTTCCAGACGAGAGTAATGACGGCAGTCCGTCGGACAGGGTCTTCTTGAAAGAGCATCGGCATTTCGATGGCTGGTGCCCGCTCGATGTTCGGCTTTCGATAAAACTTTACTAAAATAGCCGATGACCTTTTCTTGTCCATCCTGTATTTGAGAAAGTACACCCCCCAATGGCCAGATTACTTGCATCTGTGTCAAGTATGAATTTTCCTTCTGTCCGTGGATAGCTCAATATTGGTGCTGTTGTCAAGGCACGCTTCAACTGTTGGAAAGCCGTTTCGCACTCTCCGTTCCAAACATACTCGCGCCCATCTTCAGTTAACCTTGTCAGAGGCTTCGCTATATTGGCAAACCCAGGAACGAAACGCCTGTAGTAGGTACACAATCCAAGAAAACTACGAACTTGGTGTTTATCTTTCGGTGTTGGCCACTCTTGAACTGCACGAATTTTATCGGGGTCGGCCGCCACTCCATTTTGTGATACGACATGCCCGAGATATTTCACCTCCCTTCGGAATATGTGGCACTTTTTCGAACTCAATTTCAGGTTGGCTGTACGCAGTCTCCGGAACACTTCCTCCAGATTTTTCAGATGTTCACTGAATGATCTTCCAACTACGATCACGTCATCCAGATAGACCAGGCAAGTCTTCCACGACAGCCCCCTCAGGATGGCCTCCATTAGACGCTCAAAGGTGGCCGGAGCGTTACATAGACCGAAAGGCATAACTGTAAACTGCCATAGTCCGGAACCAATAGTGAACGCGGTCTTCTCCCGGTCTTCAGGTTCCATTTCAACTTGCCAATAACCACTCTTCAAGTCCAAAGTCGAAAACCATCGTGAACCAGACAACGTATCTAACGTGTCGTCGATGCGTGGTAAGGGATAGCTGTCTTTCTTAGTCACGTTATTGAGCTGCCGATAGTCCACACAAAATCTCGTTGACCCGTCCTTCTTACTGACCAGGACCACCGGTGATGCCCATGGACTGCTGGATGGCTCGATGACCCCTTGTTCTTCCATGTCGGTAATAATCTTCTCGGCTTCTGTTCGCCTTGCTAGAGGTAGACGCCTCGGCTGCTGACTGACAGGCATAGCGTTGCCTGTATTGATTTTATGTTTTACTATATCTGTTCGTCCCTTCTGGCTATCGTCAAGAGCGAAGATATCTTGGTATCGGTGAACCAAACACTGTATCTCTTTCACTTCCGTTCCATTAAGGTCTTCGCACAAACTAACAACCATACCGACTAATTTTTCACCATGGCCTTTGGGCACTGGTTTTGGAACATCAGCCATACACCTGGCTACTCGGAATACTGGCACACACTGTCCCACAAGGGTACTCTTCTTCAATGTCACCGGATCCACATTAACGTTCATAAGCCTCACCGGTACTGTCTTTCCAACCTTGATCAGCGCTTTTCCCACCAGTATGCCACTATGGATCTTCTTATCACAAACAGGCTCCATCATTCGCACACATCCTACCCGAAGATCTCCATCCAAACCTGCCTCGACAACCATCTCGCTTTGACCCGGCAATATCACATCCTCAATCAGCAAAACCCCTACAACCGGATCTTCTCGTGGGTGCAACGGAAGTTCTTCGTTACCGACCTTCAAAACACCCTCTTTTAAATCCAACGTAAAACCAAATTTTCTCAGGAAGTCCATTCCCAAGATGAAGTCATCAGTGATATCGGCTACCAGCACCTCATGATCACGTTCTTCATTTCCAATGCCAATCTTCATCTTCACCACTCCGCGTGTTGGTATCACTTCACCTGTTGCTGTACGGAGTTGCGTAGTAGTACGGTAGCAACTTAATACTTGATCGTAGAACATCAGGGCGTACAATGGATTTTGTCGCCCCCGTATCAATAAGTAGTGGAACAGTTCGGTTAGCAATCTTCCCATCTACAAACAAACTGCCGTTACTATTCTTTGATGTTACGGCATGGATGGTGATCTCCGGGGCATCTCCACTCAAGGTCAACGTTCGCCCCCTTTCGTCGATCCCCTTTAGTTTTCCGACTGCTGAACTTGTTTTGGTTTAGGGCAACGACGCCGTATGTGCCCTTGTTCGCCGCAATTCCAACAACGAGGCCTTCGAACTTCTTGATGATTCTTCTTACGGCTTTCTTCCTTCCGAAGAACTCTTAGTACTAACTCCTCTAGATGATCTTTAGAACCTTCTTCTTCTTCCACAACGGCCCGAACACGCCCGTGACCTCGGGACGCTTGTTTTGCAGCTTCAAATTCTAAGGCGTGAGCAAGCGCATCAGTTGTTCTTGGTCGTGCCAGCCTCAATGATTGTTGTGTTTCCCCGTCTCTTAACCCATCAATGAAGGTCTGCGCAGGTAGTTGTCCCAGAAATGAATCGGGTGCGGTAGGGTACGCCAATCGGACAAGCCGCGTAACATCGGTTTCAAACTCCTGCAGGCTTTCTCCATTATTCTGGGCACGATTCTTCACTAGCACGTGATACACTTGTTGAAGATGCGCGTCTCCATATCTCATCTCCAATCTAGACACTAACAATTGGTAATCATTTTCCTGTCCTGCTGGGATTGTTTGCAGGACGTTCAACGCATCTCCACGCAAAGCTACAGTTAAAGAAACGGCCTTTTCCTATCCTGTCCATCCTGGCCCCAGCGGCCGCCTCAAATTGTTTGTAGTAGGTGGACCAAGGTATCTTTCCATCGAACGTGGGTGGTTTTACTTTTATACATACGGCAGGACCCTTTTCTTCTTTAAATTGTTTCTTTAATTCATTAAACGGCCACTCGGAAGTCGAGGGAAACCGTAGTTGACTCATTCTATCTTCCAGCATTTCGGTTATGTCGTCTTTCTTAGTTGTTGGTGGTAATTGCATTTGGGCTATTTTCTCTTCTACCATCTTTATTATCCTATATTGTTCCGCCAACCTACCTTCCAACAGTCCTAACGCGCTGGCATTCTCAAAAAATTCTTCGAAAACTTTATCTTCCAACGCTTTGACGTTTTCCAGCAATTCTCCTTTAAGCCTTCTTGAACTTTCTTCTGACTTTTCTAGTAATTCTTCTTTAAGCCTTCTAGAACTTTCTTCAGATTTTTCTAGTAATTCTGCAAACCTTCTAGAATTCTCTTCGTGCTGTTCCAGTACTTTTTCTTCCAGTGCTTTAGTATTTTCAAGTAATTCTTCTTTAAGCATTTTAGAATTTTCAAAAACTTTTTGTGCCAGCACTTTAGTACTTTCCATTAGCTTTCTAGCATTCGCTTCGGACTTTTCCAGTAGTTCTTCTTTTAACATTATAACATTTTCTTCGGAATTTCTAGAATTTTCCAAAACTTTTTCTTCCAGTGCTTTAGTATTATCCATTAGCTTTCTAGAATTCTCTTCCATTTTACTTAATAAGAAATTAGTATCAATTGCGGGTCCGGGTATTTCGAAGAGGAAACCTTCAGGGTCTTCTTGCTGTTACAAAAGCCATTCTCTTAGCCGATTTATTAACACGTTTTAAAGGCCCGTTGTGTCTAAATCTCGTTCTTCAAGTTCGTGTTTTAAGTCTATTACTTTGAGATCTTTTAACAATTTCATCACCATTTTAATTGTTTGTTGAAATTATTTTTAACACTAAAAATTTATTCTCGCAGCACTTTATTTAATTATTACGCGATTTTATTTATTTTAAAACTTCACACCGGACAACACTGTAACGTTCTTTTTAAAATAATAATCAAAATGCTGTTTAAATTCGTCTATTAATAAAAAGAAGATTATTTACAATGCACTTAATTAAAAACACTATAACTATAAACTATTTAACAAACTATTTAAATGCTAGGTGTTTACAAATTTATATGAGGAATATTTATATAAAAACTAACTATTTATGTATTACAATAATTATTAACATTTATTTATTCAGAGTACATTTCAACACGACGCCGGTTAAACATTAACTGCCTCCTTCTACTCGCGATCTCAATTTATATCATACGATGACTCATTCATACGATGACTCATACGTCTAGAATATTCGATGACGTGTTGATGAGTCATACACGCAGCTGCCGGTAAATCACGTCGATGAGGTGTGTCGATGAGTCATACTTGCCCGTGTTATTGATGAGTCATACAGTTGATGACTCATACACCTAGAATGTTTGATGACGTCATAAGTGGGTTTATTATTCGTTACAGTATTTATTTTATAAATAAATGTATTACTAAATATATGAAAATTAAATTTTATTATTTTCGATAAAGCAAATAATTTTACTTCATAAAATTACATTTTGAATGTTATTATTTGCACAGTTGGTTGTACTCTTACGTCACTACTTTTATATCTATGACGTGAACGTAAACTTAGACTAAACAGTGTATATGGAATAAATTAATCATCACTGAAATTGAGCGTAATAATACAAAAAAGCAAAAGACTTTTTTTACGTACAAATATACCTTAAAAATGATTTAGAACAGAAAACAAATTGGTTTCAATTTTCGTTCAAAGAACCCCGCACGTTTCTTAAGGAAATTGGATCCTGGTCAAATTGGCTGAAATTGTGATGTGTTGTAGTTTATATTACCTTGATCAAAAGTCTTCATGGCCACAAATCTCTAAAACTAACAGTTTTGGAGTTGCAGAGTATGAAAAGCAGGAAAGATTCATACTTCGGTTTATGGATTTTTAACACGTACAGCCTCGGTAACATCATTTTTTGTATATAGTACATTATTTGGGTTTTGTTTTAATTAACACAGGTAATTACGTTGTTTTGCATTCATGTGAATGGGTGCGCCATTATATTTTGACCTTTTATAAACCTATATTACTTTTGAACTAATCGAGATAATGAAATGTGGTGCTCACCAGTCTTCTTATTTCTTAAGATTTTTTTCTGAGTATCCGTCTTTTGACTACTACTCCTTGACTACTTCCGGTTTAATTGGAACTGACATAGCATATTTCCGGAATTAGGGCTACTTTGTAATTTCAAATGGAACACCCTGTATATTTTCTTACAGTTGGAAAGTCGTTTCCCCTTTCTGAAAGTGCAATAGTTGTCATGGTTATTGAACAGGGTGATGGTTTTATAAGCTCTTAAAATGAATACTGCATGTTATTGAAATGCTACGAAAAAAAGATATGTCTTCAATAGCATTACCCCCGAGTAGTTAAGTAGAAGCTATGACAAGTTTGTAAAGCAAATAAATAAATGTATCCAAGTTGATAGACGGCATATTGAACATCTTTTATAACTAATGTTTAGTGTTTTGTTTATTTCTTAATTGTTTAATGTTTAATAAGTAACCTGCTACCCTTTGTTAGATCGAGTTTTATATGTACATCTTGAATGTTGGCAATTGAAGTAACATGTAATTGTGAATAAACTAATTTGATGTTTACAGTGATGTTTTCTTTAATTTCCATAGTCTACTTTGTGAATTATATTTTTTCGTAGCATTTCAATAACATGCAATATTCACTTTAACAGCTTATAAAACCATCACCCTGTATAATAACCATGACAAGTATAGCACTTTAGGAGAGGGCAAACAATGGGCTTTCCAACTGTGAACAAATATACAGTGTTCCATTTGAAATCACAAAGTTGCCATATCTCCGAAAATACGCTGTCATTTCCGGTTAAACCGGAAGTGGCAAAAAACGAATACTAAAAAAAAAACTTTAAAAAATAAGAAGACTAGTGAATACCGCATTTCATTATCTCAATTAGTTCAAAAGTTATATATAGGTTTATAATAAAAGGCCAAAATACTATAATGGGGCCGCTACCATCCAATAATGGACAATAGTTGCCACTGAATATTGGGGGGTTTCAGTCTCCATCTACACCATACGCAATAATCAACGATACTTTTAATTTTCAAACATTTCAAATAAATCGGACCTTTCCAGTGGTTCTCTTGGGGCGACCTCCTCGTGGTTAATTAAAACAAAAATAGAAAATATACACAAAAACTTACATTACCAAGGCCCTAAGTGTCAAATATCCATAAACGGAAGTATGAATTTTTCCTGCTTTTCGTGCTCTGTAACTCTTCTTCTTCTTTCTCGTTTCCTTCATGCCCTTTTAGGCGTCGGATTGCGAGTCCCGGTCCTCCTTAATCCATTTCTTCCATGCCCTCCTTTCCCTTGCCAGTATGTTCATCTCCTCCCTTGTCTTCCCTTTATTTTTTCCATATTCTATTATCTGGTCTATCCATTTTCTTCTTGGTCTTCCTCTCTTCTTATTTCTTGGTTTCCCTCCTTCCATTATTCTTTTCGTCAGTCGGTTATTATTCATTCTTGTGACATGCCCATACCATAACAGCTGTATCTCTTTAATTTTTTCTAGTATTGGTGTTTGTTCTATTTCTTTCCTTAATATTTCGTTTCTGACTTGATCCCATTTTGTTTTTCCTGTTATTTTTCTTATGTGCTTCATTTCCATCGCGTTTATCTTCCCTTCATGTTTTTTCGTCAATGTCCAATTCTCCGCTGCATATGTAATTGTTGGAAGTGTTATTGTGTTATATACTTTCTTTTTCGTTTCTGTGTCTATTTCTTTGTGTCCTATACTCCGGACACTGAATAGATATAGTTAAAAAAAAATCAAGACAGCACAGATTGTTCTGATTGGTTTTATGTGAAAGTTAAATTTCCAATAGAACATTTTTGCATATGAATTGTTAATTCGTTATAAATGATGTCACTTCGAGAAATTTATGCTAGTATAAATAATAACCATACATTTTAAAAAATTGCATTTTATTAATTTAATCAAAAAACCACTAAAAGTTCGCGAGTGGTATGTGTTTATACATATTATAATATATAATAACTATTTTTTACAATAAAACAAATAAACTACATGCAAACATACTATAAATACGTCTGTAACACAAAATGTTTTATACAAAATAGAAAATGCAGATTCCAAAAAACAAAATACACAAAAAATTTACGATATGCAAAATATAGAACTGTAACTGAAACTACTAAACAAATACAGGATACACAGGAAAACTATAAAATATGTACACACTAGAATAAGTCTGCAAACTGGATATAATTTTTGGTTGAATTAAAAAATAGATATTAATCAGAATCTGAGCTTGTTTTTACTATTATTATTATGATATGTGATACCGCTTTCTTCCAGTTTTCGGAGGAAACATAGCAACTCCAGTAAATAGTAAGTTCTGTACATCTTGGATTATAAAGGTGGTATTATTTCTTGCTACTTCTCCTTTTACTTAGACCCAAATTAATTCTATATAGGATTAAGTTTGCATTGATATGGTGGCAATCGTAAACTTTTACGACCAACTGCTGTAGCTAATTCGTCAATAGCATATTTCTTGTGCTCACGAAGTATGTTGTAAACACTGGCCACACCAATTCCTAAAATTATAGTAAATAAGCAGTTGGATTGGAAGGTAAATTAAAACATTACCTATCAATCTAGCAACATTTTCCACTTTTTCGTGTTTTTTCCACTGAGGATGCTGCTCTTCACACACTTTAAAAGAGTTCATAATTATTTGTTTCACCCCTACAGAAAAAGTGCTTTTTTGGCCGTCTTTTGGTGGTGACAACTGAATATTGTTGACGTTTTCATCATCCATTTTAATTAATAATTTTGCAGTAAAGAAAATTTTACAAATTAACCAACTCATTATTATTATTAACTTTTCATATCATTATAACTTACTTATTGACAACCGTTCGTGTATTGAATTGTGCGAGTCTTAATAAAGACTTGTAATGTACCTAACACAGTTGGATAAACTGACGGAACTTTCAAAACAACTGACGTAAACGCATGCGTAACAAGCTGGCGTTTGCCGTTTGTGTTTGCATGTGTAAATGAGACTTTTATCGAGTACCGCCCCATTTATTTCAACCAATGGATATTCTAGTTTCAAGTTGCATCTGAATGTCTCTGGTTTTTCATTACTATATCTGTTGGGTAAACGGAGAATAGTATATGGTTAAGTGCGTAATATAGCTTTGTTGATTTATTTGACCGATTTGTTATTTCTGAATCTATTTTCCCGTCGTTTGTCAGTATTGTACCTAGATAATTGAATGTTGTTACTTTTTCTAGAATTGTGTTTTTGCTTTTTATTTCTTTGTTTTTACTCTCTACCTGTTTTTCATTTATAATCATCAGTTTTGTTTTATTGTTGTTTACTTCCATTTTCATTTCTTCTATTTGTTTTACCCAGATATTTAATAAATCCTGTATTTTCTTTCGTGATTCCGCTATTAGTACTACATCGTCTGCGTATAATAAGCTGCTTATTTTGTATGGGTTCTAGTTTATTGTATCCTACTGTTGTTTTCAGGTCTTCTTTTTTCTTAGGTTGTTTTACTATTCTGTCCATTATTATCAAGAATAGGAGTGGGCTTAGGCTGTCCCCTTGTTTTATTCCTTTCTTTATTTCGAATTCTTCTGAGCGTTGTCCTGCAATTTGTACTTTCCCTCTTACTTTTGATCGTGCTTTTTATTATTTGGATCAATTGTTTCGGCACTTCTAATTTTTCCAGGCTTTTCCATATTGTCTGTCTGTGCACTGTGTCAAACGCTGCCTTCAAATCGATGAAAATGAGGTACAGCTCTTTATCTTCTTCTATTGCTTTTTCTATTAGCGTTTTTAGTATATAAATGGTATCGCTTGTCTGTCTTCCTGTTCTAAATGCCATTTGTTCTTCTATTTTGTGTTCTACATATATTCTCAGCCTTTTTTCCAGTATTCTTGTGTATAGTTTTAGTGTGGTTTGTGCTAAACATATCGCTCTGTAGTTCTCGCAGTTTGTTGTCTCTTCCTTTTTATGTATAGGTAT
Organism: Agrypnus murinus; assembly: GCA_929113105.1. NCBI lineage: Eukaryota > Metazoa > Arthropoda > Insecta > Coleoptera > Elateridae > Agrypnus > Agrypnus murinus. The sequence continues at coordinate 286,930 of OV816027.1, forward strand.
TATTAAATTTGTTTCCCCAGCCTCGGGGGATTTTCTTCGTTTTCCATGCTTCTTTTAACATTTCGTGTAGCCATTTTATCCCGTCTTCGCCTAAGTATTTAAGCATTTCTGGTGCTATTTCGTCCTCTCCGCTAGCTTTTCCTATTTTGATCTGTTTAATCGCTTCCTGTAGTTCTTCCCAAGTTATCTGCGACATTTCTATTGCGTCCTCTTCTTCTTCGTTTTCATCAGTTAATTCTCCTTCAAATTTTTCTGTGTAATACTCTTTATTCGCAATCGTATTGGTAATGAGTCCATTCCTGACCATTTAGAGGTCCGAAAATGCATCATTGTTTGTAACTTTGACATTCTCATGGTCCGAAACGACCTATTTTCGCACCTCTACGTGTCTTTAAATTCAGCTACTAGGTGGCGCGCAGAAAATTACATCGCCAAATGCGGTGTATAAATGGCTGTATAAATCATGTTTGGTAATGTTGGGGACCTTGGCTGCTAAAGAACGAGTACCCAGGTATTATTATTAATTTATAAATTCAATAAAATCCTCGAAATATTATGCGATCGAATTTGATGATGTAAGTGGCGACATACGTTATGCCAATCCCAACCGATGACATTTTGCATCTGTCAAGAATTTTAGATAATTCGGTATTTAAAGGACGATTGCGAATAAAATAGTATACAAACCTCGGCAAAAGTACCATTTCTGTGTCTCGAGAACTAGTTTACCTCGAGGATATCGCCTCTTTGTAAACTATATTGTTCTCTCGACAGGAATGGAGTACTTTCGGCCTCGGTATGTAATTTACTATTCCATGCTTCCAGTATTTCTATTATTTCCACTTTGAGTTCTTGCTGTTTATTTTTTATTGCTTTTATTTCTTTTCTTTTAGTCCCTCTTACTCATTTCACTATTGTCCAGAACTTTCTTGTATCCACTTTGTGTTTGTCATTTTATTCTTGTCCAAACTCTTTCCAGCTATCCTTTTTCGCTTTTCTGATTTCTTGTTTAACCTTATTTCTTTTTTCTTTCTACTTTTCGTTATCTTCTGGGTCCTTTGTTCGGATGTATTTCTTCCATGCCTGTTTCTTTTCTTTAACCATTTCTTTTATCTCTTTAGTCCACCATCTCGTTCTTTTTAGGTTTTTGTTGACGTTTCTTCTTCCACATACCTCTTCCACTACCTCTAAAGTTATTTCTTTAAATTTTCTCCATTTTGTTTCCAGGTCTACCCTCTTTTTTTCGTTTATTAGTTTACAAAATCGCTTATTAGTCTTATCTTGGTATTCTTTTTGTCTTTCTGGTTCTTTTAATTTATATAATGCTATCCTGCTGTACCTTACTTCTTCGCTCTTATTTACTGTTTCTCTTAGTTTTGCTACTACTAGCCTATGGTTTGTTCCTATTTCCGCCTCTTTTCTCGTTTCTATGTCCAATACTGTCCCTCTTAGGGTTTGCGTGAATACTATAGAATCTATCAAGCTTTTCGCATTGCGTTCTTCTGCAACACAGGTGTATTTATCTTCCAGTACTTGTTCCCATATTGTATTTCCTATCAGCAGGTCATTTCTCTGACAGAACTCGATAATTTTCTCTCCATTTCGGTTTAATGTTTGTTCTCCATACTTTCCCATGCATCCCATTCCCCTGTTTTGGTCGTTCCCAACTCTCGCATTCCAATCGCCCATTATTATGGTTGGTTCTGTTTCCTCTCTTGCTTCATCCAATGTTTCTTGCAGATTGTTGTAGAATTCCTCCACTTCCTCTTTTGGTGTACCTTCTATTGGTCCATATATTTGTATAAAGTTTATATTTTGTTGGAACTTTATTGTGATTAGTATTATTCTTGAATGTACTGCTTTCCATTTTATTATTCGTTTGTTTAGTTCTTCTGTTATAATTATTCCCACCCCTTCTTTTGCTCTCTTTTCTATGTCAACTCCAGCATAGTATATTACATGTTTGTTTGTTAAACTTTTGTTTCCTTTTCCTTTCCACTTTGTTTCACTCAGTCCCATTATTTGTATTTTGTTGTCGTCCATTTCTTGTGTAATTTCTATCTCTTTCCCTTTGATTGTATTTGTATTCCATGTTCCTATTCCTATTTTTTCTGTTTTGTTTTCTTTACTTTCTCCCTGTTCTGTTGTCTTCTTCGTTATTATTCTCGTTTGTCCTTTTCCTTTGCCTTTTGTCGTCGTCCTTTTTATTTCTGTCCGGTTTTCATTTCTTGTTAGTTTTTTGGGAAATACTGGTTTCTGTTCGTCCTTGTAATGTTTCTTAGTCTTTTATTGAAGTCTACTTCTTTTGTTCTTGACGTTCCTTCATGGAAGGGTGCTAGTATTGTTTGTTCCCAGTTTTTCTTTTTTGGTATTACGCCTTGGGATGGACTAATTTCTTCTTCTGAGGTGCTACCTGTTTTCCTTTGTTCCTCTGCTTCCTTGTTTCCTATTTCTTCCTCACTTTCCTCCTCTTTTTCTGTTAAGTCTTCTATCTTCCACTCTTCAACATTTATTATTAGCTTATCTTTTTTTATTATCGCTCTTTGTCCATTTTTTCTGGCATCCACCATATATGGGAGTAGTTGTTTCTTCATTTCTCTTGTCTTCTTATCTAGATCTTCAGATATTCCTATTTTTATTCCTGCCAATTTCTTGCTCTGTAACTCCAAAACTATTAATTTTAGAGTTTTGTGGCCACAGAGACTTTTGATCAGGTCAATATAAACTACAACATATCACTATTTCAGCCAATTTGACGAGGATCCAATTTCCGTAAGAAACCTGCGTGGAACCTTTGTGATTTGAGAGTCTTCATTGTCGTCTATTAGTGAGTGGGTGTTGCAGTCGTTTCCACTGCAAACAATACAAGCAGGTGAGCAATGAAGATAACTCTTTCTACAGCCACATGCCGGACCGCATCCAGTTCTGCAAGAGCAGAAAATGATTTTCAAGATTTTGTTTGGTGCTGCGGACTCCGTCATGCTAATTGACAATAAAAAATCATCTTTTTCTCACCCCGATTGCCCGGGAGATATTGACGAATTACTTTTCCACTGATGAACATGCAAACACACTTGTTTAATATGTTGTTTGGTAGCATCTTCTGTTGATGGTGGCGAGCAAAGTAGTGCACATTTATTTTCAGAGACTAAACTGATGATTCGTTTGAACCTTAATTCATTTTAATCATTAGCTATCTGCGCCGTAGAGTGCAAGAATATATTTCATACTAGCATTAAAAAGTTGTTCTACATCTTTATTTTCAGTCCTAAAAGTTGCTGCTGTTTCATGTAACTTTTTGTCATTGTTAAGAATTTTCACAATTTTACTTTTATCCTTCCTATAAAAAGCATATATATGTAGTATCATATCCTGTGAAGGCATGAATAAACAAAAGATGTTCTTTTCTCACATTTGGTAACTTTTTCAACTTAAACTTAGTCGAGTGAACACTCATTATTTTTTGATGGCTTTAAAAACTATATATTTCCTTATCATCTGATGATAAAGACATTATAAATAAATGGCACATTTATTAAAGAATTAATATTCTTTACAATATTCTTTAAAACTAAGACGGAATCAAATAAAAAATATGCAATTACGTAAACATACATGAAATATTTGCAAACTAGTATATCGTCAGTCTAATTCTAATACCTCGTAACCCCCAAATCTCAATTTTTCAGGAGAACAAGAAAATGTCACCAAATGTAAAACAAAACTTTTTTAAATGGTTTGAATTCCTGAAATTTTGTTTATTAAATTTAAACAGACAAATGTATTAATTTATCGCGCGATTAAGCATGCATACATTATTAAAAAGTGGGTTACCCATTCCCAAAAACTGTACCAGGTTGGGATACGAGGTATTTTTTAAATCGCTATAGAATAAAACTGGAAGCCCTGTGGTTTACGAGGAGTTTACTAATCGACTCAGCGCACTTTTTACCATGGGAATAGCTCATAACCCCAAAATCGCAAAAAAGTGGGTTACGAGGTATTAGAATTAGACCGACGATATGTAAGTATTTTCAAATACATCGAAATCATATGAATCAAAATAACTATTATCGTCAAGATCATAAGAATGAGTAGGTATTCCGTCACTTGAGATGACCCCCACTCCTTTTTTCCCACTCCTACCCCCCACTCCTATCCCCACTCCTCGAGTAGGGATAGGGTGGGGCTTAAGTGGTGGGTTAAGTGGTGGGCTTAAGTGGGGGGCTTAAGTGGGGGCTTAAGTGGGGGGCTTAAGTGGGGGGCCTAAGTTGGGGGAGTGGGGATAGGAGAGCGAGAGAGAGAAAGGGCGATAGCCATTTTGAATCGCCATTTTGGATAACCACTTTTGTACCGCCATTTTGAATCTGTCAATTTTGTATCTGTCATTTTACATCTGTCATTTTGTATCTGTCATTTTTGCATTTGTCATTTTGAATTTGTCAATTTAGAATGTGTCATTTTTGAAGTTGTCATTTTTGCATTTGTCATTTTTGCATTTGTCATTTTTGTATCTGTCATTTTCAATTTGTCATCTTGGATTTCCCGCCCTTGGATTTGAATTTTTAGTACTGCTACTGCCATCTATCGGTGACGTCATGTGATCGGTATAGTAGATTTCTATACACCTGTAGATAGGCAACCTGCTACACTTTTTTATAAAATCAAAGGATCCAACGAGCTTCGAACCAGGGTTCGTAAAGTACGTCTGTTTACAAGTCCATAGCTTAACCCCGAGACCACGGAGTTTATCCATTAAAGCGTTCTGAAGTTTGTATTTATAAAAAACGGTTACATATCTATTTTAAGTCCATTTTATTTAAAAATAATTCCCAGAAAAAAAATTTTTCCGAAATAAAAACACAAGAACTAAATCATATTCTATCTATTAGACAAATTCAATAATGTACATTATTGATGATGATGATTCCTGTGCTATGATTGATTGATTGAAGGGTTAGTGTAATTATAATCGCCTGCGGCTATCCAATTGCAACTGGAGGATTTTGATGATAATGATGTGTTTACAGATACGTATTTAAATGACAGTGGAATTAACCCTGTTAATTTACAGCATTAGATTACGAATACGATTAGCGACTATATCGATAATTATGAAGTTGATGATACAACATTGATTAGCGATTACCTATCATTCATCATCTACTGCTGAATTGATTAGAGTATTTGATATGACTAGAAGGGTGAAGTAACCTACGGCCTGATTAGGGTAAGTTAATTACTGATTACCTATCTGCCCCTATCTGCTAAACTGATTAAAGGATTTGATATCGAAATGACCTCTTTAAGGGATAGGATTGTAGCAGGGTAATCCGTGATCTGTTTAAATCTACAACCATTGGACGCAGATGGCTATTGTATCAATCATTTCCTCGCATAACTTTTAGTTTATCTGTGAGAAATTCTATTTTATTTATTTAGTACATAAGGCTTAGATTAGTATTATTATTAATACGACATGTATCATTTTATAAATATCTGTCTAGATGTAGTATGCATGCATGCTCTAGTAGCAATATTATCATGTTGTTGAATGAAACAGTTTATTTAATTCCGTATTAACCCAGACGCTTGTAAACAATGAAATTAAGCAACATCAACTCAATAAAACAGTTTATTTTTAAATATAATCATATAACTTATAGAAATAAAAATCGGTTGCTCTTTCCTAATACACAGGTATGTCGACTTTGTATTATCGGTGATTACTTGCTTAGTCTACAAAAAGAGTAAAATATGAAATTAGAATTCTATATTTTATCAAGCTGTAATTACCTTTTTCTAGTTGTCTCATTTCAAGCACGGGCGTCTTCTGCTGCCATCTACCATAGGTTTGAAATCTTGTTACAGTTATGGTAAAATTACCCAATTTATTTATTTCATATATTTGTTTGTTGTTAATCACTTGACTGTACCTTCTTGGTAAGAAAATCTTGAATTCGTTTAATTCAATTAAAACTGATCTTCCATATCTAGTTCCAACCTCCTTTGCAGATATAATTTTATAAATCTTGTCGACTTCTAAAATTTCGGTAGATATCACTTCCTTGTCTTCAGAAACCCTGTTAAATTCTTTTAGAAAATCCATCGTATTTGATTATGCTGTTGCTATAAATATATATATAGTTATAAAACATCAATTAAAATTAAAAATATATCTAACTTACTCATCTGTATGATTCCTTTGCTACAAACAAATTTATATTGTTGTTCAACTGTAAACTCTACCTACTATTTATACTACCCAATCTTTTTAATTAGGTATCTTGTTCAGAAAAACCTAATAATTCTTAATTGAAATGTTTTCAAAATATGATTAAATTAATTTAAATATAGTCATATAGAAACTAATTAATGATTACTAAAAAGTAAAATCCCTAATGAGTGTTTATTTAAAATATAAGAACATTCTACCTTCAAATGTGTTTTTGTCTAAAAATAAAACATTCTCACACAGAATAATTTTTAACAATACCTGTCTGTATATAGTATTTTATTTTTACCTTTACACCTGTGTAGAATAAATTTAGGTTTAATCGTATTTTTATTGTACTATAGTACTTAACATGGATTTTCATCACGTAAAAGACTGAAGAAATCCTATTTTAAGCAGTAACACTACGCGAAACTGAAGAATGTAATCGTATGGCTATAAACATAGCTTCTAGTGCAGCTTTCAGTGGTGAAATACTTTTAGAGCATTGTTCAGTGCTCATCCCCTCAGCCCTCCTTTCATAAAATCATCGAGAAATATGAATTAACCTTAAAATGCTGCTATACCCCAGGGTGTAGAGGTATCGTTTAATTATAGTATTCTTGTTAATATTTATACTATTTTTTTTAAGTGAAGGTTTATAGTAAGGATTTTGGTTTTTCCTCTAATGTTAATGGTAATAACCGTACTGAGGTCAAGCTTTCACTAGATGAATTAAACATTTTTTATGAGAATACAAAATACAGTGATCTTTTCAATCTATTAAATAATGATATAAACTTATTTCATTGAAGTAATTTGTTAATATCTAGAACTTCACACCTAACTAAAAATATATTGTATCTTATTTTAGGTATAAGCTGTAATCGTTTAACAATACCTGTCTGTATATAGTATTTTATTTTTACCTTTACACCTGTGTAGAATAAATTTAGTTTTAATCGTATTTTTATTGTACTATAGTACTTAACATGGATCTTCATCACGTAAAAGATGTTTTTGTCTAAAAATAAAACATTCTCACACAGAATAATTTTTATTAACAGTTTAATATTAGGTAAAATAGAGAATCGTTATATTAAATGCAATAACAATAAAAATACTAGTAAAATCTTCACTAGTTGTTAATATCTAGAACTTCACACCTAACTATAAATATATTGTATCTTATTTTAGGTATAAGCTGTAATCGTTTAACAATACCTGTCTGTATATAGTAATTTATTTTTACCTTTACACCTGTGTAGAATAAATTTAGTTTTAATCGTATTTTTATATTCTCATAGTAAGGTGTCGATGATGAAATCAAGATTTTAGTAGCAACTGATGAAGTAGAAGCCAACCATGCTACTTTACTATAGAAGGTAAAAGAAAGGAATGTCTTAGTAAACAATAATTATAAAACTTTATTAAACAAAATAGAATTTATCACTGATAAAATATAGGTTATACGTGAAGCTCTCGATGTGTTAGCTGCTACTCAATCGTTACAGCGAGTATTTTATCTTTCAATGAGTGATGATCACGACTCGTAGATCTGCAAAATTTGTTAATTACTCAAAGAACCTCACAATAGGCATAGGAAATATTACTTTACATTCTATTTAATAATTCAGTCTTGCATAGTTTTCAATTTACAAAACCTATCACATACTTGTTGGAAGATTTACATGGAGTTCCCGTTCGAGGTGGTTTCTACGAGTTCGAGCTGCAGAAAACCAGTCAACCTGATGATACCTAGACTCGCTAGCTCCTTTATAGTTTTATTATTATTAGTATACTTATGTATTATTTTAGTTATAATTTAGTATTATATGAATATGAAATGTATGTATTATTTTAGATATAATTAGGCCTTTGAATCCGTTCGCGTTACGAGTTGGTTGTCAGCCGTGCGTCTGATGTTACTGGACTCGATCATAATCTTATCTTCCATACCGTCTAGTAAACGTTGCATGGAATCAAAATTTACTTGCTGCGTTGCCTTATGGTTCAGTGTAATCCCCTTCACCTTTACAACCACGTGTATCCGTCCTGTTGTCGGGGAATACACCTTATACGCATAGTTCTTTGATCCTCCCGACACAAACTCTATAATATAAGAGCCTGGACCGTACTCCTCGAGCTCATCTGTAAGGTCACCTAGGTAAGTTTCCAGTAGGTAGCTCGATCTCGCCCGGTTTCGAAACATATATTACAGAATCTGAAACAACGAAAACAATATTAACTCTAATACGGCCGGATGACGTTAATATCGCTGCTTACCTGTATCGTAGTATAGGACTCTCTCGCCCAACTGATCCAAGTATGAGTATAATTTAAGTCGGGCTTGGGTTGTCACAAATGCTTGAAACTAGTTAACTTATATTCTAACATATAAATATACAACAACAAAATAGAAAAGTATACTTGAGGGTAAGAAAGATTGTAGTTTGTAATGTGTATATATTTCATTTTCACAGTCATCTATGTATATTTTACGATTGTAGTCTGTAATGTGCATATATTTTATTATCACTTTGTATATTAGTTTTGTATTGTATATAATTGTATCTGTTGAGAATTTTTGACAGTTCTTTAACGTCATATCTTTTACAACTAAATATGTTTCAATCTTGTATTTTTCTTTACATGAAATTCAGATGTTTTATAGAATTATAGAATTGATATTTTAAATTGTCTTTTTTCATGTATTATGTTATCAATTATTTTGTAATGTTATAACATGTATTATATTATTCGTAAATAATAGATGTAATATGATTTATTTCTTGTCTTTTTTTATTTCTGTAATTTAAGGTAAAAATAAAAACAAATATTTTCTACAAGAACTTTTATTGAAAGAAGAAAATACAGTTCATATTGATATATAATACTAAATTATATCTAGAAGAAAATACATTTTATGCTGATATATAATACTAAATTATATCTAAAATAATACATAAGTATACTAATAATAATAATACTATAAAGGAGGTAGTGAGTGAGTAGATCTTCCTTCTTTATCCAGGACTTTTCATTTAAGCCGAGCCATTTCACGTAAATGTCACCATTTCTGCGGCGTTTAAGTATTTTTTCAACTAGGTATACATCAGGTTGATTGGTTTTCAACAAGTATGTGATAGGTTTTGTAAATTGAACTTTAACTACTTTGAATAATTCTGTTGACCAGTTAGGTGTATATCCCTTGGAAAAGACTCCTTTGAATTTGCTTATACGTACGATGTCATTCAAATCCAACCTACGTTTACTGATAGTTTTTACATTAGTGTTATACACTGACAGCTGTGTCGTAGGTTTAACAGATGCAGGAGGCACCCCTATTGTTCTATGTTTTGTATTATTATAGCTATCAACTACTCGTTGTAATATATCGACCCATTTAAATTTCCCTCTGTAGCTAAACTCCTTATACAGCTTTTGCTTAATTGTACGAATAACTCGTTCGACTATTGAAGCCTTAATCACGGAATACGTAGAGTAATGATTTATGTTGTATTCATTCATTAACTTTTTAAAATGTTTATTATAAAACTCCTTCCCGAGATCAGACTGTAAATTTTTAGGTATGACTGAATCCTTAAAAATACTACGGACCTGCTTTGTCACCTCTTCTCCGGTCTTATACGATAACGATATAACGATAACCCTTATTTACTTTAGCGTAGGGAATAAACTCCGCTAAATCTATTTGAAACAAATCTTCATAACCCTTTATTATAGTATTACGTCTTTGAAAATTTTTTCTAGCAGATCTATGTATTTCATCGACAACGGTTTGTTTTGCGTTCATCTCTGTTAATAACTGCAGATACTCAAATTATAAGTTATGTAAGACTGAACTATTAAATAGAATGTAAAGTAATATATCCTACGACTATTGCGGGGTTCTTTGAGTAATTAACAAATTTTGTAGGTCTACGAGCGATGATCTATCAAAATTTTTAGACCTGGAATCTGCTTTAGCTAGAAGCCATAAAGTTGCCTTAGACAGTTCTATACAAAGCGAGGTCAGAGTTTTAATACTATCGCGTAGCGTGTCGTGACTGGTGTTAGATATCTCGCTATCCATATACCATTTTGTAACTGCATCTACGGGGTCCGCTAAATTGATTAATCTTCGTCTCTTACAGTCAATAGTTTTATTTTCTAGTATTAAAGCATGTTTCTTTGTTACCAGATCCGAATCATTAATAGCGTAGCCTGCGTTTGTAATTCTTTTGTTTTCTAAATCGAAGTTCTGATCCTCTGTTAGTTTAAATCCTACCCCGGGAGGACCTGGAACCGTTACAGCACCTCCAACTATTGAACGTCCGAACAAATCTATAGTAGCATTCATACTGCTAATGGTAACGAACTGACTACTTACGTTCGTGCTGAAATCTTTTATTCTATAATACTTTCTTCTTTTAACTCGGAAATAATTGAAGTTATTTGGTTTTCATTCAGAGGACTACTGTTACCGGCTTCTTTTACAGCAAATAACAAACGAAGTCGGTCGACAAGTTTGTTAGCTTTATTCCAGTAGACGTATTCGACTTTGTAATCGCCTAATTTTTTAAAATTTGACAATGATGATGATAGTCTAATACCTAAACCTTTGATTCTGGATAAGTTCGGTTTAATTATATAATCATACTTCCAATGTTTAACAGCTGTTAGTTTACCCTGTGGTCTATAGGATTTCTTATGCTCATTAGTAAGGGATATTATCTGCATATAATTATTGATATCAGCTTGCGATGGTGTAGACCCTAATTCTCTAAACGTGAGTAAGTCAAACAGACCAGGTGTTGCTTCGAAAGCGTTGTTTTTAATTATGATGTTTGTATCACGTATAGTCACAGGGGAAGACGCAAATGTCCACGCGTCTCAATCAATTTTATATCTAATACCGAATCTAGTTCTATCTATGTTGCTACCACCCCTAGCTATTAGCATACCGTAATGAGTAGGGAGATCCTGAGTTTTATTAGATTCTTCTTCTTCATCTGCTTCCGATGATGATGATGCTGATGCAACAGGTTGTTTTTTAACTTTCAACATGGGAATATAACTAGCAGTAGTAGTAGTAGTAGCAGTAGATGGTTGTGTTTTAATTTTCAATAGGGGAACGTTAACTGATTCGGCAATAGTTTCCAAAGGAAATATAACCTGTTTATGAGTATCACGATAAATACGTTCTGCATCAGATTTATCACGACGAAAGTAAGCAAATTTTCTACGTATAACCTTGCGTGCGTTTATTATTTTACGTTTTAAACTTAAATCATAGGAGCTCGACATGCTGATAACTCTAAGAGAGAACTAAACGATTCGAGTCTAATTATAAACTTATATATGTATCAAAACCTTTCCGATATCTACCGCTGTTTAGGGAACAATCTTTATTAATAACTAGGAAATCGTACGGATCCTTCCAACACATACGACAAATGTTTTTGAAGTCCTCGTAGCTAACATCTCCTACAACGATCCCTATACACGTGCTTTAAATTTAATTCGTCCTGTTTAAACAGAATAATCAAGTTTGCGTTATCCCTTATCAAATGTTTCGGTATCTTTGCATATGTCTGGCCTAAATAAAACGAGTCAACACCTTTATGTCTACCCATACTAAAATATTCTCTAATTTTTTCCTGTTCGTCACAAATAATATCGTCGAAAATGAATACTGAATTAGGTTTGATGTTGCTAGGACTGATTACGTCATCGTTTTCACTAAACTCTTGATAACCAATGCTTTTAGTAGGTTTCATAATTTCCCTTAAGAATTCGTATTTCGGTTGAAATAAGGATTTGGCAAACAGGTAGATATTTTCAAATTTTAATCCGTTTTTACTAATCAGTAGACCCAACATAACATTAGTTTTGCCGCAGGAAGAAGGACCGCTCAGAATTGTTCGACAAGACGTAGGTAATAAGTCACCATGTTTTCTATCATCGCCGGATTGTAGAGATACATCGCTGTCTAAATTAAATATGTTTAGCGTTTTCTTTTGTTTAACAGTTTTCATTATGGTATGCGTACGTGTTTAGTCACGGTTTCAGTGAACGGGTTATATTCTATCAAGGAGTCGTGCAGGATCAAACAATATGCCTTTGTTGTATTGGTAAATGCAGCGGAAGATTCAAGTTCTAATCTAATATCGACCGTGGAATCCTTAAAACTTTCTACCTGTCTCGAACAATCAATTATAAAAACAGGGTATGTTTCAAATTTTGAATAATCGATTAAACAGCTATCAGTCGATCCTCTACCTATATTATAGTAATTCTCGCGAAAGCGTGTATAATTTAAATATGCTTGAATGTAATCCTTACTACCGAAATCGAGATTTAAACGTTGCTGCTGAAACACTTGCGAATTTAAATACAGTTTAATATCAATTAGGTTCGAATGAGTAAATGTAGTAGGGTTACCGGTTCTTATACCCAGCTGACGCTCGTCTTGTAAAACTACAAGAACCCAACGTGGTTTTTCCAATTCATTTGAATTCTTTATACGCCAAACCTGATTTTTAGTAGTTCCCAGCGAGGGTAGTTCGTGTAATTCCCAACGCCTAAATGGAGTGATAATAGAAGAATTATCTCTCAAACTTTCAACTAAGTTCAACTTGCTTTCATCCGACAATAGTATATGAGGAACCTCCCAAGACAGTCTATCAATCTTGATTTCTACATCAGTACCTGAATCTCCGGCGGCGCTTTTATAGCAATTAAAATCATTCTTAGATCGTATCAAAACTAACTGACAGCTCATATGAGGAATAACTTTCTTGTAATCATCTGCAAACCCGAAGATATCCTTTAAAGGAATTCTACACGTGAAATTGAACACGTTATTCCCCGCATTATGTAACAGGCCATTTCCGTTTTCGAGTTCGATTTCCCATGCACTACTGGATAAAGCCCGATCCTCGGCACCGTGTGAAACGAGACCTTTTATAGTACTTGTAATGCCAGGATGTTTACACACATCGATGATTTGATTCGTACCTAATATTAGTTGAATTTCGTCAAACAGAAAGTAAGCAAAATTACCGGTAGGAATTCTACGTTGACTTTTCGAGTCATAGTACCTTTAACAAAAATGTAGCTATCGTACAAAGCTAAAACATTATCCGAATTTTGTATGGTGATTCTAATGATGTCTGAATGATTGACGTTTAACGTAAACGGCAAATAGGTATAGAAGTCCTCTTTTATTATATCTGTATCGACGCGAGGTTTTTGAAATATATTTAATTTATCATTAGCAAAGATGCTTTCTGTGTTAATATGCAATTTACTTCTTTTCGACATGTTGATGTTGTACTTTAAAACCTAGAGATTCAAGAAACAGCCGATTCTCTTTAGATGATAACTTTATACGTAAGAGGTCCGCACTAGTCGGTGTACGAAGACGAATGACCCTCGAATGATGCGAGGTATGGTTTTTATAGTTAAAGTTTATCCCCATTTTTCACGTTTAAGTTCTAGTCTTATACTTGTGAAGGTATCTTCAGAAAAATTTACCAGTCGTCCACTCGAGTCTACTAATCGAATGGTAATATCAATTTCACTGACAGTGACAGGAAAGTAAATCACGTGTGTTGGTTCCTTCTCAATCAGGTATCCAGGTGGTACGCAGAGACCAAATTCAAAGATTGTATGACACGGTTGATTATTTCTATACGCGCCCCCTGTAATATTCGTGTCTACAAAGATGTTCGGGGTAGAGAGTATATCGACAATTCGATTTGATACGTGTCTGATACCGGGTAGTAATATACGATTGTTAAATCCTAATAGAGAGCCTATACTGTTCGGTTTGCTAAAATCTATAACGGCTGAGGCAGATTCAATCTCACACTTTCCTGTATTAGTGTTAGCTTTGATTTGTAGTAGTAAATCTCCTTCTTCAGGATCGCTCGTATTAATTTGATTCTTTATATAGTTAGCGATTTCTGACAATTCGTAACTACCGGTTGTGATAGTTATCTCTTGATCTCCGTAATAAAATTTATTTTTCCCTGGAAATATATTCCGTATCGTATGACTTGTATATAGGCCAACTAATCCTATGGAGTATCTGTATTGCTCACTATCTAGTTGTATATTCGGATAAATACTACCGGTAGAGAGGACATTTCCATTACCGTACACGGTGATGGTTCTAGCCATACTTGTTCGAATTATACATACACTTCTCTTTTATACAAAAATCTCAGGCACAAGTGTCCACAGTTGTATGTATTGAACTTTTGTTCTCGAGCAACATTATAGTATACATTGCATCGAGGACCGAAATATTTCACAAGTTCAGCCGGTGGTCTTAGGTCTCCGAAGGGGTCAAAATACAAAATAACATTTCGATCCTTTCTATAAGCTACCCAATGCGTACCGGGTCGTCCAGCATCATCGAGATTAACAATAGCTCTTTCAAATCGTAAAGGTTTATTTGGTAGACTTGTTCTCATATAGACACCTCTGAAAAAGGATATGTCTTTAGCATGTTTTATTAAATCTAGGTTTGTAAGTGGTCTCCGAGGCAGGTTATTCAGTTTTTTGACCTGTACGGTTTCAGATACAATGCTGTACCGCCTGCTTTATAAGGTTTCAGGTAAAGAGCGTTTCCGCTCTTTCTATCTATTGCGATAGCCTCCATACTTTTATTATGTCGTTTAGTTTCTTCTAGCTGTCTCTTATTATTATTAGCAGTGTTAACAGCTTTTGCTACGCCCGAAGCGCCTCCTATAATTGCACCGAGAGCCGAGAGGCCAGCAAAAATTGGTATGAGTGGTAAAATACCCCCTGTAGCTGTAGGTACCGGAATAATTCGAGGTGCTTTAACGTTTTTCCTACCTCCCACGTTTTTAATGATTCTTCTAGCGGCGTTCAACGCATGGTGTATTAAATCCTTTCCCGTGAGGGTCTTACTTGCTCGATTTACCGTACTTACAAGCTTCTTTAAAATACCTCCTTTAAAAGTGACAATTTTCTTTGTATTTGCAATCGTCTTTGTCGTTCTCCTACTAGTCTTCCTATTCACACCCATTCCTAACTTTCGTTTAACCTTCATTATACCGGTTACAAGCAGAGCTGAAGCCTTTTCCCCTAACTTAGAGTCTTTAGCTTTAACACGTCTCCAGGCAGCTTCTTCTAAAACACGATCTGCCTTATGTCTACTATTCAAGTCTGAACTTTGAGCGTACGAAATATCGTGCTGCATACACGCCTGATCCAACAGGTTTATGCCTTTATCTCCTCTTTCTAATCTTTTAGATAATTTAGTTCCGGGTCCGCAATATTGGTAAGAAGGCAGGTGTAGTTCGATCGGGAGCCTGTCAATGAGCTTGTTAACAACACTGTTATCCTGGTGAGTCAACATCACGTACTGAGATAAGAGATCAGATGCATCTCTATTAATACTCTGCGAAAACTTACTGTCTCATACTATTGCTAGTGGTAGTAAAACACAAATAATTTTTTATACGTTTATTCTTTATTAAATACATTTGTAATAGACAATCGTGAAAATTTCTTATATAACTTATTCAATACACAATACGATTTTATTTCATTTCGTAATACATATAAAGCGGTTATATAATTTTCTTCACGGATTACCTTGCTACAATCCTATCCCTTAAAGAGGTCATTTCGATATCAAATCCTTTAATCAGTTTAGCAGATAGGGGCAGATAGGTAATCAGTAATTAACTTACCCTAATCAGGCCGTAGGTTACTTCACCCTTCTAGTCATATCAAATACTCTAATCAATTCAGCAGTAGATGATGAATGATAGGTAATCGCTAATCAATGTTGTATCATCAACTTCATAATTATCGATATAGTCGCTAATCGTATTCGTAATCTAATGCTGTAAATTAACAGGGTTAATTCCACTGTCATTTAAATACGTATCTGTAAACACATCATTATCATCAAAATCCTCCAGTTGCAATTGGATAGCCGCAGGCGATTATAATTACACTAACCCTTCAATCAATCAATCATAGCACAGGAATCATCATCATCAATAATGTACATTATTGAATTTGTCTAATAGATAGAATATGATTTAGTTCTTGTGTTTTTATTTCGGAAAAAATTTTTTTCTGGGAATTATTTTTAAATAAAATGGATTTAAAATAGATATGTAACCGTTTTTTATAAATACAAACTTCAGAACGCTTTAATGGATAAACTCCGTGGTCTCGGGGTTAAGCTATGGACTTGTAAACAGACGTACTTTACGAACCCTGGTTCGAAGCTCGTTGGATCCTTTGATTTTATAAAAAAGTGTAGCAGGTTGCCTATCTACAGGTGTATAGAAATCTACTATACCGATCACATGACGTCACCGATAGATGGCAGTAGCAGTACTAAAAATTCAAATCCAAGGGCGGGAAATCCAAGATGACAAATTGAAAATGACAGATACAAAAATGACAAATGCAAAAATGACAAATGCAAAAATGACAACTTCAAAAATGACACATTCTAAATTGACAAATTCAAAATGACAAATGCAAAAATGACAGATACAAAATGACAGACGTAAAATGACAGATACAAAATTGACAGATTCAAAATGGCGGTTCAAAATGGTTATCCAAAATGGCGATTCAAAATGGCTATCGCCCTCTCTCTCTCTCTGGCTCTCCTATCCCCACTCCCCCAACTTAGGCCCTCCACTTAAACCCCCACTTAAGCCCCCACTTAAGCCCCCCACTTAAGCCCCCCACTTAAGCCCCCACTTAAGCCCCACCCTATCCTTACTCGAGGAGTGGGGATAGGAGTGGTGAGGAGTGGGGGTAGGAGTGGGAAAAAAGGAGTGGGGAGTAGGTATTAGGACACCTGGCCCAGACAGAAATTGACATGCCATGTGGCATGCCAATGGCATGGCTCCTCCCCCTGCTTCTGATTGGCTACCCCCACTCCTGTAGCTCCTCCCCTTGCTTCTGATTGGTCGCCGCCATCTTGGATTTCCCCGCCTACTTCTCTCTGATTGGTTAACCCCCACTCCTGTAGCTCCTCCCTTGCTTCTGATTGGATGAAGGCAGCCATTTTGGAACGTCTGGCTCCATTCTACCACGCCCTGGCGCCAGGCTACCACGCCCGCCGCCGCCGCCATTACGGGTATCTGTATTACCGGCAAACTGAGTGCTACCAATAGAGGGCGTAATGCTACAATTAGTGTGTATTGCTAAGAGAGGGCGTCATGAAGAAATCTGTATTATCGATGCGCTGTGTACTACTACTAGGTGGCGTGTCATGAAGAAGAAATCTGTATTACTACTACTACAGAGAGGCAACCATTTTATATCACAGCATCTTGCGTGCGCGCGCTAAATTTGAATCTGTCAATTTTAAATATTTGTCATTTTTGCATCTGTCATGTTAAATCTGTCAATTTTACTGCTGTCATTTTTACATATGTCATTTTAAATCTGTCAATTTTGCTTCTGTCATTTTAAATTTGTCATTTTTGCATCTGTCATTTAAATCTGTCATTTTGAATTTGTCATTTTTGCATATGTCATTTAAATCTGTCATTTTAAATCTGTCATTCTTAAAGCAACCATCTTACCAGATTTGAATTTTAGCGCTAACTCTGGGATTGGATCTTTTCACTAAGCTGAAACTCTTTCTCTCTCTCTCTCTCTCTCTCTCTCATAGTATGACTACTTACAGGCTTTGTAGCTTAGGATGTTCGCCGTCGGAAATCTTCGGCTTTATTCGTGTACTCTCTCGCTGATGACAACGATCTACCTTTTTATATAGTCAACCCCTTCACCCTGTGCTAGTAAATGAAACAACAACAACTATGTTTATACATATTATTTATTTTGATATTTAATGGACAATTGTAACATATGATTTGACAAATTATTCATTACACAGTATGAGTTGAGATCATCGCGTAACACTTGCAAATTGTTCAAATATTTTTGCAGCCTATTTCTAAGATAGTTTATTTCCGCCATGGTGTTCTTAATACGACGGTGCAAACGTTGTTGTCGTTGACGTCTCCGGCTGCTGCTGCTGCTGCTGTTGATATGATTGCAGTCGTGTACGTACGGCATCGATAAACTTTTGCGGATAATGTTTTATTATTTCTAATAAAATGAACGAGTTCAATCCACCACCAGTTGCTGCTGCTGTGTTGTCTATTAAACTGGTAGCTGAGTAGTATCCGCATAACAGTTCGGACGTGAATAAAATTGAATCGGATGTCGGGAGCGATTTATAGGCATCTTCATGGCGTCTCAGTTGACCTTCTGCTACGTTCTCTATGTTTGCGTGGTAGAAACGCGAAAAGTCCAGGTGACGTAACGTTCGAGCATGATGATTGATCAACGGTGCTAAATGCAGTATAGACTGAAACTCGTAATCTTTTAAGGTTATAGTCCGCTGTGTATCATGTATGGCCACCCTGTTGCCGAAAAACTCGTTGTGAATAATCTCGATGTATAAATTGTCACATAGATGGAATTTCAAATGTTTATCGCAATGTAGTACACTGTTGTCCTTGTTGCAACAGCAGCAACCATGAAAGAAATTTTTAAACATTGCCTCGAGTAGTATATCATACAGCTCGAACCAGTCCCGTTCCGACAACACCAATTCACCATACTCACATATGCTATTCACGCACTCGAGCTTCACTACCACGGCAAATTCTCCCTGGTCGTCGTCGTCGTCGGGTGGAATAAGTCCTACTTGGATGTTGTGTATATGGTCGTAGTTTTCTTTTTCCCCGGGAGGTCTCGTAACATACAGCGGATACTGGACAGCCCCGAGCAGTTGAACACGTACTTCACGTTTAGTTGCTGCTACTGCTGCTACTGATGCATCTATGATGGTAAAGTTTGCTGATGATGCTACAACGTCATCGCCGTAGTATAGAGGCTGCTGCTGCTGCTGGGACAGGAACGCTAAAACAATAATAATACAATAATCGATTAATATAAGCATAAACACACACAAAAGTCTTAAACATCTTACCTGTTTCTTCGACTTCGTTGTTCCACGCTTGACCGTCGTTGTCGGTACTTGCTGTTGATGATGATGCATGATCTGCAACATCCGAACCTTCTTCATCTAAACAAGCAACAGCAACAAAATAGACACAAATTAGCATATAAACTTGAAGTTTTATAAACAACAACAACAACTTACCTATTTCCAGGGGTTCACTCTAACAGTTATCATAACAATAATTAGGACTGCTTGTAATCATCGTAATTGCTGCTGTTGCTGCTGCTGTTGCTACTGCTGCTGCACACGTACTGTCTACTGCTACACGCTAACAACGGTCGGCTTTATATAGTCACCTATACTTACCTAGATCCAGCGCATGCTCAGTAACACGCATACGGTAAACAAGCGGTCATCGCTGGCAGACAAGTTTCATCCTGTCGCTGACACGTCATCATCATCACAGGCAGGTGTGTGTGTGTGTGTAGGTAATTACCTCATTCTCTCTCTCTCTCAGTTATAGCTATCACTTTTCATGCCATGGTACAGCTGGGTGAGAATAGTAATAATACACATATATAAAACATTAATCTTTTTATTCTATGACAATCTTTCTCAAAACATTATTAAACAACAAAACAATAATACTTAAATAACTAAACAACTATCTGTTCTCGGATAACCTTGATAGAACATCTTTTATTCTACGACAATGTTTCTTAGAATTATTAAACAACTAGACAATAATCAAAATAACTAAACAATTATTATTAGGTTGAAATCTGCTCGGATAACCATGAAGACATACTCATTTTTCATGAAACATCCTATTGAATGCTTTGTACGCTTTGTTATGCCAAATATTCTTTTCAACAATGTCTTGATCTACTACTACTACTACTACATAATTGAAAAGAACAAAATCGCGTTTATCAGATCTATTTCATGAGTATGTTCCCTCAAGTATCCTCTTGTGATTTACATTCAATCACTCCCTCAAGTTTCACCAGCTTTTTTTTTTTAATAATTACTGTACATAAAGTATAACTCTTGTCAGCTTCACTTATTATTATTATAACTACACTATACTGACAAAAGATGATTGAACAATTTACAGCAACTAATTACCTAATTATTACATTCTTAAATAATTTCGAATATAGTATACACAAAGTATAAACCTAGACATCATCATTATCATCACTTATAATAATAATTACATCAAGCCGAAGGTCGATCTCTTGTGATTAACATAACCCCCGACTACTGCTACTATGATTGAACTGTACATGTACTTATTACTATACAAATATTTTGCTACTTAAGAGTTAGATATGATAATACCTATACAAAAAATTTACAAACTTAAAAATACAACTATACTACTATACACATATCTATTACTACAGCGATTGAACTGTACAATAATTGTATACATTATGATAATATTTTACTACTTAAGATCTAAATATAATACTACCTATACAAATTTTACAAAACTTAAAAATACAACTATACTACTATACACACATACATATATACAAGAGGTGTTTAAATGTTTATACACGTGGTCGCTTGTTGTTGTTGTAGCCGAACGGAACGGAATCAAAATCTTCTATACGCCGTCTCTTAGCGAACGTTATCTTATAGACTTTTGATTCCGCTCGCGTTACAAGCTGATGGTCAGCCGTACGCCGGATGTTGTTGGACTCTACAATAATCTTTTCGTACGTGCCTTCCAACAGCCTAAGCATGGACTCAAAGTTTATTTTTTGAGTCGCGGCGTGATTTAGGGTGATGCCCTTGACCTTGACGACCACGTGTATCTGTCCTGTGGTCGAGGAATAAACGTTGTAGGCGTAGTTCTTCGGCCCGCCTTACAAAAACTCCTTCCTGTTGGTAGCTCGAAGTCGCCCGGCTTCGAAACGTATATTACGGAATCTGAAACAACGAAAAAAAAATTAACTCTAATATAAACGGTGTTGATGTTTGATAGTACAATGACTTACCTGTGTCATAGTATAATACTCTCTCTCCTAGCTGATCCAAATAGGAATACAGCTTAAGACGGGCCTGTGCAGTGACAAATGCCGCGATGACTACATTAACTGACGACAGAGGATCTGCTGCTTCCTCTTTATGCTGCCAGTTAACCGCAATCACCTCGTCATTTATTTCCTGCACATGATTAACTTCTACGCCTGGGGGTCGAAAAACTCCTTGGACTCGCTGATTATGGCTGTTTTCGCCTGGTTCTCGCGCTGACCAAATTTCCCTAGAATACAAAAAAAATATTAAGTAAAGAAAACTACATAAGGTTATTATAACTTACCCCAGAAGGAATTCAGCATCAGTTTGGCCAACGATCTCAAACCAGGGTTCTTGACGATCTTCAACGAATCCAAGGAGACTCCCTCGTTCTCGAAGTAGTCATCAACGTACTGTTTCCGGGCTCCATCGATACCATCCTCGCCGTTGTTGTTGGCAGTTATTGAAGATGGCCAACCGCTGGCTTCCTGCTTCATCTTCAGGAACTTGTCGATGAAACCCGAAAAAAGTCCCCCGGTCTTGGACGCTTTGTTGTACTGGGTTACATCGTACGACCAGATCTTTTGTATGTCCTGCACGATGTAACCCTTTCGTATGGCCATTACCAGTTCGTCCAAGACCCAGGTTCCGTTGATGACTAGGTCCTCTACGCCGTGCTGACATTCGGTCTGGTTCAATTCTTCGGCGCAAGTGCGACATAGAGGGAACAGCAGCTTTTGGTGCATCTTGACGGGTAACACCGGATGGTATAGATCTTGTGGCGGTAACATTGTACATTTTACCACGCCGTTGATGTTTTCCAGGCCCCCTTTATCCCTGATTAGATTTTCACAAGCCGCCTTGCCTACGTAAACTTCTGGATGGCCAACTGGGAATTTGGCGTACTTGCATACCCAAGGATAAAGGGAGCATACATCTACATAGCGGATCTTTTCCCCGTCTTTTGCAACCCTCTTTAATTTTGCTGCCCCTGTACGGCCGCCGTAAAATGCCTCTCTCGGGTTTAAGGGTGTGTTTAGTAGCAAGGGATGTTTCTCAACCTGCTGTCTGAATTCGGGTGTTAACTGCCTACGGAAGCGACATTCCCACTGCTCAACGACCTCATACCCTAGCGACTTTAACTTTTCCGTTGTGGCTCGGGTCTTCTCGAGCCTCATATCCATGGTGTCGCTAGGATCGTCGTGTAGAGGCTCGTTGCGACGGGTAGTGAAGCAGGTGGGACATCCATGGAAGTAACACCCGTGAAATTGAAATATGGTATTACCATACAGCCCGTCAACCTTTAACCCGCCCACGATAGCTTCTCTCTGCCTGCCGGCGTGTTGAATCTCAACACCTCTTTGATGTTCTTCCAGCAACAGCCATTGGAGAGCTACCTTAGACTGGTTATCTGCACGTCTATAACCACCCTTTGGTATCAGTCCAATGGTGCTTTCTTTGAGGAATTTCCTCCGGAACATGAGATTACAGGCAGAGGCGATGGTGATGGCTTCCGTGAACGGGTCAACGTCGCATTCCTCAATAAAGAGATTCCTAAAGTGGATACAGGCTCTCTTCAAAATATCGACGTCTGTTCGACAATATTCGACCAGGTCACGTTGCATGTCGAACTCCGTGATCCCGTCCCTGTTCGCCTCGTACCACTTTAGGAACGCTTTACGAGCCTGGGGTTTCATGGTGTCGGGGCTGTAAAATTTGATGTCCGGAAGAGGACCCACGTAATGGGCATTCGCCTCGGTGTTAAAGAGGTGCGGGAAGTATCCTTTGGGAGCCGGTAGATCGAACGCTTTAGGCAAGTCAGCCAGAGCCATGGGGAAAAAGTTGAGGGAGTCGATAAATTTTAAATTATCTAGTTGCAGCAGCAGAATTTTTGAACCGCGCATAATGAGTTCCGGGTGTAATGAGGTGTTGGTTATCAGATAATTTAGAATGAATTGCGTATCGAAAGCTAGCCCGTTACGGGCAATTGCTACAACCTTTTTGAATAATTTCCGTGAGTCTAGCAGATAGTTCAAAAGTCGATCGATGCATTTTCCTCGCAAGATCTATTCTCGCAAACCACATCTTACACAACTGGTAGCAGTTGATGATGAGTCGTGGTAACACTCAGAACAGACTTGCTGGAAAACGCATAGATTCGGCTCGTGGAGGTTGACGCCGGGCGCAATTTCTTTCTCTTGCCGGGTCTCCAGGTCGAAGAACACAAACAAGGTGTCTTACTTTATGTTCCTAGGCCCGGCCGGCTGTATATGACAGAAATGGTTTTCGGGTTTATGGCTCTGACAGATCTTACAATAGATCTCCCCGCACACGTGAGCCTGCTTCCGGGTCTTGATGTTGATGGTTTTGAAACATCCCTCGCATTTTTTAACTTCCCGACACATGTTGCCCTCCTGATGGATGTTAAAGCAGGCTTGACTTCTAAAGTCTCGCCTGCAGTCCGGACACCTAATCAGCTGCGCTGTTCTTTCGCAAGGCGGAGTACTACCTCAGCCTACGCAGGACTTTTCACATCGGTGATCTCTCTTGGTGTTATAGGGTACATGACAGTGCTCACAGAAATAACCGCAGGCAAAGGCTGAGGTCAATGATGTTATGACGTTATAATGATGCTCGTGATACAACAGATTGATGTTCTTTGTTGCGGCATCATTATCAACGACCCCCTCAAAGATAAGTGAACGACCTCTCGAGCCGTGGCTATACACTACTATCTTGTAGTTGGGGGCCAGGAACTGCTGGAACAACCTTAATTCATTGACCCCGGCTCCCTCCGGTGGAATGAAAGCTACTCCAGCATCCCGCATCATTTCCTCGGCCTTTATCTTTTGCACTGTCTGATTATCACGGATCTTCTTGTAATCAGCACTGTTATCTGCGTGAGCCCTGCCTACGACCAAAGCCCTGGGTAGGCATAGATTGTCACTGGTGGTGTTGTTAATCGTGACAATCCCTCTGCGACGGCTACACTCTTCGGCAAAGGTGCTGTACGTACCGTTACGACAGCGACCTTGTCCGGCTGGTGGTGTTACGATTGTAGCTATCAACCTGAAGGTGTCCGAACTCAGGGCTTCAGGATCGCTCTGTAAAATCGATTCTAAAATGCCCCAGACATCGTTGAAGGTGATTTCATCAGAACGCCTGAGACTCATGTAGCCGGGAAGTTTTTGTTTGAAACTATCAAACTCAAATGTGGCCCCTACTTTATCATTTGGTTGTGCTCGGCTTAACACATCCCGCAAAATTTCGTTGATAGCCGATTTAAAATGCTCCAAATGATCTTCACCGACTGACGCGTCGTTTACTTTAAACACCAGTCGATGTTTCAGAGTGCCAAATTTCTTGATGGTGGACACGTTCTCATCGATAATTTCGTAGAGAGAAGACATTTTGTACAGGAGTAACAACAGCAATAGCAAAAATATCGCACTTGCACACTTAACAATGGCTAAAACAACAAAGATTATATGTTGTTAATTTAAATTGTTACTAAATCCCTTTGACAGATTATTATTATAAAAATAAATAAGGAACGGCTAAAAACAACAAAGATTATATGCTGTTAATTTAAATAAACATTGACTAATTATTATTAAAGTTTAAATGCACTGCAAACTATTAAATATTATAAATTAATTATAAAGATCAATTTTAATGCAAATTAATAAAGTCTTTTAACCAATCTAAAAAGCATAACCTCAAATTATGATTTAAATAACTATGTTACAACCCCTAGATAAACACATAATAACGATCACACTTCGCATAAAACAATTACTACTTTAATCGATAATCAAACTAGGGAAATTAAAATAAATATAAAACTATTCCTGCTGAAATTCAAATTTACAATTATTATTATTATTATAAACAAAATACGTTATATATTGTTCAAATGTAACTTAAATAATTATTTTAAACCGACTATGTTATATTGTCGTGAAAAATCATGCGAGGACGAGATTACCGATTATTATAAAGCAATAATAATAATAAATCCTACCTTTTTGTTCGATTAAAGCTGTAGATTTCACATAGGCTCTGTAGCAACAATTGGTAATAACAATCAAGAATGGCACAAATCACTTCAAACACAAACGTAATAATTAACAGTACGCATAAAAAAACATACATGTGTTGATGTCTCGAGTAACCCCAAACAAGTGATGGTCTACTTCCGTGGTTGGCTTTATAGGTTCGAATTGTTGCGCAATATTATGCAATACTATAAAAATAAAACTCGAGTCAATTTGCCCTCTTAACGAAGGAACAAAGCGTTCGCTCCGGTGAACACGTGCAGGTCATAAATCAATTTGAAATGTTATTTTCTGCAGCAGAGTTGACATACCTTCTAGATTTATCTATTAGAATAAAAACGGTGTACCACTCTAACCCTCTGGGGATATAATTCATTCAACTGTCATACCGTTTTTTATTGAACGCAGGTGTGACGAATAAGTTATGATCCTGTCAATGGACTTTATGTAACCATGATACATATACGTGACAATAATTCCAATTGTATTAAATAAAGGTTACATTCGATATCTCCTTTTGCTAACAGAACATTCAAACCGAACTAACAAGCATAATAAATTATTATTACCTAGTCCCTTTCAGTAAAAAAAAGACACCTTCTCTTCCTTTTTTTTAGTTTACAGTAACAAAATGTAACCCTATATTGACATAAATAAATGTAAATTTTTGTTAATATTACAAGGAATCTAATAAACAACTCACCTATTTCCATGTGGCAATAAATCAATTACACACACAGGTCTCGTCATCATAACAATAATTAGTTTGCGGTCATTTCCCAGTAAATCTAGAGCTTATAAGTGTAACAAAATAAATGCAAAAAAAAGCTTACCGTTGTCGCGCTATAATAGCATTAGTATTTTACAGGTATAAAAGGTTCGGTTTATAATAAGAATTGTCTATATCGGATATTTATCGAATTTCTTGTAAAAGCAGAGAAAAGGCATGGCTCTATTGCTTGCAAATCTCAATCAACTTACAACAAGTAGATAATTACATACCATCATCTTATAATTTCATATACTTGAAAAATTGAGCGATCTACATGTAAAATCGTGTTTAGTCAAGTCTGTATCAATCAGATAGAAACAGCCGTCAATTATAGGACACCTGTGTTAATTTAGTATTCACACAAAGAGGACTTGTTACCTGAAATCTTCAGGGTCGCCATTAGTCGTCGAAAGTACGGTCTTTTTATCCTTATTCTGATTACTGTTTCCGATATCTAACCGAACTAACAAGCATAATAAATTATTATTACCTAGTCCCTTTCAGTAAAAAAAAGAAGACACCTTCTCTTCCTTTTTTAGTTTACAGTAACAAAATGTAACCCTATATTGACATAAATAAATGTAAATTTTTGTTAATATTACAAGGAATCTAATAAACAACTCACCTATTTCCATGTGGCAATAAATCAATTACACACACAGGTCTCGTCATCATAACAATAATTAGTTTGCGGTCATTTCCCCAGTAAATCTAGAGATTATAAGTGTAACAAAATAAATGCAAAAAAAAGCTTACCGTTGTCGCGCTATAATAGCATTAGTATTTTACAGATATAAAAGGTTCGGTTTATAATAAGAATTGTCTATATCGGATATTTAACGAATTTCTTGTAAAAGTAGGTTGTGATATTTTCTTCATTTGTTCATCCTCAATAATAAAAATCTATTTGGTTTAGTTTATTAAATTCCTTTAAGAATGCATTCAATTTCAAATAAATAAAACAATTTAATTTTCTTTTCAGAGTTTATTTTCATTGAATAAATTTTTTATTTATAAACAAATTTATTTATGTTGGTTTGTTCAAACGAATGACCGTAGTTATCCTATTTTAAAATACGAAAGACGCATAATAATTAAAAGAGATATATTTGAAATATTTATTAAACTAGGGACCACATTTAATCAATTCAGAAGTCTTATAAAATCTATACCTGACTTCGTTGATACAAAATTCAAGGATTAGGCTTCGCTTTTTTATTTTAAAAGAAAGATTATTTATTGCTTTGAAGGCATGCTTTTACATTGCAAAGATTGAAAAAGGGATTTTTTAAACGTTTTCCTAGTGATTCATGTTTGCTCAATACA
The DNA here is from genome assembly GCA_929113105.1 of Agrypnus murinus. NCBI lineage: Eukaryota > Metazoa > Arthropoda > Insecta > Coleoptera > Elateridae > Agrypnus > Agrypnus murinus. Next base: position 314,322 of record OV816027.1, read on the forward strand.
ATTCATTTCATTTTTTTCGAATGTTATATACTAGTAAAAGTAAATTTCAACGTATTGTGCGAACAGAGAATGCAATGGTAATATTATATTATTTTTTATTAGGCTATAGACAGATTGAAATTTAAAGTGTTCTTTTTAAATGCTCTAAGAGACAGAAAGGGCTTGTTACCTGGAAATAGCTTTAGAAATCAGACCCGTCAACGTGCGAGATTTACAGGTACTTAATAATACAAAGAGTGATGAAATGTTTGATTATTTTGCTATTACAGTATATCAATATTATAATCCATTGAAACTTTTCTGTTAAATGTGATTATGATAAATCGAAAAAAACCATTTCTTTAAATAGGTATATTTTTAATAAAAAATGTCTAAAGTATGACAAAAATACTTTTAATGCTCTAACACTGTCAACCCTTTATTTAGAAGATCGGTCACATAGATAAGTGCTACCTACATTGACAGCGCAGGTGTTCTTTTGTTCGTTAACGAGTTTCTTTGCTCGGGTCTGTGTGTGTAATAAATTAAATGGTTATCAATAGTTACATCTAAAAGTTGAATTTAAAATTTTTAATGTTGTAGTAAATTATAAAAACGACACCCTTTTTTTTCCGATGGTAAAACTTTATTTACTTGGGGAAATTTAACAATACCCTTTTTGTTCCGAAGGGTAATAAATTAAGATTTTTATCTACTCGTGTTACTTGACAGTGCAGGTGTGGATCCCTTTTTTTTAACAATACCCTTTTTGTTCCGAAGGGTAATAAATTAAGATTTTATCTAAAATCGTGTTCATTCGAGCAGGTTCGAAGTTTATAAAAGCTCAGTCAAACCCCCCTGCCGTTCTAGTTTTTTCTTGACATCGGTTACGGTGATAGTAATATTGCTATTGTTTGCTTGAACTAGGTATGTTAAAATAATCATTTATTATTCTTGTGAGTGTTAAGTTTTTGTTTATTTTTACATAGAAAAAAATGGATTTGCTAATACAACAATTGAACAAATCTCCCGTTAGCCAGAAGCCAATCAAGAAGTTATGTGATTACAAAATAAAAGAAATTGCAGAGATACTACAATTCAAAAGAGTCGTTTGCCGTGATAAACGTCAAAGTGTGATTGTTGTTACCGAAAAGCATGTTACATTTCTACCAAAGCGAATCAACGACAAGTTAACAGATCAAAGGGTTATCGAGCTTAACCAGCAGATTGAAGCTAAAACGATTTCTCTAGGTTTGATGTACTTGGGGAAAACAAACTGTTATGATGATTACCTGTTTGTGGAATTAAATAAGGTAGGAGTAAACATCAAGTTTATACAATAAACCCCTTTTTAATGTTCTATTGTTGTCGTTGTTGTTACAGCCCCTGGAACCACAAATAGAAAACAGAGGTCAGTCCTGAAGTCCTCAAGCGCCAGCATTCTATCAACATTTTTTTTTATTATAAATTAAATGTAGCCTTAACACTATATTAATAAACATAATTTTTTTAAATTCCTATATGGCTTTATTATTTCTTCTAGAAAAGCTAGTGGTGGAAACGTTTCAGCTTAGTGAAAGGATCCAATCCCAGAGTTAGCGCTAAAATTCAAATCTGGTAAGATGGTTGCTTTAAGAATGACAGATTTAAAATGACAGATTTAAATGACATATGCAAAAATGACAAATTCAAAATGACAGATTTAAATGACAGATGCAAAAATGACAAATTTAAAATGACAGAAGCAAAATTGACAGATTTAAAATGACATATGTAAAAATGACAGCAGTAAAATTGACAGATTTAACATGACAGATGCAAAAATGACAAATATTTAAAATTGACAGATTCAAATTTAGCGCGCGCACGCAAGATGCTGTGATATAAAATGGTTGCCTCTCTGTAGTAGTAGTAATACAGATTTCTTACTCATGACACGCCACCTAGTAGTAGTACACAGCGCATCGATAATACAGATTTCTTCATGACGCCCTCTCTTAGCAATAAACACTAATTGTAGCATTACGCCCTCTATTGGTAGCACTCAGTTTGCCGGTAATACAGATACCCGTAATGGCGGCGGCGGCGGGCGTGGTAGCCTGGCGCCAGGGCGTGGTAGAATGGAGCCAGACGTTCCAAAATGGCTGCCTTCATCCAATCAGAAGCAAGGGAGGAGCTACAGGAGTGGGGGTTAACCAATCAGAGAGAAGTAGGCGGGGAAATCCAAGATGGCGGCGACCAATCAGAAGCAAGGGGAGGAGCTACAGGAGTGGGGGTAGCCAATCAGAAGCAGGGGGAGGAGCCATGCCATTGGCATGCCACATGGCATGTCAATTTCTGTCTGGGCCAGGTGTCCTAATACCTACTGTGGGGGTCATCTCAAGTGACGGAATACCTACTAGAATGTAAACAGTAGATACTCAAATTTACATGTTTAGATTACTATTGAAAATTAAAGACTGATCAATCTTTCATCAGGGTTATCAAATGATGTTTTTTAAAAAGATAAGATTTAAATTAACTTTTAAAATAATTCAAACTGACTCCAAAACAATAAATATTTATAGCAGTTACTCCACTATCCCTTCGCTTCTTGTTAAATAATACTGTTTAACAGCTCTTTTAAACCTACTTAAAGACATATCCTTTAGCTCCAAAGGTAATTTATTATATCAACACAGTCTTATAAAACAAGTAGTTCTGGGATTCAGTATAGTTTACCCTCTCAACATTATAATCCAGACGATTTCTGGTGTCATCGTCGTGAGTCTCTGCTACTCTTTAAAATACCTCTGAAATATTTGGGCATCACCCCTAAACTTATTTTATGAATGAATACTATGAATTATTTTCACACAGACTCTCGACCCTGAGCCAGTTTAGACTGCTTAACATTCTTGTAATATTTGTTCTTCTATTACATTTTAAAATCGTACGCATAGCTCTATTTTGTAACACTTGTAGTCTGTTCATATCACCCTTTCTAGCAATTAATAAACATTAATAACACTAGAACGTCAATGTCTTCTGTCACAACAACTATTCATCTAGAGCTGATTGTACAATCAACCGGTCAGCATCATTTTCTGCTTGGCCACACTCAAAATTATTTTCAATCAGCTTCTTGTAAAGGAGATTAATGAATCTGTTTTTATTTTAACTATTCGCCAAAAACTTTTCCTTGGTAGTTTTTAAGGGCATGTGTTTATCAAACAGGTAATCGATCGAATTATTTACCTGAATATCTACGATTTCTGTCTGACGCTTTGGTCCCATCATTACCACATCCATCAAATACAACTTTCACATTAAAGCCATAGTTTTTATGTAAATATCTGATATATTGTTGACAAATGCTACTAAATGTTTGATTTTGTTCCCATTTTACTCTGTGTAGTAACATACTGCCATCAATGATGTAAAAGAATTGATTAACATCATTAACGTCAGTTTCACATTGTTCAAAAATATCATAAAGTAATGATTCGTCATTTTCTCATCCTAGCATTATTGAAAAGAGATTGGAGAGGGGGTGCCAATTCGTATTTAAATGAGTTTGTGAGTTTCTTTTTAAAACGTGTGCTGAAATATTAAATTAGGATCTATAGCAATTTTATTATTATTTACTTTAACTTTACTGTTGACACTTGATAAAGATTTTGCAGTATCTTTTATGGTCATTTTCATATCTTTAACGTTACAGCACAGATTTACAGTTAAATAATAAATTAAAAATCTAAATATTTACATGTAAAGAAATAATTATGTGCATACAGCACAAACATTGTGATTTTGCAAATATAAAATGTAAAACAACCAACACTTTTTATATGTACACGCAACTTAAAAATACAACAAAAACGCAAATGAATTTATTCTCTACTACCTATAAATTGTACAGATCATTACCTTGGTAGGTATCTATCTGTTTGTTGCAATGCCTACAAATACAATTTTTCTTTTTAGGAAGTTGTTTCAAGTAAAATAAGTGATATCAATTCAAACTCAACTCACTTAACTGCTAAACTTTATGAGTTGTCTTCAGATTTTTTACTATACACTGTAATTTTTTCAAGTCCTTCATGAGTATGACTTATTATCTAATCTGTTGTATTATCATATTCTATCATGTGTTTATATTTTTATTCCCTCCAGCTTTACCTTATATCTCTCGTATGCTTTGAGTTTTCGCTTTTGTGCTTTTCCTTGAAGATAGAAATGATAATAATAATAAATCTGACTACTTTTTACCTAAAGAAAATAATTCTTAAAATTCCTTTTCAAACTGTTTAAAATTACTTGACGCTGATGCATCTGTGATGCTGCATATTTCTTAAATCGTGTCCAGTTCACCTACTTTGTCATATTTATAATAATATAGTGTAGAACATATAAAGGTAGATGAGACATAAGATTAGATTTAATAATCACAATTAATTACTTACAAACTATTAGTGCTCATCCCTTTGGAGCAGATTTTATATATTAACTTTAAATACAGAAAGTCTATGAAAATTAAATAATTTGGATGCTAAACAAACAAAAAATTAAAAATAAACAAATTATACTTAAATGAAGTTTAAGCATTCAAATCATGGCCTGGAATAACTGATAGCTAGTACCATTTCCATTGTTATCAGAAATTCCTGGGTACGTATATGAGTATATACATAAAACAGGAAAAATCCTTTGTTAAGGAAAAGTGTTTTACTTGTAGTTGCATCTATATTACTTTATTCACCATTTACTTATAACTTCCAAAGAATAGAGAGGATAAGAATTGAAGGCTCCATAAGAACTATATGTAAAAATCCTATCTTATTTTACAGTAATAGTTAACACCTGACACATAAAGATGGCGTAATAATCGCTAGACATTTTTAAAATTTCAACAGATCAAAAAACAATATATAATGCTTTCCATAAAAAGATGTATTTAACAAGTATTATTAACTGGGAAATGTTTACATTCCTTAACCTATTTGATTCAACACGTGCCAACAGCATGCAAACTTAACTTTAAAATGTAATCATCTTCCCATCAGTTAACATCCAACACTCTAGATGCCGCTACTATTTTTGAGGTTGTTAGCCTCAGCCATAGTTGATTTTTTTTTTAAATATATCGTGTATTGTCAGATCAACATACAGATGTTATACATGACATTTATAATCTAGCTAGTAATTAACAGAATAATGACAAGACTATACTAATGTCTCAAGCAGGTCAAATTAAGTTTATAACTGTTTAAGTATAATTGTTAAGGATTAGGCTAGTCACTATCGTCTTCGGAAGCTATAAGATCTTGCGGCATTTTTCGTTTTAATCTAGTATGTATGCCTTTATGACAGAGGTTAAAAAACACTGCACCATCGCACGCGCTTGCATTAATAAAGAACTTTTTAGCACATTTTAGCATGAAGTCTTGGATTGTTGATACACGTAATTCGTAATGGAGTTGATCATTTCGGATGTACCATGGGGCGTTTGCTGCAATTCGAAGAACCTTGTTTTGAAAGCGTTGCAATTTCTGCATATTGGTTTTGGAAGTATTGAGCCAGACCGGGCTAGCATATAGTATTAGTGGTCGTAGAAGTGACTTGTATAATAGCATAGCACATTCAGGTTTCAGCGACGACTTCCGATTTATTACAGGGTAAAGTTGCCTTAGTCTATTGTTACCTTGGGAAAGTTTTTGATTTATGTGGTAGCTCCAGGTGAGACGAGTATCTAAATGGACGCCAAGATATTTGATAGCTGCGTCTTTAGGATTCCATGGTATAAGAACTGTGCTTATTTCAATGTTTGGTGGGTTGATAATACGTTTCAGTGCAAATATTTTTGCTTGACATTTAGCGGGGTTGATCGAGATGTTCCAATTGTTATACCATTTAATAATATTGTTGACGGCATGTTGTAATTCAAGGACTGCGTCAGCTAAGTTAGGACTTTGTGTAATTATAGCTGTGTCGTCAGCAAATATGGCTAAGGATGCTGTTACTGGTGGTATATCCGACGTATAGATGTTAAAGAGGAGGGGCCCCAGAATGCTTCCTTGGGGAACGCCTGCGTGAATTTCTTTAGTTTCGGATATGTATGAGTTGACTTTAACTGCGAATTGTCTGTGCTCGAGGAACGAGAAAACGATTGATTGTAAGTAAGTGGGTATATTCAAGTCCAAGATCTTTTTCTTCAGGCCTTCGACCCAGACCTTGTCAAAGTTGATTTTTAAACAATATATTTATTACATGTAGAAATAAATCATAAAAATATGAATAAACAATAAAATTATGAATAAATGAACAATACAAATATGAATGAATGAACAGAATAATGCATACAAAACTCATCATTTATTAGTTATTACGATTATTAGTTTTATGCCCTTTTTTCATTTGCTTTTCTGATAGGTAGTTAAAATTGTACAAAAAGTAACGGTAAACCCCTGTACCAAAAATATGCAATAATAAAAAAATTAATAATAATTGTAATATATATAAGCGTTAACTTCTTATACCTTTCGGTGTCGAAGTGCCGGACACACCGAGCCGCAGAGTGGATACAGCTTCCATCTTTCTTTATAGCTTATTACCTAAAGCAGTAAATCAATAAGCTTTTTAAGTATTTTTTAAAATAGTTTTTGGTTATCTTCATAAAGTTTAATGTTTTTTTGACGTAAAATGAATTTTTCTTTTGACGGATACCAAAATTTCGGCTTACATTCGCAAGGGTACAAATTTAGGAGGAAAATGATAAAATTCCATTGGATTTCCTATATTATCGTTTACAAAAAACAGACTCTATATTACTTATAAGAGTTGGACCAACGCGGGAATTGACGCTGATTGGTTGGATCCATTTGCACTAATGCCAATTTAAAAACACAAAGTTTGACAAAATTATGTAGTAATTAATAATGGACAGGTATTTTCACTTCCTCATAAATTTATGTGGAAGTTACTTGCTATGGTTACAACTGTTTCTACAATTGCATCCATAACAATTAACTATTAACTGCCAAATAAAGTTACAAGGTTATGTTTAGGTTACGAGTTTAAGGTGAAAAGATCGCCCTTAATTTGACAAATAAACTAGTAAATCGAAGAATTTTTATGTATTTCTCTTCAAGTCTTTAATAAATATAAATTGCAATTGAAGGGTTGATGTCAAAAACGGCATTTGTCAAAAAAAACTACAACCTTTAGGAGAACCAAAAACTAACTGTAAGGCCAGAGTTTGCATTATTTGTAACTATGAGCAGTTTATGAAACATTCTTATACAATCCAAACATCTGTGGTTTTTGACGAAAATTTGCAAAGCAGATTTGTTATTTTTTTTATTAAACATAAGATGCATTTTAATTAAAATATACCGGTCTGGCAGATTTAACAAAAAATTAAAATATATACTTTTTTAAACAAAAGATTCATATCTCTAGCATGAAAGAAAAAATCTTTGTAAGCACTGCTGTTATCGTCCTCGACAATGTCACTTGGGTCTTAATTAGTCTCCAGAATATCATAAAATCCACGGTGTTCTCGAGTAGATAATATTTTACAAAGGGCTTGAAGATCTTTTAGTTTTACATGATTGAGCTTGATAGGACCCTGGTAAATAGGTACAAGTTGTAATTCTCTATTAATATGGAGCCTAGCTTCTAATTATGCATTGCCTCCACGTTCCAGAATAGCTATTTCTTACTTATTCTATAAATTTATTTATTTAACACAAAAATGTTATTGCGTGAATGTATGCGATACATTTGCGAAGACTTTAGTGGAATAGGTGGTCGAGGGTTCTTTACAAAAAACTTATCAGTCGACGGTTTGAAGTTAAAAATATCTTTCTTAGTCGGCCCATTTGATAAAATATGCAAAATATGTTACCGAGTAATAACTCTGAAAAAACGACTTAATAAAGCTAAATATTTTCACTGCTTGCTGAAATAACATTCAGCTCGTTAGTATACTTTTTCATGCAAACGTCATGGTCTTCAATAGGCTCATTAAGATGTACTAGTCTTCTCTTCTTAACAACTACTATAGCATGGGGGCCGTCAGCAATATCTGAGAACATTAGTACAGATCGCTTTGTAACAAGATCGTTATCGTTGATAGGAACATCCACATTAGTTATACGACGATTCTCAACGTCGAAATTACCCTCAGGCGTTAATTTGAAGCCATAACCTTTCGGTACGCGTTCTGCTGCTGCTGCTTCATTTGCCATGCTCATCATAGCTCTGCTGAAGATATCTATTGTGTTTCAGAATACCGCGTATTTATGTCTGATTGCTGAACAGATTATCTATTGAACGTAAGACACATACAGCTGTGTCGACCCTTTTTATTTCTTTAGTTATAATTTCATGATAAATGACTATATCTTTGATGTTATCTGATAATTTATTAGCAGTAGGTGTGTTTTATGTTAGGATTGGAATGCTTTTGTATTATATATTTTTTAACAAATCTAATGCTATTATATTGATAGAGAAAAATGCAGCTAATGGGTAAATACATTTAAGTACAGTCGAAGCACTTTAAAATGTTAAATATTATATTATTATCAATTATTATTGTTATTAATAGAAATATAATAGATAATAATTATTGCAACGATATTCGATAATCGATAAGATGAAATTACGTCATGCGTTATATCGCGACTTCATTTAAAATAACATGGGATTTTGGGATTTTTAGAAAAACGGTTACAAACTGTACATCGAAGCCTACATGGAAAAATTGTTCTGATAACGGTGCATCACGTACGATAGATAACTCAAAAATTACGAATTGTGCCCTTTTGCACAGGACAATTTTCATCCAATTTTCGGCCAACTTTTCTTGACAGAACAATTAATTATAAGCTATCGAATACAACTAGTCCCAACTTTTACTCTCAAAACCACCACAGAGTTACACGTTTTGCCCCACTGGGCACTCTACTAGTATCTGTATGTAACAACAGAACTAAATAATTTGATTATAATGCAATTTGCTTTGTGATTAAATGCTTTTGATGTATTTTTGGTTGTATATCTGATCGACCACTTGGGAAATTTTGAAAAGCACACTTTTTAATACATGGACATTTTTTCTTGTGTCGTTCTATGTTAAAGACAATTTCTTAAAAGCTATTTTCTCCATCCTAAGAACTGTTTTATAACTTCTCCAACTGATAAGTTTACTCACATATTTTTCCCCTAACTGTCCTATGTCTACAGCCTTGACTATTCATCGTTGTCTCTTATTAGATATATGCAGTGGCAACCACTTCAGCATTTCCAGTCATTGTAAAAAACATGGTTTTCACGAAATATAAATATTTTTGAGAATTGAATAAAAACAGTTTATTTTAGAATATTAGTATTATTTTACAATGCAAACACTTCACAGCCTAAGAACATACCCAACAAAAAACGAAATAGAAAGTTGCTACATCCAATCTTGAATAATTATCCACATCAACTTCTTCAATTAATGTAGTAGGTCTACTAGGAAATATTATGATGTATTTATAAATGATAGACTACAACAAATATTGAATGCTTTTTTATTTTTCATAAAACTTACATTTATATGATAATATAAGAAATCACACAAATATTACAAATTTGATAGGTTCTTTGACTAGATATGTAGATCAAAGCGCATCCATATAATATTTATAATTTCATAAATTTTACTTCAAAAATAATATTTAAACATACATACATAAGTAAATATAGTAGATATGTAACAGACAACAAAAAACAAAAACATTTGAAACGAAGTTTGTTTAATTTTTGTTTGCATCGTCAGTCCTACAGTATTATAAATTGCAATGATCTTTTAATCACAGCTTAGGTCAGTAATAACGACCCGAGCGTGTCAATAAAATCAAAAAATTAATAATAAATATCTGATAATTAAAATTTGTTAAAATGTATCAATGATTACAAATTTTGTTGTGTTCAAGTCTATAATTATTATATAATAATCAGACTAAACGTGAATGGTAAAAATGATACTAAGGTGCGATTAACAGTTCTTCCTGCATGCTATGTGATTTAACTAAACTTTTTCCTACTTTGCATTGCTTTGCAGTGCTTGCCCGTTCACTGTGATATTTTTCTGAATATTCCTGAAAAATAAAAATATTATCAATAATAGAATAAATGGTGGATTCCACAACTTGATTGTGATTATTTACATAATTCTATATCTCTTTAATTAATATCGTCTTAAAAACTAAAGTCTGTAAAACTCATCATTCATCACTTCATCAGTAATTGCCAATTAGATAATATCATGATTAAAGTTAGATAAAAGATAGGGCAAAGGAGGCTAAATGAGGCAATTGCAATTTTGAGGTAGAAATGAAACAGTTTTTTCTGTTCTGGTTTTGAAAGTAAATAAATGTCTTAGTCTTTAAAGTATAGTCCATATAATCAATACGTAATTTGTATTCATTCAGTAAAAAGCATGCCTAAAATTAGCGGATGTTGTTGTGTATTTCATAGAAGCGCAAAGTAGTGTTGAAAAACTTTTGACTGTCACTTGTCAAGAAAATGATACTTGATACTAAAAAGTTTTGACATTTTTGATTTTAATAAAGTTAATGCTCAGGCTAAAAGTGGGAATTTTTTCTCGAAAAAATCCTGGTATTGGGCTAGATCCGAACTACAATTAGCGATTTCTCATTTACAATTCTCGTTTTTTGAACTTCATTTTATAATTCTGAAATTTATTTAGCCTTTTCTGATCTACATTTCCTCAATCTAATACGAGGGTGGTCCCAGAAGTACCCGACTTGACCAAGAGGTGGCGGTAGTTGTTTGAATATATCACTGTATTGGAAAGTACGCAGTCTATAAAGCATATGTTTCAAGTTTGAAAGCGCCACCTTGTTCAGTATTTGTTTGGCAGCCATCAATAGTGAACGTTGTCAGTGAATTTGTGAAAATGGAGAAAATTGGTCATCGTTATGTGATACAATACTTTTATTTGAAAGGCCTCAGCCCAACCAATATAAAAGCTGAACTGGATTCTACTCTGGGTGAGTCTGCTCCTTCGTTTACAACAGTTAAATTTTGGGTAGCTGAGTTTAAACGAGGCCGTACGAGCTGCCAAGACGAGCATCTCAGTGGTCGACCAAATGAGGTGACGACCCCAGAAATGATGAAGAAAATCCACAAAGCGGTACTTGATGATCGTCGACTGAAAGTGCGCGAGCTAGCAGACATTACGGGCATTTCAAAAAGTGCGGTACATCGCATATTATCTGAAAATTTGGACATGAGAAAGCTTTGTGCAAGATGGGTGCCGCGTTTGCTCACACTCGAGCAAAAACAGTGTCGTGAAGATGTTTCAATTGAGTGTTTAGCGAAGTTTCACAGCAAACAAAGCAGAATTTTTGCGCCGTTTCGTAACAATGGATGAAACATGGGTCCAGCATTTCACACCCGAGACAAAAGAACAATCGAAACAATGGACTCAAAAGGGAGAACCGGCTCCAAAGAAGGCGAAGACCGTTTCATCTGCAGGCAAGGTTATGGCGTCGGTTTTTTGGGATGCGCGTGGAATAATTTTTATTGACTATCTCGAAAAAGAAAAAACTATCAACGGCCAGTATTATGAAAACTTATTGCAACGTTGGAGCGAAGAAATCAAGCAAAAACGGCCGCATTTGGCTAAAAAGTGTTGTTTCATCACGACAACGCGCCAGCTCACGAATCCGTTATTGCAATGGCCAAAATTAATCAATTAAAGTTTGAATTGCTACCTCATGCACCATATTCGCCAGATTTAGCCCCCTCGGATTATTTTCTGTTCCCAAACTTGAAATAATGGCTCAGTGGTCAAAGATTTTCCAACGATGAAGAAGTGATGTCAGCAGTTAATGGCTATTGTCAGGAGCAAGACAGTTCTTATTATAAAAAGGGTATCGAACTTTTTGAACACCGCTGGGAAAAGTGTATAGAGCTGAACGGAGATTACGTTGAAAAATAAATAAATCTTTTTCCAAAATTTTTGTGTTTTCTTTGTTGGGTCGGGTACTTCTGGGACCACCCTCGTATATGTACATATACTACTTTCTGAACAACATTTCACTAATCTAAAATACAATTGGCAAATTCTGAAATACATTTCTGAAATCAAGCTAATATTATCTGAAATACAAAATGCTGCTATAAAAAATGTCTTCTCGACCTGAGACATCATATCATTACTTCTATGCATAGTTGGATTAGTTGGCATAAAAATGACGATTGAAAATAAACAAAGAAAGGACACCTGATTTAAAGGTACTGAGTATTCCTTCTCCTGGTATACACTGTTTGCAGCTTGTCATTTTTGTAATAGAGCTTTGGTTCACTTAATGCTAAAGTGAGCATATTTGCAGCATTTTTCATGTTCAGTGTCAGTGTGCAATTTAAAACACATAATGTCGATAATTAGCTGCCAATAATCTTAATAATAAAACTTTAGCTTTTATGAGTATCATATGACAAAACGGAACGCAATGAGGATTTGAGACTTGCAAGTTCTTCATTAGTGTTTAATAGTTTGAAAACTAAAACCCATCTCATTTCTATTTCTCTTCACCAAAGTTCTTTTCTGTCTGAAACAAATATGTTTCCCTAGGTGAGATCTCTACTGAACTTTCTTTTCAAAATGCCAAAAATGTGGCTATCTTATGAATTAGTTGTAGAACCATTACTTTTAATATTCGTAACTATTCTATTAAAACAAATTGCTTACCTTTAATCTGCTACCTAAGAATACAGCACGATCCCTCTTCTTTATCATGGAATCTGCAGGTGAAAGCCATCTGTTTTCATGGCATTCTTCAGCGGTGGGACGTTTGCTAAATAAAAAATAACATAGTTAATTAAGTAAGTATGTGGTTTCTAAACGAAAAATCTGCTTACTTTGGATTCCGTTTGAAAATAAGCATAATGAATCGATTTCCTTCTTGTGATAATTCTTCAAAGAGATATTCAAAGCGATAACGAACAAATGTGATATTTTGTCGGCTCTCATTTTCATCAGCTCCTTGGAATGGTGTGTTACCAGATAACATGATATATGTTAAAACGCCCAATGACCAAATATCTGTTTGTGGAAATGCTGGTTCTTCATTGAGTACTTCTGGAGCTGAAGAAATATCGTCAGTAGAATAGTAGTCTGAGACAAAAAAGGTAGGTAAAATACTCACATATGTAATCTGGATGTCCTATATGAGGGACCTTTGTTCCAAGTTTGGTAACCCTATGTGCTGAACCAAAGTCAACTAATTTAACCTGAACAGATCTCAATCCACACATTACCACGTTATCCGGTTGGATGTCTAAATGGCATAAGTTTCTCCAATGTAAATATTGCAATCCGTCTAATATCTAAAACAGGACAATGATATGAACTTTAGAAATTTAGCAACTAAATTTTTGGTTTTTTACTTGAGTGACAATTATTGCAACAGTCTGTTCTGTATATTCGTGTTTGCTTGCCAAATAAGTGATTACATCTGCTCCTTGTAATTTTTCTAAAATAAAAGTAGCGACTTCAACTGTACGATAAGCTGCTAGTAGACCTGCTATGCGTTCATGCCTAAGTGATCTTAAAGCAGCAAATTCACCATCTACATTTTCAGCTGTTTCTGTAGTAAGATCTATAAATTTGGCGACAACTAATTTGTCTGTCTGCTTGTCAATGCCTTTGAAAACTGCAGAGAACTTGCCCCTAAAAATAAAGTAAATAGAGTCTCCAGAAGAAATCCCGATATATGTAATTTATCTGCTCAAGTAACCTTACTGGGTAGGGTTGCCATCTGTCCTACATATTCCGGACGATCTTACATTTGAAGAATCTCTTTTTGTCTTTTTGATATTTAGAAACTTCTGAAATTAGTGGATGTTCTGCTTATAAACTATTCAATTATTTTCACTATATCTTGAGACTTTTTGCTAATCTTTCGATAATTACTATAAATAACCCTTGTAATAAGATAAATTGAAAGTTGCATCAAAATTATCATATTTGATATACAACAATATACCAATTTTACCATCGACGTTTGCTAACTTCTTATTTATGTATCAATTTATCTTGTCTTGAGTATAAAAGGTATTTGTTTTTGATAGACATTTTGTAGTAAGCCGAGTCATATCATACAATGCATTTAAAAATAGCGTTAAAGAAATTTAAAAAATCATCTTAGCTGAATTGAGATTATTTGCCATATTCTTACGGTGATAAAAATATAGTACCTAAACGTAAACACTTTAAATATTAGAAACTTTTTGGGATATACATTCCAAGTTGCTTTGAACCTTGAACCAATTCGAACGCATTTTCAAACGCCTTGTACATACCGTTCAGAGCAGCACATCTTCCAAAAAGATGTAAAAATTAAAAACCGAAAGTATTCTACATTATTTACATACTCGGTACTGCGTGTTTTAATCTGAATTGGCCCTTATCGAAAATCTATGTCATTAGGAAGTTAATTGATCAGTTAATAAATTCAGATTTTCTACTGTATAAATATATCTAAATATAATTAATTAAAACTAAACAAGCAAATAAATCTTGTCTTATATTTTGATTTGGAAAGATGGCAATCTTATCACTGGTCTTTTCTGTAACTTTCTGTGTTGTTAGTTATACTTGCCTAGATATTTCGGAAATAAAATCGTACTGTTGATCTGCGCTACCTTCAGACCATTCAATTGGGCTATTTTCTAAATTATAATCAGGTCGAGATCTAGCTTCTGCTTCTACTTCTTGACCGCTATCTGTTATTTGTTGCAAATGTTTCATTGCCGTACTAAGTTGAATTTTAGGTGCACCTGCGATATATTAAAGTATCGAATTATTGTTGAATTTGAAATGAAGACTATCATTTAAACCTCACTTGCACTTGAAGTAGCTATAGGAGCTGTTGGAATTCCTTGTTCACTCCATCCAATTGCATTATTGGCAGCTAATCTAAACATGTATTGTTTTTCTGGTTCCAAATCGCCCATCAAGTAAAATTCATGATCAATATTGCTAGCTTTTTTAATCCAGTCTGTGTCTTCTGCAAGTTTATATTGCAGACTGTAACAGAGCACTGGCGAATTTCCATCAGATTTAGGTGGCTTCCACGTTAAAAGAATTTCGGTATCAGAAACTTGATTTGCTGCCGGTGAATCTGGTGAATCTGGTACTGTTCCGTAAACAATACGAGTATATGCAACCGTTTGGCCAATCTTATTCCTTGCAACGATTTTGTACATTCCTAAATCAAAACCAAGGGCTGGACGAAGCTTGAAATGCGTGCGTCCTTCTGGATCTGTATCAATTTTAATACGAGCGGATTCTACTACAATTGCGTCATTTCTGAAATGTGTTTTTTAGTAGTTTTAGGGGAAGAAGATTAAACAGAAACATACTTAAACCATTGTATAGTTGGCTGTGGGTCACCAACAACGTAACACGTTAGATCTAAATCTTTTCCTTCTACCATCGCAGTTATTTGAGGTTTCTCTCTGAAAAATGGTAGTCTACCTTGTTGTTTCATTTCGATCATCGCTTCAGCTTCTGCATATGTATCCAAGCGAGGACCTGTATCGTATAGGTAATAAAGTTATATTAAAATAAAAAATAAATATAAAACGTACCTAGTTCTCGCCGTAAACGTCTAATTGAGTAGGAACCAGGATTATCAGTACTATACCTATTAATTCTAGCTTTGCGTTCATCATCTATTTCCTCATCCATTACGTCGGTGAATCTGCGTCGCTCACGTACTGTTGGACTCTATAAGATTAATAGTTATTCTTCTACATCAAAAGAATCAAAATAAAATACTTCTTACGTCCCAATCAAAGCCGTTTTCATTCGAAACAATAAGACCTCTACCTGGCCCACGACTCGCTGCTACTTTCATGTATTCTCGAACACGCACCGGAAAGTTAACATCTCGTAGTTGAAGAAGATATGTGTCGGGTCCATTTTGATAACTAGAAGAATAAATTGTTTGTATCAAGCAATTGTGTGGTTGTAATAGTAGTAACTATGTTACTTACTGGCTTTCAGATTTAAATAATCCAATTTCATAATTAAGGGGTGAACGTGTAGGCAATTGGTCTTCCCAGCTTCGTGGTATTGGTGATTGTTTGATTCTTGGAGAAGGTGATGGTGGAGGTGTATAAAATTCACCAGGTGGATACACCATTCTTGATGGGTGAGTGAATGCTCCTTCCAACGGTCTACGTCTATACCACCTTTTGCAGGATGCATTATCATACCATTCTCTGAAATATACCGTTACATTTCGCAAACTGTCTTTAAAGTGTTCTAAATAAAACATACCGGAAGAGGTAGAAGTAATCACGTAAATAACTAGAACTAATACGATATTCATCGGTAATTCTTCTTTCTGCTCTTTCCAACCATGGATGACGCAATGCGGTATGTACATCCATTCTACCGTCAGTAGAATATATTAACAATTTACTAATGAAATCTCTCGCTTCTACGCTAATATTATTCCACCAACTCATATCAAACGCCCAAGATCCTTAAAGAAATGCAATTAAAGTATTTCAAATTCATAAAGAAATATTTCCCCATTCTTACCATCCTTAATTCTAGTAAGCGTCTCCCTATCATCTCTGCCCAAAAATGGCGAACGTCCCGATAGTAAAATGTGAGTTATAATACCAATACTCCACATATCGTGTCCGTAACCGGTTCCTTCACCCAACACTGCTTCGGGACTTACATATTCAGGTACACCATATCTTAGCGGATACAAATCTCCTGATATTATGCGACGGGTTAATCCAAAATCTGTTATTTTGAGGTCATATCCGCCAGGATGCGAAAGTAGTAAATCTCCGATCTAAAAACCAAGTCTAAGTTGAAAATTCAATATATTTAGAATCTGGCACCAGAACCGGAAAGAACTGGTGCTAAAACCCATTATTTTGAGTCAATCAAGATCATTGAGAAATCATTATTCTGCATGGTGAAAACTAGACTGGAATAGAATCCATTTATACTATTTAAAAGCAATTAGAGTAATTATAGGTTGATTTGTTTCGACGCGATATTTTTAATCCGTCCGGTATACGAAGTTGGGATTTGAAACACAGCTATCAGACATGAACTCGGGAACGCTCAGATATATCGGCATTATTATATAAGACATAATTCTTCTCTCTATGTGACGTTTCATCCACACGGTATGCCTGTTAGTAAAACGTCGTTTATTCAATTTTTAAAAATCTCGACAAAAGTTGACCTAACTGAATAAACAAGGACTGTGGATTTTGTTCGTTTAAGTTTCAAATACTGGATTTGTTGCGACCTCCGGTGGAGAACGAGTTTTAAAGGCAAACATGGCATTGACACGAAGCGTACGGTTTTAATTCGATCGAACCTACGGTACTACCTACAATCAAACATTTTTGTAATAAATACGCTGTATAACGTATGTCACATAAGTTTTGGGAAAAAATAAATAATGTATTGAAGATAATTGTAACATAATTTATTTAAATGGTCACTTTACGAACATTTTACCTTACATCTAAGTTAATTAAAACTACAGTTAAAATAATGACAAAGGGCCATGGTCTTCAATGGTAAGCAGTTTTTGTCTAACTTGCCCCATCATGTTTTGGACAATGTTTATATCAATTTCTCTTATCTTTTGGTATATTCTACGTCTTAATTGTGCTTCATTTTGAGCTTCCCACCCATTATCATATACTTTTCTGCTCAATAGTCCCCAAAAATTTTCGATGGGTCGAGCCTGTGGGACATTTGGCGGATTGTCAGCTTTTGGCACAAAAGGTATGTTTTGAGCTTCTAACCATATTCTAGTCGTTCTTGCATAATGGCAACTTGCCAAGTCTGGCCAAAACATTATTTCATCACGTGGATGAGTCGTAGTAATAAATTCGAGCAACTTCGGTAGACATCTCTCAGTATAAACGTTGGCATTGACTGCTTCACCCCTAACATGCCCAATATAAGGTCGTGAAACTCCGCTCTCAGATATAGCACACCAAACTAGTATTTTGTCTTCAATTTTTTTTTGGCTTTGTATTTTACATTATCTGGACAATTTTCTACATTATCGGTATAAAAACCATCATTGCCTTTTATTTCTGAGTGAGAAAATGTAAAATATTTTTCATCGTCCATTATGATCACTTTATTGTTTGCAAAATGAATTCGGCGTAATCTACGACAACAAATTGGAATTCTTCGTAACTGATCCTCTGTATAACGTGGACATTTACGTCTTTTATGGTACTTTAAGCTTTTTTTCTGCAATACTCTTCTTATAGTTTCATAAGAAACATTAAATCTTCTGGATAACTTTCGGTATGACGTTCCAACTCGATCTTTTGCACTTCCACAGATTCGGTTAACGCGATTTTCGGTCAGCAAATTCGGACGTCCACTTTTTGGTAAATTGAGGCATGGTATACCCTGTTCACATTCTGCAATTGTTCTATAAATGGTTGTTTTCGAAATATTTTGATTGCGAAAAATGTTTACAATTTCTCGCTTGGACACATGTCCAACCAGGTTGTAAATGCTTTTATTCACAATCGATACATAATGTGTTCATTACTGACGTTTAAAAAGTTAGAAAGTAGTTTATTATACATCAGAGTCAATAATAAGTTCTCTTGGTTAGTAATGAGTTCTCTTGGTTAGTAATATCCATTACTTACATTTTGCTCGTTCTAAATATTCTCAACAGATGGCAGAAGTTTTCGTATCTATCTTCACTTTTAGCAGGTAACAAACAGTCAGTCACTGTTTTAGCAACTTCTCGCTATTCCGGTGGTGTGCAACTTACATCAGTTTCACTATCAGGCATTTTAAATCGTGTAAATTGCAATTAGGAGCAATGTAATTAAATTTGGTTTAGTAGTGACACGAATTTACTTTGACAATTGTTGCAGCAATTATCATTTTATCGCCACCTGAATAAAAACGCTGGTGTTGTGTCCTACATATATCAAGTATAAGGTATCAATGTAAGAACATAATTATGTACGATTGTGAATAAAATAGTATACATACCTCGGCGGGAAGACATTACGCGTCGAGCAATTGCTGCCCTTGGCGCTTCGCGCCTCGGGCAGCAGCATTGCTCTCCGCGTAATGTTCTACTTCCCGCCTCGGTAAGTAATCTACTATTTCGGATTTCAAGCTTGTACGACATAACGGCACAAATTATTTGACATCTACGGAGTGTCATAACAAATTTGAGTATTAATGAATATTTGTTTACAATGGTTACTAGATTGCAAGTTATTTACATTTATTTTTAAGCCCATGAAAATTTTCCCAAAACTTATGTGACATACGTTACAAGGTGTTTTATTGTATTGTAACCAGACAAGGTCGACACTTCTTAACAAAATACATATATTCACATTTTTTTCATTGCATCTATTATATGATACAAGCATCCGGGGTTTTGGGATTTCACGTTATACAAGACTCGTGATGGAAGCTATTACCAGTGTTACGCCCGAAAAATGGAAGAAATTTACTAACCATGCAATAAAATAACAATCAAGGATACGGACTTTTGGATGGATTAATGGAAGATGCAAGCATTAGAATATTTTATTATTTCTGTTGGGAATAGCGATATTGTACGTGACTATCAATAGGAACAGGTGACAAATAAGAGTGGTAGATTGTATATTTATTGGCAGTTACATATTATTCTTGTTTGTTTGTCTTTGGACGAAAAATCGAGAAGAAAGAGCACTCTTGTAGTTCATGACACCTATCGCTATAATCATATGTACGACCCCACTAGACCTTGGAAATTTTATCCCCAATGGGGATTCGCAAACATCGCAGTGGCAGAGGGCTTGTGTTTACCTTTTTATCCGACAAGAAGGCATGTTTTCTCCATGAAAAATTACCAACTCAGTCGCGGAAGGAATCTGAAATCCTTGAAGTATGACGTAAACATGCTAACCACTAACCTACCGAAGACCTAATCTACTTAGACTATTTATTGTCATTATATTAGGTATGATAAAATCCAGTAGGTAGCAATAAATGATTTAATTACTTTTGGTTTCATTTGTAAGTTAATATTATAACGTTCTTTTTAAATAATAGTAAAAGTGCTGTTTAATCGTCTATTAACAAAAGAAAACAGTTACACTAATTACAAACGCAATTATAAACTAACTATTAACAAACTTTAAACTAGATTATTTACAGGCTATTTATTTAACTATTTATATTACAAATATATCTATTTATTATAACTTGAGCGCGTCTAATTACTCGTTGTCGACTGACTGATCCCCTCCTCTGTGCGGTGGTGATTTATATACCGTATACACGATTTGCTGGAACGCACTAGAATCTTCGTCGTTGCGTCATACATGCAGCTGTTGATGAGTCATACATCCTGCCGCCAGGATAGAATGTTCGATGACGGCGTATAGGGGTTAATTCCGGTCATTACAATATCAATAAATTCCTTAGATAAATTTTTAAAATATTAGGAACATGCTGGTTGCTTTATCTTTCTGTAGCGCTACGTGGTTAGACGCATCCACTCTTATTATTTATTTTTTACCTGATTATTATCATCTTCGTTTATTTGTCAGATGTAATGTAATTTTTAAAATGTATCATTTTTTCTTTAAAATAGATACAGAGGTTTTATCGATTTTGTTACATAGGCAAATAGAATGTAACACAATTTATCAGATATTGGCTCCCCTAATTATTTTAGAAGAAAAGTCACTATAGCAAAGTTTTAGATCTTTTTGAGTACTGTACAAAACACACCCACTTTAGCATCCCATGTTAAATAGTTTCCAAGATATACGTGATTTTCTGGTATAGGAAATTAACATTGTAAATGAGAAACTCACTAATAGCAATTGCCACGTTATATTTAGGCCTTAATGTAAATGCAAGAATAAATTATTAAGCACATTTTCATAGAGCAAAACCAGTCATTAGAATGTTACGATTACGATCGGGTGTAAGATGAGTTTTACATTTAGTCATGAACTCGAGTCGAGTCGAGCCGAGCTTTCCTAGAAAGCTCGACTCGACTCGAAATAATTTGTTTCAACTCGACTCGAAACTCGGTTCGAAATCGAGTCAAGCTTCGAGTCGAGTCGAGCCGGCTCGTTTTGGAATCATAGTTATTTTCCAAATTCATATAGCAGTCGCGAAAACTTTTTTCTCCTCTTAGTCAGAAAACGAGCCGCTTGCGGCGACTAACAGCCGTGACTGTCAAAGTCTGCCATATTGAACATAAAAGTCAAAATCTCAGTAAACAAGAAAAAGATTAATGTTTGCACTGATTCACCACTAAGTCTATACGTTAAAACAAATCGTTGTTAACAACTTAAAAGAAATCTGTAGACTGGCTACAGATATTGACCACGTATCTTTTTAAACTTTTGTCGTTCTTTTTATTACACTTTAAACCAAAAATGTGAATTCCTAGCAAATTTTAGGTAGTTTTCTGGTGATTATGTATTGAAGGTGCCTAAATAAACAATAAATGTGTCAGTAAGTAGCCGGTGATAGTAAACAGGTTTCAAAGAAAGGATTAAGGGATGATTGATTACGGCTCCTTTTCATTACCCATCCGGTTCAAAACCAAATGTTAAACAAATTTTTAGAAAATCCCGAAATAAGTAGTTAAACCTTTTTTAGATAAAGTGTTTAATTGATTTGTTTTTGAAGAAGATTCTGGAATCCGGTTTGTTTCTTTGATCTTGTCCGTGTACTTACACCAAGGTGTCATTCACAATTTTAAACAATTTTACCGTAAACAAATTGTACTGCAAATGATAGAGCAAATGGACAACAACCAACAGCTGTAAACAACAATAATAACAACCAGAAGCAATAAATGTTCTCGATACTGTGCGTTTGATACGTTTGTCATGGAGTCAGATTAAACCAGAAACAATTAAGAATTGTTTTAAGAAATCGGGTTTTTACACAGAATTTAAGGAAAATCATTTGGAAGAATGTTTTTCTGATGAGGAGCTTGCAAAGTGGAATACAATAAACTCTGAGATTTCCTTCAATGAATATATAGAAATAGACAATAACGCTGTTATTTGCGGTACACTTGACGAAAATTATATCGTTTCAGAAGTTAAAACAACTAACAAAAACTCATTGTCTGAAGATGAATTAGAAGATAAAGTCAGAATCCCACAATCAAATAATGAAGCAAACAATGCAATCCTTATATTGCAACAATATTTTGAAAATTAAGAGTCCACTGAAAGTGAAGTGTTTGATTATATTAATAAATTAAAAGTCATCATTAATCTTAATAAAAAACAAAACAAACTAAAATTATGTAATTTGTTTAATATAAGTTAATATATCCACGACGTTATCAACACGTTTTAAACATAAAAGATAAGATCAGATTGCAAGCAGCAACTCTTGTTACTTCAGCTGTTAAAAACTTATAAAGTGGCGTGCAGGAGTTTTACTTTTTAACATTTTGTTTGTCATTGATGAATACATTACACCCTAAAACCCTAAAACGGGATAAAATAATTATATAATAATTAAAAATTCCATTATGTTTTAAGTGTTATAGTGTAATGAAGCTATTTAAAGAAAAGTAATTGCGCAAAATGCAAAGTAATTGCGTTAAATTGTATAAAACGCATATTTCCAGTCAAAATGACAGGTTTTCTCTAACTGTCTTGTCATTTATAAAATAACAAGTTGCGATAAAAAGTATAAGAATTTTAAAGACGCAATACAAAGCTATAATAATTATTTGTTAAAGACGGAGAATGCTAGGAACATTCCTATGCTGTTGTTGGCACCATTATAACAAAAGTTACGAATTTGACACAATGAAGGTTGAAAGTTAATTACAATCTATCAATTTAATAAAATAATGGGAAAGGATTATTATAAAATTTTAGGAATAATAAAAACTGCAACAGATGATGAAATTAAACGGGCTTACAGACGGTTAGCCCTGAAATATCACCCAGATAAAAATAAAACGCCTGGTGCTGAGGAGAAATTTAAAGAGATTGCAGAAGCCTACGAAGTACTATCTGATAAAACCAAACGTGATATTTACGATCAGTATGGAGAAGAGGGATTGAAAGGTGGTGGGCCGAGTGGTCCAGGCGGAGGAGGTGGAGGTTTTCAGTATACATTCCATGGCGATCCAAGGGCGACTTTTGCGCAATTTTTCGGTAACGCTAACCCGTTTCAATCATTTTTCGACATCGGATCGGATCGTATGGGCACCATCTTTACGTTTTCTGACGATGTGGATAAATCCTTGTTTCAACGCACTAATCAAGATCCCGCAATCGAACATGATTTGTATTGTACTTTAGAAGAAATACTTCATGGATGCACAAAGAAAATGAAGATATCTCATAAGGTGTTTCAACATGATGGATCACTTAAAAGAGAAGAAAAGATGTTAATTATTGATGTTAAGCCAGGATGGAAAGCAGGTACTAAAATTACATTTCCAAAAGAAGGAGATCAGGGCCCTAATAAAATACCTGCTGATGTTGTGTTTATAATTCGTGATAAATCGCATCCGTTTTTCAAGCGAGAAGGTAGCGATGTTCACTATAATGTTAAAATATCACTTAAACAGGCATTATGCGGATTTAATATCGATATGCCAACTTTATCAGGAAGTTGTATCCCCCTACGATTTGCAAATGAAGTTGTAAAGCCGAATACTGTAAGACGTATTAACGGACATGGGCTGCCATACCCAAAAGAACCATCCCGTCGAGGTGATTTGGTTGTGAATTTTGATATACGATTTCCAGATCGCTTACCACAATCTGTTAGGGATGTTCTGTATGATGCATTGCCAAATTGAATGATACCTTTTTATAAGTTTTATTGTAGAATTTCATAGTTATTAAGAAAAAATTGAGTATATTAAGTTTAGATTCTTAAAATAAAATATTTCCATTCTTCTGTTCTAAGTCCAGTTCCTTATTTCGTGTTTAAAAAACCTGTCGGTAAACATGGATATAAATAAACCCATTTATTGTTTCGATACGTCTTAATTAATAGAACTTTTTCGTACTGTTGTCCAAGAGAAACTAAAGAAACCACCAGAAATGCTTTAGTTTTTTTCTGATTAATAGGTTTATACCTTGAACGTCTTTCCATGAATTCAACAAAGGATGTTAAGTTTATAAAAAACGATTGGGATACGAAAATACTTACATTTAATCCCATATGACCATATCCATGTCCATGCATATATTGTATTCCTTCCAACAGTTGCCTAATATAGAAAGCAATGTCGCTCTCAGTGTAGTAATCCTGACGAAGTAAATAGTCTTTAACTAATTCACCACCGCCGCCTAATTCCATCACAAGTATCATAGTATCATCTGTTTCGTATGCATCATGAATGGAAACCAATCTACGATGACGCAATTGATTCATCATATCGAATTCATTAGTCATGAATGGTCTTAACTCTCCTCTTCCATGCATTATCTTTGCAGCGTAATTGTTTCCTGCAAATATATAAATGAAGCAAACTTTTTACCGCTAAACTGTTACTTATATGTACTTACCGTTGCTACGTTCAACAGTATGATATGTAATTCCTTGGGTTCCTCGCCCCAACTCATCTCCCAAATCGTAATAGTCTTCAAATAGCTTCCTCTTACTTCTTATTGGGGAGATTGGTGCGTAAGTATGTAATTTATAATTGAAATCATCTTCATCCACATATAACATGGCACTACTGGATATACTACCAGCTACATTACCAGCACTTACAGAATATAAACCTTCATCCTTCAAAATTACATCATCAATGGTCAAAATCCATAAGTCCGGTTCCATAAACCTGATCTAAACATACACGTTGTCCTATATTAATATTCAGAATTGTAGTATTCAGAGAATAACTTTTACCTTAATTCTGCTTGAATCTGCCAATGGTTTCCAGTCTTTGTACCATTTCACTTCAGGGTATGGGTTTCCAACAATGCGTGCTTCAAATCTAGCTTTTCCTCTAAGCATTGAATATTCAATATCTGGACGACGAATAAAGTCGGGAATTTCTGCAATTTCTAATCGAACTCTTTGTCGTGCTTGGCCATGTTCGTTGGTGGCTACTGCTTCATACCAGCCAACATCGCGATCTAACATTCTAAAAACAATAAGGATCGTTTGACATATGGAAAATACCTAAATTAGAAAAAGAGCAATCAAAAAACAAATTGTATTTGCCAATTTTTATTGTTAACTATTTGAATTGTTTGAAAATCGGAGTTATAAAATTTGTTATTACTGCTGTCAAAGAAGGTCATATTGAAGCTTTTTTGACTTATCATGTGTGACACACTCAACTGGTTGCTGATTGCTGCAAGAATTCCTATCCGTCGCCAAAGATCGTATTAGTAACCATTGTTTTGGTTTCTGAGGGATGCAACAACATTAGAAAATCTAATAATAAATTTAAACAAACGAATTAAAACCACATAAATGAGAGAAAAGTAGGTGAAGCCATTTCATGGCTCGCCAAATTAAAAATTAGACATCAAAAGTTTATAATTTTCTAACATTGAAATAATTTACAATTGAGAACTCTAGTTCTTTGGAGTTTGAAGCTAACAATACTAATACTGCTTTTGAATTTTCATACTTTCATAGTACCGAAGATGAGTGGCAATTAAATTTTAAAATTTCAAAAATAAAACGTTTGGCTAGTAGGTATCCAAATACGTTTCTCTTTTGTGTCCTACTTAAAGGTAGGTAGGGTGCATAAGGATGCATGGCAATTAATGAAAGGACAATCGGACCTTTATCTCAAGTGTAAGTTATTATGAGTCTTTGACACTTTTGTCAACTTTCATGAAAAGGAAGGAATGAATAGAGACCGTATGAATTTTGTCAGAAAAAGATTTCCGATACTGACGTGATAGAAAATTATCTTGATAGGTAATCTCAAACTTAGATTTAGGGATTTTTCAATATCTCATTTGTTTCATTATAAATAGAAAGGGAAAAATGATCTGGGCTATTATTTCAACTGAGTAATCTCTGAAATATTGAAGTGGCAACCACCTATACTTACTTGTTTATAAACAATGTGGCTTGCCCATTTCTTGTGTAGCTCATATCAAATCGGCCACCACTCTCGATAGGTTCATCGTTAAAGAAGTACTGCATTTTAGGTTTTGGATAACCATAAACATACCAAAACAAGTTTGTATTTTGATCTTTAACGCCATATTGTGTAGGATGTTCTTGTCTTAAGAATCTTGGTGCTTGGGCCATATTATCGTGCGGTGGTCTATCAATATCAAAGTCTCTAGGGAAGTATAAAGATGTTTCAGGATGGAATGGGATGCCAGGAGGCAAATGATAATCATATCTACGTGGTGCTGGTTCGAGTTTCTGTCTGAAAGTAGTAGCATATGGTGATGGATCACTTATACCATATTTGTTTTCAACTCGAACTCTAAACCTGTAATCTCTGAATGGCTCAAGGTTACCAACTGTACAGACACAATTTCTAATTCCGGAACGTGCAGTAAACCAATCACCATGTGGTAGTTCGCACATTTCAAGTTGATATGTTACTGGTGCTCTTGGATAAGAAGGTATTGATGGTCTCCAGGATAATGTACAATGACGGTCAGTCATGCGCGATATAATCGGAGCATCTGATAATGGGACTGGAATTCCACTCTTCTTATGTTTATCAAAATCTACGTATTCATCGCCAATTGATTTTCTAGGTTTAGCATCAAGCTCTATGTACATAAAAAACAACTGTTAATATTATTCTATACCAGATGAACATACGACATACCATCAAATCGCAAATTAGCATGGCATATATCACTACCATGGTCATTGCTAATTTTGCAAGAATATCGTCCTAAATCATCATCACCTATACCAAAAATACTCATTCTAAGAAGTCCAGCTTTATCAATTTCCATTTTGATGCGGTCAGATGGAAATAATTTCTGATCATCTTTAAACCATTCTACTTTAGGCTCTGGATAACCAGTAGCACAGGCTGTGAACTTGGCTGTCATGCCTTTATAAAGATCAAGATCTCCAATACGTTTCAAGAAAGATGGCGGCTCTATCTTTAAAGGTGTTTTACTGAAATTAATAAAGTCAGTTTGAATGCGGTGCTTTAAATTCTTATTGCTATTTACATTTCGTCAACAATATCAAGTTTAGCTTCACATGTATCTGAACCTTCCTTGTTAACAGCAAACGCTCTGTATATACCAGAATCACTAGGCTTACAGTCACTTATATACAAACTGCATACATCACCGTCTCTTTTAATTTGATACTTATCAGATGGACTTAGAAGCGTACCATCTTTATACCAAGTAACTTCAGGGGATGGAACACCAGATACCTTTCCGTATAGTTTGGCATTGCGTCCTGGAATCTGAAAGTATGATATTATAGTTTAGGAAATAAGTTTATTGTGTATCAGTAAGCAATACTGGCGTATAAGCCCAAAGGACGTATCTCAATTTTTTCGTATTTTAGATTTTACTGTCTACAGACTCCTTATAACATAGTACAATAGTACATAGTTCCATTTTCCTAAGTAAGATGACTATATCTCATGGTGCTATACATAGAAAGCATTAATAAATTAGACGTATTCCCAAAACACAAAAAAATATAAGCTATAATAGTCGTAACTCAAAGTCATTTATACTAAGCGAAATCGACGCATCTCAAACAAACCTAAAATATTTGCTTTAAATTAATTTTTAAAATTATTTTTTTTAAATTCATTTTTATAAACTCCAAATATCTTTAATAGTCCAATCAAAATATATATTCAACGTTTGAATAATTCACATAGTGCTGAAAATTGGTACAGTTCTTAAATACACCATTATAAGAAATGTTAAAAGTCCCCATCGATCCTACTTCGGCTAAAAATTTTATTCAAGGTCAAAGGTCAAAAAATAGGTTTTTGCAAATATCTCTTAAACAGTAAGTGTTATTGTAAAAATAGTTCATACAAAGTTTGTATTATTATGCGATTATCTACAAAAAAGGTCGGTAATAATCATTTCCTAGGAATGATCATTTAGGAGATATCGCGATTTCAAAATAGTATATTGTACAACTAGTGTTACAATGACGATATTTGTAATACGAGTATAAGTTTCTTCGGGCGCTTCGCGGCTCGTTAAGCAAAATACGAGTAATAAAAAAAGGAATTGTAACACGTGTTTTACATACTACTTTGTCTATTTCGCCTTAATTTACAATTTACTTTAAAGAAATGGGAAAATGTACACGCGGGTATTTTCGATGTGGTAATGTTGGTAATAACTGATATCGCATACAATGACATCCACTGTCATTTTGAAAAATTCACGTAGGCAGGAAAAAATTCAAGTTTAAAAAAAGGTGACAGCTTAGTTGTTTCTTCTGATATAAGATAAAAATGTATTTTTATTATAAATAATTATTTTGATAAGACAATCATGTACTCAATCAAGGTTTTACTGTTTCTATTACAATAAACATTTTAATACATCAAAATTGCTTAACATACAACAATAAAAAATGACTAACCTAACCTCTAAATCTAAACAATGAAAATGAAATTTGAGTAGGGACATCACGGGATTCACGACCATCAACTTGATCCGGAAAACCAACAAGCTTTTCAGCGCACTTTCGTAGGAAATCCGCTATTAGCCGCGCTTTGTTTTAATTCAAAGCTTCTTAAAATGAAATATGTTTCATTATTCTCGCTGTTATTTATGAGCATCATAACATTCAAATTTTCAAAACGGCGCCAGTTAATGAATACTTATTAGTACCTATCACGGGAAAGTGCTTTTCTTTTGGATAATGTGCCCCCAAAACACTTCCGCGGGTTGGTTGTCGAGCATTATTCCATTCCTTTCTATATTCTTCCTAACACCTTGGTTATGTTCCCATTAGTAGGTAAAAACTGAAAAAAATATTTGATGAAATAGAGGTGTACATCATTCAACTCAATTAAACTTACCTCAATATCGACAAGCGATATACGTTTTGGCTTTTTAATCTAATTTTGATCTTGAAATCAGAATATATCTGTGTTATTGCTTATTACGCATTTACGTCTGACACTGGACTTCGTTGACAGAATGACATGACAGAGTAGGATGGCAGTAAAATTTACTTACTGCCAGCCTTACAAATAAAAAAATCACTACTTCCAGTTGCACAAAGTAGCACTTTGTGTAACTGTTTTTCGCAAAAACAGTGTCACAAAGCAGTGGCGTGCGGTCCATGGAAGCAATGCTTGCCTTGAGAATTTATTAAAAATAAAAACAATGCTAACAAAAATACTTTTGTAAAATTATGGTTATCGTTTATTTAAATTGAAATATTTATCAAATTAAAGCTCAATATCAACTCTGTACAGCAAAAAGTATAATTATATAGAGTACTATTTTAAATTAGGCTCATTAAACTTGCACGGAAAGGTAATACCGATTCAAATGTGATACATACACTTGATATAAGCACTGCTTACAAATGCTCTTCTCTTAACCTTAGCGTGAATCAGCGAGCGTGGGGTGTTATAGTAGACGGATGCTGTTAACATTGTTTGGTCGTTATTTTGATTGTGCTTCGTTCCCAAATGTTTATTTATTATAATTTGGTTATTTGTTCGATTTAGTGTTACTTAAGTAATGTAAATCTGCGAATGAGACTGTATCTTGTCGCATTTTATTATTTTAATTTATAAGTTGGATTTTTTTAAAGACAAATAGTTCTATTTAGCTTGCCTATATGCAAATTTAAAATTGCATTATCGTCACGACTGCAAATTCAACTGCTTCGGTGAAAGGTGCGAGTACCTTCGATATAGCCGAATCGGGACGATTTTTTGTTCAGTTTGTAAATTATTAATAAGGAATTTTTCGCATACAGTTTTGGAGAGAAATTACAAATTATTAAGAAAGGCAGATCAAAACCAGATCTTTCAAATTTAACAACAAAGATTAAAACCTGTACCGGTATTTTGCTAACAAAGACCGGAAAATTGATACGTAGTAGTAGTTTTTTTTTAAATAAAGAATGATAGTCAACAAATTCCATAAATATAAAGTGTAAAAGTGCTTCTTTGAAAAACTTTTAAGCTTAATAATTATAACACTGTTTTTTATTGTACCTAGCAGGGGCGGATCCAGAGAAATATTTTGAGGGGGAAATCTTTGGAAAAATAATTGTTTTAATAAATAATAATTAAACAAACATTATTTGTTGCTATTCTATGTAAACTTATTTCTAAATTGGGGGGGGGGGTTATTCCCTCCCCGTTAATCCGCGCCTGTACCTAGGTGTATTATAATTAAAATCGTGGTTGCTTCCCTAGCCTAAATTCTCACCGCACGCCACTGTCACAAAGTAACCTTTGTATACGCGAAATAGACAAATTCTTTTATTTCATACTATGTCACATTTGTCAGTTTTACGTCAAACTTTTCAGTCTAGAAAATGCGATTTAACAGTCTAGTATGACTGTAATAGTTATTTACGTTATAAGTCCTGGAAATGGAATTTTACAGTCGAGTAAGATGTTACGGACAAGGCGACGAAGGAGCCGAGTCCGGAACATCGAAACGAGAATTTTAACGTAAATTACTATTATTGTATACTAGCATTGAAAATACGGCTAATAATGGTTTTGTCTATTTCGCGTATACAAAGGTTACTTTGTGACACTGTTTTCGCGAAAAATAGTTGCACAAAGTGCTACTTTGTGCAACTGGAAGTAGTGATTTTTTTATTTGTAAGGCTGGCAGTAAGTAAATTTTGCTGCCAGCCTACTCTGTCAGTCTGTCTGTGATAGGTACTAATAAGTATTCATTAACTGGCGCCGTTTTGAAAATTTGAATGTTATTATGCTCAGAAATAACAGCGAGAATAATGAAACATACTTATTTTTATTATAAATAATTATTTTGATAAGACAATCATGTACTCAATTAAGGTTTTACTGTCTCTATTACAATAAACATTTTTTATTTTATATCAGAAGAAACAACTAAGCTGTCACCTTTTTTTAAACTTGAATTTTTTCCTGACTACGTGATTTTTTCAAAATGACAGTGGATGTCATTGTATGCGTTATCAGTTATTACCAACATTACCACATCGAAAATACCCGCGTGTACATTTTCCCATTTCTTTAAAGTAAATTGTAAATTAAGGCGAAATAGACAAAGTAGTATGTAAAACACGTGTTACAATTCCTTTTTGTAATACTCGTATATTGCTTAACTCGCCGCCTCGCGGCTCGTTAAGCAAACTTATACTCGTATTACAAATATCGTCATTGTAACACTAGTTGTAAATCTAACCGCTGTAGTCTTTATATTATTCTAACAGCAAGCTTTAAAATAAAACAATTAAAACATTTGATTTTGTTGATTGACAATTTATAATTTATTCGTGTTTTTCGTATTTCCGTGTGAAATATGGATTTATTGCCGCATATTGGCTTTGAAAATGTATTCGACGACATCTGCAAAAATATTTCTCATGAAGCTCTGCTGTGAAATCTTCTTTGCTACCGCAAAAGTCTAAAACGCGGTATGAAAAAGACTATGTTGTATTCAACGAATGGCGAAAATTCAAAGGCATTAAGGATGTCAACGAAGATTTAATTTTAACGTATATTTTCGACAAGTAGTGGAGTAACGCTAAGCAAAAAAAGAGCGTTATCTCGGAACCGGTCCAAACTACTTCGATTTGAATAATTTTTTTTAAAGTCTTGTAAATATAAAATACTAAAACCTTTACAAATTAGAAAGTGACGCTCAGAACGGGAAATGTGGTGAAACTCGAATAACCTAAAACCATAACCAAGTGGTACCGCACCGGTTGCTCGACCATCTCAGAACAGGATAATTTTTGGTGTGTTATCACATCTATCTATGGGTAGTTCGAAGCCACTATTAATTTATTTTTATTCCATTTGGTTTAAATACGGCAACCATTTGTTTCGTGGTGTACGACGTTTCTTGCAGTTTTCTACGTAAACGAAAATCTTGATATCTCAAGAACAGTTGATCGTAGAAAGTCGCGGTAAAAACCATTGCATTCTTCACATTTTAAACTACATTTGTTGTTCTAAACAAATTTTGTAAGATGCTTCCTTATGGGCGCAAATTAAGTCCGAAGTTTAACGCTTTTTTTGCAAAATTTCGGCTTTTTAGAGTGTCATATTTCCAGACAATGGTGAGGTATCAGCGGTCATTCTTTTTAAAAAAGTACACAGTTAAGGATAGTTTATGTTCGAAATATTTCAAATGTTAAACTTCATTATTTTGGTATTTATGGGCTTTTGATTCTCGTTTTCTTCATTTTTGAGCAACTTTGGACCTTAACATCTCTTACGGTCATGGATGGATTTTTTTATATTACGTGCATGTAAAGCAGCATATGATGGCAAACTGTGGTAAAAATCTTAACTTTGTTATTATCGTGAGGACAGAGTTATGCTCAGTTGAAAACTGTAAATGTATACCATTTTCATTAGTATTAGTATTACTGAGTAAATGTACTTTATTCTGGTGCTAATATTGGTTTGGGAAAGTAAAATTATTATTATTACTATTATTATATATATGTAGTTATATGCTATTGATAAAAGTCCTTGCAGTGATAACTAAAGTTATTAATATAACAAGGGTGCTTTTTCTTTGTATTTTCTACCGTGGCCGATTTTCCTATCAATCCGTGTAAATTGAATGACAACTAACATGAACATAACTCTGTTCTCAAGCTAATATCAAAGTTACCATTTTCACCATAGTTTACCATTATATACTGCTTCATATCCACATAATATAAAAAAATCCATTTATGCCCATCAGAGATATTGAGGTTCAAAGTTGCTCAAAAATGAAGAAAACGAGAATTTCAAAAGCCCATAAATACCAAAATAGTGAAGTTTCAGATTTGAAATTTTTTAAACATAAATTAGCCTTAACTGTGTACTTTTTTTTAAAAAGAATGAGCGGTGATACTTCACCATTGTCTGGAAATATGACACTCCAAAAAGCCGAAATTTTGCAAACAAGCGTTAAACTTTGGACTTAATTTGCGCCCATAAGGGAGCACCTTACAAAATCTATGTTCAGAACAACAAATGTAGTTCGAAATGTGAACAATGCAATGGTTTTTGCCGCGACTTTCTACGACCAACTGTTCTTGAGATATCAAGATTTTCATTTACATAGAAAACTGCAGAAACGTCGTGCACCACGAAACAAATATGGCTGCCGTATTTAAACCAAAAGGAATACAAAAAAACTAATAGTGGCTTCGAACTACCAATATATAGGTGTGATAACACACCAAAAATTATCCTGTTCTGAGATGGTCGAACAATCAGTGCGGGACCACTTGGAGAATTTTTAGGTTATTCGAGTTTCATCGCATTTCCCGTTCTGAGCGTCAATTTCTGATTTGTAAAGGTTTTAGTATTTTAAATTTACAAGACTTTGAAAAAAGAATTATTCAAATCGAAGTAGTTTGGACCGGTTCCGAGATAAAAACGTAAGGTTACTCCATTAAGGTAACTATTATTTCATCTTGAAAATAAGTATTATACATTCGTGTAATTAAAACAGTCAAAAAAGTTCAAACCATCATCGTTGTGGGATCAGTTCTCGATGCTGAAATCGACTTTACTAGTGAAAGAAAATGTAGCTATTGGAAAGTATGTAAAAGTTATTTCTTTTTTGAAACGGATGTCTGTGGGCTATCAGCCAAAAAAATCTAAGATTCTTACCAAAGACGAAATTGACAAATTTGTGACGTATGAGCCTAATACAACGTACCTAATGATAAAGGTAATATTCCAAGAGCTGGCGACCAAAAAGTGTAAGAATTTTGTAAAGGCTAATATTTTAATATTAAAGAGACACGGCGGCTGGAAATCTGCCAGTATTGCAGAGAGCAATGTTGAAGTCTCTTTGAATAATAAAATCAAAATTGCTAAAAGCATTCTGAATAGTAACAGTGACGACAACTGCAATGCACTTTCCACTTCCTTTGCTAATAACAGTACGTTAAATACTATTTCTAGTACTGAAATGGTGGATGTTTCAGATCCAGGAAATATTCCTATTCCAAACATCAATTCCGTTAACACAACTACATCTAATGTGACTGTGAATGTAGAAAAATTAGACAACACCGACTGTAGCAACATCAATGATGAATTTTAATTGCCAGATGTAATTTTTAAATCTGTATCTAATTGTACCATCAATATTCACATTTCAAAATAAGTTTTTATGTTAATCTAAAGTTATACTGTTGATTTCTAAGAATAAATATAAAGTTGCGTATGTTTTTGTGTTTTTTATTTCCAAGGTTAATATACAATAAAACTTTGTACGCAACTCGCACGCAACTTGTCCTTAACATGCCTAGTAGGATTTTTTCTCACTCGCTCGCTTCACTCATTCGTGTGATAATTATCCAACTCGCCTATAAAGGTCAATTTACTATGCACGTTGCGTAAATAACTATTCCACGCCACCTTCTATTTATTTTTTAAAAATTGTGTTTTGATTAATAATCTTCAAATTCTTCTTCAACAGTCATATATGTTCTTCGCTTTCTTCTTCCTTCTCCTCTTCTTTTTCCTTTTGTTGCTGGATTTTTATTAATTGCTCTAAAAAAAAGATGGATCAGATATCTCTTCATTGATATCATAAGCATCATCAACTGTTGCATTTGATTTACCATTGGAGCAAGAGTGGCCTTGGCAATTATTACATACTGGTGAACAAAATAATTCGACTTTTTTACAGCCACAATTATAATTAACCCGTCTTACAATTACAAAAAAATAGTATTGAGGAGTTTTTCTGGAGCAGGCGGAAGTAGAGTTTGAATTGGTTCCAAACCGTTACCTAGCCATACTTGTGCTTGATAGTAGTTAGACACGATATAAATGTTGATAAGCAGCAGCAGATGTTGGAGAAAGACAGGATAACTGTACACTTTTATTGTTCCGTGTATTTTTTACAAAACTTATATATCTATATTTGTCTATACGTTTTGTATAAAAACTGGTCGCTCGAAAAAAAAAGCTAATGAATGCTATTATACTTTATCAAAGTATTTCAAAGTTCTAATAATAACAATAATGGACTGTATGTAAAAAAGGCTTACCGACCAGTGCCGCTTCTGGTCTTACTTCATTGAAGAGACTAACCATCACTATAATATTATGGCAAGGAAAAAATGAAGTAGGCAGATGGAAAATTAAGGAAATTGCCGCTATAATTAACTATTAAATGGGAACCTTATCCCCTATATAAACTTTCTATTTTATTAAATAATAACATTTTGCCGTTAAGTCGGTTATTAGATTCCCTAGATTATATTACATTATATTGCTAACGTCGTCTAATGTTAGGGTTGCCAACTGACCTTTTTTCGGAAGGACAGTCCTTCTTTCTAAGAGTGTGTCCTTCGTCCTTTCTTGTTATAGAAAAGGACGGGTTTTGTCCTTATTTAAAACAATCAACGTCGCCGCTACACTATCCTCATAGTTAGATGGACTTTTCTGTATATACAACGAGTCAAAAGCCTCCGAGAGTTTCTTTATCTTTATCATTGAACTGTTTTTCAAACTATCTAACCTCAAATTTTCCATGTTATGATGATAACGGCAACTATAAAGCAGCCGTAACGTAACAGCCGCTATAACATACAACATGTTATTTAACCACTGTTAGCTTACATCGCTGTAAGATACAGAATAACCGTCGTATGTAACGTAACGCTTACTGTTCCATAACATGTATGTTATAAGATACAGGATAGGACCCTAGGTCTGCTTTTCTCTCAAACCGCGACAAATACAAAGAAGGGAATTACATTTCATAAGTCAGTATTCGTTTGTTTAAAATATTAAATATAAAAATATTTTAAGATTAATTCAAAACATTAAAATTGAGGTTATGTAGTTTATGTGTGCATTTCGAGGCAGTGAGAATCGCCAATATCTCATTGCAAAACCGGAAACACCTACTCCGCCATATTGAGACCTCATCCCGGTCGTATGTGGTAGATGATTATGTTCCTTCCTACAGTTTTATATTCTAAGGTCTGTATAGTATAATGTAGTAAACCGGCAGACCAATGTTAATGGCCAGCTAATCTCGAGAATTGTAAGAAGTGTATTTACTAAATATCTAAAATTTCAACTAACACATAACCTAACAACTAATCTACCGAATGTACGTCTTATTAATTACACAAGCCCACAAAAATAAAAAAGGCTTGTAGTTGAAAGGCGACATACCATACCGTATGCTTCTCGGTTTGCTGAAAACGAATCCGGGGTCACAATTGACCCATCACCCAAGGATTTCGACATAACCTCCAAAAACACTCCAAAAAACACCTCAAAAAATGATGGGTCAATTCTGACCCCGTATTCGTTTTCAGCACACCAAAAAACATACGGCATGGTACCTTTCCTTTCAACTACAAAACTTTTTTCTTTTTTGTGGGATTTTGACAGGCTCACAAAAAGAAAAAAGTTTTGTAGTTGAAAGATGATATACCATACCGTATGCTTTTCGGTATGCTGAAAATGAATCCGGGTCAGAATTGACCCATCACCTAGGATTTCAACATAACCTCAAAAAATACCTTAATAAATTTATAAAAATACATCTAAGAAAATCCTTGGGTGATGGGTCAATCTGACCCCGGATTCGTTTTTAGCACACCAAAAAGCATACGGTATGGTACCTCACCTTTCAACTACAGGACTTTTTTTATTCTTGTGGGTCTGTGTTATTAACTTAGCGGTGTTAATTATTAATGGTCCAGCCATAATTGAAGTTTTTTCATTATAAAACTGATTGACCATTAAGGCTATACTCAAACAGACCTCAACCATCTGCTGAGGGTCAGCGTAAGCGAATCTCTCGAACTAGACCCCCACCACACTTATTTTTGGAGATGGATAGATTCAGAGAAACAGACTTTTCGGGCAGTGATACCAGAAATAGCGTACGTAAATGAATTCATATTAATTGTTGATTAATTAATATTAATCAATTAATAATTGTATGTGCTGCCATTACTAACTGTAAAAAATCGTCAAAAGTAATTAATAATAAAAAATCAAACAAACAAACAAAAGATAAATATCCATTAAAGAAGCAAAAGCAAGAACAGACAGTATAGCCGACTGGAAGGCGTGCTGGATTTATGATTCCAAAACCCCCGTTCAATTCCCGGTTCGGGTAATTTTTTTTAATAACGTATTTAATATATTTCAAAAATCAAAAATTTTTCATAATTGTAATGTTTATAAAACGAAATAACTTACAATTAAATACTAATATGGTAAGTATAATCATTTAGTTTTATTTTTATAGTTTAAACGACTATAAAATTAAGGGATAATTTTATGTAATTATTCTTTTTTATAAATACTATAATTATAAAAAATTATTTATTTATGAAATATATTAAATATTCTATAAAAAAAATTACTCGAACCGGAAATAGAATGGGGGTTTTAAAATTGCAAATCCAGCGCGTTTTCCAGTCGGTCATACTGTCTGTTCATGTCTTTTGCTTCTTTAATGAATGTAATTCATTTATCATACTTTTTTGTTTGTTTCTTTTTTATTGTTAATTACTTTTTGATAATTTTTACAATTACTTATTACAGTACGTTCACGTATTAATTGATTACAGTTTAATAAGTATATTTACAATGACGGTATAAAATAAGTAAGTTTGCCTCGAAAATCTGCTAATTTAGATTTTCGAAAATCTGGAATGCTGAGTATCGGCTTTTAAATTATTTTGATAATATTATTTACAATAACAAAACTAGATGTAGCACGATTCTATAAATAATTCGGAAAAATTTTGGTTTCTATGATAAATATCCCTTTATTACTAGGGGTAAACTCGTGTATCTGTGGAGCCCCTAACGTTATTGGCAGGTTTACTACAATGGCATTTCGTTTTCATTTAAATAGCATTGGAAAGTCTTTATTGCTGTAAATGAATATAATAAATAACATTTCTAGAAATTCTTGACCGTCCTTACTTCCTACTTTCAAAAGTTGGCAACCCTATCTAATGTCCTAAAAATTATAAATTTCGAAAACATTTATGGATAAAATAAAACAAAACAAATATTTCCTTTTACGAAATAAACTAATTAAAACTGGACATAAACACTATCAATCAATTTTTTGGAGCTCCATACATAGTAAGAAAAAACGAATTCCATTTGTGAGGATGATGTCTGGAGAAGAGTCGATCTTTGTAAATACTTCAGCGCAATCAATTAAATTATGACGTTTTTCAAATAATTTAATTACTTTCGTGTTACCACTTTTGAAAAATGCTGACGTAGTATCGCAGTCAGTTATTGCATATAAAAATAAGATATGAGCTTGACATTTGACAACATATGAAGT
Source organism: Agrypnus murinus (assembly GCA_929113105.1). Lineage (NCBI taxonomy): Eukaryota > Metazoa > Arthropoda > Insecta > Coleoptera > Elateridae > Agrypnus > Agrypnus murinus. The sequence continues at coordinate 352,833 of OV816027.1, forward strand.
TAATAGAAAACTGTATGATCAAAATATAACGTGGATAATACCTACAGTACAAGGGAAACAACGTAAGAAATGCGCCAAGTACTCTACCTCGAAGGTGATATGGAAAAGAATGCAGAATATGACTTTTCCAATTTTTAAAATCGCGATATCTCATGGACTATGTTTACGATAACACTTACCGTTTAAGAGATATTTCGTCGACGTTAATGCATGCTGGCGTAACTGTTTTTTAGTAACTTTACAGGAGCGCTGTTTAAATGCTTATAAAAACTTTATTACAGATGATATGAACTTAATTCTCTGAAATGTTGTAGCTATCCTAAACCGTAAATACAAGAAATGAGTCATTACAAATCACCTGGGCGACAGCGGGTTGTTTGCAAAGCATTATTGTATTCCATCTCTCTCTATTGTGTAACGAATATATGAAAATAAAAAGGTAAACAATAGAGAGAGAGAGATGGAATGCACTAAAGTTTTGAGAATCTCCCATGGTTGCCTGGGTGATTTATGATGACTCATTTCTTGTATTTATTATTTAGGTATAGTAATGTTGCTAGTTACGATATTTCAGAGAATTCATCATGCCATCTATAATAAAGTTTTTATAAGCATTTAAACCGCGCTCCTGTAAAATTGCTAAAAAGTGGTTACGCCAGTATGGATTAACAGCGACGATTTGTGTGATTAATTGAGATATTCCCGCCTGCTCCAGAAAAACTGCTCAATATTATTTTTTGTAATTGCCAAGGCCACTTTTGCTCCAATGTTGAATTGAATGCTATAGATGATGATGCTTATGATATCAATGATGAGATATCTGATCCAACTTTTTTTTAGAGCAATCAGTAGAAATTCAGCAACAAGAGGAAGAAGAAGTGGAGGAAGAAGATAGCGGAGGAGAACATATGACTGTTGAAGAATAATTCGAAGATTATTAATCAAAAAAAAATTTTTAAAAAATCAATAGAAGGGGGTGTGGAAAAGAGAGTATATTATGCAGAATGACTTTTCCTATTAAATTGGTACTGTAGTGTTTCGAAGATTAATGTAGTAATACAGGTTGCTTGTGTGTGGTCTTGTACACTACTTATATGTTATCTCTTGTAGAAGACAATAAAAGACATGTTTACTTCTATGAGATATTTATTTATACTCTTGTTGTTGATTACTGTTGTCATGGCAATCACTTAGCATGCAATGCCTTCTTGAGGTAATATGGATGTAATGATGATGAATATCATTACAGTACTTTTTTGGACTATTTTGACTGGACTATAAGATTCAATGAAGAGTATTAAACGCCGACACAAAGATGTTTTTCTATTTTTTTAAATTTGTGCTGACCAACATATAAAATCCTAAATATCTCCAAATTGAATATTCTTGAGATACTCCCTTTGGGCTTAGGACGGCGGAATAGTATTAATATTAATAAATGCACCTGTTGTAAATCAGTAAATTTCTGTGTAAATCGTGGTGGTGAGAATACTTTATGAACAGTTGCTTTATTTTCTGATGTATCGGATCCTAATGGATTAGTCAGTATTACACTATATTTGCCGGCATCAGCTGGAGTTACATCATCAATACGAAGTCCAACCTAAAGTAAAATAAATAAAAATCAATTTCTAGAATGATGTCGCTGTACATTCTTCAATCAGTTCTATGAATAATAACCTATAAGTATCAAGAAACCGTGTTAAAATTGAATTTTTAGATTATCATATTTATGTTAGTAAGGGCCTATCTTTCTACCTCCTTGTAATTTTATCTGACGGCTGATTATCATAGATACAATTGTGGAAACAATTGTAACCAAGAAATTAATTCCCAGCTAAATTTAAGAAGAGATGGAAAAACCGACCCTTTGGTTATTATAGTAATTATTATAGTTGTTATATTTCAGTAAATATAGTGTTTAAGAATTGAACTTTATTTCTTATGAAAAATGCACTATATCATTAATTTATATCTTAAAAATCCACAGACCTTTTTACCATCACATGTAAGTAGAATTCTATGAGAAGATTTCAATGGTTCGCCATCTTTAAACCATTCTACTTCTGGCATGGGATTTGCAGTGAATGGAACTTCCATAACAAGGGTCTGGCCTTCGTCAGCAACTGCATCTCTTAATGGATGGAGTAATACTGGAGCTTCTTCTGGCTGCCCTTCTTTAGCAGCTGGTGTTACTGCCAGACTTGCTGCAGTTTGAGCATCTCCAGCCTCATTTGTTGCTATAGCTTTGTATGGCATAGAGTCACTTAGTATGTCACAGGCATCGATTAGTAAAGCACTTGAGCCATCTGGAAAATCTGTTATCTTAATGTGCTTGTTATCAGGTATGATCTCGACCCCATTTCTCGTCCTGAATATAGGAAATCACAATAAATCTTTCAATAAAATATTACCAAATCATTTGAAAAAAAAATTTTTTTTGATAGCCATTATTTTGTGCATGGATTCTGGGTTTACGTTTATTAATACATACCATGTGATTTTGGGCACTGGAAAACCTTTGGCTTTAACTTCAAACTTGGCAGGAAACTTCTCTACTACAGTAAGTGGTTGCATTCTAACAATAAACTCTGGTTTAATTGGTTTCTTTTCAATTTCGACTTTAGCATCGTTTTCATTTTCGCCAAGTCTGTTTATGGCTTGAAGCGTGTAATTTCCAGCATTTTCTGGTTTTACACAATCAATACTTAATGCTACGTTCCCATCGGGATGTTGCTCCAAGTGTATATTTGAAGATGGTCGAATTGGAACACCATCTTTCAACCATTTGATTTCTGGTGGTGGATATCCAATTACCTGGGCTTCTAAGCGTATGGGTTCCCCTTCTGTTACTTTTGCATCTTTAATGCATTTTGAAAACTTGGGTCTTTGTGGAGTGGCTGTAAAATAAGTAATTAAGAAAAGCAAACTACAAAAAGTTTTAAATATATTCACGATTAACTGCTACAGCACACAAACTAGAGGCGTCACCATTAGGATTCTTTATCACTAATTTGTATGCTCCACTATCATTTGGTACTACCTTCTCAATGTTTAATTTGACTGTACCATCAGGAAGAATAGTTGTCTTAATTCTATCGTCGTCTTCTGGAACTGGTTCTCCATCTTTGTACCATGCAACCTAATTTTAAATACTGGTTACTTTCAAAAATAATAATTTAAGCAATGAAATTTATTTACAGTAGGTTTAGGACTTCCTAATATTTTTGCTTTAAGTTCCAATGGTTCTCCTTCATCAACATCATCATTGCATGGAAGACGTTTTCCAAACGAGGGTGCCGATCTTACCATTGTGATTTGTGCTGTTGTTTCGGCTTCTCCCACTACATTAACTGCCATTGCTTTGTACTGAAATGTATATTATATGTAGCATAACAGTTTGATTATATCGACAAAACTTACTTGTCCACTGTCGTCTTTATTATAGTTAGTGATAGTTAAAGTACTTGTTACTTGCGTATCAGTTCTAGTTTCAACTTTGTGATTAACATTCTCTTGTAAGGGTTTTCCATTAAAAAACCAACGAATTTCTGGCTTAGGCAAACCATCCGCCCTTACCATAAATACAATTTCTCCACCATCTTCTACTTCTGTATCTGATAATCCAGTAATGAATTTTGGTTTTTCCGCTATAATGGTTTAAATCAAATATTATTTCAACGAAGGTAAAGTTATAATTAAATAAGCCAAGTTAAATAGAAGCTTAATAGATGAAGCCAATTTAGGTGAGCTTAGTTCAGTTTTCTATAGTATTAATTCTGTACTATGAAAAAAATACGTCATATTCAATTCTGATTGTTTTGCAGTTAGTAAGTACAAGCGTAAGTAAGGTACAGCATAAGTAGCTGCAGTGAGCTAAAGATATAAGTCAATTCTAAGTGCTTCACAGATAAACAACTATTCAACTTAAAATACTTGACAGTTGGCTAAACTAAAAAATCTCGCTTGTACAGTCGATGGGATCAGCCATACCACATCCAAAATCTCCCATAAACAACGAAAATACAAAGCAAAATCACTAGATGGCAACTTCAATCTTCACTTTTTTTCTGGTTTGGAAAATAATTAACACATAAAATATAGAATGCCATACGATGACCTGGTTGATGCCATACGATGTGCCTTATTCCCATATCATGGGATTTATGAAAGAGAGACAATGGATTCATGTAATAGTTTGATGGCAGTTCATTACGTTTCCTGAGCCGCCGAATTATTTCAATCATAAGAGAAGATTCAGGACAAGATTAAAGGAATTACTTTGAAACCTTCTTCTTAATATTTTAGACACTTTTGAAGAGATTTTTTTCCAAGTCAGTAAATAATAATTCTTAGTTCCACCATTTGAGATCGCCCCTTCTCCTTCGAAAAGGGGGGCAAGACATTCCCCCAGTTTTTTTGGGTGTTCGAAACTAAATAAATCACTTGACAACCGTAACTAATACAGATTTTAGTGTATGCAAGGGAGCTTAAAATAATCCGACCACATAATAATAAACTGTTAATGTTGTAATATATTTGAATAAATAACACTTAGTTGATTAACATCTGATTTAAAATTGATTGCATTTTAATTTAACCCACAATCACAGCTAAATTAGATTTTTGAATTATTACCATAAGGCATATAATATAAATAGTTTAATGATTTAGAAATATCGTGTTTTAGCACCAAGATTATAATTCTTCTTTGTCTTTTCTGATGGGTATGAATTCGTAATTTCGGTTTGACACCATTCTCTGCCCCTTTAATAATCACGAAGTAAATACTCAACGGTGGAAACATAATTGTATATAAGTGCATAAATTAGCTGAATCGCTACCATGTAGATGGGATATTATAGATACCATAATGTTATCGCGGTTATTCTTCTTTGCATCTTCGTTGTTTATGGGTCGATTGGGATGCAGATATAGTGGGAATATCCGAGGCGTCTTTCCAACTGCGCCACTAGGTTTCAGTGTTCTTAAGATTAAATTTTTTAACTGCAACTACCTTAAATGTACTCATACTTGTTGTAGGGTTGTATCCTATGTATTTATACTGAGAAAAAATAAAAAAATAGTATCATATTAGCCTTGCTGTCCTAGATCATTATGAAACCAATTGTACATGTAGTACAAATTTACACCTCAGCACTATGCTGCATGTTCATTTATATAGTATTTAAAATAATAAGGCTGTATACAATAATCATATAGCAATGAACATAAATAATTCGGAATCCAAAACAGTTGATACTAAAGGGCAGAAGATAAAATTTGACATTGTATAGATTTATAGAAGGTTATCACCAAAGTACTAGCGATTTATATAAAAAGTGCAGTGCGATAAAAATATTTCTTTTAAGCACAAATAGATTGTTTTGACTTACTGGATGGTTCTGCAGATTCTGTAAATATAAATTTTGTTTGAAACCAATCGAGTTCATGTAAAGTGTTTTATGAATATATCTTATACAATAATTAAATTAAGATACCTACTGATTGTTCGAAGTTTTGCTTCGGAAGTAGATTCTCCGACATCATTCTTTGCAATGATTTTATATTTACCAGCATCAGACAATTGAACATCTTTAATAATAAGTTTGTAGGTTTCTTTGGAAACATCATCTATTATTTCAATTCCATTGCTCTTCTCCACTAATTTTCCATCTTTATACCTAAGAAATAAATAATGTTTACTCAACAGTGAAACATGGATCTACTATCTGTAGGTATTTTTCACTTGGAACACAGTACATGAGTACATTTTTCATATTTTCGGAACTAACTAAATTAGTAAAGTATCGTTTAAATGGCCCAAACATTCTACAAACACCATGAAGACACGAAGGAGAATATTTGTAGATCATAATTTTAAAAATTTATAAATCAGAAAGAAGAAGACTTGATCTTTTATGAAACTTGAACCTCTTTTATTTTGATAAATTTAACTGTTTTAATTGTGAAAGAGGGTCATCAACACTGACAACGTTTCTTACGTGTAAGTGGGACGCGCTATGGTATTAATAAAAAAAAAGCTTATCTCCTAAAACAGTTTTGAAAGTCGCTTTTCTTTAGATTACTAGAGACATTGTCTTGATCACTTCACTCTCTTAAACATTTGCATATTCTCTTCATCACCAATGTTTGTTTGGAAGAGAAATGCGCCTATAGTATTTATTGTCCGGCAGGTATGTTTCATAAAGCTTTATGAATCGGTTAAGTATCAGTGCGAATTGTGTAACTTGGTTACTTACTTACATATTGCATCCCCATTCGACGAGATGTTAGATGGGTTGCATAACCTCAAGGAGAAAAATATTTTTTAATAACTTTTTTAAGGAAGCCAAAGAAAAGATTTTATTTTAATAAATATGCACTCTAGAACACAATAGGTAGTAAAAGGATAAATCTTAAAGTTGATTTTTCCTACAATCTTTGTAAATGTTCATTGTTCAGCTAACGATGTGGTATCGTTACCTAATTATGCAAGAAGAAATAAATTTGAGGCCATTTCTAGGCAAGTTTTGACCTAAAACAGACAAGGTACATGGTAGTGATGATGTATGCAAGTATTTGCTACCTTACTTGCATTATGAATGTAAAAAAATTATGTTTCAATTTAACGCTATAGTGAAATCGTTAGAGTTTTCTTATTTAGTTAGATTAAATAACTTTTGGCTAAAATGTTTCATTACTGTATTGTCAAGCAGTTCCTTGGGCACAATTTCGAAACAACTGTGAATGTTCGGTTTATTTTTTGTAGAAGATATCTTAAAATAAAATGCAAATTTCTACGTTTTGCAGTAGCAAGCTGAAATAATGTAATTTAGCTATTATCTTCATGGTTTTCTCAACTAAAAATATCTAAATAATGTTAATTAGGATGTAAGGTTGGATTTTGTCAAGATAGGAAGATGTAACTAGGCAATTTTATGTAATTAAGTTAAATTTAGTTATTTAATAGTTAAATAGGAAATGGGATTTGGTCGACTTTCTATAGTGACCTTATTTCTTTTATCTCAATACAAGTGTCATATATCATTGAAAAGGCAATTTTTTTGGTTACCTATTTATTGAATTTGTTTAAAGGATAATTAATAGTTACAAACAATTATGTGGTTATGTAGTATTTAGTTCTTAATGTTCTTTTGTTTTCCACCAAGAAATAACTACATTTGACTTTTGTTTTAAAAAGGATATAAAAAGAGTGACTTAATTTAGTGACAAACTAAACTCTCTGTTATTTTAGATCTTTCAAGCAATGTACATATGTTTAGAGCAAAATTGCAAAATCTTAAGATTATGTAATGAGTTGATAATTTTTTAAGCAAAACAAACGTCAAAATGTTAGGTTATATTTTGTTGAAATGTCCAAGTTACAAAAATATACACAGTTTACTGTTGAGTACAATAAGTATTTATTCGTTGTTATTATACAATATGCACTTGCACAATAACTTAACACTATACAGTTTCAACTCAAACGAGTAATAATGTTCAGAAAGGCCGAGGTAAACAGTATCCCTGGATAGCAGTTTCTAACTTTCTAGCTCGTCGTTACTCGAACTGATCTGTCCCACAAAGGTCTGGTGTTTATATACTCTTTCTGTGGCCTTAAAATCTTTCAGTTGCGCACACGTGGCGATAGCGTTTTGCTTCCGTGTTTCTAAATAGTGCATGTATGGGCGGTATTTATCGCGCAGCTGCTTCCGCTCTAGCATATGTGGGCGCTCATCTGCAAAACGTTATCTTGCACGTGGTAAGATTTGTAAGTAGGTCATAATAATTCTCTTATGTGTATATATGAATAAATGTTAACTCAGTATATCTACTTTAAAAAATATGGCAAATATACTTACGACATTCGTTCTTCTGTGTTACGTCAGGAATTTAGTAGATAGTAGGTTCAGGAATTACTCTAGAAAGCTGACTTAATTTTACCGATGCCTTATTCATTTTCAAGATTATTAGAAGATTTATAGACTCGCCAAAAATTCTTAATAAATTAAATTGCAGAATTCTACAATTTAATTTCAGAACGCCCGAAATGTCTTACATACCTCATCAAAGAACAAATCAATCTTTTAACTCGCGGCAACTCAACAAAGGTAGAAGAACCAATGAACTATGCAATAACCATCCAATTTTTTCAGAATTTGAACTATTTCATTATACGCTAGTCAATCTCAGCCTAATATTTTTTAACTTTCCATATAGTTCTGTTATAATGCTCTTATAATTATAATCTTATGTAAATAATTTTATTCACAATCATATTGCAATATGTACATTTCATATGTTGTAAAAACCTTGGAAAGTAAGCTATTGCTATAGCAACACCAAAGTGGTTAACAATTTCCTTTACATGTGTGTAAAACTGACATGTAAAGTTATGGCCAACTTTTTTTTCTGAATAATTTAAAACAGCACGTTTTATCCGATTTAAATTTAAGTTTTTATAAATATATTTAACGCTAAAAACATATTCTTTATTTAATATTAGTTTTATTTTAATTTTTCCGTATTTTATATTTAATAATTACAATGGAATTAATTAATTTCTAATTTTAAAATACTGAGCGCATACATCGCCATCTAGCGGCGAAGAATGAAACCTTACTTAAAATTTCTTTTGGTCGATAGATGGCTCTGATTTAAATTATGACAGTTTATAAAAAATTTATTTTAAAATTTAAAATTACTTTTTATTTTGATTATCTTAAGTCTAATTATTGTGAATAAAATAGTATACATGTTTCGTTGGTATTGTTTATCGCGATATTGTTTGACCTCGACGTACCGTCTCGGTCAAACACTTATCGCTTGGCTTGTAAAGATATCCTTTACCAACTCAACATGTAATATACTATTCTGCACGTCCTACATATAAGGCTCTACTTTAGTCCCCCAAAAGAGGGAGTAAAGTAGCACTTTTACCACGGCCTACTAGATTTATATAAGCTTCGCTTATATACGGCCGTCTCATTTCCAGTTTTTTCATTGTTGAAAACTATTACAGATTCGTACGTTAAATGGCGCCCACTGGTGGTAATTTTACAACAAAGATATTTAAAGTCAGAGCTCAGTCGCTAATTTCTAGGTTATACTTTATGTCAGTTGTGTCAAACTAACTCCGATTGAAGAGATCACACTTTAAGGAAGTACTTCACTTTCAGAATAAATGTATTTACTCAGACATTAACAGTAGGTAGTAACAAGAAACTTCTTAACAACGATCAGAAGTACACGTATTTTTATACTATTGACTTGATTTTACAACGATTGTCATGTTATTATTATCAATAGGTAGTTAGTTCAGAAAAGTTCCCTACTACATCTTCTTTCTGGAACACTTTCTCAGCTTTACTACAAAACCTGTTAAGGCATGATAATAAAATCGTTATTTACTTATCGTTATCTATCCTATACCTACCCTTCAAAATTTTAAAATTCTTTCTCTGCATGTCATCGCTTTTGGTTTATGATATGCGATATCAAAAATTCTATTTAAAGCTAACGTCTTAGGAGACAAATCTTGCCAGTCTCTTTTTACTGAAACGAGTGGCCTTAGATTCAAGTAGATTTCATCAGCTCTTATGTCTAAAAATATTTATTTTCAGTAATGCCTTTCACAGTGAGATTTCTTCATTCCATGGTTATACTTCTAATCGTAGCTTCAGTTCATAGGTCGTGCATTAACATTAGGTGTCTACATCATCTGCTGTGGTAATTCAAGTGCTACAAATCCCAAATGAGCATTCGTAATTTGTGAAATATTACACTGTACTTATATTGTGGCTATTATGTAGTTATTAAGGTGTTTCGAGTCTAAAAAAATCAGTCAATTAGTAATGTTATATAAAATCTAGTAAAACTTACTAAAAAAAGTAAAATGTTCTTATATATAGGATATTTTGCTTTCCAAATTCCTACTGCAACATACTTGTGTCTTATTTATGTACATTATATTTAAATAGTTTGTACAAATGTCAATAAATTAATATTGCACAATAGCAAACAAATGACAATTATTGGTATGAACTATAACCTTAAAATTAACGACTGCAGTCTGAATACAAACCATCTTCGTTGCAAAATTATCGGCAGTGGGCGCCAGTTAACGTACCGATCTGTAATTTTTGGATTCTAATTTCAACAATGAAAAAACTGGAAATGAGACGGCCGTATATAAGCGAAGCTTATATACTATTCTTTTAAAACCTTTTAAAGTACTAGTATATTATTATATAACGAGCATGGAAAGTGATATATTTGGCATGAGTGTCAATGCAGACGCACGCGGCGCCAGCCGAGCGCGGTTATCAGACGAGAATGCGACACATCAACGACACTTTCTAGCGAGTTGTGTACACTATTCTTCCTACGACACATCAACATCTTCATAATCAATATTATTTCACATCACCGAAGGGGGTGCAGGCTATTATAGGCCTCCTCCTTTTTAGCCCTGTTGGAGTTGTGGTTAGTGGTGGGTTAAGATACACGCTGTCGATCTTTTTGCTTGCGCACAGTGAAAAATTCATCAACAACATACAATATATGTTGTTGATGGCCGTGTAGTTGGCCATTATCACCAACATCATTGTCAGAATATGGTGTTGGTAATAATGGATACACTTGTTGTTGACAGTGATGGTATTTTATTGTTATTGTTGGATTTCCTTATTGGGGCAGATGTTGATGAGGTTAGTGTCTTTGGTTTGAAGTGTGTTGAAGGGTGACAAATCTTCGGGTCGGAGTGGCGAAGATGCTGTTGTGGTGGTGGTTGTTAGTGGTTGGTTGGTGGTATCATGATGTTGAAAAACGACTCTTGTCTGGACCACTCCCGAGATATGGTCCAAGGGCTGTCTTCGAGTACCACTAAGCACTAAGTAGTTTCCGCTGTCGTTCCATTTCATAGCCCCCTTAATAGTGGTGAGACGGTACCCGGTATAAGAAAGAAAGATAAGAATAAGGTCTCGTGGTTGTTGGAGCCCCTTACCTGTCCCGACAAAAAACAAGGTAACTAGCTCCATTTTAGAATGCCCGGAAGCGATGTAGAAGAGAGCTGCTTCCTGGAACTAGACTTCACCGACTTAGCAATAAACACTACCCGAACTGACCAAGCCCGGCTTACCGTCGTAAAGTGGCCGTGGGAATGGCGCCTCTACTCAGAGTTCGCGGTATCCTTTCGAGAGCCGCCACACGCGTGATTCACTTTACGGACACAACCACAGCACGGTCCTACGACACAAAAAGACGATGTATTTCTTTCATGATTTATCTCGATTTTTAATTTGCATTACAATAAAGTGAAATTATTATAGAGTAATAGTTTTTAAAGTGATTTTTAAATTTTTCATTTATAACATTTATTTGGAATTTTTTTGGTTTGTTCGGTTCAATATATATGGTTCAACATATATTGGTTTATTGGAAAGATACATGTTTAAAAAATATGGAATTATTTAAACTTCGCTTTGTGTAGTGACATTAGTGTGCCTGCTGTACGGAAACTAATGACATTAGTGTGCGGAAACTATTCACATCACACGCAAATGTCAGTTGTTTTCAGACGATGATTGATATTGCCTAAGTTCAAGCCTACTTTATTGTGCGATATTCTTAGGTTTTCTATGGGGTTAGCACATTTTACCTCCTTTGTTTTAAGCAATCTTTTTTCTGTATTTATATATTTGGAAATTATAACTCTCTTATTAATTTACGAAAGTAAATTTAAATCTGTATGAATTAACCACAAAACAAACTGGGAAGAATACAGAAGTATACTTACAAACAGTATAAAGTTAAATATACAACTGCGAACAACTGATGATCTGGAGATCGCAACAGAAAATCTGATCAAACTACTGCAAGAAGCTGCAAAACAGTCTACTCCGCTACTCAACCCACAGAAAGATACAAACACTATCCCACTACAAATTAAACAACTTCTACGGCAAAAAAGAAAAGCTCGAACAATCTGGCACCGCACACACAATCCACTCGACAAAACCAGATATAACCAACTAAGCAACAACTTAAAAGCTAAACTTAAACAATTGAGGGAAGATTCGTTTGCAGTCTATTTAAGTAACCTAAACAGATATGATCACTCAATATGGCGGCCCATTAAAAATGCAAGAAAACCCAAAACTTATGCACCACCTGTTAGACAATCACTACCAACCATTGGACCTTGGGCGAAAAGCAACAAAGAAAAATCTGACCTCTTTGCGACACATTTTTCAAATACCTTTACCCCCCACAAAGACGATCCAGATATTGAAATGGAGTCAAACATAGCAAGACCAATTGAGACTGAACAACAACTGAAACTTACCACTCCGGGTGAAATTCAAAATGAGATCAAATTCCTGGGACTCAAAAAAGCACCGGGAGTTGACAAAATAACGCCTAAAATGCTAAAAGAACTTCCTCGAAAAGCACTAGTGTTATTAACCTATATATTTAATGGAATAATAAGGCTACAGTACTGGCCACAGCAGCTCAAACTATCTCAAATAATAACTATAGCCAAACCAGGGAAAGATCCCACAGACGTTAATTCCTATCGACCAATAAGCCTTATTTCAGTCATTTCTAAAGTCTTTGAAAAACTTATCCTTAGTCGAATTCACACTGACATCCCAGAAGAACAGATCCCACATCATCAATTTGGTTTTCGCAGAGGTCACTCGACTATCCAGCAGGTTCATAGACTAACAGATAAAATAAATAAAGCACTTGAAGACAAATGCTACTGTTCCGCAGTATTCTTGGATGTTAGTCAAGCATTTGACCGAGTCTGGCACACTGGGCTCTTATTTAAAATTAAACAAATTCTTCCATCCTACTTTAGTATACTTAAATCATATCTCAGTGACCGGAAATTTCAAATAAAAGTAGGCAATGATAAATCAGATTTCCACCCAATAAGAGCAGGTGTACCGCAGGGCAGTGTTCTCGGTCCGCTGTTGTATGTTATCTATACATCGGACATACCAACCTCCAGAAATACAACACTTGGAACATTTGCCGATGACACTGCCATACTATCAATAAACGAAAACCCCGATAGCTCAGTCTCAGACCTACAAGAACATCTTAACTCACTACACAACTGGTTTGAAAAGTGGAGAATCAAAATAAATGAACATAAATCCAGTCACATTACTTTCACACTTCTTAAATCCCCAACTCCTGACCTATACATTAATAACGAAGTAATACCCAAAACAACCGAAGTAAAATATCTAGGAATGAATATGGACAGCAAATTAACTTGGAAAAATCACATCCTAAAGAAAAGAAAACAAATAGACTTAGTAGCCAAACAATTACACTGGTTAATCGGAAGAAGATCAAAATTGGCTATAGAAAACAAAATTCTAATCTATAAAACGGTTATTATCCCCATTTGGACTTATGGTATAGAACTATGGGGATGCTCCAGTAAATCTAATATCAATATAGTCCAAAGATGCCAATCAAAAATCCTGAGATCAATTGCAAATGCACCATGGTTTGTTACCAACGCAACACTACATACTGACCTCAAAATAAATTTTGTACAGGACATCATCCAACATAAAAGTACTACTCATCACTCAAGACTTGAAACACACAACAACCCCTTACTTGAACCGCTGTTAACTAGAGAAGACAACAGAAGACTCAAAAGACACTGGCCAATGGACTTAGTCTGAAGTACTTATGATTTCGTCAATGGACGAAATCTCATCATGCCACCCTACTACTATAACATACTATTAGCTTATAGAATATGTATTCTGATTGCTGATTAAAGTAAATAAATAAAAAAAAAAAAAATCTGTATGAATGATAAAGACGATATCACAGTTAAATTTACCGGTTTAATCTAAGGATGCCCATTTTCAAATTTTATTTATTAATAGAAACATAATGGCGTTTTTAAATTTCTCTTGACATGTAAAAATCAAAATAAACAATAGTACATATAAAATAAAAGCTACATAAGACATTTAAACCCACTTGTCCATTAGAAAACTCGTCGTAAATAGCTCGTTTTCTAACTTGGACGCGTGCGCTAAAACTATGTCTTATGAAACTTCTGTTTTAATTTACTAGTACTGTCACAAACGAAATTATTTCGAATTGATTTTTTCATAATTCCTCGACTTGCATTCCGTTTAGTGCAAAGGTTACATTCGTCTGTGCAGCAGCTGCCCACACGACAAGACAACCTGCAGAAAGCATCGCACGCAAATCGCCATTTATATGATAATTTATGCATCTCATAAGTAATTTATTCATTTATAAAGTATGTATTTATATATGCATCTCATTATACCTAATATATTCATTTCTGCATTAATGGCTTCCGCAATATTCATGAGGATACAGTATATAAACGCTTGCTTCAAGTCTAACAGTCAGTCGTGAGTTGACTCCCATCCGACCATGATCTCGAAGCAAGCTGGTAAGTAACTTTATATATTAATTAATTGTGAGGGGTCTCGAATCTGGTGTCCAGGGGCACTGATTACCTGATCCTAATGTGTTTAGTTGTAGTATTGTAGGGGCCTAGAAGCTAGTACCCAGGGGTACCGCTTACCTGGTTTCCTAACGCTTAGTTCTAGGACTTAGTGCTAGTACAGGGTGGTTCCATTCACCCTCATGTTTATGTTAGTTTTAGGAGGACCTAACCGTCATCATACTTATGTTAATAACATATTGTATTATGACTTGTTCAGTATATAATCAATTATGACCTGTGTTTACTTTCTATCTCTACCTCTGACTACGACCCTCAGTCACGAAAACCCCACGTGACAATACTATTTTAGGGCGTGGTTAACTGATGCCTTTAAAATAGGTATTTAAAAAATTTAAATTAACATAAAGCAAATAATAACAAATTTACCATGTTACTGCTGGTATAGGATTGGCATGAACAATAACAACAAATTCAGCTGGGTTTCCAGGAACCACGGCTACATCTTGAGGTCCTTCTATTTCTGGACGAAGAACGATTGTCAAATGAGCGCTACTTTCAGCTTCGCCCCATTTATTCTTAGCTATGATAGCATATTTTCCTGCATTTGCTTCTTCACCTAGATATATCCTTTGAAATTAAGCGTGTAATCATAAATATTAAGAATGCTCACTCTTTGGTGTGGTAAGGGTAAATGTGCATTCTTTCAGTCCATCTTCGATTTCATGATCCTCGGCATCTAGAACGATACTGAATTTTTCGTATTGTTTGGGACTAATCTCTGTTCCATTTATGCACCTAAATGGATAATTGCTTGTAATTATCAGTTTTTGGAAAAAGTAAGATAGAAACTCTACCATGTGACTTCAGGTACTGGTTCACCAATAATTACAGCGCGAAGTTTTGCTGGTTTATGTTTCATGACAACTTTATTCTCTAACGGCTCTTTGATCTTGGGCTGTCTTAACTCCCCTTCAGCTATAATAGAGAAAAATATAAAATCCCTCAACTAAAAAAAACATCAGAACTTACGTATGACACTCAGAGTGGCTTGTCGCTTAACATCACCCAACGGATTGCTGATTTTGCATTCGTACATGCCAGCATCTTTTAAGTCTAATTGTTTGATTTCCAATCTAAACTCTTCGCCGTTGTCTGAAATCTGATAGTGGGAATCTGCTTTGATAGGTTTTCCATCAACAGTCCAAACAGCTGTTGGTTTTGGATTTGCTTCTGCTTTGACTACGTACTGTACATCTAAAGATGCGTATTGGGACTTGTCCTTTAGATTTGAATCGGTTATCGTAGGAGCAGCTGTTTCAGAAATGAATAAATTAATAGTGAGAATTATAACTATACATACAACCAAATTTTTGTCTAAAATGAAACCTTTATAAATGCTTATAATTAAAAGCCACATGGAAATCAGGAGGATTGTCACAAATTCACTAATATTGGCATCATATTAGCTTGAAGCTAAATAGGATGTACTATCGATTTCATAATGATCTACGACAGCAAGGCTAATATAATGGTAATTTTTATTATTTTGTCCTATACATTTACACTGAAAAAAGAATAAACTAGCATTATATTAGCCTCGCTGTCCTAGATCATTTATGCAATCAGTAGTACATGTTGACTGTAATATTAAAACTATAACTAATACGTTATTAAAAGTGAGCAAAGGAGAATTACTTGGAGTGTTTTTTCTTTGCTTTGTCATTAGTGGAGGAGCGCTAGGCAAAAAAAGAGGGTAGGAACCGGTTGAAACTATTTGAATGATTTCTTTAAATCGTAAATATAAATACTCAGATTTTTAATTTAAATCTCGATATCTCAAGAATGCTTGGTCGTAGAGACCTGTGGTAAAAACCGTTGTATTTTTCACACCTCTAACTACATTTGTTGTTCTAAACATAAGTTTTGTAAGATGCTTTCTTATGGGTGCAATTTAAGCCCGAAGTTAAAAAAATTTTTGCAAAATTTCCATTTTTAGGGTGCCACATTTCCAGAAAAAGGTGAAATCTCGGGGCTCATTTTTTCTAAGAAGATACACAGTTATGAATAGTTTATGTTTGAAATATTTGAAATCTGAAACTTCATTATTTTGGTATTTATAGGCTTTTGAAATCCTCGTTTTCTTCATTTTTGGAAAACGTTAAAACTCAATATCTCTTATGGGCAAGGGTGGAATTCTTTTATATTCAGTGCAAATGAAGCAATATCTGATGGCAAACTGTGGTAAAAATCTCAACTTTGATGTTAGCGTCATCAATCTTGATGTTTGTAGATACGTGGAAACCGTGGTTTTCAAAGAGCTATTGTTTGAAGTATCTACTAGTGTTAAAATATTGTATATGCCCGAGAAAAGCGTCCTAATGTTTCTATGACATAAACTAGGCACAAATAAGATTTCAGTAAGGTAGGTTCCACGATTGTTGACTCCCATGCAGAAACTGCGTACTTGCGTAAGCAGCACCATTGGTAGTCCAGCTTGACCTTTTCCACCGTATGATAGTGACTGGCGATGCAACACTGATGGTGTAAAGAGAAAGAATTGGAGTGTATGCAACGAGTCTATTATAGTGTTCCCAACAAAGAAAGTCGCGAACTCAGTCTAGGTATAATTGGAAAGTTCATAGCCATTGCCTTTTACCAGCAGGGATTTTTAATAAATGCCAAAGGACACTACAATAATTGCAGTCACCTACGATAACATGGTAAAAAGATTACGCAAGACTATCAATCAAAAAAGCCCTTCTCTGCGTTGTGATAATAACTTGCTGAACGGCGACAACGTGAAAGTTCATAAAGCAGACCCTAATCTCGGACCCGTTCTCCGCGAGTGTAACTTTTTTGAGCTGAACCAACTGCCGTATAGTTATGCATATGACTCCGTTTGGCTTCATTTTACTCAAATATTTGCAAAAAATTTGCAGAAGAAACAAAAAAAAAATTTTTTTGATGCATATTTTTTTCTTTTCTGGTGGAATAATATATTGTTGAAAAGTGAAGTGCGTTGAAGTTGGATTACGTCAAAAAGATTATAAAAAGGTTCGGGAGCTTCTGTAATCCAGGCGACAGGGAAATTGGTATATGGAAAAAGTCACAAGACTTTTTTTTTGTTATGTAGGGGAGTGTGTGGTGAGTCTACATTCAAATCTTCGTATTAATTGGAGGGTGCGAAATGACCGCCATCTTGGAAAAAGGGGCTAAAGTGTTTTTTTAATTTATCTCGTTAACCGTAGGTCTGAGGAAAGAAGCAATTCATAACGTTTTTGTTGGAAATTCGATTCTCTACAACTTCCTCAATACACTGCTTTGTGAAATGTTTGTAATAAAAAGGTTATAAACAAATAATCGTAAAAATTTAGGGGTTGCAAACTTTAGGGTGACATAACTATTTCGTTTTTAGTCGTACAGCAAAATTGTTCTTACCTTTCTTGTAGACAATTTAAAAACGAACAGTTAAGTGTACTCACTTTTTTGTTCTGTTCTTTAGTATAGTTTGTAATCGTAACTTTAGACGAGGGGGTGGGGTTGTAATAGCATGTCATAATAAACATAAATCTGAAATTCTACATTTGCATACAACAGTTGAATCTTTGTTTATTAAAGTTAATTTATATGGAATAAATGTCGTAATCAGTAGCGTCTATTTTCAACCGCGTTCACAGTTAATCGCATATGAGGAATATTTAAATATTTTTGAAAATTCAGAAATATTTTTATCTAGTGAAGTAGTTATTTTAGGCGATTTTAATTTACCATATGTTAATGGCGTGGAATGCAGACTTGTAGATGGTAATCCGATCACAAAACGTTTACAACAGTTTCTTGATTTGCTTAATTTTTCTATGTATAACAATACATGTAATGTACTGGGAAGGACTCTTGATTTGGTTATTAGTAGCATGAAGTTAACAGTAACTGAGAGCGAAGAAAAATTACCACCTGAGGATATGTATCATCCCTCTTTAACAATATTTTTTAGTAAACTGTGTGATGTGGTATATACTACATCCAAAATTTTCCATGATAACTATAACTACAAAAAAGCGAACTTCCCCTTACTTTATAATTTATTGAGAAATGCCAACTGGAATGCACTTGGAAATTGTGTAGATGTAAATGAAGCTGTAGATAAATTTTATTCAATATTGTATGAAGCAATGGATCAGGCGGTTCCAAAAGTAAATAGTGGTACCAAATTTCAGTATCCTGTGTGGTTTAACAAAGAGATTATTACCAACCTTAAATTAAAACGATTTCATCATAAACATAGTAAGATATCGGATCACCATTTACAGGAATTTCGCAGATTACGTACAAAGACTAAGCTAGATATACAGGTCGCTTATAATAATTATATCATGTCTATTGAAAATAACATCACTCGTGACACAAACTGTTTTTGGAACTATATTAATAAGAGAAAGAAAGACTCATCTCATGCTACCACCTATCAGTTGAATGAACGAAGTACTAATAATGAGTTTGAAATTCCAAAACTGTTTGCTGATTATTTTCAATCGGTCTATACGCAAAATTCTCTGTATAACGTTAATCAAATAATGTCGGAGTCTAGCCCGGATTCATATAATAATCTTAATGTTAATATAGAAAGTGCAACTATGCAGGATGTGGAGGAAGTGTTACGTAAGCTAAAGCCCAAAAGGTCTGTGGGACCTGACTTGGTTCCCCCTTACATATTTAAAGCGTGTTGGGAAATATTCAGCTATCCATTATGGATAATATTTAATTTATCATTTAAGACAAACATATTTCCAAATAAATGGAAAATGGCAAAAGTAGTTCCCATACATAAAGCCGGCGATAAATCTAGAATTCAGAATTATAGACCTATATCAATACTATCAGCACCTGCAAAGATCTTTGAACAATTAATTTACAATAAAATTTATGTAAAGATTAAAAATGTGATAACTGATAAACAACACGGATTTATGAATAAACGTTCTATTGAAACAAATTTAGTTACATTTACGGAACATGTTAGTAACGTAATGGACAAAGGGGGACAGGTTGATGTAATATATACTGATTTTGCTAAAGCTTTCGATAGCGTTAATCATGATATATTACTTCAAAAATTATATGCAATCGGCTTTTCATTTAACTTAATCAAATTTTTTAGTTCTTACCTAAACAACCGGTTACAATTTGTGCAGATGTTAGACCATCAATCTGAAATGTTTCACGCTTCGTCAGGTGTACCACAGGGCAGCAATTTGGGACCGATGCTTTTCTTATTATTTGTTAATGACCTTCCTTTAGCAATCCAAGAGTGTGAATGTCTTATGTTTGCGGATGATGTTAAGATTTACAAAGAAATAATCCAAGACTATGACTGTCAGATCTTACAAACTCAACTCGATCATTTGTATCAGTGGAGTGTTAATAACAAATTAAGTCTGAATATTGACAAATGCAAACATATGACGTTCACAACAAAATTATATCCTCTTGCTCATCAGTACAAATTGAATAATGTAAATCTTGAACGTCTATATAATATCCGTGACTTGGGTGTATACTTCAAACCTAGCTTGAGCTGGGATGAGCACATAGATGCTATTGTTGGTTTGTCATTGAGGAATCTGGGTTTCTTGATTAGATCTACAAAGGACTTCAGAAATACTAAGGCGATACTAACTTTATATAATTCGTTGATTAGATCTAAACTAGAGTTCGCATCAGTAGTGTGGAATCCAGGGCAAGCTACTAACCAAACTAAAATAGAAACTATCCAGAATAAATTTCTTAAATATTTGTACTATAAAGCTCATGGACGTTATCCTGGTTTTATTCATTATAGCAACATTAGACTTGAATTTAAGATAACAAAATTAGCTAGGAGAAGAGAATCGATTGATGTCAGCTTCATATATAAACTTTTAAATGGTGGCATTGATTGTCCTAGACTGCTGTCCTTGGTCTAATTGTATGTTCCGGCTTATAGATCACGACCCCGAAACATCCTGTATGTTCCACGATATAGAACTATTAAACGATATCATTGTGCACTAACTAGAATGATTGTTATAGTAAATAGTATTATTGATACAACAGATCTAGACATTTTTTATACGCCCCTTAGAACATTTAAGAAATTTATTCTTTCAGCATAATGGAAAGGGCTTGTAGGTTTCAACTAGATAATCCAAGATTAGAAATTAGTGTTAAACATAATTATTTACAATCTATACTAATTTTTCATAATATGTTTTTACGTTATTACTTGAAGTGAAATTGTTAAAATAAATAAAAAAAATATATATTAATGTAATTTATATATAATTTGCGGGACCTCCCCGAACATTGTAATTGGGATTAACCCGTTATGTTTGGGTAATTATTAAATAAATAAATAAATAAATAAATAAATAAATAAATAAATAGTGAAAGGCAGCGGTCGAATGGAGGTAAGTCGAAAACGAGGCAGGTAAGCGCTTATAACGTTCTTCGTACTGGTAAATTATTTATCTCCTTAACCGTACGTCTAAATAAAAAAGTTTTTTTTTGTTGTTTTTTGGCTTTGGAAACCACGTCCATTCGGCCAGTACATCTTTCTATGTATGAATTACAGTATTATATGATATGGATATATATATATATATATATATATATATATATATATATATATATATATATATATATATATAAATTGGAAATATCGGGTATGCGGTCTGTAGTAAGTTACAAAGTAACTAAATATGTATGTCTGCTTAAATATCTAATTCATATGGAAAATTTCTCGCTATGCTGGTAGTCGTGCTCTGTAGCTCAGTTGGTAGAGATACCACCTAGACAGTGGAGGGTCCTGGGTTCGAGTCCCAGCAGAGTCGATGATAAATTTTTCTATATGAATTTGCATTCTAAATATTATTTAATGTAAAATCATTATTCAACTTAACAAAAATTAATTTCAACTAAGATATATATATATATATATATATATATATATATATATATATATATATAAACATCACACACACACACACACACACACACACACACACATACAAAACTTTTTTGTTTTTATTTTAATTTTAATTTTTTTTAAATTTTTTAAATTTTTTTTAAAATTAATTAACTTTTGCCTTTTTTGAGTCTACCCCTCAACACTAAATTGTGAAGACAGATGACACAATAGTAGACCTGTTGGCTCTGTAATTCTTCATCGTAACGTATTTAGGTACATTAATGTAACGCAGATTCGAAGAAATAACTTACTATTCTTCCTCCTTGAACACCGTAGTTTAAATAAAGTAAAAAAAAAGTTGTCACCATCATTTTTGTCGGCAATACGATTCTCATTCTCATACTACACTTTTTTGTGTCATGTAAGTAGTTACAAAGTTATTAAAAATAAACCGCTAAAATATAGGGGGGTGGTCATTTGTATTGAACGTATGGGGTGAAATAAGTATTTCATTTTTTGTCGCACGAAAAAATTTGTTCTTACCTTTCTTGTACACAATGTAAAGAGAGAATTTTAATATACTTACTTTTTTATCACGTTATTTGGTATAGTGGAATGCAGCGGTCAAAAGGTTTACCCATGACATATAATGCCGAATTTGTTGAACATATTCATTCTATAGGCAATTAAACAATGATTCGATAATACACTGCTCAACATTTGAACTGCTACACTTACAAGTTCCTATATAAATAACAATTTACTACTTTTTGAGCAACCTTCTTGCTTAATTGATAGTATATGGTTCTGGGAAACACTTTTAGGGCGAAGAATTAAAAGAATAAAATTTAAATAACGAATTTCAAATGTTTTAATAATAAAATAACAAAATCTTCATTTTAGTATTACAGAAAAGTTTGCTCTGGAAAGAAATGATAACCAAACACTTAAAGATTAATAATGCGTGGGACCTCCTCTAGCTCTTATGACTTCTTGGCAACGTCTTGGCATGCTGGAAATCAAATCCCGAATGTGATGCTGAGGAATATTTGGCCATTCTTCCAAAACGGCAGTTCGGAGCTGATGGTGATTGTTTGGTTCCACTCCTCGTGACCTTGTCAACCTTTTCAGGTAATCCCATACGTTCTCTATAGGATTAAGATCTGGAGAGTTCGCTGGCCAATCCATGTGCGTAATATTGTTCTCTTCAAAAAATGCATTGATTTGCCTTGTTCTATGAGAACGCGCGTTATCATCAACAAACACGAAACCATCGCCTATTTCATTGGCAAATGGCAACACTACAGGTTGTAATACCTTATTATGATACCTGACACTATTCACTGTAGCATTTCCAAGCATAAACAATTCAGTGCGACGCGTCTCAGAAATACCTCCCCAAACGGTAATTGAACCACCTCCATAAGTTTGATGGCAAGTCACGTGGTTCTCAATATAGCGTTCTCCTCTGTTTCACTAAACTTTCACTCTTCCATCTGAGCTATGGAGACGCACTCTGGTCTCGTCACTGAATAAACAACGACCCCAATCTTCAACATTCCAATTTTCATGTTGGTGCGCCCACTCTAGCCTTCTTTTGTGGGTTCTGGTCAACAATGGACGTTTTTTAGAAGATCTGGACCTTAAATTTACCGCATGGAGCCTTCTTCTTACTGTTTGAGTGGATACTTGAGTACCTGTTGCATTCAATAACAGAATTTGGAGTGTTCTTGCAGTAGAAAATCTATTCCTTCGACACTGAACCGTAATAAAACGGTCCTCCCTGACTGTTGTACTGCGATTTCGCCCTCCGCCGTGCCTATGTTGGACAGATCCAGTATCATTAAAACGCATTCGAACTCTTCTGATCACATTGTGGCTCACATTGAAATAGGTAGCAACAGTTCTTAGCGATTCACCAGTCATAAGCATTCCCATAGCTTTGCTCATCTCTTCAATACTTAAACGCCTTAATGGCATCTCTAAAACGCAGTCAACCACTCTGAAATAAAATTTACTCGAGAAAATCGCAAAAGTTCTCTTAAAACTTGATAAAAGTATAAGCGTCCACGAGCTCAGTAACTGCACTTACGAGAGATAATAACAACAAACAAGAATTGAATCGCAAATGTCATTCGATAGGCATTTGTTTGCATTCCGAAACATAGCCCTGATCATGTAGGAAGTCATGCAAAGCGCCTAAGAAGAGTTGTGTACTTTTTACTGCATGTTATATAAGGGTACCAGTTCAAATGTTGAGCAGTGTAATTACATAGAATACAGGGTGTTTTGGAAAAGATGCCTTTCCCGTTAAAGGGCAATAGAGAAACATGTGTAGAGTAACATCTTACTAACAATTTCCTGAAATGCCCCTTTGAAATGACAACTCCCCTTATAAAAATAATAGGCACGCCACTGCAACATAGTAGATAAAATTGTATGAAAATTATGTCTATTAAATAGTACATACTTTTAAAAGTCATCAAAAAAATAATCATAATAAACCCAAGCCGTATAAATGAATTCTTCGAAATTGCAAGCAAAACAAAGGATTAGGACGTGCTTTTAAAACGTTTTAGCTAAATAATAAACAAGTCATTTTGACCATCTGTAAATAACTGTTGATGACTCAGATCTTTGAAGCTTGTAATTTGCAGTATGCAGTTTGTTGTCAACTTTCTTTGTGTTAAGGTGGTCGTGAACTTGAGTTTCGATTACGTATTAATACACGTTTTAAGTGGGTATTCCACACGATGTTTTGCCGCGCAGTTTCCCCATTTAGGACAAAACGGCGGGGAAACTGTCAAGAAAAGCTACCTAACGAATTGTTAGTTACATTACAGTTTATATTAGTTTAGAAAGAGGTTATTGGTTTTAAAATTCATTTACAGATCTTTTTAATCGAGTTGATAAATAAACTAATAATAATCAAGATATCTGATTCACGTTATTATTCTAAACATTTTATAACTGAAGTTATTGAAATGTATAAAGGTTTTTCAGTATACCTCTCTGAAAACATATAAATTTCATGTTTGTTTATTGGTTGCGAAAGGCAACCTTTCCCGTGCAGTGCACCGGAAAACTTTTCCCGTGCAGGCTTTCCCGTGCTCTTAATAAATAGCATTACGACTTTCAAAGCACTCTTTCGATTTATGATTCTATCTTTAAATTTTTATGTTTTTTGAGTATTTTATTGTGGTTTTCAGAGAGGTATACTGAAAAATATCGTTCATTACTCGGTAAAAACCGATTTTCCCGCGCTCGCTGGTTTCCCGTGGTCGCCTGCGGCTCCCACGGGAAACTTCCAACTCGCACGGGAAAAGCTTGTTTTCAAGCCTCGTAATGAAATATACTATTCTGTGCTTATGGAAAGTCAAGAGTAGTGATTATAAAAACAGAAACATTAAATGATCGTCTATGCTATTACTACTCACTAAGGCGGCTACTCCTACTCAACAAAATATGTATTATAAGTATAATAATAAGAGCTGTAGGAAAACTGGGAGAGAAGATGCGGCTAAAACAATACAACAAAACAACAACATGTGGAATAGCAAATTTATTAAAAATCTTCCCCGGCTGCTTCCCTGCTGGGGAAACTGAACCTCTTCCCACGTGGCAAAACATCGTGTGGAATACCCACTTTAGAATTAATAACTTGAGTGAGGTGGTGTTACGTGTTTAATTAATCGTAGTTAGTTACTGTTTAGATTATGGCAGAACTAAACACGCCTGCTGAATGTACGGAACTTTTCAAATCAACCATTTTCAAAAAGTACACTCCATATACCGCGAGTGCAATTTTGTCAATGGCTATTGGAACGCAAACAGGAAAATCCCTAGTTTGCACAAATGTTTTACTCGGGCGGGTGTTTACACGCCTACATTTTCTGGTCAATGAAGTGTTTGACAAACTCCCACTATTTGACTATTGAGCACCACTACACTTTGACTTTCGACAGGTACGGGAGTTTTTACTCATTTTGTTAAAATGACATTCGTAAAATGAAAAACAGGCAATGTTTCCATCACAATTAGGTCAACGAACGTATGTTACATTTTATTTACCGACCTTAATAAATGATCAAGTCATCAAGGTAGTGAGTCACTAGGCAATCGCTGCTGAAATTCAATTCTGTTGTTTCTGTAAATTGATACGTACGTAGCGGGGGTCAGTTACTATTGTTTGCTTTATCAGTAATTCAGGGTCAACATCTTACAAACAATCCATAGTCGACTCGTGGCTTGTAAAAAATACGGAAAAATCCGAATTTTTTTTTATTTTTTATTTTTATTTTATGAGTCTGCTTATGGTCAGCTTTCACCCCCTTAAAGCATTGCATATTTGTCTGGAACACCCTGTATATTAGTAGGTGTACTTCTCTAGCGAATCAAATTCTGGTCGATGGGTGGGAGAATGGGCCTTTAACCACTAGAGACGAATGCACAGGCGCACGAAAGTCGTAAAATACAGCATGACTGCTATCCACTCAGCCATGGGTCATTCGGTTTTGTCTAGCCTAGTCGAAAGCCGTTAAGATGAGCGCCTGTTTCGTGTGCAAAACGTCTTTACGTGAAGGTGAAGTTTGCGTTGTGAAGGAGAGAGGAGTAAAATGTATGCTCCAAAGAAGCATTGAAAGAGGAGGCGAGGAGCACGAAAAGCTTCTAAGAGAAGCACATCAAGTGGAAATGCACAAGCCATGCTACAAGCGTTACAGAGACGCACGGGAGCCATCACCGCTAAGGCCACTTGTTCGTCAACGGCGTCGCCATCGCAGTTATCTCCAGCGTCTCCCACGGCCCCCTCAGAGTCGGCGAACTTCGATTTTTCAACGCAGTGCTTCATATGCTCCATGCCACTCACTAGCTCGATGACCAACAGGTGAGGGTCGTGAATACGAATATTGTAAGAGAAACTGTTTAAAATCTTGTCAGAAACGTTAACGCTGAAGATAACGGCGATTGCGACGCCGTTGACGAACACGTGACTTTGGCGGCGATGGCTCCCGAAACGAGCCGTGCGTCTCTATAACGCTTGTAGCATGGCTTTTGCATTTCCACTTGGTCTGCTTTTCTTAGCAATTCTTCTTCATCTCCTCTTTCAATGCTTTTTTGGAGCAAACATTTTACTCCTCTCTCCTTCACAACGCAAACTTCACCTTCACGTAAAGACGTTTTGCACACGAAACAGACGCTCATCTTAACTGCTTCCGACTAGTCTAGCAAAACCGACTGACCCATGGCTGAGTGGATGGCAGTCATGCTGTATTCTACGACTTTCGTGCGCCTGTGCAGTTCGTCTCGGGTGGTTAAAGGCCCATTCTCCCACCCATCGACCAGAATTTAAATCGCTAGAGAAGTACAACTACTAATACATTCTATGTAATTATTATCGAATCATTATTTAATTGCGTATAGAATGCATATGTTCAACTTCGGTATTATGTGCCATGGGTAAACATTTCGACCGCTGCCTTCCACTATACCAAAGAACCTGATAAAAAAAGTAAGTATATCAAAATTCTCGTCTTTACATTGTGTACAAGAAAGATAACAACAAATTTTTTCGTGCGGCAGAAAATGAAATACTTATTTCACCCCATACGTTCAATACAAATGACCACTCCCCCTATATTTTAGCGGTTTATTTTTAATAACTTTGTAACTACTTACATGACACAAAAAAGTGTAGTATAAAAGTTGTAGAGAATGGTATTGCCGACAAAAATGATGCTGATAACTTTTTTACTAAGACGTACGGTTTAGGAGATAAATAACTTACCAGTAGGAAGAACGTTATACGCGCTTACCTGCCTCGTTTTCGACTTACCTCCATTCGACCGCTGCCTTCCACTATACCAAAGAACAGAACAAAAAAGTGAGTACACTTAACTGTTCCTTTTTAAATTGTCTACAAGAAAGAACAAGAACAATTTTGCTGTACGACCAAAAACGAAATAGTTATGTCACCCTAAAGTTTGCAACCCGTAAATTTTTACGATTATTTGTTTATAACCTTTTTATTACAAACATTTCACAAAGAAGTGTATTGAGGAAGTTGTAGAAAATTCTCCGATAAAAACGTTATGAATTACTACTTTCCTCAGATCTATGGTTAACGAGATAAATCAAGAAAACTCTTTAACCCCTTTTTCCAAGATGGCGTACATTTCGCATCCTCCGATCTATACGAAAACTTGAATGTAGACTCACCACACACCCCCTACATGCTACATGCTAAAATTGCTGTTATCAAGTTTTGTGACTTTTTTACCCTATCGCCTGGAATGTCTGTTATTAATTAGCTAGATAACTTTTCCAGTTTTTCCATAAATTCAAAGTGACATTCTTCCTTTTTTACCTGTGACCCTCAATTATACCCCAAAAAGTTTGGCTGTATAAAAAACTAAAATCTTACTAAGAAATTCTGATTAAAATACCTATAATACATGTTCAAATTGTTTTATTATTCAAAAGCATTCTGTAATAAGACTCTGATCTGTTTAGAAAACTATTAGGCATATTATTTTTGTTTAGATTCAGATTGTATTGTACTATACGACTTTGAATGTGTATAGGAATATAACAATACAGTGTGTAAAAATTGTGACAATAAAAGTGACAATAAAATTTCGAAAACTGGACCAAAAGTACTACAGAACAATTTATATAAGTATGCAAAAAATGTTCTAACGGCGCCATAAAATGTAGTACCTACACTACTTTTTCCCGACTTTTCCAGTTCATTTTTAAAAAGTTCAGTTTTTATTTATACACAATCTTTTAGAATTTACTCACCTCTATCGAATATCCAGAGCTGATGCATTAAAACACTTAAAGCAATTACATTGGTATATATAATTAACGGTTAGTATTGAAAGTGCAAAATTAGTAATTTTCTAAAGTAAGTTAAGCTGGAAAAAGACAAAGAACAAGTAGAAACAAAATTCACAGATATGAGTGCACGATGCAAGATACATAAACTTGTTAATGACATTGGTGTATCAAAAATGTATTTTGTGGTTTTAAAAACCTAAAAATAATCATTTTGAAAAATATTTCATTCCTGTTATAAAATAGTACAATGTTACAGACAGTGAGAGAAAGAAAGAAAAGTAGAGTTGTATCCATGCTGTTGATGTCAGTAAAAGAGAAATGTTGAAAAACTATTAAACATTATAAATATGCAAGATATGTACAGCATAAATATAGATTATTACAAAATTCTGATGCTTATATTTGTAGATAACTATACCTTCAATGGCTTTCTCACTTTCCTGAGTAAGATCTTCGACAAGACTCCTTTGTCTCTTTGCTCTATTTAACAAAGCTTCTAATTTAGCATCTTCTTCTTCTGGTAAACTTTTAACCCCTTTCTGACTGTCTTGCCTTTCAAGAGACTGTTGGCTTGCCCGTCTTGAACTCTTACCAGAACCAATTTCGTTTTCAACTAATTCCATTTCCTCCTTTTGAGCAGACACGGCTCTTTCCAATTTATTTCTAGGCACATCTTTCTCGATAGGTGTTTCAGATAGTTTACGATTTTTATTTTCTATAATTTCAGCTTCTTCTTTTTGGGCTGCCATAGAACGACTTGTTCTTCTCTTTGGAGTTTCGTCCTCTAGAGGAATTTTTGGTTTGACTCCACTTTGATCATTTTCAACTAATTCAGCATATTCTTTTTGAACTGATATAGCTTTGCTCAATTTCCTTTTAGGCAGTTCTTCTTCCACAGGAGTTTTTGGTTTATGTGAATCTTTATCATAGTCAATAACTTCTGCTTCCTCTTTTTGAGCTGATATAGAACTCTGAAGTTTCTTTTTAGGGATTTCTTCTTCTAGGGGTGTTTTAACCTCCTCTATAATCTCAACTATTTGGGATTCTTCAATCTGAATTGACCTACCACGAGTAGGTCTCTTCAGAGAAACATCTTCGATAACAGGAATTGCTTTATCTGATAATTTATCTGCATTTATAATATCGGACCTTTCTTTTTGCAGTAGTTTAGCCTGATAGCTCTCTTCAGGAGAAAGTGGTTCTTCGATTATTGGTTCTGGACTTTTCAGTTGATTCTCTTTAATCTCAATGTCGTACTTTTCACTGCTAATACCTATTCAAGAGAATGTTTGTAAAATATGTACCTAAGTGTTTAGAATGTTTAAAATTTCTTAATATTGTTTATATACCCGGTTTTTGTATTTTATGATATGCATGACGAAACAAAAAGCTTTAAAAGCACATATAATGAGAATAAGCTAATGAAAAAGAGCCATTGGCCAAAATCTCTTAATTTCACTATTTCTAATTAATCATTTCTGTGCTTTTTACTTACATTAAGTAGATAAATAGTGAATATAGATAAGAAAAAATATTTAAAATATATTACTGTAACTACAATACCTTGTGTTGATTTGGGTTTTTCAATATCTTTTTCCTTAGGCTTAACAGGTTCTTCTTCAAGGAATTCTTCAATTTCGATGTTTTCAATTTTATCAGCAGTTTTTGATTTCTGTAGCTTATCGCTTAGATCCGTTTCTTTTTCCTGTGGCTTTTGTGGTTCTGGTTCGTTCTCAACCACTTCTACCTTTAGTTTTTGTTTTTTGGGTGGTTCGCATTCTTCGATAGCGTCGGTAAGTGTTACTTCTGTAATGCGTTAGTAATGACTTGACAAAGGAAATTAAAACGAAATAAAAAAATATTAAAACATTAATAGGCTAATTTAAAAATCCATAAAACAAAAATTGACAACACAATAAATAACTTGCCCTTACACAGTAAATTTATGATTTTTTTGTAAAATACTCCCACTATGTAAGGGAAATAAACAAAAGCAAACTACAAGACTTTTACTATTTTGGGAAACAGACGTACACAATATGAGGCAAAAAGAGGGAGGCGATTTCTACTACATGAATATACTCACTAAAAAAAACGTGACCAATGAATTGGAACATAAGAAATCCAGTTCACACACTAGAGCTAGTGTAGAATATCAATTAAAAAGTCTTTGTTACATTCTATATATTTACTATCAAAAAAAAAGTAAAAAACGTGGCTCAAATAAAATTATATTCCCAGAAATAAATACAAACAAATAAATTAACTTACTTTGAACTGTAACGGTGCTTTTGCTGTTAACAGTGCCCAAGGAATTCGTTACAATAACCTGATATTCCCCTTGCTCCTCATATTTAATAAGATCCACAGCAAGATGGTACGTTTCATTACGATGGGAATCCCTTGTAATTTTAATACGGGCATCAGCTGAAACTTCGCGGCCATTTCGCAACCATTTAACTTCAGGTTCAGGACATGCTTCTACTTCTACTTCTAAATGGAGAGTTGCACCTTCGTCTACTGTGGTATCTTTGAGGTGTTTTATGATTCGTGGTTTACCTAAAAATGTGTGTTAGATATATCTTTTGAGAGAACAATGTATAGAAGCGGTGACAATGACACAAACTAGGGTGCTTTGAAAAATACGGTATATTGTATTAGAATACAGAATATTGTATTACTTACAATTAACGGTAAGTTTTGCACTAGTTTCCGTTTCACCCAATTCATTAATAACTTTACATTTGTATTGCCCAGATAAGTTGCTGGTAACTTCTTTGATAACCAATTTGGATCCATCATCAGATTCAATTCTTGTAAATTCAGTACGTGACTCGCTGATTTCCATTTCGTCAAGATACCTAAGGTCATTTTATTGCATTAAATCATGTTCAGTGTTATTAAGTTTCAGAAAGTTTTACTTTTTAATACTTACCACTTGATGGTAGGTTTAGGATAGGCCTCCATCTTAACATCCAATTCAATGTTTTTTTCGTATTCAGTAACAATCATATCTTTAAGCCCTTTAGTTATTTTTGGAGGCTTTTTAACATACACATTGCAATCATCTTCTACCCATCCATGTATATTCTTTGCTTTAACTTTATAGCTTGCCGAATCAGTTTCAACAGTTCCACTTATTTTCAAAATGTAACTATCGCCATCTTTTTTTATTAAGTAATGATCACTAGATGATATTTCTTTTTCATCTTTAAACCTACAATTCAATGCAGTCAACACATGCTCTACTATAACAGTAAGCTTACCATTTCACTTCTGCTTCCGGTTTTGATTCAATTTGAACGCTAAGAGTGACATTTTCCTTTAGACTAACTATCTTGTCAGATCCCAATTTCTTGACAATTTTAGGTTTACTATAAACATCCATGTTCCAAAATTTAGACACTTGTGATATTTCATTTGTTGCTACTATCGAATAAGAACCTATAAATATAAAGAAAAGTAATTAATGTATATGTCGAAAAAGGACTTTAATTGTATAATACCAGAATCTTTAATTTGACTGTTTTCTATAATCAGTACATGCTTGTCTCCTTCTTCAACAATTTTTATACGTTCACTTTTTTTAATTTCTTGACCATCTTTGTAAAATTGAACAGTTGGTTTAGGAATACCTTCAACTTCTACCGGTACCTTAATGGTTAATTCTGCCGCTCCCGATACATCTTCTATTTTGGTTCTTATCTTCGGTGGCGCTTAAATATTGAATAGTAATTACAAAACTGACCGATGATAGATGACTAATAAAACTTACCTTTGATGGTTAGAGTCATATCAGCACTATCACTTCCAAGTTCATTTTTAGCTTCAACTTGATAAGTTCCTGCATCTTCGGCTTGAACGTTTTTAATAACCAAAGACATGCTTTCTTCATCTTCATAAAGAAATCTATAATTTATTTAATTTAGTTTAGGTAATGAGCCTCAAATGATTAATTAAAATAATTTACTAACTTGTATTTGCCACCAGGTTCAATGGGCTTTCCATCATGTTTCCATTTCACTTCTGGTTTAGGATAACCTTTAACTTCAAGCTCTAGCATTGCCGAAGCACCTACGGGTGCAACTGCTTCTCGTTTTTCTATTACCAACTTCGGCTTTTCTGGTTCTCTTAGTAGTTGATGTAAGACTCCTACAATGCAAGCAAAATGTTTACGTTTTCATAAAGAATTGACGGTTAATTAAAGATATACCATGCACTGTAAGTTCTGCACTGCAACTAATATGTCCACTTTTTGTTTGCGCAACACAAGTGTATAATCCGGCATCTTCAGGCTTAACATGTTGAAAAACCAAAGCGAGAGAATCTTCATCATCATCAAGGAGCACTTTAAATCGTTCTTCTGGTATAAAAGCAACTCCATCTTTTTTCCATATGAAAACAGGTTTTTCATCAGATTCTAAAAGAGGTTCTTTTGGTAGATCTTCAAACAAATCTTTAGAATCTGCAATGTAAGAAAACGTAATCAATTTTATTGTTTGTTTTAAAAGACAAGACTGTTACCAGTGACAGTAACTGTAGCTTCTGACGCTACTTCTCCAAATTTATTAGAAGCAACACATTTGTATTTTCCGGCGTCTTCTTGTTTAACTTCAGGAATGACCAGTTCGTAAAAACCTTTTTCCGCTGCTTCTTTGACTACATGGCAACGCGTGTTGCTTTCCCTTATTTTTATGTCATCCTTATAACTGATTGAGAAGTTGATGAAAATTAGAATAAACCAAATAAAGATTGTTTTACTTACAAGGTAACTGTTGGGCTTGGTTCCCCTTTAACTTTAACCATGAACCTTAAGTAGGTATCTTCGAGCAATTCAGTATCTTTCAGTTCGATTAGGAATACTGGTTTATCGGTTTGGAGGCGTTCTGCCCTTTCTTGCTCTGTCACTAATAGAATTTAACATTAATAATATAAAATGTAAATAATGTTAGTACAAGTTTCTAGCAATAACAATTAGTCGCGAACGCTAATAGGCAATCATTGAAATGTGGTGTTGTATTCTTATTTTTTGCCATTCACAGACATTTTTAAAGGTGGCTACGTATGTGTTTGATTTATTTTCTTACTATACTATTTTGCTTGACACATAATAAAAAAGCAAAAGAAGAGTACCCAATAACTACTACTTTTGACAACTTAGAGGTTGGGATAGGTCGCCGTTTTCTGTTCGACCCCAATAATCACGAGTGGTGTTTCGATGCACCGTAGAGCACGACAAGAGTTTAAACAATCAAAAAGGTCGACTTAGTTATTAGACACTTTTCTTTTTTCACTTAGCCATTTTTATTAGAGTTTCAACTTCTCCTTTACACAATACACACTTGAAACTAGGCCAGGAAACTTTGACTATGGGTATTATTATAATGCAGAGTTAAGTTTCTGATTCAATACTGTGCTGACGTAAATCCAGATAAACAGTAATTTAACTGTGGATAATAAT
The DNA here is from genome assembly GCA_929113105.1 of Agrypnus murinus. Classification (NCBI taxonomy): domain Eukaryota; kingdom Metazoa; phylum Arthropoda; class Insecta; order Coleoptera; family Elateridae; genus Agrypnus; species Agrypnus murinus. The sequence continues at coordinate 386,571 of OV816027.1, forward strand.
CACACCAATAATTACAGACTAAACTATGCAAAAAGCAAAAAACATAATTTAATAAAATAAAAGAATACTAACACGCATGCACTATAAGCTGTGCAGAACAAGTAGATTTTCCCGAAGTATTTGTAGCAATTGCACTATACAATCCTGCATCGGTAGTTTCCGCTTCTTTAATCTCCAAACGATAAACTTTATCTTCTTGTGATTTACTGGTTTTGATGCGTTTTGATTGACTTATTGGTTTGTTATCCTTGAGCCACGTGAGATTGTCAGGGGTTGCTGGTAATTCCACTTCGAACACTGCTGATTCTCCAGCTACGTTATTGATAAATGAAAAAGGAAATATTCTGATTAAAGCGGAAAGTTGGTAATAAGCACGAGAAAGATGTACTTATGCTTGTATTATTGCAAATACGTAATACTTATTAAATTCTAGTATACAATAGTGCAGTACAACAACTACCAACTGCAAATGTATATATATTCCTTAGGTAACATTTTATAAGTTACTTACGTTCTACGTTAACTCCGTGTAATTTCTTAACAAAGTTTGGTTTTCCTTCTGAAGGCACTACAACACCACTGGAGTCTCTTCTCAGCTTAAATTTTGTTTGGATAGAACTTGCACTGTCGGCATTTTCACCTGTTGGTTTGCCATTTACAATAGTTGACTCAACGACTGATTTTGACGTTGCGCTTTCTGTAATACATTAAGTTTTACATCTCTCAACTTATACCTTTAAACAAAAATGTATGGTATAAAAGGATGCATGATTATCTCAATATTAATGGATAAACGGGCTAAAAAGTAATTTAATAAAAAAATTCTTATTCTTATTGTGACTAATTCGAGTATCAAATGCTGTTACAAAGCTGAACTAGGCAACAAAGACTAAGCCTAATATAAACACATTTAAAACCTTATTAACTAACAAACTAAAAATAATAGAAATTCTGTAAGACAAGAAGCATCATTTAATGTTTGTTTCTAAAGAAGCATAGGTAGGTAACCAAACCTTAAAAAACAAATTTATCGTCTTAGCCCGTCTATCACTATTTTTTTATTTTATTCTTATGATTGAGAATCCGCGACACTATTTAAACTAAACTAAGGTTTCCATTAGTACAACGATACATGCCCCTTCTATTCTACACACATTCCCATTGTACAAAGTTATGAATTTTGATCAAGATAAATGAATACTTACCAGAATGTAGGTAACTGCTCTCTGATTTTCTAAACTCTTCACTAGCGCTAAGCTTTTCTGACCTTGTTTCTGATGCTTCATTAAATTTCTTCGCTTCTGCTGCCGAATCGGTAAGCTTCTCTCCCGACTCCCTTTTCTTTGCTGACTTTCTTTCTAATAGACATTCTTCATCGACCGATTCTTGCGTTCTATATTTTTTTCCTTCCGATTCGCATTTCTCAAAAGTTTTACCCGATTTAAATTCTCTCGATTCAATTGATTCACCTTCTCTAAATTCTCTTATTTCTGATGTTCGTTTCTCAACAGATTCACTTGATCGAAGCTGTCGTGTTTCTGAAGAACGCTGTTCGGTACTACTGCTAATATTTGAATCCAGCCCATACTTTTTACGCATTTCAGCTTCTATTCGTGCATCTTCTGCATCATCGTCGGGAATTTTCTTTGTTTCGGAAACCCTTCTTTCGTATTTAGAGAATTTTGATAGTACGTCGTCATCTGCACCGTGTTCTGCTACAGATCGTTTTATGGATTCGTGTCTTTCATAAAGTGCTTCCTTATCTCCTCGTGTTGAATATTTGTCAAGTAAGGCTTCCCTTGTAGTATCATCATCATCCCCGTATGATGTTGCAGTTTTTCTTGAGTGCTTTATTCCTGCTAAATCACCAATTTCTGTGGAAGATGTTACGGTCTTTTTACTATATTTTGATCCACCTAAATCTCCTCCCTCTAGAGATGATGCAGTTTTTCTGCTGTAGCTGTATGATGACTCGCCATCTCCAAGCTCAGTGCCGTATTTACGTGCATAACTAGATGTTAGACCATCATCTATATTGCTTGTTTCCGTATGATATTTCCGAGTATAACTGGAACTTGTAAGATCATCATCTCCATTACCACTGTCAGTAATAGTCTTCCGCACGCTGAAAGAGGATCTTGAAAGACCTTCGCCGCCATATTTTCCAGAACTGTCTAAGTCACCAGTGTGGGTTACTGATCTTCTTGAGGTATAACTTGAACTTAAAGCTCCAGACTCTCCAATATCACCATATTTTGAATAATCTCCATATTTTGATGTTATAGAGTCTGTTCCATATTTCCCAGAAATTGCTGATTCGGTACTGTACTTATTTGAAATGGATTCTGTACCATATTTTCCGGACAATGATGATTCAACACCATACTTACTTGAAAGGGATTCAGATCCATATTTACCAGTTATAGATTCACTTCCATATTTTCCGGAAACTGACTCGTGTCTAGATGAAGATAACCCGCCAGAGCCATAGGACGAGTGTTTCATTGATCTTCTACTGAACGATGAATCGTATTCTTCTGTGAATTCAAATACACACAGATTCATTTTAATGCTCTATATATATATATATATATATATATATATATATATATATATATATATATATATATATATATATATATATATATATATATATATATATATATATATATATATATATATATATATATATATATATATATATATATATATATATTAAGAAGCAAAAGTAGGCAAAACTATCACATGCAGATCCTGAAGAGGAAGATAAGCACATCTCTGTGCACAATAGAGCACCAAACGCAAAATAATATTGTTATACGCACAAATCTTTAATAATTATTAAGATTTTAGTCTGCTGTAAGTATAGAAAAGTTGAATGTCGTTGTAGGCCTGTTACAGCATTAGTTGTAAGTGCTTGCAGAGAAATTTGACAAACTTTCCATTATGTTTTAAGCTTAAAATGTTCTGATACAAGTTAAATTTACTGCACAAATCATATGTTTGCTTTTTAGCTAATTACTAACTAATCAATTATTATCAATAATAGTATAATCTACTACCCTGCTCTTCCAAGGAAGAAGGCCCTTTCTGCAAAATACTAGTTTTAAGTTATTTCATATTTTATATATTTTTGAACGCTTTCACCTGTATTTACTTATATTTTTTATTTGGCATACTTATTACTGGTATTTTAACTCTTAACATCTATGGTTAACTTTAACTGAAGGTTAATTTCTGTGGATATGTTTGTTGAGACAATTGTTTCCACAAGAATTAAACTTCAATTAAAGTTAACCAAGATGAAATCCTTAGATAGAACTATTATTCTTAGTAAAGATGACTTTTTCTATCGCAAGTGGTAAATCGAGCATTAATTTGTTGAGTAACAACATAATCTGCATAGTGATATTAACTCTGTACCTTGGCACATAGATAACATACATTGCAGGATCAAGCTGGTTAACTATGCAACAATATATACATTTCAATTTTTGGGACACTTTAAAGACACAAAAGGAAATATCTTATTTTATTACTCTATACAGTTTTATGTGATCGTGTTGATTATGCATGTTTTTTTTGTAAAAATTAGACAAGTATACATTTAGTAGTAAAAAATAAACAGACCGTTTCATTTTTAACCTTGATTTTGGGAAAAAACGAAACAAAGTTGGGAAAATGTGAAACATGCTAGTAGCTTTTATACTATGCACGATATTGACATTTTCACGTCAAATTCATACAAGCAAGAAAAACTGCGAACATTTGCCACATGCTTTTACAAATGCACAAAATAAAAATAACCCATCTGAAAGATTTCATAACCATTTTTTTAGGTCAAAAAGTGGTCTATTACTTTGTTCTAAAGAATAAAAACACATCAAAGCTACAAAAATTAACTGAAATTACACTTGACATCTTTAACCAATAATTTGTTTTACAACACATTAATAATACCAAACTCGTTAAAAATATGAAAATCGAGTATAACACTTAATTTAGAAATATAATGTCAAACGGAATATATATATATATATATATATATATATATATATATATATATATATATATATATATATATATATATATATTTTATTTATACATTAACTAACTTTTTTACTTTAAAGAAATTTTATTTATACCATTTAGTGTTAATGTTATAGTGATTATTTGTTCATTATCGAAGAAAAATGTCCTCCATAAATATATTACAATAGACTCATCTAGAGGTAACACATCATGTACATTAAGTTCATAATATTATATATGTCAATTATAGGGTCCTGAAGAAGTTTTAAACAATAAAACGAAAGCTTGACCATCTAAAAAGGGTTTTTATTATAGAATTGACTGCAATCCCAAAAAACTTTATAAATAACATTATCTAAACAGTCAAGATCATCCTCCATTTTATATATATATATATATATATATATATATATATATATATATATATATATATAAATATTATTTAATGTAAAATCATTATTCAACTTAACAAAAATTAATTTCAACTAAAAAAAAATATATATATATATATATATATATATATATATATATATCTGTGTTTGAAATCCTGCATCTTATTATATTTTTTTAGAACCTATAGGCCCAAGAATTTACATCATGTATTTTATTATACATTAAACGGTTCACGACCAAAAGCATAGTCATTATATATATATATATATATATATATATATATATATATATATATATATATATATATATATATATATATATATACCAAGCGGGAAAACTGAAACAAAATAGTTCAACCACAAGTACTGGTGTTTGAAAATAGCTAGGAAAGCGATAGAATACCAATTAACAAAGAAAGTAGACGCGTGACGCGAAGCGGAGTTAGGCTATCTCTTGAGAGCGGCAATGACACTTTCTGCTAACAGAACACATAAGATTTTTTATCTGCGACTGTTTAGATAAGAACTCATGTCATTCATTTTAGTTAGGTAATGAAGTTCATTAAAGCGCTAGTGAGATAATAAAATTTTGTATGATACACGTGGAACAATTGCGTAATAATCAATAGTAAAACCAACCTACTTCAGCTTGGTGAAATAATAAAAATTGCCACTGTTGTTGATTGTTTTGGGTTACCAGAACCAGTGGCGTGCGGTGAGAATTTAGGCTAGGGAAGCAACTACGATTTTAAATTTAATATACCTAGGTACAGGCGCGGATCCACGGGGGGGAATCCCTCAAAGTTTTGATATATACTTTAGTATTACAGTTAAATAAATTTTGAATGTAAAAGTAGTTAATGTTTATTAAATATTGTGCGATATATAACATTTATAAATAAATATACAGAGGATAAAAACAAATAATGTTTGTATAGTAATTATATTATTAATTTATTTAAAAATTTTATTTCAAACAATACCCCCTCAAAATAATTCCCTGGATCCGCCCCTGCTAAGTACAATAAAAAACAGTGTTATAATTATTAGCTTAAAAGTTTTTCAAAGAAGAACTTTTATACTTTATACTTATGAAATTTGTTGACTATTATTCTTTATTTAAAAAAGTACTACTCTTTATAATGCAACTAGATTTTCCGTTTTTTTAGCAAAATACCTGGTGCAGGTTTTAATATTTGTTGTTAAATTTGAAAGTTCTGGTTTTGATCTGCCTTTCTCGACAATTTGTAATTTCCCTCCAAAACTGTATGCAGAAAAATCTAATAATTTACAAACTGAACAACAAAATCGTCACGATTCGGTTTATCGGAAGTACTCGAACCTTCGACCGATACAGAACAAACTAAACAAAACTATTTGCTTTTAAAAAAAATCCAACTATATAAATTGAAATAATAAAATGTTTCAAAATACAGTCTCATTCGCAGATTTACATTTAACAAACACTAAATCGAACAAATAACCAAATTATAATAAATAAACATTTGTGCATGGAGCACACTAAAAATAATGTGACCTTACTACGATGTAGTACAAGTCACCCGCTGACTAACGAAGGCGCGACTGGCCGGCTGGCGGGGAGAAGTGCAATAAGCAACGAAATCAGTGCTTATATGCAGTGTATGTAACACATTTGAATCGGTATTACCTTTCCGCGCAAATTTAATAAGTTTAATTTAAAAGCAAGTTTAATAAGCTTAATTTAAAATAGTAGTCTAAATAATTATACTTTTTGCTGAACGGAATTGATATTGAGCTTTAAGTTGATTAAATATTACAAATTTAAATAAACGATAACCATAATTTTATAAAAATATTTTTGTTAGCATTGTTTTTTGTTTTTAACAAATTTTTAAGGGAAGCATTGCTTCGATTGCTTCCATGCACCGCACGCCACTGACCAGAACAGACTTTTGTTCTCGTTGTTATTTAAGATAAGCGAAAAAGTGACAATTCTGCTTGTTCCCCAGAAAACGCCATCTTTCAATTCTCTAATGACAACTGAAAAAACTAGTTTCATACTGGGGTAGAAAAAACATATTTCACTCTGTCCGCACATTTTTGAATTTAATTTGAACTAAATGTTTGTCGAATTGGAAGAATTTCTAAAATAGTTCTGCGAACTACTACAGAAATACCTTTTCCATTACTTAATATTTCCTTTTATCTATTCCAATTTTCAATCCCGTTACTTTAATGTTAGAATTGTCTATTTTCGAAACGGAGCACACATATTTGTATAAGAAGGCATTTCTCTTCCCACCTTTCAATGATGCTAAAATAAAGTTCCCAACCTTTACTCTAGTGTCTGCATTATTTCAATCCATTTCCACTATTCACTATGGTTTCATATTTTCCCACAAACTGTTTTTTCCATAAATGACGTTTCATTTTTTCCCAAAATCTTTAATTACTATTTTTAAAAAACTAATTTACAGAAAAATATGACAAAGAAAATTGTGATCTGTGATCAATTTGCTCTGGGCAAAATCATTATAAAACTGAAACTGCAGGAAGTGGAAGAGGGAGATAAATAAAACATTATTGTCATAGTCTGCAACTACTAACACTTGTATTTTCTGAATATTGAATTTAAAATAACAGTAACAATTAATTCAATAATAATAATAATTCAACCGTAATACAGTAGAGTATCGGTTATCAGTGCCCCGTTAATCCAAGCTACTCCTTCAAAAATCCCCAACACCCAAACACCCAAACACCTAGTAATGAACGAATTTTGTAAATAACGTTAAACCAGTACTATTTGATCATTCGTGAATATACCTGTCATTCAATTTTGCATTAACATTTAATCCTTTCTAGATAGTTACATACCTAATACTTTTAGTACTTGTCATGTTATATGTTATAATTATCCAATAATTATCCAATAAAACATACTATTTGAATAATTAATTTATTAACGCGTATATTTTACTATTATAATGTCAAACATATTAATCATCACCCATCAACTAATTTCGCAGTTATAAATTCAGTCTATTTGGTTTCTTAATTACTCTACAATATCTTGAGATATATTGTCCTTGAAGAAGTTGATCATTCGTAACTTGTGCTTTTGGTTCTTGATTTGACACACTACTGTCAACTGCTCCTTGTTTCTTAACATCATCGCCATGATTAATTCATTATTGCTGGTGACCCTGCGTGATTTCTTTTGATGAACCATGAATATCTTCGGTACTGTGTGCCATCTGGTGTTTGTATAATTAATGATATTGGTTTTTCTGCCTTCATTATAACTGTCGCAGGAGTCCATTCTTTATGATCCTTCATAATTAATGTTGGAGATTGAGAAACTCCGGAGAAATTGGCGTTGGCGTCGCTACTGGTACAAAACATTAATTCATTTAGTTCAGTTTCAGACTTTTAAGATTATACTACAAAACCATAGGTGGCCCTCGCGTCGGAAAGTACAATGATTTGTAATAATAACAATAATTTTGTATAAATATTACAGAATTCATATTAAAACGTCGGTATCGCCTCAATTTTAGAATAAATTACAAGGCCGATCGCTATAATTTTTACATATTTAGTTAGAATTTATGAAAAAAATACTAGAGATATTATTATGTTTTGCATTACATAATTGATTTACAGTTACTTAAAGTTATCTTTGTAAGCTAGTTATGGTAATGCATACGTTTAAATGTAAACCAATTTAAAAATTTTTAATGTATATTCGAAGATTAATAACCACTGCTTTGAATTAAATTTAAAAATAATACTAAAATACAGTAAAAATATAGCCCCTCTATTTCAAATAGTAGCGACATCGTGGAGCAAACCTGCCACAAACTTTAATAAATAAAAAATTACTACGTGCATGGTGTTGCGGGAATTCAATAAAAAGTTGTTCAAAAATTACAATTACGGAGGTATCTAGTGTTTTTTTTTAATTTGACGTCAACGTAGGCTGTGAATAGTCGATTGTGAATAAACCAGAAAATGACATCTAACCTCACTTTTGTAATTTTAATTGAAAATCGGAGGTTGGATTTGAACGTTTTGACAATGACATTTATTAATACGATCAAGATCCGTTCACAATCAACTACCCATAGCCGCCTTCGACGTCAAATTTAAAAAAACACTCGATATATATCATATTAATATGGTCGTTTTTCCAGATCATAAATGTCCATTATTAAATTAATGTTAAATTGCGAATATTTTGTGCATAATTATTTTTAAACCAAAGATTTATTGTATGACGGAATGTCATGTCTGGTAACATTCAATGTCGTCAACATCGTTCTGGTACTTTTTCTCCAGCGGTGAGATCAATCGTTGTCGCTACTATTTGAAAATAAAGGGGCTATAAGTAAAAATAGAGTCACTCTATATTACTTATAAGAGTTGGGCCAACGCGGGAATTGATGCTGATTGGTTGGATCCATTTGCACTAATACCAATTTAAAAACACGAAATTTGACAGAATTATGTAATTTAGGACAGCTCTTTTCATTTCCTCATAAATTTATGTGGAAGCTAATTGCTATGGTTACAATTGTATCTATGACAATTAACCGCCAAATAAAGTTACAAGGAGGTGAAAACATCGCCCTTAATTTGACAAATAAACTGATGTTTAGTAAATCGAAGAATTTTTATGTATTTCTCTTTAAGTTTTTAATAAATATTAATTGTAATTGAAGGGTTGATGTCAAAAACAGCATTTGTCAAAAAAAAACTACAACCTTTAAGGGAACCAAAATCTAACTGTAAGGTCAAAATTTGTGTTATTTGTAACTATGTGCAGTTTATGAAACATTCTCATAAACATAATCCAAAAATCTGTGGTTTTTGACGAAAACGAATTTGTTATTTTTTTTATTAAACATAAGATGCATATATTTTAATTAAAAAATTAGAATACATCGGTCTGCCAGATTTAAAAAAAAATTTAAAAAAGATTCATATCTCTAGCATGAAAGAAAAAATCTTCGTAAGCACTGCTGTTATCGTCCTCAACAATGTCACCTGGGTCTTCATTAGTCTCCAGAATATCATAAAAACCACGGTGTTTTCGATTGGATAATTCTTCACAAAGAGCTTGAAGATCTTTTAGCTTTGCATGATTGATCTCAATAGGACCCTGGTACATAGGTACAAGTTGTAATTCACTAGTAAAATGGAGTCTTGCTTCTGATTGTGCATTGCCTCCACGTTCCAGAATAGCTATCTCTTCTATAAATTTATTTATTTAACACAAAAATGCTATTGCGTGAATGTATGCGATACATTCGCGAAGACTTTAGTGGAATAGGTGGTCGAGGATTCTTTACAAAAAACTTATCAGTCCACAATTTGAAGTTAAAAATATCTTTCTTAGTCGGCCCATTTGATAAAATGTGTAAAATATGTTACTGAGTAATAACTCTGAAATAAAACGATTTAATAAAAGCAAAATATTTTCACTTTTTAAATTATTCTTATGGAAATAATTAAAACGGAAATTGACTTACTAGAGCACAAGAGACATTAACAGTTTTTTGTTGTAGCTGAGAGTAGTTTCTTCTTTTCTCAATTTTGCAGATAATAGTGTATTACATTACAAGTCATGAAAGTGAAACTTTGCAGAAGAGGAGGCTTATTGAAGAGTACGAGGATGCGTAGCATCCGAGTATCTCTTTAAAGCCTCCGAGTCAAGCAGAGACACTTTCATGACCAGTGATGTATTATATTTTTTCTGAAATCGTTTTTCAAAACTAAAAATAGATTTAAACTGAAAAAATATATCAACATCAGAGTCGTATGAGAAGTTAATATCCATGACAATGAATCAACAACAAATCAAAAATATTTTGTTGTATTTGATTGTTAGTGCTTTTAATTATATTAAATAAACGTTTCATAAGATAAGTGACGATTTCTAATTCAATTGCAGTCTAAAAATGACAGATGAGTCTTGTAAAGTGACAGGAGTCTTGTAAAAATCATGAAAGTGACTAGTCTTTAAAGTGATACTTTCATGACCAACCTGAGTTCTGTCATGACAAGCTTTCTTGACGATTTCAGAAAAAATATAAATATATTACTGTATTTAAGAAATTTATTATATTAATCAATTCAAATGAGCAATTTAATTTAATCAGTTCATTATGGTAAATTATAATGAAATAAATGTCAGGTTATGAAACATTTGACATTTGCCAAGTAAACATAACCAATAATTCTTTCAACGTATATTTTTGGATCCATAATGGCGGTTTGACATTCGCGTTGGCTCAACTCTTATAAGTAATATAGAGTGACTCTAAGTAAAAACATGCTATAGAGCCATCCCTTTTAGAGTAACTGAACTATTGTCCACCAAAGCTGTTTAAAAATGATATTAATGGTAACCGAAACTGTAACATGATTATTGTTGCTATAAATAAACATTTATCAATTAAATATGTTCATCTGTGAACTACTCGAGTACTTTCAAATTATTATAAATAGTAGAGTCAATTTTTGCATTAAGTTCTTATTTTTTCCTATCTAAAGATAGAGACTTGAAATCTTTTGTAATGCCTTCAGTACTGGACCAATATAAAATGTTATGTTTAAAATGGGGGCACGCCCCCTCGGGGGGTTGAAACCTCAATTTTGTACCCCTAATTTAATAACGCAACCAAATTGAGCGAAATTTATGCTGGGAGGGTTCTCGGGGTCAGTGATTATGAATCCAATGAGACAATTGAAAAATTCAAAATGGCGGATCCAAGATGGCGGTCCTAAAATAACGGCCTTTGAGATCGAGAATGCGATTTACGCCGTTTCTATTGATCTTAGAGAAAAATCCAAAGAGTCAAAAAGTGCTTAAGATGTGATTTTGCAACGGAATACACTATATTGGTCACCTTATTATGTAACCCCTTCGCTCTGCCCTAGTAGTACAGTCAATTTTTGCATTAAGTTCTTATTTTTTACTATCTAATGATAGAGACTTGAAATGTTTTGTAATGCCTTCAGTACTGGACCAATATAAAATGTAATATGTTTAAGATGGGGGCACGCCCCCTCGGGGGTTGAAACCCCCATTTTACACTCCCAATTTAATAACTCGGGAAGTTTTCCATCAACTTGAGCGAAATTTATGTTGGGGGGGTTTTTGGGGTTCCTGTTCTATTGATTTTAGAAAAAAATTCAAAAAGTCAAAAAGTGCTTAAAATGTGATCTTGCATAGCAATACACTATTTACACTTGGTTACCTTATTATGTAACCCCCTTCACTCCCCCCTAGTGGGCTTCTCAGTAGGGTAGAGTGAAGGGGTTACATAATAAAGTAACCGGAATTATGTATTCCTATGCAGAATCACATTCTAAACACTTTCTGCCTTTTTACATTTTTCTCTAAAATCAATAGAAACGTCGTAAATCGCTTTGTTAATCTCAAAGACCGCCATTTTGGGTCCGCCATTTTGTATTTCTTAATTTCCTCATTGAATTCATAATCAGAAACCCCGAAAACCCCCCCAACATTAATTTCGCTCAAGTTGATAGAAAACTTCCCGAGTTAGGGAGTGTGGAGTAAATTGGGAGTGTAAAATGGGGGTTTCAACCCCCCGAGGGGGATGCCCCCATTTTAAACATACTACATTTTATATTGGACCACTACTAAAGGCATTAGAAAAGATTTCAAGTCTCTATCTTTAGATAGTAAAAAATAAGAACTTAATGCAAAAATTGACTCTACTACTAGGGCAGAGCGAAGGGGTTACATAATAAAGTAACCAAAATAGTGTATTCCTTTGCAAAATCACATTTTAAACACTTTTTGACTCTTTGAGTTTTTCTCTAAAATCAATAGAAACGGCGTAAATCGCATTCTCAATCTCAAATGCCGTTGTTTTAGGACCGCCATTTTGGGTCCGCCATTTTGAAATTTTCAATTTTCTCATTGAATTCATAATCAGCGACTCCAAGAACACACCCAACATAAATTTCGCTCAATTTGGTTGCATTATTAAATTAGGGGTACAAAATGGGGGTTTCAACCCCACGAGGGGGCGTGCCCCCATTTTAAACATATAACATTTTATATTAGTCCAGTACTGAAGGCATTACAAAAGACTTCAAGTCTCTATCTTTAGATAGTAAAAAATAAGAACTTAGGAGTTTTTTGCAAAAATTGACTCTACTAAAAGAGATATTTTAGTTTTAAGAAAGAAAAAATATTTATACTTATTGTTACAGTTTTTATGTTTATTTAGTTATTTTCTAACAAACTTTAATAATTCTTTTGTTAAAATTTAGTTCATACTTTGTTTTACAAGATTCTATTTCTATATTTTTCAATATTTTTTCTTAAAATAATGTAAATTCAGAGGCTCTGCATAGCGTATTTTTATACAGTCACTTTCCCCCTTAACACTTTTTTACCATTTTTTAATGCTGGTAAATTCGCTTTTCCTCTATCTGCATATTTTTTCTCTTTTAGTTTAATATTTTTCAATTTTTCAGGAACAGTTTAAATTACTTCAGGTAATAAAAACTTTGTATTAATGGAAATTAAAGTTTTAGTTCTTCGACCCATTAATCTTTACACTGGAGAACCTAAGGTGTTTCTTGGTGTGTTTCTGTGATGTAAAAGAGCTAACTGGATGTCTGAACCTTCCTCTATAGATTTATTTGTCTAGTAAAGACTTTGCTTCTTGTACATACCTCTCAGCTAAGCTATTTGATCTAGGAAACATTTTTGTTTATTGTTTCCAGCCTTACTTTGTGGAACTCCATAATCATGAAATAAATAAAGATTAGTAAAAAGTTTCACAGTATTTATTAAAATATAACCTGACAATATTGTTTCGACAGGTATGTCATTATCAAAGGTAATATAAATATAAAGAAACACGTCGCTAAGGTAGACACAAAAATAGGTAACTAGATAAAATAATAATAATCAGAATTAAATATCTAACACTTCCAGTAACGGAGAATTACTGAGCTCAAGTTGTTCATTCATTAAAGGTACCCTGAGTTTGTGTTTGTATATCTCAAAGGCTTCTAAAATGTCTAATTTGCGTTTGTTATTACAAAAATGTATGAATTTAATATTATTTTGAGGAGTCATTGTGTGATTTTGTTCTAAACGGTGTTTGGCGTAATTAGATTTTTCAGGATGTTTATTTTTGTAATGACGTACGTGTTCTTTATATCTTATGTCAAAATTTCGAAGTGTTTGTCCAATATATACCGATCTACAAAAAGAACAGTTTAAACGGTAAATGCCCGATTTCATGATGTCATGTGTTCTGTCTTTAACATTAAATAAAACTGAAAAAGTGTTAGTGTTGGTTTTAAATGTTATTTTATAATTGTTGGTTTTTCTTAGTATATGTGCAATTTTTTCTGATATTTTGACAAAATATGGTATAGATATGTAATTTGTGTCTTCTGTTTGATTGTCAATGGGATATATTCTTTTGATAGCTAACCTATAATCTTTTTGTTTAATTAAAGTGTCAATCATGTTCGGATTGTAATGATTTGCATGTGCTAGTTGTTGAATGGTTGATATCTCTTTGCTCAAAATCTGGCTTTGTTAGTGGAATAGTTAAAGCTCTGTATACTAATGATCTGTAGGCTGCTATTTTATGTGCTTTATGGTGACAAGATTCATTTGGTATTGTTATGTCCGTTTGTGTTGGTTTTCTGTATATGGAAAATTCAAATAGATTGTGTGCGTTAATCTTGATAGTTAAGTCTAGGAAGTTTATAGCACTGTTTGACTCTGTTTCTAGTGTAAAATTTATATTTTGGTAGATATTATTAATCAGAATTAAAAATTCATTGATAACCTCAAAAGAACTGTCAAATCAAGCTAAAATGTCATCAACATAACGAAACCAAAAGATAATGTGTTTAGAGAGGTTTAATTCAAATATTTGATCTCTTAACCACAAAATTCCAAAAAGAAATAAAACAAGCTTTAGAAAACTGCAATATCTGCTTTTCAGAATTAGAAAAGCAACAAATCATAAATAAAAATTCACAACCACCTAAACCGTATGGACTCGTCAAACACATAAACAGAATATGCCTATAAGACCAGTTGTATCATACATCAATGCACCTTATCACACTTTATTCAAAAAACTGAACCAGATTATTAACACGATAGGTTACAAATCGAAATACTCTGTTAGAAATTCATTAGAATTAGTAGATAAGCTACAAAACATATATCTTCCACCACATTCAAAACTTGTTAGTTTTGATATTTGTAACATGTTCTCCAGAATACCTCCACAAGAATGTATTCCTTTATTGGATAATTTCTTGATTAATAGTAATATAGAATTAGTTAAAAGGTTAGAGTTAATCCAATTATTTGACCTTTGTATAAGTCAAAATTATTTCACTTTGAATAACATAATTTATTTACAAAAAGATGGTTTACCTATGGGTAATTGTCTAAGTGCCTCTATTAGCTAACATATTTATGGACAAGTTAGAAGATCAAATATTTGAATTAAACCTCTCTAAACACATTATCTTCTGGTTTCGTTATGTTGATGACATTTTAGCTTGTTTTGGCAGTTCTTTTGAGGTTATCAATGCATTTTTAATTCTTATTAATAATATCCAACAAAACATAATGTTACACTAGAAACAGAACAAAACAGGGCTATAAACTTCCTAGACTTAACTATCAAGATTAACGCACACAATATATTTGAATTTTCCATATACAGAAAACCAACACAAACGGATATAACAATACCAAATGAATCTTGTCACCATAAAGCACATAAAACAGCACCCTACGTATCATGAGTATACAGAGCTTTAACTATACCACTAACAAAGCCAGATTTTAGCAAAGAGATATCAACCATTAAACAACTAGTAAATGCAAATCATTACAATCCGAACATGATTGACACTTTAATTAAACAAAAAGATTATAGGTTAGCTATCAAAAGAATATATCCCATTAACAATCAAACAGAAGACACAAATTACATATCTATACCATATTTTGGCAAAATATCAGAAAAAATTGTACATATACTAAGAAAAACCTACAATTATAAAATAACATTTAAAACCAACACTAACACTTTTTCATTTTTATTTAAAGCTAAAGACAGAACACATATAGTTCGGTATATATTGGGCAAACACTTCGAAATTTTGACATAAAATATAAAGAACACTTAGGTCATTACAAAAATAAACATCCTGAAAAATCTAATTATGCCAAACACCTTTTAGACCAAAATCACACAATGACTCCTCAAAATAATATTAAATTCCTACGTTTTTGTAATAACAAACGTAAATTAGACATTTTAGAAGCCTTTGAAATATACAAACACAAACTCAGGGTACCTTTAATGAATGAACAACTTTAGCTCAGTAATTCTCCGTTACTGGAAGTGTTAGATATTTAATTCTGATTATTATTATTTTATCTAGTTACCTATTTTTTGTATTTACCTTAGCGACGTGTTTGTTTATATTTATATTACCTTTGATAATGACAGCTTAGTTGTCGAAACAATATTGTCAGGTTATATTTAAATAAATACTGTGAAACTTTTTACTAATCTTTATTTATTTCATGGGTAACATTTGATCTGTGGACAGGAGACTCGATGTTCCAACTTCCATCTTCTAGCGAATTCGATATTGTTTTCCTCCAAATGTAGCAAACCAACATCTAAATGCTCGGATTATTGACCTGCTGGTTAAGTTTGATAATTGCACGAAGTCAAAATAACCAGAATAAGCATCTGCTATTACCAAGTATTCTTGTCTTTCAAATGATAAATATCAGAAGCGACTATTTGCCATAGCCTTAAAATACATTTTTTTCTTGAGGATTATCTTTTTTCTTGTTTCTTGCACAAATCTTGCAGTTTTGTACCAATTTAATGTCTTCGAACATTCTTGGCCAACACACACTATCTCTGGCTAATAGAAGAGTACCAGTGATACCTTTGTGGCTTAGGTGACAACATTTGAGAACAACTTCTTGAAGTCCCGGAGGTATCATTATATTATTATTTTTAAATATGATATCTTCATAAGTTGCTAGTTCGTGCCTGTAAGACTAGTATTTTTGTAGAGAAGTCGGTAGTTTTGGTTATTCTGTCGGGCCATCCTACAAGTATTTATTGTTTTAATTCCACCAATTTTATATCTGCATTTGTCTCTTGTTTTAACTGCACCAATCTTGTTTTACTCATTGGTATTATTATACATAACTCAAATGAGTTTTTCTCCTCACCATCATTAACATTTCTCTCGAAGTCTCTGCTCAGTGTATCAGCCAATTTATCAAACACCTTCTGTGTAATCTCTACTAACTCTTCTTTCGATTAAGCATTATCAAGCTATCATCCATTGATGATTCTACCCTATTTATTCATCTTAGAAAGGATCACATTACTTCTTGAAATAATTCTGGTGCTGAGGGTAAGCCAAACGGTAAACGTAGAAATGAGTATTTACCAAAAGGTGTAGAAAATGTTAGTTTGACGTTCTTTCACTTACTTTAACTTGCCTGAATCCTTTCTTGCAATCTAGGAGAGTGAAGTATTTTGACCCATGTATTCTAGCCGCGATTTCTTCCAAGATGTTTAAGGAAAGCGACAGCGTTTGAAACTTTTATTTGCTGTAGAAGAATTTATGCATACCCTTACTTTATTGTTTTCCGAACAACTACCTACCATTGGTGAAACTGCAGCGGTTGGTTCGGTAACTGGTTTAATTATACCAAGGCATGTCATCTTGTCCAATTCACATTTGATATCATTCCGTAAAGAACGTGGCATCTCTCTGGCAGGACAAATTGTTAGTGTTGGATTGTCTACCAGATCTATATCATATTCAAAGTTTTTCAAGCATCCTATACCATCTCCACTCAATTCAACCATATGAATTCATCATATTCAGAATTTATCAATTATATTCTAATTATTTTTTAATTAAGTTGAATTTAACGCAAGAAGTCGTTACCTAGTACGGGATGAATTTCTTCATTAATAATAAGAAAGGTTAGGGATTCCTCGTTGTCCTTGATCTCTACTTGCGTTGTACATTTACCAAGTACTTCCATTTATGGTTTAAAAATGAAACTAATATCCTTATTTTTGAATGAGAAATTTTTAATTTCGCTTTCTCTGCAACAAGGTCCGTAGAAGCAAAGCAAGCTTTGAAATATATATCATCGCATACACTTCTACTATGGAGTAGCGCGAAAATGACGGAACATGTTAATTAACATGAAAACAGGAATATTCGACAATTCGACTTGTTTACAGTTGGGTCAGAGAACAGGGACTAACGAGAAGCGTCACTTGACATACCGCCTTTGATGTTTTGGTAGTCGATTTGAATGACCTTCATACGTTCCGCCATCTTTTTGGCGTTACAGTTTTAAATTCACGGTTGGCAAATTTTAATGAACTAAAAATACGAAATCTTATAAATAATTACCAAATGTTTTTTTGCACTCACTACATGTAAAACATCAAATCTAGTATGTGCATACATGCATGGAAAAATTGAAATTGCGCACTCGTGCTTGCAAAAACTCACAAAAAACACTGCGTTAATGAGGACTCTCACTACAAATCCAGTTTTATTGGGGTAAAGTTCAGTTAATGAGATAGTACTTTACCTAATTATTCAAGCAAAATTCGTTTGAAAACACTAAAAAACCTTTAATTCAAATTGGCAAATGACATTTAAAAGAAAGAGCATTTGATCTACGACGGAGAGAAAGTTACCTACTAGTCACTGCCCACTGGTCATCGGTGCCTACCGTTATACATGCAATGTGCCTACTCGCGTACTGTTGAATGATAATAATATGTATAATTATTCATAATACTAATTACTGTTTTATTAATAAAGTGAATAAAGTCCAAAAAATTTATAGAAGCACTTTATTACTAATGATGAAAGGTAATCTATCTAAAATCTGAATGAAAACATACAAACATAACCTATTATGTCAATTTTTTTTAGCTGACTCACAATAATTATTGTTATTAACTATGTTAATATTTACACTGCAGTTGTCAAGTCTTCCAAATGATACCCCAGGAACCGCAAACTGAGCAGCATTAGAAACACATGAACTAGATGAAGACTGCATTGTTACCGTAGATGTGGGGGCAGATGGTAACCCAGACTGTGTCAGAGTCAGAGTCTGGGCCACATTAATTTTATTTTGGACACAATCCTCAATATAACCCTCCGCCACAGCCGAAGAACGCCAACCTCCATGGCGTTTGATCATTGATAAGTCGCCCCCTTTGTTGGCCAATAAAGTTGCACTGCTGCGTCTGAAGCAGTGTCCAGTATATTTTTCAGGCTCCTCTAGTTTTAAAAATTTTGCAATATGATAAGGTATTTTACCAAAGGTATTAATTCCAACTGGTGAGTTGATGCATTTACCATTACGGTAAGTATAAAATACTCTTTGATTTTGAGTTGTGACATGGCTTCGCACAGTGATGTATTTTTGAACAATATTTACCCATTCTGGCTTAGAAATAGCAAATGAACGACATTTGTATGTTTTAGTTTCCGGAACATCAACCACCATAATATCATCTTTTAAGGTGACATGGCTCATCAACATTTTAGACAACTCATCTCTTCTGAGTGCTCCAGAAATTCCCATTACTAGTGCTGCCTAAATCAGAAGAAATTTAAAATTTGACTTACAAAAAGTAGACAAGTTATACCTTCATCAATAGATATTCACCATCTGGTGCCTCATTAAGAAATTTATTTATCTCTTGTTCTTGTAAAACTTTGGATTTTTTAGGATCGTGATGTTCAGTCTTTCTCTTAATGTACGCAATCAATTTGGGGAACTTTGATATATCTATATTGTGTTTAACATTTAAGCATGATTTTAACATGCTGTACAAAGACCATAATGATTTTTTTTCGCCAAGTTCTTGGAAATAGGCTAACAGGCAATTTTCAGAGTATTTTGTTACCTGTTTACTTTCACACCATGTTGTAAATTTTTTGTATTGTCCTTCATACCGATCTCTTGATTTTGTAGGAAGTAAATTATTCACCACCGTATTCGCAACTTCTCGAATCTCGGGGGGAGTCAAAGAAATTCCTTCATTATCGCACATCGTTTTTATAAGAACAATGAAAAGAAATTGATAAAAGACAATGAGACGCCAAACTTGCAAATTGACAGAGTTGTGAAAAATTATGGTCATGGCCTTCTAGTTAAATTTCAACACATTTTAATCGAAATTGGCAGTAGTTCAAAGTTACGTAAGTAGTAAATTTAAAATACATTTCAAAAATTCGTGCAAAAAATAGAATACATGATTCGTGCGTTAACAGAATTTACAAATTCGTGCCGATTGCTTTCCCCTCGTGTGCTACGCACACTCGGGTAGCAAAAATCGGCACTCATTTGTAAAATGTCTGTTACCGCACTTAACATGTAAATTACTATTTTGCACTCACTATATGTAAAACATCAAATCTAGTATGTGCATACATGCATGGAAAAATTGAAATTGCGCACTCGTGCTTGCAAAAACTCACAAAAAACACTGCGTTAATGAGGACTCTCACTACAAATCCAGTTTTATTGGGGTAAAGTTCAGTTAATGAGATAGTACTTTACCTAATTATTCAAGCAAAATTCGTTTGAAAACACTAAAAAACCTTTAATTCAAATTGGCAAATGACATTTAAAAGAAAGAGCATTTGATCTACGACGGAGAGAAAGTTACCTACTAGTCACTGCCCACTGGTCATCGGTGCCTACCGTTATACATGCAATGTGCCTACTCGCGTACTGTTGAATGATAATAATATGTATAATTATTCATAATACTAATTACTGTTTTATTAATAAAGTGAATAAAGTCCAAAAAATTTATAGAAGCACTTTATTACTAATGATGAAAGGTAATCTATCTAAAATCTGAATGAAAACATACAAACATAACCTATTATGTCAATTTTTTTTAGCTGACTCACAATAATTATTGTTATTAACTATGTTAATATTTACACTGCAGTTGTCAAGTCTTCCAAATGATACCCCAGGAACCGCAAACTGAGCAGCATTAGAAACACATGAACTAGATGAAGACTGCATTGTTACCGTAGATGTGGGGGCAGATGGTAACCCAGACTGTGTCAGAGTCAGAGTCTGGGCCACATTAATTTTATTTTGGACACAATCCTCAATATAACCCTCCGCCACAGCCGAAGAACGCCAACCTCCATGGCGTTTGATCATTGATAAGTCGCCCCCTTTGTTGGCCAATAAAGTTGCACTGCTGCGTCTGAAGCAGTGTCCAGTATATTTTTCAGGCTCCTCTAGTTTTAAAAATTTTGCAATATGATAAGGTATTTTACCAAAGGTATTAATTCCAACTGGTGAGTTGATGCATTTACCATTACGGTAAGTATAAAATACTCTTTGATTTTGAGTTGTGACATGGCTTCGCACAGTGATGTATTTTTGAACAATATTTACCCATTCTGGCTTAGAAATAGCAAATGAACGACATTTGTATGTTTTAGTTTCCGGAACATCAACCACCATAATATCATCTTTTAAGGTGACATGGCTCATCAACATTTTAAACAACTCATCTCTTCTGAGTGCTCCAGAAATTCCCATCACTAGTGCTGCCTAAATCAGAAGAAATTTAAAATTTGACTTACAAAAAGTAGACAAGTTATACCTTCATCAATAGATATTCACCATCTGGTGCCTCATTAAGAAATTTATTTATCTCTTGTTCTTGTAAAACTTTGGATTTTTTAGGATCGTGATGTTCAGTCTTTCTCTTAATGTACGCAATCAATTTGGGGAACTTTGATATATCTATATTGTGTTTAACATTTAAGCATGATTTTAACATGCTGTACAAAGACCATAATGATTTTTTTTCGCCAAGTTCTTGGAAATAGGCTAACAGGCAATTTTCAGAGTATTTTGTTACCTGTTTACTTTCACACCATGTTATAAATTTTTTGTATTGTCCTTCATACCGATCTCTTGATTTTGTAGGAAGTAAATTATTCACCACCGTATTCGCAACTTCTCGAATCTCGGGGGGAGTCAAAGAAATTCCTTCATTATCGCACATCGTTTTTATAAGAACAATGAAAAGAAATTGATAAAAGACAATGAGACGCCAAACTTGCAAATTGACAGAGTTGTGAAAAATTATGGTCATGGCCTTCTAGTTAAATTTCAACACATTTTAATCGAAATTGGCAGTAGTTCAAAGTTACGTAAGTAGTAAATTTAAAATACATTTCAAAAATTCGTGCAAAAAATAGAATACATGATTCGTGCGTTAACAGAATTTACAAATTCGTGCCGATTGCTTTCCCCTCGTGTGCTACGCACACTCGGGTAGCAAAAATCGGCACTCATTTGTAAAATGTCTGTTACCGCACTTAACATGTAAATTACTAATGTTTCATTATTCTCGCTGTTATTTCTGAGCATCATAACATTCAAATTTTCAAAACGGCGCCAGTTAATGAATACTTATTAGTACCTATCACAGACAGACTGACAGAGTAGGCTGGCAGCAAAATTTACTTACTGCCAGCCTTACAAATAAAAAAATCACTACTTCCAGTTGCACAAAGTAGCACTTTGTGTAACTGTTTTTCGCAAAAACAGTGTCACAAAGTAACCTTTGTATACGCGAAATAGACAAAATTAGTTAATAGTGCCTGTTCTAAAGGTAAGGTATTTAATGCTGATAACTTGTAAAGCAGACCGAGTAAATGTTTCGTCGAATTTCTTTAAATAAATTAATTACAATTTTATTATTGTAGCGCAGGAAGAATTTAGAGATGTTATAAAGTATTGCTGGAAAGCCATACATCAATTTCGAAGACACCGCATGTTCCGAGGATACAATTTCAAATTTTAAGTCAGGCCAACCAAAAACAAAACAGTGCCCAAAAGCAAAAAAAGTTATATCAGAAAGTTAACAAGTTAAAACAAACAATCAATAGACAATTTATTATACGTTTTGTAAAAAAATCAGGTACATTTTCTTGTAGTCATAAAGCTAGTTTAAAAGATAGCATTGTTTGCAAGATAGTTGGTTTAAACAATAATAATAAGGCAAATGTAGTAGAAATTGTAAATACAATCTGAACTATTTAACCAATCAAGAAAAATGTAGGTATTTGTTACGATGTAAGAATAAATTAATTTAAATAATTACTTGGATTTCTTTCTAAGCCAAAAGGATACAATAATTTAAATTCTTAAAGATGAAACCGTACAGGTAAAATGCATTTAAGATACTTATCCCCAAGAATACAGATGGCGCACGAATTATTCATCGAACAATGCTTGGAGTTTGCATTCTATATACGTAGTATATTATTATATTATCTATGTTTATTACAAAAAATAAAAGAAGTTTTTGGAGAAAAAATCATACCGCTATCTGTAATACAGACGAAATTATTGAAATTTTAATATCTGCTCTGAGGGCGACTACGACTCTCGTGCTCCAACAAAACAGCTAAACGCGTAATTATGTGAGTGTAACAAATAAGCTGTGATATGTAGACCTTATTATTTTATTGTATGAGATTTGCATTCACATGGACAAGGTATTGTACGCTGTACAACATTCGTAAAACATAATATACATTATATACTCATTATATAAAATCTGCTTGAGATGCCAATGACGTTGTAATAGGTGCTATTGTTCCATCTGCATTCATAGCCCACGTACGTATATGACGTCGCCCTGTCAACTGATTTCTTACATAATCTCACCTTATCACCCGGGCATTGCATGTATGTATGTGTGTGATAACATACATATATGACATCAACATGTCACCTGATTTCTTGCATAATCTCACCCTGGCAATATACATATACCTGTGTCCCAGGATTCATGTTACAAGAGGTGTGATCGGGTGCATTTCCCCAGCCCCGCAACCATTAAATTTTGAAATTTTATTACTAGCATATCAATGTGCTGGCTTTGTGCTGCACTGTGCTGCAAAAAGTTTTCATTGTACTGCCTTCCAATACGATTTATTGAATGTTTTATTTTGCTGGGCTGGGGAAACGCTTAGCCCTGCAAATTCCGAATTCTGAAGTTTTAGTGCTGGCACCTGAATGTGCTAGCTTTGTGCTGCACTGTGTTGGAAAAAGTTTCCATTGTGCTGCCTTCCTAAATGATTTATTTCAAATTCTATTTTGCTGGGCTGGGGAAACGGTTAGCCCAGCAAATTCCGAATTTTGAAATTTTAGTGCTGGCACCTGAATGTGCTCGCTTTGTGCTACACTGTGCTAAAAAAAATTTGGTTGTGCTGCTTTCTAAAACAATTATATATATATTTTATGATGTACGTGATGTACAAACAATTGTATCTTGCTACATTGACAATTTTTTATATGAAAATACGTTCTACCCATGCAAGTAAGAAATATCTATAAATTATGAGTACTTCTTCACACTATTTATAATATTAATAGATTCACTACACAGTATAGTCAATTTTCTACACTTTTCGCCGTTTTATCTGTTATGAAATGTTTACCGTGTACTACGAGCAACATTTCCACTGATAATTCAGGCGGTGCAATAGTTTAACAAGCTATAGCTCTTAAAGTATCAATTTTATAGAAAAAAACTTCAAATAAGTTTTATTGGAAATTTTGTGTTCTACAAATTTTGGTTATTACCATTTTTAATGTATCATCAACCGTTAACTATATATTTAGCAATAACCATGTTGGAAAAAGTTTGGCTCGCTATAAATATAAATCTATGCACTATACAGAGATTATCTGAATGTTTTACGTGGAGTCCCCGTGTGAACATACCTCCACGTTCCTTCCAAAGGAGGAAGTAATTGAGATACGCTCAATCAGCGCGCGAATTGCATAGCAATTGCTCCCAGTCAACTCACTGGTCGGAGCGAGGTTGCCTATCCACCCTCTACTAGCTATCCAGGATAGTACCGGAGAGATCAATTTAACACGTGCTCACCCGCCGGTACCCTGCCGTCCTCTTTCATACGGGGTGAAGTACCTAGTACAGCAATAGGACTATTCCCCCAACATAACTCAGTTGATAGAGGAACCCTCCAGTCCTATTTCATACCTTCACAAGTTCCTCCCCGAGACAGGGGTTGGGGCCACTGCCCGATCAAATCCAACGTCA
This sequence comes from Agrypnus murinus, assembly GCA_929113105.1. NCBI lineage: Eukaryota > Metazoa > Arthropoda > Insecta > Coleoptera > Elateridae > Agrypnus > Agrypnus murinus. The sequence continues at coordinate 411,214 of OV816027.1, forward strand.
ATTGTGGCAGGACTTGGTTTTTTAATGGTTTTGGCACCCCGATCTACCAATATATAGGCTTGGTGGGCCCTCGACAGAGCTTCGTTCGTAAGTTTACACGTTAAAGACTCCCAGTGTGTGCACTATACAGAAAAAAGTTTCGAATAAAAGTTGTAGAAAATGTTATTATCTACGAAAAAGATCTATACTGTTTTTGTCATACGATGCACGGTTCACGAGATATTTGATAAAACGTGGTTTCCAAGATGGCGGCTAACGCTCAAACGCCCCCGTCCCGCCAACTTGACGTTACATTCAAGGGACACCCCCAAACCTTTTCCAACAAAAAAATCAGTTCTGTAGAAGATTGCATTATGAACCTACTTTTTTGCTCTAGTTATTGGACTAACTAAGCTAAAATAGAACTCTATGTCTGATTTGAGACTTGGAAATTTGACTGTTGGAATGTTATGCCTAGAACTCCACGTAAAATAGATAAAATAGATAAAATAGATATCAGCACCAAGGCGGTAGATTCATACATTAAAATAAAGGTAGTGTTAAGTATTCCTTCCCGTTTTCCTTTTATAGTCGATGTTATATGTTATGTTTTATACAGTATTGTTGGATTGTCTTTATAGCTATGTTATTGTTGTATTGTTGTATGGTTATAGTTAAGGGTTGATAAAATTATTTTTGGTTTCCATGAGAATGGTAAAAAAGTGTGTGTACAAAAAAGTCAATAAAATAGCATGTCACATGTATATTGGTAAAGTTTTAATAAAACACAAGATTAGATAAAATTGAAATCTAATCAAAGACATAACACAAGAAATATTACTTGCAAAAAATTATCATGGTCCTTCGAGCCGGATGGAAAAGCAAGTAATCTGACGGTGAAGCAGTACATTGAAAGTTAATGTCAACGAAGATCTCTAACCCAGTTGTACCTGTAGAAGTTCACATATTACCGACTGGTAGAATCTGCGTTGTTTGAGAGTTTAGTAAGCTAAAATTACTACAATCGGAAAGACGGTTTTCAGGAATTAGAGTAACGTCACAGTCGGGAATTGATGTAAGAGGTTTGCCTACCAAGAAGTGAGCGGGCGTCAAGGGTATCACGTCGTGGGGATTTGAAGACAGAGGCGAAATAGGTCTAGAGTTGAGTATGGCTTCCACCTGCACAAGAAGTGTATAAAGGCACTCAAAAGTAAGGGGAGTTTTACCTGCTACTCGTTTAAGATGGTGTTTGGTGCTTTTTACCCCTGCTTCCCACAAATCGTCAAAATGCGGAGAGCGAGGGGGAATAAATCTCCAATCTATACTTTCGCTTGAAAATGACTCTACTAGTTTGTTTTGGTTTTCTTTAATAAATTTACCCAGTTCCCTTAAATCTGAATTTGCTCCCACAAAAGTTGTGGCATTATCTGAGAACACTATGGAAGGTTTACCACGGCGTGCAGTAAATCTCCGCAAGGTCATAATGAAAGCTTCTGCTGACAACTCACTAACAAGCTCCAAGTGTATTGCTTTTGTTACAAAACATATAAATAAACAGTCGATCCATAAGAAATTCTTGGGTGAAAACCCTATATTCGATAGAAACATTTCAAGAAATCCCCGTTTTATAGTAGAAACTAGTAAGAAAACTTCATTACAATCCTCTCCTTTAATAAGTATTACATCTATTCGCTAAGAAAGCGCAGCACATAAATCAGAAACCTGCACCAAGTTTCAAGTAACTTAAACAACTTTTATTAAAGAAGAAGAAACTAAAAAGCGGTAGTTTAAGATGTCAAAACTGGAGAACTGTAGATCACACCTCAAACGGCAGAAATACAGTTTTAGCTGTATACTTGGCTACAGTGCACGTGAGTTAAGGATATTATACATTCAGAAATAGGAATCAATTTTTCGATCGTGGATAATATCTTACTTAACTCACTTGCACCATAAATGACTATTTCATGCTGTGTGGCATTATTAAATAGCCTGATTTTTGGAAGAAAGTTAAAAATTAGACAAAAGATTGTATAAGTAATTTGGCCACCTTAATTATAACTGTGGTAGCAACGTATTCTCATGATATTATGACATGCAATGGAAATTAGGCTATCCTATTTACAAACATGTTTAATGGGTTGCATAATCTCAAGGCGAAAAATATTTAAATAATTTTTTCATATATATATAAAGCCCAGGAAAATGTTTTAGCTTAATAAGATAAGATAAGATAAACATTTATTCTGGTGCCAGTGGCGTTGAATAATACAATAAAAAACATACATATTAATAAAATAAAATAAAATATTGTGTAAATATAAATAGGATAAAAAACATGTAGTGTATATGATATAAAATATTATAAAAACATTGTAGATGTAATAGTTATTTATGGCACAAGTGAGTTAAGTAAGATATTATCCACGAACGAAAAATTTACTCTCAAGAGCCGGCAGGCCCAAGAGGGTTAATTTTTCTGAGTGGATAATATCAACTGACGCGTGCCATACACAATTTTATCCAACACCTCTTTATTTAAGTTTAAACATCGAATTTGCAATGTATAGTTAGTCTGTAGTTTTGACGGTAATAAATTTAATACGCTAGCACGATGACTAGATTTTAATAATATTAAGTAACGTAAGCCGGTGATTGGTTGTTATGTTTGAAGGAGTGAGTTTTTAAAAAATAACCCACGTTGCTAGGGGCAACGTAGGTTATAATGTAACATAAGAGTAAACAATCACTTTCCTTATTTAAAATGGCCATAGTAAACATGGTATTTATATAGAGGTGTTGGATAAAACATATTAAAAGAGTAATGAAAGATAATATAGATATGGAGTTTACATTTCAAACACTAAGCAGTCGCAGTATTTCCAGTATTCCAAAACTCTTCCAGGTTATAAAAGCAGTTGTCAGTCAAATACGATTTTAGTGTACATTTGAATTTTTTAATATTTTCTAAATTTTTGATCTGATCAGGAAGTTTATTAAAAATTTTAACCGACGTAAACATGAATGATTTATAATAGGTTGATGTTTCAGCAGCATTAGGTCGCAGAAGATTGCTTCTAGTATTATAGTCATGAACATCCGCATTTTGTTTGAAAGTATTTTTATTATTAAAAACAAATATCGAGCTTTCGTAAATGAATAAATTAAAAATTGTTAAGATATTGTGATTTATAAATAAAGGTCTACAACTATCTCTTCTTTTGATACTGTATATAATTCTTAATGCTCTTTTTTGTAGTATTAAAATGTTAGAGAGATGTATCATCATTGCCCCAAAAAATCAATCCATATCTGATTATAGATTCAAAATACGCAAAATAAACGGTACGCAAGGTTGATAAGTCACAGATATATTTTAAACGTCGTATACAGTAAATCGCTTTCTGAAGTTTAGGTAACATTTCATCTATATGTTTTTTCCACTGAAATTGACGATCTACGACTAAACCTAAAAATTTTTCGGAGTGTAAGTTTTTTAATTTGATATGGTAGATTTTTAAAAGATACGATAAGTCTTCGCTATCTCCGTCGCTTAAATATGATATCGAACAAGTTTTGTCCATATTAATTAGGATAATATGCACTTTGGAACTAGGCAGTAAAAGGATAAAGTTTACAGTTATTTTTTTTAACATCTTGATAAATTGTCATTGTTCAGCTAACGCTGAAGTATCGTTACTTATTTTTGTACATAAAAATGAATTTGAAGCTATTTCAAGGCATATATGACCTAAAACAAACTATATGATTTTAGTGATGATGTCTAAAAATTGAATTTGTTAAAACCTTCTTCTGTAATAAGATTATTGTGCTTGTGGCTAATATTTCATTGAGTTGTTGTCAAGCAGTTCCTTGGGCACAATTTTGACATAAATGTAAATAAATAAATGTGGGAATAATTTTTTATAGAATATATCTTTAAAATAAGATACAAATTTCTGCGGTTTTGCCATAGCACTCTGAAATAATGTAATTTAGTTGTTATATCATGGCTGGATATCTTAAAAATATCTAAATAACGTTAAATAAGTTGTAAGGATGGATTTTTTAAAGATAAAAAGATGTAACCAGGAAAATTAAAGTAATTAAGGTAAATTTAGTTATTTAATAATTGCATTTGAAAGATGATTTGGTCGACAAGTTCTAGTGAATTTATTTTGTTATGCAATACAGTGTAGGGTATCATTAAAAAAGAATTTTTTACGCTATCTATTGGAATTGTTTAAATAATAATTATTAGTTATAAACAAATATGGGTTATGTAGTATATTTAGTTTTAAACTGGCTTTTGTTTCTAACTAGAAAAGTCACCATAGCTGTGTTTTGTTTTGAAAAAGGTATAAAAATTTTTAGCCGCCGTTTTAGTGACAAAATCTCTGTTAATTTGAACATTTCAAGCACTGCACATGTGTTCAGAGCAAAATTTCAAATTTGAAGGTTATGTTGGAATTTGAAAAATGTAAACATTCCCAAACGTCAAAATGTTAGGTTATATTTTGGTAAAATGTCAGATTAATAATTGTTAAAGTTCTTTGAATCTCACTATGTGTTTTAAAAATAATAATTTTTTTTATATAAAGTTAGCGGCATCAACGCCTACGGTTATTACCTACGACTATACTATTACGAATATACAATACACAAAACATAAGTTAGGTAAAATAGACATATAAATAGACGTACAGCCATGGAATAAAACAAGGAATATGAGACAAGTGTACTATAAAATCATTATATATATAAAATTGTAAATAAATAAATTTCTATACTAAAGATATAAAAGGTGTAGAAATAAAATAGAGGTATATTTGTATTTAAATAAATTAATAAAAACAATGGATATGGATTTTATAACGTTGAAATTCACAACCCATTCTTTGTTTGATGGTCACTGTTAACCAAGCTTCTCCATTAGTTTGGTTGTCACTGGTTTTCCCTTTCTTTCTGGTTATCGTGAAGTCGCTCCTGCGCGGTTAAGCTTCCTTCTCAATAGTAGAATTGAGTAACAAAATGGCTGTCTGGCAGTAGAAGTTGAATGTTCGAGATATGTTAGAAAATTGATTTTGAATATAATTCGCTTAGCGGAATAAATCTCGCATTCAACAGAATGATCGCTTGATTGGTTATATGCGATCAATCGTCAAATTATAAGGAATTACGTTCTGGTGCCAACCATTTTAGGTAATATTATTTCGCTAGCCGTCACCTTGAGGGAATTGTATTGTAAAAGACCTTTCAGTTTATAGAAAGGTCTTTTTTTGTTTTGGGTTTTGTTGTTCGTTGTGGTTTATTCTTGTTCCTGCCTCTCTGATCGTGGGTTCATTTAGAAGGTCCTTCCCCTTTGAGTCCGTACCTACATCTATACATGTACCGGGTCGGAACAAAACAACCAAATATCGAAGGGTGAAGCGAAAACCCCTAAGCAAGGCTTTAAATAAAACAGCCGTGGGTCTTCGAATGGTGGGATGTTTGTCGAAACTTGTATGTATTCTGTGTCATTTTATTTGTGTTTATATATAGTTATTAAATGTGTATACAGTTTGTTCGTGCATGTTAATTTTAAGAACAACAATTTATTCATGCATGTTAATTTTAAGAACAACACGAGATCTCGAGTAATGAAATTGTCTTAGGGTAGTTTTAAGCTAACTGTGATACAAATCACCATTCACCTTTTTTTTTATTAAACATTAAAATTTTTGATCTGCACAATAGACAATAGTTACAATTACAATAAAGCCCTACTTAGAAAGTTTACATTTCACTACATGTGTTTTATTTATTTATTATATATTTATTTGTATGATTTTAACATTGCTTTCCAGTTCGTCAGTTGTAAGTATATATGTACGGTACGACCAAAATATTGGAAGTTGCCCATATTTTAGTAGAAGATCTATTTCTTCGTTTGTCTGATAAGCTTGAAGCTTTAGTAATAAGCATTGTTTTTAAACGAAGTAGCGCTTGTTTTTTATCTTTTATATCTTGTATTACCCCGCCCGTCTCCGACTTATTGGGGGTTAGCCGGCAAAAACTAAAGCAGTGTTATTTGGATCAAGCTGATACTTCCAGCACAGCTATATTTTGGTAGGTTAGGTATTTATTTACAGAAAAATAGCCTTGATCTTTCTGTAGGTTATAATGTATATACTTATTAATTACCAATTTACAGCTTGCATAACAAATGTGTAGATTTCAGAAATGCTACAAGCCTTATAATGGAGTTTGGGGTATCTCCTAGACATTCTGTCATGTTATCAGGTATGTGTAAATTCTGACGCTGAATATCATATTGCGGGCAGTCTAAAAGCAGATGCCGAACTCTTAGTGTTACTATGCTACTGCCAGCAAGTAAGTATTCGTCAACCGAGTGTGTCCTATTATAGCTCTACAGACTGCCACCTGTTCTCTTCTTGTTAGTGATACTGGATATTTCCATTTCCTTACTTCTGGTTTAACAGCTTTTAATTTCGATTCGCTGTTGGACCAAATGCTCTGCCATGAGGAGATTGTTTTTTGTTTCAAGTGACACGACAAATCATTATGGCGAATGGGGATGTTTTGGTCGATTACTCCTGTATTTGCAGCCAGACGGGCTGCCTCGTCGACCTTTTCATTACCCAATATGCCTATGTGGCTGGGTATCCAAGCAAACACGAATTTTCTTCCTGTAGATTCCAGCCACTGAATTAAAGTTAAAATACTCTGAACCAATGGATCATCATTAAAAGTGTCACTTAGACCTTCCGTGTAACTTTTCGAATCCGTACAAATTAGTACTGACGTGTGCGTAGACATTTCAAAATACCTCAAAGCCTGCCATATGGAATAGAGCTCGGCGGTGTATATGCTCGCGATGGGAGGTAATGTCCAAGAATAAGAATTGTCTTGGACGTAAATTGCAGCTCCCACTCCCGTCCTTGTTTTAGACTCGTCTGTATATATGACTAGACTTTGAGGATATTTGCTCAGAATAAATCTAAATGTTGTTATATAAAAAATGGTACTAATTTCCCCTTTTTTGACTGTAGCACATTCAGTGTGACAGATTGGCTTTGCCAGGTTCCACGGAGGTATTTCACACGGACCCAACTGGTATACTAAAGGCAAGTTGACCTCAAGGTCGCTTAAAGATTCTGTAAATTGAATTCCAGACGGTCGAGTTATTGTGCGACGAGACGAATATACCCTTCAAGTTCTTCGGAGAAAAAGTTATGGTAGCTAGGGTGATGAGGTTGTCCCCATGTTCTCACTGCGTATTGCATGAGTAAATACATACGTCTTTGTTTAAGTGGGAGAAAGCCCGATTCACAACACAGGGATATCGATGGACTAGTACGAAAGGCTCCGGTGGCTAGCCTAAGCCTTATGTTCTGAATCGGTTCCAACTTTTGCAAAACAGATTTCCGTGCAGAAGCGTATATAAAACAGCCGTAATCGAGTTTTGATAAAACTGTTGCACGGTATATACTAATTAGAGTGTCTCTGTCGCTTCCCCAGTTGATATTTGCAAGGCACCGCATAATATTAAGTGATTGCTGATATCTAGCGCGTAAATCGGTAATATGCTCTCTCCAATTAAGCTTGGAATCAAAGGTAAGTCCGAGGTATCTGATGGAATCTACAAACTGAATAGGCGACCCATTTAAATTAATAACCGGATTCTCGTGGCATGATCGCAGTCGACAAAAGTGAATGCATGCCGTTTTTTGCACTGAGAATTTAAATCCTATGTTACTGGCTGCGTTATAAAGTCGATCTATTGCAGTTTGTAGTTCTGTAGATATATCTTCCATTGACGAAGCAGACTTGTAAAGACACAAATCGTCAACGTACAACATTTTACTTACGGTCTCCCCATCGATTGCTTCTAACAGGTTATTGACGGCAATAATAAACAATGTTACGCTTAATGTTGATCCCTGAGGAATACCATTCTTTAGAGCGACTGGAGATGATGTTACATTGCCCATTCTGACATGTATTTTCCGCTCCGATAAAAAAACTCTCTATTAGTAAACCCATTTCTCCTTTGATCCCCCAATTATGCAACGTTTTTAAAATGTTGTGACGCCATGTCATATCGTATGCTTTTTCTATGTCGAAAAAGACAGCGACTGTATGTTGGCGTAACGCAAAGCTGTTTTGTATGGCATTATCCAGTGACACTAAGTTGTCAACTGTTGATCTGTTGCGTCTAAATCCGTGTTGGTATGGAGATAACAAGTTATGGCTTTCTATATACCATACCAACCGATAATTGATCATCTTTTCGAAGAGTTTACCAATGCAACAAGTAAGAGAGATGGGTCTATAGCTCGTCGGTTGATCTGGATTTTTCCCAGGCTTTAAGATTGGAACTGCTATAGCATTTTTCCATTGCTTTGGATATTCACCAGCCTGCCAGATTTTGTTATAGAGCTTAAGTAGAGAGTTTTTGCTAGAAGATGGGAGGTGCTTCAACAAAGAATACGGTATTCCGTCAGGGCCGGGAGCTGAATCGGAGCATGACGCAAGGGCATATTCTAGTTCTGATATTTTAAAGTTCTGGTTGTAAGCATAGTCAGAGTCTGTAGTAAAGTCTAGATTTAACTCTGTGTCAGCAATGTAGCGTTGAAATTCTAAACTATAGTTATCGGAGCTACTGACCTTTTTGAAGTGCTCCGCCATAACTTCAACCATGACTGCAGGATCTGACACCGTCCTACCGTCTATACAAAGGTGCGACGGCAGATTGTTAACTTGTTTACCAGAGATCTTTCTTATCTTCCTCCAGATCTCACTAGGTGGTACAGCTGGAGTAAGAGACGAAACATACCCTTGCCAGCTCTTGCGTTTTGACATTTGAATAGCTCGTCTTGCTTCAGCTCAAAGACGTTTAGTCCAGTCAAACTAAACATTTAACTTGGAAAATGGAAGTACATGGGATTTTTTTCTTCCAGCATGTAGGGGGGTCTAGAAAAGCTTAACTTGAAGTTTTCGACCTCAAATTCATATGAGCTTTTACCGCCATCTTGAAAAGAAGAGATGAAGTGTTGTTTTCAAATTATCTCTGTAACAGTAGGTCCGACAAAAAATTTCTATAAAGCATTTTTTTTCGGCAATACGATTGTCTACAACTTTTATTTGAAACTTTTTCGCGTAATATAAAAAATGAAAAAGTTCAAACTTTCATCAAGTTTCAAGTTCTCTTCTTTTCAAAATGGCGGAAAAAGCTCATATGAATTTGAGGTCGAAAACTTCAAGTTAAGCTTTTCTAGACCCCCCCTACATGCTGGAAGAAAAAAATCGCATGTACTTCCATTTTCTAAGTTAAGCCCGTTTTTCGTACAGTTTGACTGGACTAGTTTAAAAGCTACACAGTTCTCAGTCGTTGGATTTCTTTTAAAACGGTTGAATGCCTGTTTTTTCTCCTGACTGTTTCCAATCTCATCACTCCACCATGGAACAACCCGTTTTGGTAAATGTCCCGATGACTTCGGGATGCTGATTGCAGCTGCATCTAAAATGGCTGTGGTAAAGTTGTCAACACATTCTGATGTATTATTTGAAAAACGTACATCAGGTATGGCTGCTTCGTATTTTTCCCAATTAGCTTTGTCTACAATCCAACGTGGTGGAAGTGATGAGATTTTTGAACCCCGAGGGAACGACATACATATAGGTATGTGGTCTGAGAAGATTTCCTCTTCCATAGTATCCCATTCTACTTGCGGGGCTAGAGGTGGAGAGCAAACTGAAATGTCCAGATGTGAAAACGAGTTAGACCTGGCATTTATGAACGTAGCCTTCATGGTGTTTAACTAATTCATTATCCGAAATAACATCTTCCATAATTCTACCATTCAAATCCGTAGTTTCAGATCCCCATATCTGATTGTGAGAATTAAAATCTCCCACAAATAGTCATTTTGAAAGTGGTGTTTTAAAAATTATTTCTTTGGCCTTTTTCGTTGCAAAGTTGAATGGTGGGAGTTTGCTTTGCCAGTCGTTAATTGACACGGAAACATCGGTGTGACTACAGGAGCGGAGAAAGTGCGTGTATTTGTTGTTGTAAAATGTAAATTGTAACGCGGCGCCTTATAAAACGCGGGGCCGTCAAAAGCGCGGGGCCGGGTTCCCGGGAACGCGCTGAACCCGCCTCGCGCCGGCCCTGATATTAATTACTACTACTGAATAAAACCACGAAAACATTAACACATTAAAAAATGATGGTCTAAAATGGCGAAGATTTATTAGTTATATGAACAAAACAACAATAACAACTAAAGCGAATATTTTAACTGTGATACAACTAATTTATTAATGGTATCCCCGTCAAACAGTATTTGAGTTTATCTTTTTGGACGGAAATCTAACTTCTGTAAATGTCTGTACAGAATGGAATATGATGCAAGTGGATGCTACAACTTTTAAGCTTTCCAACCAGCTAGAAATTAAGAATATATTAAGTAGGTAATTGAAGATTATCCTACAAATCGTATTTGTACTGCATTTGCAAAATTTCCAGCGGCCACATCGGTATCTTTAAAACCTGAAGTGAATACTGTCTCTCTTCCTTTTAGTATTTGCATGCGAATGTGCGGTAGTATTATCTTTTAAAGTATATCGAGGTTCTCTCTTTCAATCCTTCCACAATCTCCAATTATTTTAGGCTTTTCTTTAACATATCCAGTATTATTTGATGATTGTGTTTGGCAATTAGATGGCATGTTTCCTTTATTGACTTTTAATAAAAGTTTTAATTTTTTGTATTAATTGCAACTACATTATATCTTCATTTAATCTTTTACGTTTCTTATTAACTGTAAGTGTAACTATATTAGAAACGTTAAATAACGTAGGAATTGCGTTTCATTTTAATATTTGCCATTCATCTTTCTTTTTGTTTCAAATTACGTTTCTTCAAAATGGAACTAGGGGAAATGTAAAACGGTAATAAAGGTGTGTAATCTAAAAACTAACCTTTCTCTATGCTTAAATAATTTATATTATTTCTATATGTAATTTTATTAAGACTCAAACTTGCTTACTTTACATAATCTTGAGTATTCAGTAATTCCCAATTCTGACTTCTACGCATATCTAACAAATTTGTCTTACTTTCCTATCTTTTGGAAAAAGAAACAAACGTGCACCATTCTGGGAATTGCTAGAACGATTTGGTGCGCTACAACCAGTCATTTTTGGGGAAAAGACTTCAGCATTTCACTTATGTCAGAAACTGACAGATCGAACTTGGGCTCAAATATGGCCGTCTAAACTTTGATGAGATGACCTATGTATATGTACTATAGTAAAAATCAAATAAGAATAAAGTAGATGTCGCTTCGATCCAAGTTACATTTACTACTTTACATTTACATTTTATATTGTTTATTAGTGTTCAAAATATTTACTGAAGAATATATACAATTTATTTCTGTATTTTTGTACAAGATGCCAGTGTATCTTATGAACAATTTATAAACAAAACTAATAAATAATGCACACTATCATAACACTGTAATGACACTATCATTCGAAAACCTTAAAAAATATTTTATATTGGCATAATATCAATATCTCTATGTTCGTCTGATTCGTTGGGTTGGAACTTTCCGATCCTAAACTTATAGTTTTTCCATAATATCCTCTACCATTTCGTCTAAATCCTACCTTCGATTTTCTTCATTACCTATGTGGTAGGTATATGCAATCTTTCCATCGTTTTGCAGTAACGGTAGGAATTCTTTGATAAGAAGCTTTTTCACGTCAGCAAGTGAACAGGTTGTAGTATACATTATTAGCAGCTATGTAGTAATACATGTTTCACTTCTATCAATTACCCATATCAACTCGATTGAATTTAAATTACAAATATAAGGGGGCAATCCTAATATGGTTCTTCCACTACTTTCCACCATTTCATCGATTTTGACCACGATGAATTACTTTTCCTCTTGGATTTTTGAAGAATTGTTGTTCAGCCATAGTTAAAATTAGCTACTAAAATATTATTACGTTTATTTAAACTAAGCTAGATTTGTTACATAAATCATCCTACCTTCGCAGTAAGAATAGAGCTGGTAAGTTCTAAAAGGACTATTGTTGTAATAAAAGCAATGAAAATTACTGACTTGAGAAAAACTCGAACTAAACCACAACCTCAAAAATTGTCAGCATTAATAACTTAGACATAGATGCAACGTTGCCGGATTTTAGGTATGAATTTCCGATCTTCCTATTCATTTAAAACTCTGTAGATTAATGAATGAGCATTTTGTTACGTTAATTATGAATTTACATTAATTATAGCTTCTCTTTACACACACAATAAATTATATTTTCGTAGTTGATCGAACGTAAGCCATAATGTCCATTGTACAACTGAAACGGCGCTTTTCACATAATTTATGCACAAATTTACTTTTTTAAGTTGTGTGAACGTGCCTCGTATTTTAGTCAATCAACGCAAAGGGCAAGCTTGCCCTATACCTTCCTTCGCTTTATTCTTAGCTGAATTATACTATAGGTATACATACACATGAATGGACCTTGTGTCAGACCCTAGATAAAACCACGGCCTACTAGATTCATATAGAAGCTTATATGAATCTAGTAGGCCGTGGATAAAACTATATTATACATCTTGTTTATTGTTTCCAGCCTTACTTTGTGGAACTCCATAATCATGAAATAAATAAAGATTAGTAAAAGTTTCACAGTTTTATTAAAATATAACCTGACAATATTGTTTCGACAGCTATGCTGTCATTATCTAAGGTAATATAATTATAAACAAACACGTCGCTAAGGTAGATACAAAAATAGGTAACTAGATAAAATAATAAAAATAATCAGAATTAAATATCTAATACTTCCAGTAACGGAGAATTACTGAGCTCAAGTTGTTCATTCATTAAAGGTACCCTGAGTTTGTGTTTGTATATCTCAAAGGCTTCTACAATGTCTAATTTGCGTTTGTTATTACAAAAATGTAGGAATTTAATATTATTTTGAGGAGTCATTGTGTCATTTTGTTCTAAAAGGTGTTTGGCGTAATTAGATTTTTCAGGATGTTTATTTTTGTAATGACGTAGGTGTTCTTTATATCTTATGTCAAAGTTTCGAAGTGTTTGGCCAATATACAGTGTGTTTTTTGTAAACGATAATATAGGAAATCCAATGGAATTTTATCATTTTCCTCATAAGTTTGTACCCTTGCAAATGTAAGTAGAAATTTCGGTATCAATCGAAAGAAGAATTCATTTTACGTCAAAAAAATATTAAACTTTATGAAAAAAACCAAAATCGATTTAGAAAAAGACTTAAAAAGCTTATTGATTTACTGCTTTTGGTAATAAGTTATTAAAAAAAGCTGGAAGCTGAACGCCGATTGGTGTAGCGTTTAACGCTTCAGATTCCTAATCAAGAATCGCGAGTTCAAACCCCATTATCGTATACTTTTTTTTAAATTGTATTGCTTACTAATTATTATTTTTAGAACTTTATTACGATTATTAATTTTTTTTATTGTTAGATATTTTTGCTACGGGGGTTTACCGTTATTTTTTGTACAATTTTAACTACCCATCAAAAAGGCAAATGAAAAAAGGGCATAAAACTAATAATCGTTGTAATAAAGTACTAAAAATAATAATTAGTAAGCAATACAATTAAAAAAAAAGTATACGATGATGGGGTTTGAACTCGCGATTCTAGATTAGGAATCTGAAGCGTTAACCGCTACACCAATCGGCGTTCAGCTTCCAGCTTTTTTTTAATAGCTTATTACAAAAAGCAATAAATCCATAAGCTTTTTAAGTCTTTTTCTAAATCGATTTTGGTTTTCTTCATAAAGTTTAATATTTGTTTGACGTAAAATGAATTCTTCTTTCGATTGATACCAAAATTTCTAGTTACATTTACAAGGGTACAAACTTACCAGGAAAATGATAAAATTCCATTGGATTATCGTTTACAAAAAACACACTGTATACTGAACTACAAAAAGAACAATTTAAACGGTAAATGCCCGATTTCATGATATCATGTGTTCTGTCTTTAGCATTAAATAAAAATGAAAAAGTGTTAGTGTTGGTTTTAAATGTTATTTTATAATTGTTGGTTTTTCTTAGTATATGTGCAATCTTTTCTGATATTTTGCCAAAATATGTTATAGATATGTAATTTGTGTCTTCTGTTTGATTATCAATGGGATATATTCCTTTGATAGCTAACCTATAATCTTTTTGTTTAATTAAAGTGTCAATCATGTTCGGATTGTAATGATTTGTTAGAGCTAGTTGTTTAATGATTGATATCTCTTTGCTAACATCTGGTTTTGTTAGTGGAATAGTTAAAGCTCTGTGTACTAATGATCTGTAGGCTGCTATTTTATGTGTTTTATGGTGACAAGATTCATTTGGTATTGTTATGTCTGTTTGTGTTGGTTTTCTGTATATGGAAAATTCAAATAGATTGTGTGCTTTAATATTGATATTTAACTCTAGAAAGTTTATAGCCCTGTTTTGTTCTGTTTCTAGTGTAAAATTTATGTTAGGGTGGATACTATTAATAAGAATTAAAAATTCATTGATAACTCAAAAGAACTGTCAAAACAAGCTAAAATGTCATCAACATAACGAAACCAGAAGATAATGTGTTTAGAGAGGTTTAATTCAAATATTTGATCTTCGAACTTGTCCATAAATATGTTAGCTAATAGAGGACTTAGAGAATTACCCATAGGTAAACCATCTTTTTGTAAATAGATTATGTTATTAAAAGTGAAATAATTTTGACTTATACAAAGGTCAAATAATTGAATTAACTCTAACCTTTTAACTAATTCTATATTACTATTAATCAAGAAACTATCTAATAAAGGAATACATTCTTGTGGGGGTATTCTGGAGAACATGTAACTATCCGATATCTTAGTAAGTGGTCCACGCGGGTAGATGGCGCTGTTTGCAGAATTTTTTTAGGTAAACGATCCAAGTGGTAGTTGTAAAATTGAGTAATGAAAAAATAAAAGGTAATCTGACTTGTTTCCATGGTATTGTAAAAATAATTTCTCATCATTTTTGGCAAACAATTTGCAAATGAATTATTATTGTAGAAAGTATTTAGTCACTTTTAATAATTGAATTGAAATGTACGAAAATAAAAGCTTAAAGAGCCAGCCTTGGTGGATTAGTGGTATGCATGTTTGCTTTATAATCCAAGGGTCGCAGGTTCGATCCCCGGCTAAGCTGGTAATTTTTCATAGCGGAGAAAAATTAAAAACATGCCTTCTTCTCGTATAGGAAGTAAACTGTAGGTCCAGTGTCAATGCGATGTTTGGCACGTTAAAAATCCCTACTGGAGGTGGAATTCCTCCAGACTCGGCTAAATTCTAGTAGGGTCGGTCAAATAATCATAGCTAGCTATAGGATTTCTATGCATTTGCATGTTTTTTCTGCTTATAGCAAACATATGCAGAGTTATATTTCTACATGTTTAAGCCACATATGAATCACATATGTCAATTTGAAAGTATATATAATAATATAATAATAACTACTACAACCCATAACCTAAACCAAGGCTCCAGAAGCTATAAGCTTGTGTGGGAGGGAGGGGGCGATTATTATTATTATGTAGGCCCAATGTGCGGCTGCAGCCGACTTACAGATGGAACAGCGCAAATCCCACATTTGTGTCACAGCTAAGGAAAACTGCAGAAAACCTTAACCAGATCTGCCAGGGCCGGGAGTCGATCGTAGGCCGCTTGGGTGAAAGTCCGGCACGCCAGACATTACACTACCAAGGCTGTTAATGCATAATTTACATACATAATTAAATACACCTAAATATGCATATAAATGCATATTTAGGTTCTTTTATAAATGCATGCATATTTTAGCATTTTTGAACGAGTGTGTATATTTTACCACTCTTTGAGCGTTTTACATGCTTTAATTATGAAATTTCTAATATTTTTTAAATAATTTTAGCATTTTAGACAACCAATCAAGGGCGGCTTACTTCAGTCTAGGGGAAACCCATAATTTAAGCTTATTGTTAAATACTAGGCTTTAAAATATTTTACTGCCTTAACCATCTGTGTACTTGTTGATATTTTCTAAGAAAGAAAAAGTTTCAGCTAAAAAGTAAGTTTAAATACTTACATCCTGCGGTATTGTGATAAATAGGTATTAGGAAATTCCAAAGACCCTTTGACAACATCCTGTTCATAGAAAAATTTGCCTGTACTTTTGTTTACTAATCATGTAATTTTTCAATTAAGACAGTTCAGAAATTGCAAATTGCATTTCAGTTTGAAATTTTAGAGTGTAAAGATGGGTAAAGGAAAACGGTCTGTGTCTGTTACACTTCGAAGTTATGTTAAGGAATTCAGTGTTCTTACAACTGACGATAAGGTGTTGTATTGTACAGTGTGCGACGATAAAGTGACTGCAACGAAACGCTTTCAAGTTACACAACATCTGAACACGGTTCGACATCAAAAGTGTGTTGCCCTGAAATCAAAAAACAAACATTGTTACCGGGGTACCTTAATAATTCGCGCGGTGAGTCCAGCAAATCGATCGAATTTAATAAAAAACTATGTAGTGCATTAGTGGCAGCAGATGTCCCGTTAAGTAAAATTAATCACTCAGCATTTCGTAATTTTCTGGAAGAAATTTCAAAAATGCCAATACCCGACGAGTCTACACTCAGGAAAAATTATTTACCTCGTTTACACGAAGAGACCATAAAATAAATTAGAAAACATGTAGCGAATAACAGCATATGGGTTTCCATTGACGAATCTAATGACACTACTGGAAGGTACGTAGAAACTTCATTTCCTTCGTTTTGTTAGTAAAATTTAACTAATTAAAGACAGCAGAGCAATTTACGGGTTTTATTTTCTATTTTGTTAGTTACATATTTAATCACAACAATATTTTTGCTTGATTAAAATATAATTTTTTTAAATAACTGTTTTGCGCTAATTGCTTGTAACCGACTAATTATGTAGTTCGATAAAATACAAATCAAATTTTTGTTTTCAGATACGTGGCTAACGTTATAATTGGCGTTTTAAATTCGGAAAACAATCCCAAATCCTATCTATTAGCAATGGACGTTTTCAAGAGCACTAATCATTGTTCTGCGACAAAATTGTTTAATGATTCGATGGCTATTTTGTGGCCGGACGGCATACAGCACAACAAAGTACTCCTGATCGACACCGACGCGGCACCGTACATGATCAAGGCTGGAGCAGGCTTACAAGTTGTGTACGGAAAAATGAGCCACTTAACTTGTCTTGCCCATGCAATGCATAGAGTTGCGGAAAAAGTGCGGGAAATATATCCTAACGTAAAGTCTATAATTTCAGATGTAAAAAAAATTGTTTGTAAAGCTTCATATCGTATACAAATATTTAGGGAAACTGCTCAAGAAGTGCCTCTCCCACCTGAGAATGTAATAACAAGGTGGGGTACTTGGCTTTCTGCAGAAGAATATTGTGCAACTTATTTTGATATTATTAAAGCATTTGTAAATAAACTTAATAAACACGATCCACTATGCATACAAAGCGCACAGGATGCTTTTAATACTAAGGAGGTGAGGGCAGAATTATTGTTTGTTTTGACAAATTTTGTGCGTTTAGCTAAAGTAATTCAGAAATTAGAAAGTCAGGGAAATTCATTAGATGAATCTTTTGAGCATGTAAAATTGTTAGGTGTTTCTTTGAATAAAGTAAAAGGGCCAAAGGGTTTGACTATAAAACAAAAATTTAAATCCGTTATAGACAAAAATCCTGGTTTTCACTTAATTAAAAGCATAAACGATGCATTATTTGGACCAGACATTTTAGACGAGCTAAAACATTATTCGCTTGTAGAATTAAACAATTTTAAGTATGCCCCAATTACGTCTTGCGATGTGGAACGCAGTTTCTCAAAATATAAAACAATATTTAGGGATAATAGGCATATGTTTACTTTTGAAAATTTAAAAATGTACGTCATTGTGAACTGTAACGCTCTATGTTTAGAAAATATAATTAATTAAATTATTGCATAGGATGTCTAATTAAAATAATTTCTGTAAATAAAATGTAAATAACGCTAAACAGGTGTTTTTTAATAATGAAAGTGCATATATTTATTAAAAATTTCTAATAAACGCATATTTATTTGCTTTTAAGTGCATATTTCACGTTTTTATAGTGCATAAGTGCATGCATATTTCAGCATTTTTAAGTGCATACAAATCCTATACCTAATCATAGCAATTGGTGCCATGAGGTACGAAGGATGCTCCGCCATCCAGATTTCTCGCCCAAAAATAAATAAATAAATAAATAAATAAAAGCTTAAAGAAAAAATCGTCATACACTATATGGAGAAGTTATCGAATATGTCATATATATTTATGCAAGAAGACGTTTAATGGTCATTAAGAAAGGAAGCCTTTGTAATAATTTCTCTTCCCAGTAAAAATATTAAACGATATTTTTAAGTGTTGATACCCCCAAGCGTAACTGAAGGTGAGTAGAACAAACTATTATAGAAGTTACTGAAGTAAAATGGAGAACTAGAATAACACAAAAATTATTATTTTTCAGCTCAAAAATCAAATTTAAAATTTATACCTGAACCATTAGTAAAGAATGTTTTCTACAGAATAATGCATAAGAATAGTATTTAAAAGTTGTGGATATGCTCAAGATCAGGAATTATAGTATCTATTTCGCAGTAAACTAATTAATTTCTAGCAAATTCAAAATACGATACGATAACACCTAGAATAATTCAAATGCATTTGCATGCATATATTTTGAAAAAAATAACTTAAGGAGGTTAACAGAGAAGTGGTAGATCAAATAACTAATGATATATATGAAAAGCAACCTAGTTAATTTGACATGATTTAAGTCAAACGTTAAATAGATTATAATCATGTAAAAGATTTTTGTTCTGTAGTGGTGTTTGTTGGTGTACTTACTGGAAAATATCACTCTAATTTACTAAATAAATGTTCTTTAAAATAAGTTGTGTTTCTATGATACATTTATGTTACTATCTTATAATTTTAGATGTTCGTAAATGATTGTATTTTTTAACTGTTTTGAATTTTTAGCATATTTTGCAAAAAATAAATAGTTATAATTAACTGTTAAAAAATTACAATCAATTACCACCAATAATATATTATTTTGAAAAAATGTAAATTCCGAAATTTGCGCCATAAATTAGTTAATGGTCCACGTTGATAGTATGACACATTACCATCTATTACATGTTGTTTATCTATGGTAATAAATAGAGACACTGCATCGAGTTACCTAGACCAGATGGTCGATCAGAGTATCGCAAACCGCCGCCATATTGGGGCAAACGAAGCACAAAATTGTTCATTATTTGTTCTATATTGAATTTAATCAAATCCACGCTTACTTTAAAAGGTTTTTCTTATTCTGAAAGATCAAACCTCTAATATGTCAAACACGTAAAACGTGGTTATAATTTGTCCATTATTAAAAATCACCCTTCTCTGCCCCAATATGGCGGCGGTTTTCGGTACTTTGATCGACCAGCTGGCCTAGGTGACTAGATGCAGTGACTCTACTAATAAATATAGCCCCTTTATTTTCAAATAGTAGCGACAACGATTGATCTCGCCGCTGGAGCAAAAGCACCAGACCGATGTTGGTGACATTGAATATTACCAGATTTGACATTACGTCTTACAATAAATCTTAGGCTTAATAATAATGCACAAAAATATTCACAATGTAACATTAATTTATTAATGTTAAACATTCACTTTCTGTACAAACGACTTTATTAATATGATATATACTTTCGTAATTGTAATTTTTGACAAACTTTTTATTGAATTTCCGCAGCACCATGCATGTAGTAATTTTTTCTTTATTATAGTTTGTGCCAGGTTTTCTCCACGATGTCGCTAGTCGCTACTATTTGAAATAAAGGGGCTATAGTAATAAATAGAGATCCTTGATAAATAATTAAGATAAGAGATGAGACATGTTGGACGCCCGTTCTGATTGGTTGGAACCAGAATCCATGGACTTTCTGATTTAACTCGAAAACAAACTGAATTTTTTGTTTAAACTTCAATTTTGACAGTTGTCGCTAATTAGTCAATTTAACCTATGATTTTTAGTGCAGACCAAATTGATGGAATGCAACGTGATAGTAATCGCTTTGTACCCTGGTCAAATAAAACAGTTTCTGCTGCATTACAACTTAGATTTACTTGTGGAGGAAGTGGTTATAACACTTTACTCCAGCTACATTTACCCTTTCCTTCAATTAGCACGTTGGACAGAAGAATGCAAAATCTAAAATTCTAAAGTGGCATTCTGTATGAAATATTCGACTTTCTGAGGATTAAAGTGGATTCAATGAATGAATCGTCGACTGATTCTTCTGATTTAGAAGAACCTATCACACAGAAGAAAAGTAAGTTCGTCATTTCTGACGATTCTGATATGGAAGCTTTTTTGATAAAGACTAATGAAAAAAGTGGCCCCTTACAGGATAATACTAGATGATTAGATTAAATTGACTGCTAGGCAGTCAGCATTTCTGAAATTTGCTGTTAATTTCCATAATCTTAACATGCAATAGGAATAAAGTAGGGTATAACTTTTTGTATTCATTGAAAAAAATAAGTAAATAGTCATTAAAATAATTATTTGACATTATTGTTGTGTTTTAATTCATTATGTACGAATGTGCCCCGTGTATTGTCCGGAGGTGCTCCGCTATGGGGCAAGTTCAGAAAAATGCAACTGCTGAAAAAATATGTTTTCCAAAAAACGTATGTAACTTTATCTTAATTTCTACATGCCATCTCGTACACAAATGAACGTGTTATAAATTGTATATTAGAAAGTTGACAGATCCTATTAAATGAGTATATAATTCATGTGCGAAGATAAATGTCTGAACGTGCACCACTCTCCCCTATTTAGGTTAAATATTTCTTATATTGATTTATGTTAAATGATTATATGCATAATGCTAATGTAGTGGAATAAAGTTTTGGTTATTCTTTTTCTTTCAACATTTGAATAGAATAATAACAAAATATGTCCAGCCGTAAATAGGTAGGCGGCGGCGGTAATACAGATTGCTTTTTACAACTGACGCCATCTAATAGCAGTACAGCACGTTGTCGGTAATACAGATTCCTTTTACAAATGGCGCCATCTATAACAGTACAGTACGTTGTCGGTAATACAGATTTCTGTAATATAGGGCGTGACAACAGGGGAAGGGGTAAAATGGCGGTCGTCCAATCAGAGAACAGTAGACGTGTTTCAAAATGGCCGCCAACCAATCAGACAGTCATAGACGTGTAGCAATACCTACTGATTCATAAAAAATCACGCTATAGTGAGTAATAAAATAAAAACCAAAAGTAATAGTATTTTTCATAATACCTAAGAAAGGAAGTAAATTACATGGCATTCAAATTAATTACTAAAAAAAATTATTATAAGCTTCTTCGTAGGTAGTCCAGCAATTCTGACGACACTATATTTTTTATTATAAAACGATGAAAATGTCTATGCTCCATCGAATCTAGATGATTCCTAATTTAACAGTAACTTTTATCTAGTAATAAGATATCAGCTTAGGGCATTATGAAGTATTTGTACTTTCTACATTGGGGAATTACATACGTAATAAACAGTTGAAAATATTAAATTCTAAAGCCACTCGTCACTCATGCAAAAAATAAAAACAAAACGTTTTATTGGTTTGGTTAGAACGTTTTATTATGTACTGAGTTAGCATGCTTTTCTTAAACTACCCTACTAACCTCCTCCCTTTCCCGAGGAACTCAGTCCACTATATCTTCGACTCATATCTTCTTCAGTCCCTGCACTTACTTCTCCTCCAACACTTACACTGGCTTGTTTTTCAACAACAGACACTTGAACTTTACTTTGTTGCGCACTAGAACTCACTTCACTTTTAAGTGATTTTGATTCACCAGTTGGTGTAGAAGCTTCTGTTGGTGTTTCTGATGGTCTGGATACCTTTTGAACCTCAGTAGAAATTTTCAGTGGTTGTACTGTATCAACAGCTTTGACAGATTCTGTTGCTGTTGCTATTTGCTCATCAGTTGATTGCAATTTCTTGGTTTCGAGTCTACTATCCTTGCTTGTGTTGGGTTTCTGAATTTGGCTAGGTTTTGATTTCTTTTCTTCACTTGTTTCTTCCCCGTCCGTTAATTGTGGTAATTTAGAAGGCTTAGGTTCTTTAAAAGGCTCTACAGGTTCTACAACATGAACTTTGGGTGATTCACTTGCTTTTAGTTTCCTTTCTTCGATTCCCGCTTTTAATGCTGTAGTTAATAACTTTTGTGCTTCAGAAGTTTGCGGTGGCTTAAATGGTTTAATGTCACTTGGTAGTGCTTCGCTTGCTAATGTTGAAGTCGCTTCTGAGACTACTTGGATGTCTTCAGTATGCTCTTCTGAAAAGAAAAACAGACAACATCAATGGCATACTTGTAGTTTCTATTTCTAATTAGAAGGATTTTTCATGTATATATGACTGTGGCGTGAAAAAGATTGAGAGTTGATGGGTAGGTAGTGATAATGCAAATTTAACTTACCTACGTCACTAGCAAACTCTCGAATCTCTTTCAACCACAGTTCCTTGACGTGGTCTCGACGAGCTGTAAGAATCAATGAGTGTCCTCCGACTTTATCAACTAGTTCAAATGAACGATCTTCTGCTTGATCTTTAATTTCTACTTGTGGTAACTATTACAAAATAATATTCACATATACGATCCTAGCATTGCATTTAATTAAAATGTCTCACCCTAATAATATCCTTTAACTGAAATACTGATCTGTCTTCGGATATACGACGTACTTTAGAAATTAATATTCTTGCTTTGAAAAGAAACAGATATCTTTCTTTGGTTGTGTTACCAAAAGTAACCGAAAACCAGTCGTGTGCTATTAAACGTCCAAGTTTATGGATGCTACCACGGTAACCTTCAATACTATTTGTAAACTTATCGTCTTGCGCTCTATGAGGAACACTTAGCATTAACTCCAAGGCCTTTTGGAGATTGGTGCAGTCTTCGCCTAAACACTCACTATATCTTACCAGCTCCTGAAAGTAAAAAACGATTTATATTTATGGGTTTGGAAAAATAAGGTTGAAATTAACAATAAATTGCTATTGGCATGAAATCAAGTTTTTAGGTTTTCAGAACTGATGTTTGTAAACATCAATATTTTTGGTGATTTTAAGACGATACGCTTAATAGTGTATATCTTTATGTCAATCAGGGTTTTATGACAACTGTTTTACGAAAAGAATACATACTTATTGACAAGATTCGTAAAAGTTGTTTGGTTAGGTGACGACCTCAAAAGAAAAAAGGAATACCTCGATGTGATTTTATATGTAATAATATATTTGTTTGTGTTGAACATTCCTCCCCTCTCTTGAGAGGCCGAATGCTTTGATCATAGGGATGGGTCTACTAGAATTTAACCGAATCTACGGTAATTCCACTGCTGAGATCTTACACGTGCCAAACATTGTATTGGCAAGATAGTGCGAAACAGATCGAGAAAAAGATGTTTAATAGATAAATAAAACTATAAAAGAGGAAGAAAGTGAAAGTAAGTCAGTTATAATTAAACCAGAGCTAACATTGCACTATTATTGTAACTCAAGTACAATTATATTTTTACTTAAAGTAAAAATGAGTCGGTTGTGCAAAAATTATAATTTGAATGTTTCGTAATTTAATATACGGCGTGACATTGGATACTAAAACATTCTTCTTCTTCATCGTTCCTTTCATTCCTCTAAGTAGTATAGGGTGTAATGTAAGTCTTACACTTGCAAAAACATACTAATATTAATTCGCGTTCCTGTTAACGTCCGTAGTCGGTAAATCGTTAGATTGTATTTAAAGAATTATTAAAAATATTCAAAAAGTCAAAAAGCTGTAACTGGAAATAGGCATTCTAAGGTATACAAAAAATCTTACACCTTTATGACCTCTAAAAAACATTTTGCCTTTGGTCTCGTGACCTTGCAGCCTTGATTGTCACCTTAAATAACCCCCATATACATGCGCCATACCTGAAATAAACTTAATTCAATTAAGCTTAAATTAATCAATGACCTGCTCGCAAGGGTCAAAGTTTTCATCTGAAGTCAAAGCTGACAACAATTTCAAACCCCTTGAGGTCGAATACATCTATGCTGTATAGGTTATATGCTTGCCAGTGTCAGTAAAAGACAGTCGGCCGGACAGACAAACAGAGATCCCTCGCCAATAGGTTCTTTTAAATTTTACAAATGTATGCCTTTACAACTGTAGAGTGTATGCTAAATTTAGATGACGCTGTCACATACACAAAATGACTTCTCAACAACCTTAAAATGTATTTTAAAGCATCGTTTCTGGAAAGAAACTTAATCGTAAGAAACCTATGAAAACACAGCTTTGGTAGTTGTAATTGTAACGGCTAGTTATCGCGACTTCTGCAAGCGTTAGTCGTGTTATACACATAGACAATAAAAGATTTAGAATGCGCTTGGTTCACTGCGCATTCAAATTTTTATTGGAATGGTGTGCGCGGCCATTTTGATGCCGTCATGCAATGAGTAAGAGTGAGAAACAACCAAAACAAATTATTATTGTTAGCAAACAACAGATGAGGTACTTAACCTAACTTTTACTCCAGTTTAGTAAACAGAACGTACGGTTTTCATGGTGTTTACTAGTTTCGCGAACTCTTTAATATTTTTTCGCTTAGTTCTAGTGTTTATTTAGTATTTGGATAGATAGTTTATATAATAGTGTTTGTGTATACATTTAACTTTGTAAAGGTTAACAATAAAAATAATGCCCAATCGTGTATGTAAACTTGCAGAGATTAGCAATAACTTTTCACAGGTTTGATATCAATAAAACTTATGCATTATTAATATAATAAATAAAGAAATAATTGCAGAATACCACGAGACCAATTCAGTACCTATATGATGATTTTAAAATTAAAAAAAGATGCTTTACCCACGATTATTGTATCATTTGAATCGGAAGTTACATCAGCATCAAATTCCTTATCTGATAATGAACACAGCAAAGGAATTAACAACAATAAAATTCACAAAAGAAGCTGACGATGTATTTTCTATGACAAGACCACATAAAATAAGGTGTTACCAATGATTCACAAGGACCATCAGGTATTTTGAAAAGATGATTAAGTAGTAGCAGCATTTTAGCAGCTTCTAGCCCCAAAGAAAATAAAAAGGTAATTATAATTACATACTTGAAATAATTTTCTAATTCTGACTAAATAACAGCAAAACTGACGTGATGCCAAATTAAATCAAATCGTCAAGCTCACCGTCTATTCCACTAAAAGGAAATGGGTAAAATTTATTAACAGACTTCATAATTAAAGGTAAATAACACAAATAATTTATGTAATGTAAATATATTGAAACATTCCTATTATAGTATAAACCGTGGAATAGTCAAGAAACGATACATGGAAACCAAGCGAAACTAACATTATATTTAAGAAACTGTATGCAGCTTGAAAATCTATTGAACATTTAAAATATATAACATTGAAAATATAAAACTATCATTAGTGATCTACAAGGTTCTAATATTTAAGACACCAGTTGAACAAATTAATATTGTTTAATTATCAATAAAGAATTATTATAAATAATTGCGCATATAATAAACGCATCAATTAAAACAAATTTTGTTAACAATACTTTATTACTTAACTACATATTACATTATTAGTTCATGTTATTTTTCCTATATTATAGTCGCTAATTTTAAAATTCATAACTCTATCAGTCAGTGCTGTGTCACCTAAAACTATATGTTTCTTTTGTATTTTGTTTCGTGTAAATTGCATTTTAATTCTGTTACAAAATAAAACATATTATTATTAATTAATAAAGACAATAGTACAATTTTAAATTATTAGTTTATGTTACTTTCTTGTTTCCCTAATTAACCTAGTACTAATAGTTTTTCTAGGCTTTTAAGAGTTCATTTTAGAAATATCTTACTAAACAATATTGTAACCATATTTTATGCAAGATATGTAACACAGCAATCTCGGCATTGGAAACAAAATAAGCAAAATTTTAATTGCCTTTAGGTTATAATTTTATGGTTGATGATAATTTAGTTAAATTAAATGAAATTTATATTAAAATTATTTTATATCCTTAATTATTTTTTATGTTTAAAATATCATTACAGTTATTAATATTATGGAAAAAAGACTGAAAACTCACTATTGCAATCTTAAAAGTAACATTCAAATTTTGCGCCATAAAGTTATATCAAAATGGCCGCGCCCGTGTTTCCCATATCGCGCATACGGTATACTCATTCTAAATCTTTTATTGTCTATGGTTATACAGCATTAAAAAGACGGCGTGGCGTCTACAGCATATGATAGAATTACCAAAGGTAGTGGCCAAATATATTATGAATAGAAGCACGACTTTCTATCAATATTGTGGGAAACATCTCTAAACAAAGGGGACTGATGTGGAAAAGCAATCTTACGGCCAAAATTAAGTTTGTTTAGAAGCTGCGTAATTTGCGTAAGTTTTAGAATTTCAATCTATATATTTAAAACACAAGGCGTATTTTTGTTCCAGTTCGTTTGAGAGTTCAACTGGGCCGATCTAAGCGATTCTTTTTTTATATTAAAGCTTTCGCTGTGTAGATTAGTCAACACTACTTAATTTTTATATTTTTTTTAATGTTTATATTTTTAATTTGAAAAACTCTAAAATGTTTAATTTGAGACGGACGAATCGGACATTCACTTGGGACGCCCTCTCACTTTCTCCGGTGGTGAGTTTTGTAAGTACTCTCGCTCTCCCGCTTATAAATATAAAAGGGTGATGCAGTTGTCCACTTCCATCATTAATAAGCGGTTAATGTTTAAAAAATTGTTAGGTTGCGTAGACAAAAAAAGTTGAAAATTATGGACAACAGACGAATAAAAATAATAGCTGATGGCAATTGCTTATTCAGAGCAGTTTCATATTGTTTGTATAAAACGCAGGGAATTTCCCAACACTATGTTTATGTCATATTTTCGAATTATGTACTAATAGATGGTTTCAAGAATGTTTTAAAAAAGATCGATTTTTGATTTTATTCTCATCATTTCGTAAGGTAGTATTTCCGTATGTATGTATGTAGAATAAACGGGGAGGGGTAAGCCAGAGAGGAATATAGTCGGAAGAGAGGTGGGTAAGCAGGGAGAGAGGAGTGCTAGGCTTAGAATTTTCAACTGGTTATGGTTGGTTGCGTTTATTTAAATAATCACTCACGAAAATCCGTAGGATTGTAATCTCACATCGAATGTTGTATATAGGGAAATCGTTCAATGCTTCAATGACCGTCATGTCTTGACGAGGTTTCCCTAGTATTTTATAAAGTATAAATGGATAGAAACTGAAATTATTGTATATTGTTTGTGATAATTATTATTTTATTTAAGCGGTTTCATTGCGGCGAATCGTTAACAAAACCCTACAATTTTCAAATATTTACGTTAAACGGTAACATCATACGTGTTGACGGTTGATTCCCTTCGTAACCGTCTTCGGACGCTGCAAGGCGTTAGTTTATAAGAGGACGAATAAAGTAGTAGTCGATTGGAGGTGTTTTTCGCGTTTTCAAATTATAATCTAAAAGTGGAATTGCCAAAATTAAGTTTGTGCTGTAGATTTCTGCTATTTCACCATCCGGTTATAAACATACATATTTTACGATCCA
This sequence comes from Agrypnus murinus, assembly GCA_929113105.1. NCBI lineage: Eukaryota > Metazoa > Arthropoda > Insecta > Coleoptera > Elateridae > Agrypnus > Agrypnus murinus. The sequence continues at coordinate 439,060 of OV816027.1, forward strand.
ACCTGGAAGAAGTCAACATTGCACCGTTGTTTACCAGTTGTCTTAATACGGTTAAGGGTCGGTCTATGTAACCTATATCGGTTACAATTGTTTCTTCAATTGTAATTGTATATGTGGTAATTAGTCGCTTGCTGAAGAGGTGGAAAGATCGGTCTTAAGTACAAAAAACAGTATTAATCAACAAATACAGTTTCCCTCATTAATTCGCCATGCAGACCCATGCAGAATATTACCGTATTACTGTAACATTACTTTCCGTACCTGTTCTCTTTTCTTAAAGGTGTTTGCCGCATCTGAATTTACATATGTAAAAAAGCAGGGCACGTGAAATCAATTCCATATACAGTCAGTTTGATTTAAAACGCCCCACTTTGTAGCAACTTTAGTTTCAGTCAGAAATGGTATAAATTATATATATATATTGTTAAATCGCATAAAATTCTCTATGTTCTGGTTCAGAGTATTTACTAAATTGGCGTGAGCGTGATTACGTCATCGATCTTTTTTTAAATGACATAGGTATTTTTTACTGAAATCGATAGAGTATTGTGTTCTCTTTTCAAGCATAATAAATATTCATACTATTACATAAGAAGATTTTCAAGAAACACGTGAAAAATGATTTACGACTAGTAGGATTTGATTTCTGGTTCTCCAATTAATAAAACAGAAATATCTAGCAAGCTTAGATAAATAACAAGATTTTAATTGTTCCAGTTGCGTATTACAAATTTTTCTCGGGGGGTGGGGGTGTACCTTATAAAAACTCCGAATCAAAATACTTAGATTTTGACAAATTAAATGACATGGACTATTAAAAAAAATCGGAGGAGGCTCCATCCTGTTAGTCCCCCACCCCAAAATATGGCACTGAGGTTTTCTGATGGTCTTTAATTTTTAACAAAACAGTACAAAAATAAATAATAGAATAAATTGAAAAACTTTATTTTAGAATTCCGTTAATAGATAGAGAGCCGCAATAGGAAATTATTGATATGTATTGATGCACTGCATTAGTGGATGGGTCACGTGATATACTTTTTACCACTCGATTCTTTTTTCTAATAACTTCTTGTATCATAAGGGATACCAAACCATGATTGCAAGAAACACTGGAAAGTCACGCGTGGGTGCCCGAAAGACTTTAAACGAGCGTCCTCTACAGGGCGACTGAAATGCAAATTTCTTATGGTCATATTCTTGTTTCTTGTTTTCGATATGATAAAATAAACCAGTGAAATAAAACTTTATCATCTCATGTATCATGAAGGATATCAGATTTAAGCTTTGCCTTGGTCACGAGAGCTACTGTGTAAGTGCTGCTATTTATTTTTGAAGCGTATCTCCTAATATAATAATAGTCAGTCCACCGAAAAATATCCCAAATACTAGAAGACTTAGGAAGCTGAGATTTTACAAGCAGGTGGGCCTTGCCCCAAAGGAGTGCATGAGTATATTTTTAATCCTAAAAACCCGGGGGGTCGCAGGGGGAGCATTTCTTAAAAAATCATTATGGCTATATATTTCTTGAATGGCGTAAGCTGCAAACTTCAAATTTTCACAGATTATACTTGAAGCAATTCTGAATATAAAAAATACAGAAATTACCGGTATTTCATCCAGGGACGAAGTAAGGCAACATTCCAAGGGAAGAAGAGTTTTCCGCAAAAATAACTATTATAAAAATCTCAATTGTGAGTATTCTGTAAGAGATACGTATATGCTATCCGGACTTTTTTGTAGATCTTTTTGAGAGCTACAATTCGTTCGCTTATAGTTAGGCTTTATCTGTTACCATTTTTGCAGCGTAATGCGTTTTGTCTCTGTTAGAGTCAATTTTCTTAAGTATGTATTTCATACTTTGATCATTACTGGACTCTTGAAAAATCCTCTGAATAATCTCTATATATAGAAACCTTTGTTAAGGAATAAGCTATCAAATGTTGAAAACGGCATCAAAAGCTATTCAGTAGTTCTCGAGATTCACCGGTTTTGACAAAAACTGGGCTTACAAAAACTACAAAGTTAATGGGGACACACACTGACTGCCAGCGACTGGCGCGTTTTAAGCCTGCGCTTGTAGTTTATCAATAATAAACTATACATAGGTATACATATAATTAAAATAACTATATTATGTATTCTCTTTAAACACGCCTACCATTCGTTTATTTTGAAAAAAAAGCCAGCTTATGTGTTTTTATAGCATTTATTTGAGCAAAAAAACTGTGGCACTTATTAGTAATTACGAAGAAAGGCGTCATTTAATGTAATCAAACGTGATTATATTAAATGATAGTTACATGTTATGATCCGACTGACTTTATAGAAACTCCACTGTAGTAGCACATCCTGAGCTACGGGGTCCAAAAAATTAACTTTTATAAGTAGAGCCGTTTTCTTACTTCGTGGATAGCTGACATGATCAGAAGGGGACCGTTGATTTTTCAACGGGTATTATGCTAGTATCTTATATTAATATGATCGTTTTTACAGAACATGAATGTCCATTATCAAATTGATGTTGAATTGTGAATATTTTTGTCAATGGTTATTATTAAACCTAAGATTTATTGTAAGACGGAATGTCAAATCTGATAACATTCAGTGTTGCCAATATCGTTCTGGTGCTTTTGCTCCAGCGGCGAGATCAATCGTTGTCGCTACTATTTGAAAATAAAGGGGCTTAGTCCAGTCAAATTAGAAAAAATAGCGGAAAGTTGAGGGAAGTCCGTGGATTTTTGCATTGGGCTTCCTGGAGGGCTGTTAAATAACCCCCTAAAAGTCACCGTCTGTAGGTGGGGAGCTCGAAGAGATAATCAGCGTAAACCACGCCCCCTAACGATTTTTGTCGTTTTTCTCGGAAACTATTAGGTTTATCGAGATGAAGGAGGTTAGGTAAATTAAAGTTTATTTAAATTTCTACCAGAAATGTCCGAATGTTTTTTCGTACCTGGCCTTCTTTTTGTGTTATCGAAGAAAGAATATATGTCATACATAAATGAGCAATTTGCTCCAGTAGATTTGCTCAAGAAACTTTCGGACGTAAGTTTTGTGATCTCATATTCGTCATGAAATAATTAGATAAGAAAAAAATTGTTGAGAGCCGTACGCGATCGTAGTCCAGTCGTATTTTACCTTAGCATCTCTTCGGCAAAATCCAGCAGGCGATATTATCGTTATCCTAAGTGCCAGCCGGATGAAAGTTTCGTATTGGCAAATTAATTCTTACGAGATTACACAGTGCTAGTCAATTTTTGTATCCAACCCAATACGTACAAGGTGTTTCGCTTTTTTAGAAATCCTTCTAATTTCCTTTATTTCTAAGATCTTGGTATTGTCCACATTTACAATTTAATATTGATACAGTACGTTGCATGCATGCTAAATATGGAGCAAAATCTTTATAATTATCTGTTAACAGACGTTTTAAGATACAAAACATTCTGCGTTAGTATCTTGGTTGCTAGTTTACAACAAAATTGCACCTACATAAATATGTCTAAGGATTTCTAAAAAAGCGAAACACCCTGTACGTATTGGATTGGATACAAAAATTGACTAGCACAGTGTACTCTCCTAAAAATTAATTTGCCAATACGAAACTTTCATCCGACTGGCACCAAGGATAACTATAATATCGCCTGATGGATTTTGCAGAAGAGATGCTAAGGTAAAATACGACTGGACCACGATCGCGTTCGGCTCTGAACGAATGTTTCTTACCTATTTCATGACGAATATGAGACCACAGAAAGTTACGCCCGAAAGTTACTTGAACAAATTTACTGAAGCAAATTACTCATTTATGTATGACATATCTTCTTTCTTCGATAACACAAAAAGAAGGCGAGGTACGAAAAAACATTCGGACATTTCTGATAGGGATTTAAATAAACTTTAATTTACCTAACCTTCTTCATCTCGATAAACCTAATAGTTTCCGAGAAAAACAACAAAAACCGTTAGGGGGCGTGGTTTACCCTCATTATCTCATCGAGCTCACCACCTACAGACGGTAACTTTTAGGGTTTTATTTAACAGTCCTCCAGGAAGGCCTATACAAAAATTCACACTTTCCTCAACTTTCCGCTATTAATGAAAATTTGTTCTAAATTGACTGGACTATACTCTAACAAACAAATGAAGGATCTAGAACGTCGAAATCACGAGGGCTAACTTGCATACCGTATCGCGAATCACGCTGGCAACGTACGTAACTGACAGTTTTAACAGCTTATATAATATCAGTGTTGCTTAAAATCTGATCTTAGATTTTATGTGTTTACCAGGTGGTGATCACGCGCCGACCTAGATCCTTCATTTGTTTGTTAGAGTATAGCTATAAGATTAAGGTATAGCCTATTTACTTGGATTCAGAGTGGGCATTGCGTTTAATTCTTTTGACAATGTACAAAGTTTTAGTTACAAAATATCATGTGTTCAACAATTATTTCAGTCGTGAGCGGCGTGGATTATAATAGTATATTAACGAATGAATTTTATAAGGCAAGATTAATTGCACAAGTCCAAATTTAGAAAACGAGCCTCATTCAGCGAGTTTTCTAAAGGACGAGTGCAATAATGACTTATGAAGTCTCTTATGCCATTTTTTCTATTTTGCGTCTTTTATTCACTTTTTCTTTAACAGTAGTTGACAACACTGATGTGACATTTGAAAATTAAAACTTTTAAGGTAAGTACTCACAGCAGCGGATCCGCAGGCGGATGTCATCCGATTGGTCGATTTGAGTCAAATCGACTCAAACCGACCAATCGTATGACATCCGCCTGCGGACCGCTGCTGTGAGTACTTACCTTTAGAGTGAAGTTTTTGCCAATTTTCTGTTTTTTTTCATTTTTTTCTCAATGCTACCAACTTTGAAAAAGTTAGGCTATTAAAGCACTCAAATGAGCTATAAACGCAATGGGTGCGTCCAACACACCGCTGGAAATACAGCGATGCAGTAGCCGTTTCACAGCCGTCTTATATTTAAAAACACTACTGAAGTAATAAAATAGTTTAATAATAGTTTAATAAATAGTTAATAGATATTAAGTTCCACCATAATGTTAATGTACCCTGACGAAGACCCAAAATGGGTCGAAATATAGGTTTTGAAATAAACTAATACCGATTTCAATTGTATACCAAAAGTTAAAAACATAAAATAGTTTGAAATGCATCATCGCTTAATACATATAAAACGCTTGAAGTGCTGACAAGTAACAGTAGACGACTGATTTATTGAATGTCAATAATTAAAATGTCAGAACATCAAGTTTGATAGTAGATAAGAGATATAATAAAGATATAATAGCCTATTTACTTGGATTCAGAGTGGGCATTGCGTTTAATTCTTTTGACAATGTACAAAGTTTTAGTTACAAAATATCATGTGTTCAACAATTATTTCAGTCGTGAGCGGCGTGGATTATAATAGTATATTAACGAATGAATTTTATAAGGCAAGATTAATTGCACAAGTCCAAATTTAGAAAACGAGCCTCATTCAGCGAGTTTTCTAAAGGACGAGTGCAATAATGACTTATGAAGTCTCTTATGCCATTTTTTCTATTTTGCGTCTTTTATTCACTTTTTCTTTAACAGTAGTTGACAACACTGATGTGACATTTGAAAATTAAAACTTTTAAGGTAAGTACTCACAGCAGCGGATCCGCAGGCGGATGTCATCCGATTGGTCGATTTGAGTCAAATCGACTCAAACCGACCAATCGTATGACATCCGCCTGCGGACCGCTGCTGTGAGTACTTACCTTTAGAGTGAAGTTTTTGCCAATTTTCTGTTTTTTTTCATTTTTTTCTCAATGCTACCAACTTTGAAAAAGTTAGGCTATTAAAGCACTCAAATGAGCTATAAACGCAATGGGTGCGTCCAACACACCGCTGGAAATACAGCGATGCAGTAGCCGTTTCACAGCCGTCTTATATTTAAAAACACTACTGAAGTAATAAAATAGTTTAATAATAGTTTAATAAATAGTTAATAGATATTAAGTTCCACCATAATGTTAATGTACCCTGACGAAGACCCAAAATGGGTCGAAATATAGGTTTTGAAATAAACTAATACCGATTTCAATTGTATACCAAAAGTTAAAAACATAAAATAGTTTGAAATGCATCATCGCTTAATACATATAAAACGCTTGAAGTGCTGACAAGTAACAGTAGACGACTGATTTATTGAATGTCAATAATTAAAATGTCAGAACATCAAGTTTGATAGTAGATAAGAGATATAATAAAAAACTAAAAATTTTGAACGGTGGTTTTCAAATCTAAGATGGCTGTGGAAGCTGCTGCAGCGCTGCATTTCTAGCGGTGTGTTCGACGCACCCATTGTTTTGGGTATTATAGACGCAAAATAAAAAACAGCTATTTATGTAACAAGTACATAATGTAGGACTTTATAGACAAGCCCAGTTTATGGCCGAGCGAGCAAAGCGAGCAAGGCCCTATAAAAAGGGCGAGTCTGTAAGGTCCGATTATGTAAGAGTTGCATACAAAGCTTTATGTTCGATTCCTAAAATTGGCTAAATATCAAAAAAAATCAGTTTATAAATTTTACATCTATTCTTGACAGAAGAAAATTTGACATGTAATATACAGTTGTCACACTTGATTTTACTACTATATACTTTATTTTACTACTACCACTTTATTTTACGCGTACAATAATAAACCAGTTCACTGCCGCAAAATAATACAATAAACAGTACTTTATAATGCAATCGGACATAAAATGATTGTTAAAGAAGCTGTTTAATGTTTCTGAAGTTTAGATTAATGTTGAAATGCAACATAAAAATAAGGAAAATTGCTATTGCGTTACTAGTGAATGATATCGTAATTACAAAGGATTGTCTATATTTTTATATTTTATGTAGTGCTAGAGAAATTCCTCAAAATATGACGGTCAAAAGGATAATTTATTGAAGGATTTCTTTATATAATAATAGTAATAATAATAATAATAATAATTGTCTTTATTTCCTAAAATATTTAATTATAGAAACAAATTGGTATTTTATTTAAGAGAAGCAAAGTTCAGTTTCACATAATTAACAGAAGCTACTCTGCCACTTAACCTCAATATTATATTTAAAAAATATACAAACTGAAGCGCATATTAAAAACTAGTTTTTATTATTTTCATAGTTGAGCACATCCCATGAACGACTAAGCGTTTTATAACGTTTGTTGTTTTTGCATCATTTCTATAATCATGGTCTTTCTGGATTTTGTGGTAGCCATAGAGCTTTATATGTGTCTGATATCTGATTTAAGTAAGAAGCAATCGTGTAGGAGAATGATATCTTGAACATGGTGGTTCGGTGGGGTATAGTTATTGTTCCTTTAAATCGATGATTGAGATAGTGTACATCAGTTCAAAAAATTTTCTGAGATACATATTGTGGACTTTTGGTAGCTAAGATTTTATGATATAAGGTAATGGCATGTATACGTCGTCTGTTAATTATATAGAATCATTTTGCTTCTTCTAATCTGCCTGATACGCGATGCACCGTTCTGGGTATACCACAGAGCATAGATTAATCGCAAACATGCATTTTGAATTCGCTGAATTCTGCAGATCTCAGATTGATAAAACTAAAGCATCGCACAGAGTTTTTTTAATATGAGAATCTAAGAGATCTCTGTTCTGATAAATTAGACGAAGGTTAAAGATTCCCTTTTTGATTGCCTGGTGAATATAGATTATAAACGTAGCTCTTTATCGAGAATCACACCTAAATTCTTTACTTCAGTGTAAATTTCCACTTTTATGCCGTCTATTTCTATGTCAATATTTTCTTTAACAGAGTCATATATGTAGGAACTGCACACCAGCATTGCGTTGGACTTATTATGATTCAACTTGAGTGAATGATTTGTTGATATTTTTGAAATTTTTCTTCATTAAGCTTTCTGCATGCAGATTCTACGTCAGACATCAAAGGATATATACAGTTGTGTATCATCGGAGTAAAAGTAAAAATTAACATTTTTAAGTTGAGTATGAAAGTTGGATGTATAGATTGCAAATAGGATTGAACTAAGAATAGATCCCTAGGGAACACCATAATCTAGAGAATGAAATTGAGATACATTATTTTGTAGAGTTACTGCTTGCTAACGATTACTTAAAAAACTTTTGAATAATTTTATCTTATCTTCGGAGAGACTGATAAAGTGTAAAATAGATAACAACAGCTCATGATTCACTGTATCAAAAGCTTTAGAGAAATCTGATAAAACCATAACTGTTGCTAGCTTTTGTCACAAGCACCAAGTAAATCGGTTATTTTAAGCAATTCACTCGTGCAGCTGTGTCCTCACTTAAACCGCGATTGTGTCTCAGGCAGTATTCGGTTTTCCTCTATGAAACTACGTAGTTGATGATTTATTATTTTTTCTAGGATTTTTGAGAAAACAGGAAGTATAGAAATTGGGGAATCTCTCAGGATTCTTTACTTTACCTAATGGAATGGCATGCGCTTTTTTCCATAAATGTTTGTGATACAGAAATTTATTACATGAGTATCAATCGGGAGAAGTCGAGGCAAGCACAGATCCACCATCCTTATTGTAATTCCATCGTGACCGCTAGCATTATATTCTATATTTCTAATAATTTTATAGACCTCATCTTCCGATACAGGATGGAAATACAACATTTGATTTGTCTTTACATTGCTATTGTAGAAATTACATAGATTCGTGTTAGAGTTTGAAGGAGGGATAGAATCAATAAAACGGTTGTTAATTTCGTTGACATCCGATAAGTGTTCAGGAACGTCAGTTGAATTTTCTTATTATTAGTCAGAGATTTAAAGTTTTTCCATATAATATTATTTTGCTTAGCGTGTGAGAGTTCAGAAAAATATTGTTTTTTTGCTTTCCGGCATTCCTTGGTTACTTGGTTTTTGAGTTGATTATAGTGCTCGCGATTAATTTGTGTTTTATTAGGTTTATAGATACTGTACGCCTTATCTCGCATTCGCATTAGATATCTGATGTTACCATTTAACCAAGGAGCAGGCGCTTTTGATATTTTACCTTCTTTAATGGGAGCGTGTGTATTAAAGAGTCTAAGAAAGTTTTGATTAAAAAAATGAATCTTGGAGTCAATGTCTGAACATGTGTATATATCATTCCATTCTACAGAATTAAGATCGGCGTTCAAGGAGTTATAATTAAAGTTAGGGAAGCAACGATAAGTTTTGATTATTTGTGCAGGTTTGTGATTAATTATCCTCACGGAGCAGTATATAATTTCATGATCGGAGAGATTAGCACCCACAAGAACGTCTGACTTTAAAACGTTTACGGTTTTAGATGATAGGAATAAATCTAAAGTAGCATCAAGTCTTGTAGGGTCATGAATATATTGGGTAAATTCGAGATTGTCACGTAAAGATAGTAAATCTAAAGTTGCGGGTTCTATTTTATTATAATCAATGTTAAAATCACCTCCCACTAGAATACTTTTTGTATAGGAATTCATTCAAGAATGTAATTTTGAAGATTGCTTAAAAAATCTGAGGATAGGCGTCGATATGGATTATAAACGACTCCTACTATAAGTACCTACTTGATTTATGCAGTAAATGTTTATCCAGAGTAGTTCGTTTGTTATACAACGTGTGTGATTATAATCTTTCGGATTTTTAAGAGTGATGATTTGATAATAAATAAACGCAACTAAACATAACTAGTGGAAAATGCCAAACCTAGCGTTGCCTAGTACCTCCTCACCCAGCTTACCCTCCTTTCTCCCGACATATCACCCTCTCTGACTTACCCCCTCCAGCTTATACCCCTCTCCGACCATAACATTTTACATTGAATTCATATTTCATATGTTTAATATACCAACTTTCTAAACATTACTATTCTACTTTTTCATCAAATATCCGAATCTGAAATGACAATTAAGAAGTTTCGAGAAAACGGACAGACACTCATACCGAATGTTGTTAAAATACTATGACACTCGGCTGAAAATTGTTTGTGATATAATTTGTAAGCAAGCAATTGGTGACGTAGTAAGCAAGAAGTGAGGATGTTTAGTTCCAAGATGTGACGAAGCGAGCGCTGTAAGTGAAGCATCGATAGCGTTTCTCTATATTCAGAGTTGAGACATACAGGGGTTACGTTTTGATTGGTTGGACCCAATTTTCATGGAATATCTGATTTGATTCGAGTTTGATGGGTGTTTGGCGTTTAATAAATTGTTGACATCAGTTGTCATCATGCCTGGGTGCTCAGTCTTTAAATGCAAAAACAGATCCGGACAAGGCTTGTCGTTTCACCGGTTTCCCAAAAATTCAAAATTAAAAGAATCTTGGCTTTTGAATACCAAAATTACACAGGATAATAAAGAGTCCCGCGTATGTAGCACACATTTTACAGATAATCAGTTTTTGAAGAAGGATGGAGTTTCACGAAATAGACTTCGATATGATGCCGTTCCAACATTATTCAATTTTAATTTAGAAGACAACTGTACCGAAATTATACACAATGAGCCAGAAACTTCTTTCTACAGTCCAAACGAACCTAAATTAACTTTTCAAAAATACAAAATTATCATTTCACGACTTAAAAGACAAATTAATGTATTGAGGAAAAATAACAAAATTTTAAGCAAAAGACTTTTGATTGAAAAGAAGAAAAACCGTGTGTTAAAGTCTGTATTTCATGAAGACCAACTAGCAGTCCTTAAACGAAAAAACAGCCGTTTTGTACCATGGTCAAATGAAACAGTCTCCACAGCATTAACCCTCAAGTTCCGCTGCGGAACGAATGGTTATAATCAGCTACTAAAACTAAATTTACCGTATCCTTCCATCCGTACATTAAATAGGAAATTAGAAAATCTTAAATTTGAAAGTGGAATTCTTTACGAAGTTTTTAAATTTTTGGAAATTAAAGCAAAGTGTATGAACAATTTTGAAAAGGAATGTATCTTGACAATGGACGAAATGGACATAAAAGAATGCTTAGATTTCTGCGTGGCTTCAGATAACTTTGTAGGGCATGTTACTCTTCCACAACACACTGGCATTGCTAACCGTGCTTTGGTTCTGATGTTAGCTGGCATCACCAGCAGGTGGAAACAGGTGGTGGCTTATTATTTTACTGGAAACAGTACGGATGGGGCAATTTTGTGCGAAATTGTGAAAAAAGTCATACAATGTTCATATAATATTGGCCTAAAAGTATGTGCAGTTACGACAGATATGGGATCTTGTAATCAAGCTATGTGGAGGAAATTTGGTATCATCGTTGGAAGGCACGTGAAAACTGTAAATTCAATACCTCATTCATCAATACATCAAAATTCAGAACAATTATATTTTTTGGCCGATGCTCCACATTTGTATAAAAATATAAAACAAGCTCTTATTGCAAACAAACTTATTGAAATTCCTGAAAATTTACAAAAAAAAAATTAATTTGCCTACTAATGTTGTTAAAATAGAGCACATTCAAAATTTGGTGGATTTTCAAAATGACATGGAATTGAAATTTGTCCCAAAATTGAAACCTGAACTTCTTGACCCAAATCATTTCAATAAAATGAAAGTTTCCAATTCGTTCAATGTTATTAACCACAATGTTAGTTCAGCTCTACAATTTATAGCGAACGAAGAAAATAACGATAGTTATTTGGCGACTGCATGGTTCCTTGAAAATGTTTTTAAGTGGTTCAAATTAGTAACGTCTCGCACCCCTATTTTGGCTATAAGTAAAATTGATACTGAAAAATATTATGAAACTCTAAATTTTTTGAACATGATAATTGAACTGTTTACTTACATTAAAATTGGTCCACAAAAAAATGGTCAAGCTGCCTGGAAGCCGATTCAGACAGGAGTCATTTTAACAACCACTTCGATTTTGAATCTTCAAGATGAATTTGTAAATAAGAAAGGCCACAAATTTCTTCTCACGGGAAGACTTACACAGGATTGTTTAGAGAACGCTTTTTCTCAGCTAAGACAAAGGCAACCAGTACCATCTCCATTCCAGTTCAAACAAAATTTAAAAATTTTGTGCGTGGCTCAATATTTACATAATACAATTTCGGAAAACAGTTATGATGAGGACGATAGAGAGCAAATTCACGGTTTTTTGAATGTTATAAACACTAATGATTGTTTCAAGAATAAAAATGAATTTGGAATACTTTTGGATGAAAATTGGAATTGTGATAAAATAGAACTTAGCACTAGCGAAGAAAACATTTTATATAATTCTGCTGGTTACATATTTAACAGAATCAAGAAACAACGTGTTTGTGAACAATGTGTTTTAGCTGTTGGTTCTAAAATTATGATTAACAAGAGCTTTACCAAGTTTGTAAGGTTGAAAGAATATAAAGAGCAATGTTTAAACTACGTTAACGAAAAAACCTTTAAGCTTTTTATAATAATGGAGCAAATGTTTGTTAATTTTAAAAAATCATACGAAATTAGGAGCAACAATATCATTAAAAACGTTTCAAAATTTTTGAAAAGAGAAATAAAGAACCATGAAGAAGTGATGAAGATTACATTCCCAAATTGCCACAACATTAAGGAGAAGCTGATAAATTGTTATGTTACGTACAGGCTGAGAATTTTCAGTGCTAAAATGCAACATCAAATTAGAAAAGAAATTAAAGAACAAAGAAGATATGGCAGCAAAAGTGTTGCAATGAGAAACTTAGCTGAAAGAATACAATAAGAGTTTTCTGTAATTTCTATACTTTCCGAAAATCAACTCTGAGTACCTACTTGCGTTCATAAATATTGAAATTGTATATTCGAAGTTCTCTTCTTTCATTTTACTCCGGTAACACGAGAGTTTACGAATGCTCTTACATTAAATTCTAAACTAGTAGAGTCAAATAAATCATTCTTAGATAGAAACCTGTGTTTTATTCCGTCTAAAAGAATTAATAAATAAGTGTAACCCTAACACCGCCCAAGTGTTAACCTTGTTACAAATTACTTTGTCAATTTTGAAGTTTCAAACGACATAAACATTTGAAAGAGAAGTTCATAAAAATCAGGTGGTTTTGATTTTTGGGTCCACATGTCTCAACTCTGAATATAGAGAAACGCTAAGCATCGATAACGAATAACGCTTTTAAAAATATAATAATTAAAAAATCGCAAAACTAAAGAGAGCTGGCAAATCTACAGTGTAAAGACTTTAATTTGGAATTGCGGTCCAGTAGAATTCTCAAACGATGCGAAACAAAAATAATCCTTGTGTTTTAAATAGGTATAAACAATTTTAAATTTATGGTTTTAAAAATCTAAAAACTAAAGAAAATATAAAGTCAAAGCTTAAGAATTAGCTAAAGAACTGTGGCGACCTGCAAGGGTTTGTCTATACATCAGAACAATTCGAATATTAAACCCTCTTCATAGATGATCGAAGGCTCGTGTCCAGGGGATGCCGCCGCCGCCATGCGCTATGGCTATTTCTAGAGTTTGACATTAATTTATTGTAGCGCTTTTAAATAACACACGGGTATAAATTAAGAATGATGATGAGAATAAAATCTAGAATCAATCTCCAATACAATTCGCAATCGTGCGAATCGTGCACTCGACTTTCATCTCGTGAGACAACACTGGCACTCCCGAGCAACATGCTCGATTATTTAACTTATACAATATACTATTATGTGCGACATTAATGTAAATTAGTTCTCTACAATTGATAGTATCAGAAAAGAAAACGACATTACCTAAAGCGTGTACAATGTTAATATTATACATTAATAGTGCACAATTGTGAATATTGTCTAATTAGCAATTAATTGTATTGTATAGTATTGTATACAGATATGTTTTGTGTGCTTCTGTGAATCCATTGTTCAAGTGCAACAGTTGTCTCGTCATAAGCAAATTTACCAGTGGCATAAGAAATTCATAGAAGATACAGAAGTTGCATATGCAAACGGAAAAGCACTGGTCGTTCTCGCACGTCAGATGAAAATGTTGAGAGTATCCGAGATACGTTGACATGGAGCCCTAGGAAATCCATAACACCATAGAACACTCACACTCAAGAACCATATAACCTTCCACTGTCCAGTGATGTGTGAATGTGTTTCTGTCTTTTAAAGTTTGTTTGAAATAAAAGCTTGAAATCTATTTAATCTTTTTGAATAACCCAGTATTTAATGCTTGGTTAAAACAGACTTTTGGAAATTGTTTAAGCTTAATGGTTGGCTGTCACGTGACAAACCACATGAATAAAGGTATAACCATTTTCTGTCAATTGGGTTCCATTATAAATTTGACATAAATACTTCTTTTTCTCTGCATTTACAAACTGCTGGAGAAGCGTTGTCAAAAATACCAAAAGTAAAACTAAAAATAAACAGAGGCCACAATAAACCTTTGGTGACTGCCAAGTCAAACATTAAGTCTAGTTTAACTTTTATATTAGAATCTAAAGAATTCAATTATAACATCTAAAGCAAACAACATTTTGTTTAGAACATTATTTTGCAATGTGTTTCAGAATTAATTTATTATACCTATTAATCTTTGGACAAGTTTCCATTTTCAAAATGATAAACATACCGCCAACAAAGTAATGTGGCCAAAATTGCATTCCTATTTCTAAAATAGCACTAGAGTAACACCATTTAGCAAATCTAAAGAGTTTTTTTAACGTATGAACTGAAAACTAACTTACAATTGTGAACAATTATCTTGATCAGTTTTAAACATTCACAAACCAAACTTCTTGACTGCAAGACAAGGAAAACTTGATGCAAAAACAAAATTCCTCTGGATGTGAGCCAATATTATCTGCTATAAGAGAGGAAACAGTAAAATATATAAAATATCTTTATGAAATACAAACAAGGCTTTGGTCACAGTAGATATTACTTACCCTCTCAGTTAATTTTCTTTATGCTACATATGTTTTTTAGGAACGTATTAAGTAACTTACAAATTTATAACCAACGTACGCTACTGCTAAAACACCAATCCAATATATACAATCAATAGGAGAAGACATCTCTTCTTGCCATTCAGAATCACCAGAAGTAATTTAACCAGGGAAAAGATTGAATTTAACAGTGACACTGTTTAATATATTTGTAAACATAGTAGCCAACCATGGTAAGAAACAACCTACGAGCAAATAGGAAACAACACACCAAGCCAGTAAGCACAATCATCAAAAATCATATTGAATTCACTGGAAATTTATAAAGTTTGACCAAAAATTAAAAGACGTATGTTCCGTATATTTTTTGTCAGAAGTGTGTCAAAATTGACATCGGGAAAAACAGTGAATAAAATAAAAACTTAATAGCACATACCTTTAGAAACGGCTTAAAATTATTGTAATACAAGTCGTACAACGGTCCTGTATAAAAATATAACAACAACTATTATACCGACCCAATAAATCAAACTATTGATGTCTATTTCCATAATTATAGCACAAAAGAAGACCTAAGATTTTGAGGTTAAAGTTAAATATGTGTCACTTATTGATTGTTAATTTGATTTTCATTACTTGAAGTTCAGTTTGCTGTTTCCATGACCTTCTAGATTTGGTAGAACAGATTCTCTTTTCATGTCTCATCACGACAGCGAACTCCTTAGTCATAAAGACTAAATTTATTGTTTCTGTTTGGGTATGACGTTTATTTACGTTCTTAAAGGCGTAAATTGTCAAGTTTTAAGTTTAAATTAAAAAGTTTGTATGAAAATGCATTTACTACTACTATCAGTCACAGCGCAGAGGTCAACTAACTGATCAACTGAAAATTACCATTATAGTCAAACTTTGTTGGAGAAATGAGTCTTAAGGCGGGCGTATAAATACAGATTAACTTTAGACTAGAATCAATATCCTACACAACGATTCTTCTGAAAATCAGTACTAAGGCAACTGAACCAAGTTTAAAGTTAAACCACATTTATACAACCCGCCCTTAAACGTAGATGTCCAAAAAGTGTTTCCATACACCTGAATTATGCAATTTTGTTGGCTTCAGTTTCTGTTCAAAATATACAATATACAAATAAAATTAGATGATTGGATGATGGCATTTTAATATAAAAATATATTTTAATTTACTGTAACAACCCGCCGATAATCATGTATTAATTATCGTACTCAAATATTAGGACACCAGGTATATTTAATTAAATTGGTTAATTTTTATTAAGTCATAAATTACTTTTATAAAATGGATGTATAGCTGACTCGGTGTTTCACAGGAATTATATCTTTTGAACTTTGTTAAACTTCAGACAGGAAACACTAAGCTGCATCAACTTAATTTAATAATATGTGATAATGTCAAATGGACACTTCACACGAAAATACAATAGTTGGGTTATCATAGCAGGAAATGATCTTGCAAGTTTCACTCAGCATTTTGATAAACAAAATAATGTTCAGGTGCAGTTTTGCGAGCTGGCAGAAACTGCTGAAAGGGAGTTTTTGAAACATCAGCTTTTTCGTCGAGCTGTTCGAAAAGCTTGACTTAGAGAGTAGTTCCCGGGTAGATCTTCAACTGAACGGGTTTGGCACTAAATTAGCTCGAACAAAAAGAGCAAACATTCGGGACTCATTTATTTAATTGTGAACTTAAGAATTTTAATAAAGTTTATATCAAAATAATCAAAATTATAAATATTATAAAATCAACGAGAATAATAATATGTATTCTGCAATCGGGCGCTTAACTCAAGAACATATTAATTAAAGTGAAATTAAACAAATTCCAGACGGGACATTGGATTAATTTACTACATACGCAAAGAGTAAGAAACTTGCACCATCGTATCTTGTATCTGTTTTAAAGCTTGAAGCTGTATTGAATAGTAAAATTTACTTTTATGTAAAAGATTCACATTGATGTTATTTGAAATCATCAGGGAGATAATTCAGAGATCTCTCCTTCATTTAGTAGTTACATAAGAACGAAATTAAATGTTTTGATTATAAGATTCATTTCCAGTTTTATTTAATTTTTAATATATTGGTTATTTCTTTAAATCTGTATTATCATTGTGTCTTTACCCCAACATTCCCCAATCAACACAATAGCGGAATGTTATATTACATATAATTTGCATCCTGGTTTACAAGATGCGTTCATTTATTTATATATTTTGTAATGTATTAATTTTTAATATTTCAGATGAAAGGACACTGCAATCTTCACCCATCCCAAAATGTTTTTGGTGTACCAGGTGGCTGTTTCTGGTTATTAGAGTGAAGTAGTTCCCCTGCACGTACTCCAAATCAAGTTTCATTAAATTCTATTTGTAACATCCCTGACACCGCTTCATTTCGCGTTCGCAGATTAACAGTACAGTTAGAGTACAAAAAAACTTTCAAGGGGTAGCGTGAAGGCGGGTACTCACCAAAATTCGTGTTCGGAATTTGTTTGAAACTAGTTACAAACCAGTCGCAAACTTCAGTGGTTAAAACTTGATTACGCTGTACACACCGCCTAGCAAACTGTTGAGAATTTGTATGTGTAGATGTTTAGCACAGTGTTTAGCTTTTTCGGATTTGATCAGGCTAGTTCGTTGTGAACAAATCGTCGCGAATTCAAAATAATAATAATTTACATAGTAAAAATTACAATCAGTAAATAAAATAATTTTCGGGGATAATATAACTAGTGTTATGATTATCATCAGTGATAGCCCGAGTTAAAACCGACGAAAATTGACCGAGTGCGAAGCACGAGTTCAATTTTCTAAAGGTTTTAACGAGTGGTATCATCGTTGATTAATCATAACACGTGTTATATTTGGTGAGAGAATATAATGGACGTTGAAAGAAAATAAACACTGAAACTTTCTGTCACTTTGACAGTAAACAATTTTATTTATTAAAAACAGGTGACAGTCAACATGCGGTGATAGAATTATCATCGATTTGATAGCCTATTCTGCGAGTTTGTTTTTGTACTTTCACCAATGAAATTAATAAAAAATGTACCATGTGACACGTGAATTATATTCTCGGGGATAATATAACTAGTGTTATGATTATCATCGGTGATAGCCCGAGTTAAAACCGACGAAAATTGACCGAGTGCGAAGCACGAGTTCAATTTTCTAAAGGTTTTAACGAGTGGTATCATCGTTGATTAATCATAACACGTGTTATATTTGGTGAGAGAATATAATGAACGTTGACGGAAAATAAATTTTCTCGCCCTCTTAAAAAAGTCAAAAATTTTAAACGATCTGTCAGTTTGACAGTAAATAATTACAGCTACCGGAAAATCAATACAACAATTATTTATTTATTAAAAACAGGTGACAGTCAACATGCGGTGATAGAATTATCATCGATTTGATAGCCTATTCTGCGAGTTTGTTTTTGTACTTTCACCAATGAAATTAATAAAAAATGTACCATGTGACACGTGAATTATATTCTCGGGGATAATATAACTAGTGTTATGATTATCATCGGTGATAGCCCGAGTTAAAACCGACGAAAATTGACCGAGTGCGAAGCACGAGTTCAATTTTCTAAAGGTTTTAACGAGTGATATCATCGTTGATTAATCATAACACGTGTTATATTTGGTGAGAGAATATAATGAACGTTGACAGAAAATAAATTTTCTCGCCCTCTTAAAAAAGTCAAAAATTTTAAACTTTCTGTCACTTTGACAGTAAACAATTTTATTTATTAAAAACAGGTGACAGTCAACATGCGGTGATAGAATTATCATCGATTTGATAGCCTATTCTGCGAGTTTGTTTTTGTACTTTCACCAATGAAATTAATAAAAAATGTACCATGTGACACGTGAATTATATTCTCGTTGTAATAGAATTAAGTTAAAGGTTTATGTAGTTTATGTGCGCATTTTGAGACAGTGAGAACCGCCAAAGGAAATATCTCATTTCAAAACCGGAAACACCTACTCCACCATATTGAGATCACATCTCGGTCGTATGTGTTAGATGATTATGTTCCTTCCTACAGTTTTATATTCAAGGTTAAAGGTATGCAATAAACACTTACAGATATTCTGGCAAAATTGCAAAATACTGTTTTGTTTTGGGATCTGCCCGTTTTAAATTTGCTAATAATCAATTTGCACCTGTAAGTTGTAGTTCTTGAAATAAAGATCTTTGTCACCACCACTTAATTTTTTTGCTCTTAATAGTAAAAACCAATATATGCTTGTTTCTAGCAATATATCATAGTACTGATCCGTTCTTGGTGGCATAATATACGAGATGGCATAATACGAGACTAAATAATGCCGATGCTATATTTGTTAAAAATGCGTACACGTCGGCTATGGTTGCGAACTTGTTCAAAACCCACTCCCTTTGATCTTAGTACCGCTTGGCGAGCGAACTTGAGCAAACACAAACTTGTTCGCGACGTGTACACCAACCGAACAATTTTACAAGTCCGGTTTAAAACAGTTTGTAACAGGTTTGTAACTTTGGTCAGTACCCACCTTTCTGAGGGAACCCTTAATAGAATTTCATGAAACTTGGCATAGAGTAGGTATAGGAGCTGTACTTCATTCAGGCTACAAGAAACAGCCATATGATGACGTGGACCAAGAAAATAAATTTGAAATAAAAGTTTCAAAGTGTCCCTTAACAAAAATAGAAATGTATGAACTATTATGTGCTTGGGCTCGTAACACAAAACGTAAATCAACGCGTAATATGAAAAATTGAATAAAAATGCGTATTACAATGCCCAGTTTTAATACGAGTACAGTTTGCTTAACTCGCCTAGCGGATCATTACGCAAACTGTACTCATATTACAATAACTATCGATCATTGTAACACTTCTTCATATAAGTACTATTGTAGGTCTGTTTCTTTACTAGTAGATATGCAGCAAGAGTTCTGCGGCAAAATCCCATGTTATTTCTTATGGAGGTCCAACGTAGAATTTTTGGTCAATTTCAAGGTCATCCGCGGCCAGACTCGCGATCGCGATCAAGATCTTCCGAAATCCAACCAAGCGCGCGGCAACGTTGCTAACTTCACGTTGTTACATGGCATGAGCCGACTTATTAACTATGGGATTTTATTGATAAAAGTAATTACCTAATGTTCTACCAATAATAATAATTTAAGATAATTGATATAATTTTTATTAATAACGAATTAAAAAATTCATGAATACATTCGAACATAATTCAACATCTATATACCTATTTATAACGGTCAACAGGTAGAAGGACCCGCATTTTTCCCATATATTGCCATTAAAACATAACATTTTAACAAAATTTCGAATAAAACTAATCGCTCCCTCTCTCGATGTACTTCTTATTAAGTATTTAGTTTATATGACAATCCGACCTTACTTAAATGTATAGGTAATTAGATAAAATTAATTACATGTAATAATTTACTCCAACATTAAAAATTTTAAATTCAGCTTTAAACACGTCTTATATCTTCGTTCTATCAATCAAACCTCACCCTCGTCTGCAAACGCAGGTAGAAAAACCCACTTTGAAAGAAGGAATCTTTTTTAATTATTTCTTCCTGCACCTTTCGTATTTTAAAAATATAAGTTAAAAATATAGTAATTACCTAATGTTCTGCCGATAATAATAATTTAAGATAATTGATATAATTTTTATTAATAACGAATTAAAAAATTCATGAATACATTCGAACATAATTCAACATCTACATACCTATAACGGTCAACAGGTAGAAGGACCCGCATTTTTCCCATATACGTATTACCATTAAAACGTAACATTTTAACAAAATTTCGAATAAAATTAATCGCTCCCTCTCTCTATGTACTTCTTATTAAGTATTTAGTTTATATGACAATCCGACCCTACTTAAATGTATAGGTAATTAGTTAAAATTAATTATATATAATAATTTACTCCAACATTAAAATTTTTTAAATTCAGCTTTAAACACGTCTTATATCTTCGTTCTATCAATCAAACCTCACCCTCGTCTGCAAACGCAGGTAGAAAAACCCACTTTGAAAGAAGGAATCTCTTTTTTAATTATTTCTTCCTGCACCTTTCGTATTTTAAAAATATAAGTTAAAAATAAAGTAATTACCTAATGTTCTGCCAATAATAATAATTTAAGATAATCGAAATAACTTTTATTAATAACGAATTAAAAATCCATGAAAACATTCGAACATAATTCAATATTAATATACCTATAACGGTCAATAGTTAGAAGGATCCGCATTTTTCCCATATATTGCCATTAAAACGTAACATTTTATTTTAATTACATAAATCTAATTAATTATATAATACCCATAAATAACATTCTATTAATAATGAATTGAAAATATACACAATTCAAATTTAAAATAACTTTCACGACTGACCAATGATACGATATATGAATACTACGTTTGACAATCAAGCATCGACACGATCGGAGGGCGACCTTCAAACTTTTTATCTACACAATAATCTAGACGATATTTAATTAAAATACTTCAGAATAGTTAGCTACCCTCTTCTATCCCCAGGAGCTTAATAATAATAATATTAACAGATATCTCTCATCATAACACCTCCTCGGTATATACATCGTACATAAACTCGATCTTGCATCTTGTCAAAACTAACAAGATATACTAAAGTTTCTCAGTCGATATGTATCAGGTAGAAAAAAAAGGGTCACATTTGTAGGCAGGTAATAGCTACGGTACTCTTAAAACGCACCAGTCTATCAAATACTATTAAATAATTGCAATATTACATATATCATTTCCACATATCTTTCGTAAAATTCAGGTTATCCACAAAGAAAATTAATTAGTTTGACAACTCTTCACGTTAATAAAGGATAATTTATTATATACTATTACACATTCAACACCAGGTGATCAGTTTGTATCAACGATTTAAAAAGATTTATTAATTTCTAGTTCGAATACGAAAACAACACGTATTATTGTATGTGATATGAGGACCTACAACGGGTCTATTAACGAGATATTATTAACGAGATAAATAGTAATGATAATTAATTTGTAACGCCTAATAAATATGATCGTTTTTAAAGGATAAACTATTTAATAAAGCTATAAATGATAAAAATTATCGAAACAATTCTCAGATAGATAAGCATTTTTGTCTGTCTGAACAAGATATTAGATAGGTCATTAACGCAGATGTTTACCTCACAGGTAGGCGGATATCATAATATTATATCAACCTTTTTACCTCAATACAACAAAGGATGCATACAGATAACCTCTGGACATCACGGTCGCGGGGAAAAGGGACTGAAAGCGATCTATTTTTAAGTAAGTTATTTCTAAGAAAGCAATTCATTTATCCAAATCACACTTTAAGGGTCGTTAATACTCTCGTCTCTATAATACTAGATCTTAAAAATGTAATTTATGCCGGTATTGGTTATTTGCATCTTCATATTATTACAGAGCTTGAGAATAGCTTCTTCTTCTTAAAAAATGGATTACTAATTAATATCCCATTTATATTTACGTAGAAACCACACGTAATATCCATTAAATTTTAACAATACATAGTCGCAGTTTTAATAAAACAAAAAAGAATTATATATAATTTTATCAGCTTTATTAAATCGAGGTGTTGAAAGGTTCAAAAATTTCTATTTACGTAGCATTAGATCGATATGAACATTTGAAGGTATATACGTGTATTTTGAAATATACTAATAACAGATTCTAAACTATTAATATTTACAACAGTAAAATCTCAAATGCAGGAATTTCTCCAAGAAAAGCAAGTAGATATCTTAATATTTGCAACAGTAAAACTCAGATGCTAAATGTCTACAAGAAAAGCAAAAAATAGAAGATATTTTACACTTTTCAGACAAGTTAACGTATTTTTTTATTCTAATAATAATATACATCCCCTGCGATCTAAAATGATATTACCTATATTGTAATCAACAATAATTGGAGATTTAATTCTATAGAGCGAGATAATTGAACATTTCTTAACATTAAGGAGCAATTTATTCATATCAAGTCTTGATACGGCGTTCTGCAAACAGCTTAACCGCTGAGTTTATAAAAGCGCATCCCAGAATTCCTTGTAAACGACCCAAATTTAAGATCAATTCGTTCAATAATTCCTGCCCTACCTGTGTGTTTTAAATGTCTATGTTCTAGATAATTATCATTTGTATAACAATTAAATTTATCAAGTGTTCATATAAAAAAGAAGGTCAGGCAGGCAGGTAATAATTACTAGTCACATATATGCCTGTATATTACCTCTAAATTTTACTTAATCTACATACTTTAACAATACATGCAGTCAGGTTTAGCGTAAATAACAATTAGGGATATCAAGGCCATACTAACTGAACGTTAACATATGCTCTAAAGGTCAACCTTAATTAATTAACCCTCGGGACTATACATCCTTAGGCTAAAAACAGTTTAAAAGCAAAAAATGGCAGAATCCGCCCTGTTAGATGGTCAGACAAGAAAGCAGAGTTATGTTATTAGCTGACAAACATCTTTGAAGCACGCTCTGATTCCACCATCTGTTATCCCGATGACGTTATAGGATGACATTATGAAGTACTCTATACAAAACGCCTCTATACAAAATTAGAGGTGCAAAATTAATCCTATATGGTGAAAGCGCAAATATTCATGGAAATATGGGGTACATGATCCTAATCAGCATGGATTATAATTTATATTATACAAACGGAGAGACAGGAGTAGGTACAATCGGTTAATGTTATGCTCCCTCGTCGTCTTAACAGAGTAATTATACTATGCAGGGGTAAGCACTATCTTTTTCCTTGAGGTTATGTTTTAGTTCGAGTTTAAGCTTAAATAACTTTACTATTGATGGCATATACACCTTTATTTTCATATAGTAGCGACAACGATTGATCTCGCCGCTAGCTCAAAAGCACCAGAACGATGTTGGCAACATTGACGATGACTATCTCTGTAGCCGGCATAGAAGCTTCTGTAGGTCTCGGAAAACTCCTGCTGCTGCTGCCTCTGGTAATACTATGAAATAAAAACGTATCAAGATGATGCAGGAACTCGAAAGGATCATCTACCAGAACGTTTACTGTGAGAGGTAAAGAAATAAAAAACATATATAGAATGTATATCGTTTATTTTATCATCAGTGTTAAAATAGAAGACTAACCTCAAAGTCTGTTATCTGTATAAATCTGGCCTGATTACATTTACGTATTTCCAATGTTTAACGCTTATTAGTAGACCGTTGCGCCTATAGTCTTTCTTATGAGCATTAGTAAGTGAGATTATTTTCATATAGTTGTCGATATCTTCCTCTGTTGAACTAGGAGAGCTTAATCGTTTAATCGTTAGTAAAGTAAACAGACCGGGTGTTCCATTGAAAAGTTTGTTTTTAATTAAAATATCTTTTCTCTGAAACTGTACTCGTGAACAAGCAAATCCCCACTCATCGCTGTCATTATATAGACCGTACCTAGTTTTATCTACGTTTTTGTTTTCTCCGTTAGCTAATAATGCTCTATAATAGTTAGAGAATTCCTGATAAATCTTTAAGTCGGAATCGCATTCTTCTTCTTCTTCTTTTTCATCATCATCATCTTCAACAGATGTAACTGAAGATGCTTCTTCAAGTTTCGGTGAGAGATAAACGGTCCCCGGTCGAGGTTCAGTTTTATCACTGTGAAAGTAGGCTAATTTATTACGTATAGCATTACGAGCGTTTATTATTTCATCATCATTATCATCGAGCCTTATTTTTTTATTTGTGTCACGGGGTTCATTGGTATGCATACGTTTCAGACCCGCGTCTTTAATTATTACATCATTTCTAGGCTTTGTCTTATTATCATTATTATTCACACCTATGGTACAATGGATTGTTTTCAAGTGCCTTTTATAACTACTATTATGTGAAAAAGATTTGAAACATTTAGTACATGGGACTTTGTGTCCACGATGTATATTCATATGGCTTGCATACCCGGAGCGTCGAATGTTCAGACCGCATACATCACACAAGCGTCGTTCGATAACGTCTAATGAATGATCAGGAACAAAGTTCCTGTTTATATAGTCCAGTTACATGTACATACACGCGCAATTTCAAACAGATACACGCACAGACGTACATTATAAGTATATACACGCGCAATTTGAAGTATATACACGCACAGCGTACATAATAAAGCATAAACACGCGCAATTTCAAACAGATACACGCCCAGACGTACATTATAAGTATATACACGCGCAATTTGAAGTACATACACGCACAGACGTACATTATAAGAATATACACGCGCAATTTGCAGTATATACACGCACAGACGTACATAATAAAGCATAAACACGCGCAATTTCCAACAGATACACGCACAGACGTACATAATAAAGCATATACACGCGCAATTTGAAGTATATACACGCACAGACGTACATAATAAAGCATAAATAAAGCGCAATTTCAAACAGATACACGCACAGACGTACATAATAAAGCATATACACGCGCAATTTGAAGTAATATACACGCACAGACGCAATAAGTCGTGGCATATATAATTGCGGAAAGAACGCCTTGCCTACCTAATAAAGTTAAATATTTTCTGGAAAGAAAGGGAGTCCTATAATAATCACCTAAACTAAATAATTTTACAGATTTTTGTTATTTTTAACCCTAATAATTGACATAAATAAATGCAAAATCTTGTTAATAGATATGATTTCTTCAATTTCGCTTTTCCACTGTATGGAACAATTTAAGGGTGTCATAAGGCTGCGCTAGGATCGTCGTGTAGAGGCTCGTTGCGACGGGTGAATAACTAAATACGTAACAATTATTAGGGTTAAAAATAACAAAAATCTGTAAAATTATTTAGTTTAGGTGATTATTATAGGACTCCCTTTCTTTCCAGAAAATATTTAACTTTATTAGGTAGGCAAGGCGTTCTTTCCGCAATTATATATGCCACGACTTATTGCGTCTGTGCGTGTATATTACTTCAAATTGCGCGTGTATATGCTTTATTATGTACGTCTGTGCGTGTATCTGTTTGAAATTGCGCGTTATTTATGCTTTATTATGTACGTCTGTGCGTGTATATACTTCGAATTGCGCGTGTATATTCTTATAATGTACGTTTGTGCGTGTATGTACTTTAAATTGCGCGTGTATATACTTATAATGTACGTCTGTGCGTGTATCTGTTTGAAATTGCGCGTGTTTATGCTTTATTATGTACGCTGTGCGTGTATATACTTCAAATTGCGCGTGTATATACTTATAATGTACGTCTGTGCGTGTATCTGTTTGAAATTGCGCGTGTATGTACATGTAACTGGACTATATAAACAGGAACTTTGTTCCTGATAATTCATTAGACGTTATCGAACGACGCTTGTGTGATGTATGCGGTCTGAACATTCGACGCTCCGGGTATGCAAGCCATATGAATATACATCGTGGACACAAAGTCCCATGTACTAAATGTTTCAAATCTTTTTCACGTAATAGCAGTTATAAAAGGCACTTGAAAACAATCCATTGTACCATAGGTGTGAATAATAATGATAATAAGACAAAGCCTAGAAATGATGTAATAATTAAAGACGCGGGTCTGAAACGTATGCATACCAATGAACCCCGTGACACAAATAAAGAAATAAGGCTCGATGATAATGATGATGAAATAATAAACGCTCGTAATGCTATACGTAATAAATTAGCCTACTTTCACAGTGATAAAACTGAACCTCGACCGGGGACCGTTTATCTCTCACTGAAACTTGAAGAAGCATCTTCAGTTACATGTGTTGAAGATGATGATGATGAAAAAGAAGAAGAAGAAGAATGCGATTCCGACTTAAAGATTTATCAGGAATTCTCTAACTATTATAGAGCATTATTAGCTAACGGAGAAAACAAAAACGTAGATAAAACTAGGTACGGTCTATATAATGACAGCGATGAGTGGGGATTTGCTTGTTCACGAGTACAGTTTCAGAGAAAAGATATTTTAATTAAAAACAAACTTTTCAATGGAACCCGGTCTGTTTACTTTACTAACGGTTAAACGATTAAGCTCTCCTAGTTCAACAGAGGAAGATATCGACAACTATATGAAAATAATCTCACTTACTAATGCTCATAAGAAAGACTATAGGCGCAACGGTCTACTAATAAGCGTTAAACATTGGAAATACGAAAATGTAATCAGGCCAGATTTATACAGATAACAGACTTTGAGGTTAGTCTTCCCAAAAAGTTAAACAAGATGAAACCGGATTGGATACGTCGGAGTACGTCTGATCAACTAGTGGATCTACTCCAATTGTTGTATGCCGCAAAGAAAGCTCATAGCAGCAGTCCCGAAAACGAAAACGAAATAATTTCAGTCATCACAGAGCTTAAAACGAGAAAAATCATAGAATAAGTAAATATTTAATTTGTACTATGTAAGATGATCTTGTTGTACTGCTAATTATATGTAATATGATATTTTAACACTGATGATAAAATAAACGATATACATTCTATATATGTTTTTTATTTCTTTACCTCTCACAGTAAACGTTCTGGTAGATGATCCTTTCGAGTTCCTGCATCATCTTGATACGTTTTTATTTCATAGTATTACCAGAGGCAGCAGCAGCAGGAGTTTTCCGAGACCTGCAGAAGCTTCTATGCCGGCTACAGAGATAGTCATCGTCAACGTTGCCAACATCGTTCTGGTGCTTTTGAGCTAGCGGCGAGATCAATCGTTGTCGCTACTATATGAAAATAAAGGTGTATATGCCATCAATAGTAAAGTTATTTAAGCTTAAACTCGAACTAAAACATAACCTCAAGGAAAAAGATAGTGCTTACCCCTGCATAGTATAATTACTCTGTTAAGACGACGAGGGAGCATAACATAAACCGATTGTACCTACTCCTGTCTCTCCGTTTGTATAATATAAATTATAATCCATGCTGATTAGGATCATGTACCCCATATTTCCATGAATATTTGCGCTTTCACCATATAGGATTAATTTTGCACCTCTAATTTTGTATAGAGGCGTTTTGTATAGAGTACTTCATAATGTCATCCTATAACGTTATCGGGATAACAGATAGTGGAATCAGAGCGTTCCGGAAGATCTTGATCGCGAGCGCGAGTCTGGCCGCGGATGACCTTGAAATTGACCAAAAATTCTACGTTGGACCTCCATAAGAAATAACATAGGATTTTGCCGCAGAACTCTTGCCGCATATCTACTTTTACTAGAACTGGGTTTTCTAGTTTACATTTAGCTAGAGTTCTGATAGTTTGAAACGTCTTACTTATGTAAAATTGTGCTGGAGCATCTTGAAAATCGTTGACTTCCACTTAGAGATTGACTTGATGATGTAGCTTTTCTCAAAATAAACTTCTGTAATTTGATAGCTTTAAACTTAGTTTAATTAAAAATAATAACCTATTAATTTATTATTATTAGGTATATATTAAATATTCATTGTTCGCCGTTAGATGGCAGTGATATTCTTAGTATTTTAAAGTTAGAAATTAATTAGTTCCATCATATTTATTAAATATAAAAAACGGAGAAATAAAAGTAAAACTAATATTGAATAATAAAGATATCGTTAAATACATTTATAAAAACCTAAATTTAAATCGGATAAAAGGCCTTGTTTTAAATAACTTAAAAATAAAAGTTCGTCAAGATTTTACTGGTAAGTTTTACAGACATGTAATAGTAAGTTACGTTCTAAGTCAGGTAAACGAATATTTACAGTAATCAGTTTTGCTTTCGGACGAGCCGAAGTAGGAGCCGAGAATTTAAATCGAGTTACTACAAGAGTTTACCGGACGTTTATTTCATACTGCAATTATTGAATTATTGGTATAAATTTGAAAAAGTTATATAAAATAAATCCATAAGGAACGAGTGCTCATGGCAACTGAATATCAAATAGTTGTTTGATTTGATTTATTTTTTTAAATCTTGTAAAAATGTTTTACAGTCATACTCGACTGAAAACTGCAATTTCCGAACTGAGAAGTTTGATGTAAAACTGACAAATGTGACACAGTATGAAATAAAGAAAATATTAACCACTTGGCTGTTGCTATAGCAATACCTTGCAATACATATTACAATGATTGTGAATAAGAATAATTGTTTTACTACTTCTATTAACTAATGCATTAATTTTAAGTGCGTTTCTTAATATGTGACGCTATATCTTTTCTCCTATCAATATTACATTGTCACGTGACCAACCACTTCCATAAGCCATAAGCAAGATAATAAGGCGCCACGTATTTATCGGTGCTAATGCCAAAGATATCTTGCACCACTGCCCTAAATACGAATGACGATTCATGAAGATGAATGAATGAGGGTGGAAATAAAAAAACACAAATTCTCGTGATCCAATGTAATATTAAAAATATAATGTATACATAAATAAGAAACGCATATATAAATAGTGAAATAAATAAAGATTAGTAAAAGTTTCACAGTTTTATTAAAATACAACCTGACAATATTGTTTCGACAGCTATGCTGTCATTATCAAAGGTAATATAATTATAAACAAACACGTCGCTAAGGTAGATACAAAAATAGGTAACTAGATAAAATAATAATAATAATCAGAATTAAATATCTAATACTTCCAGTAACGGAGAATTACTGAGCTCAAGTTGTTCATTCATTAAAGGTACCCTGAGTTTGTGTTTGTATATCTCAAAGGCTTCTAAAATGTCTAATTTGCGTTTGTTATTACAAAAATGTAGGAATTTAATATTATTTTGAGGAGTCATTGTGTGATTTTGTTCTAAAAGGTGTTTGGCATAATTAGATTTTTCAGGATGTTTATGTTTGTAATGACGTACGTGTTCTTTATATCTTATGTCAAAATTTCGAAGTGTTTGCCCAATATATACCGAACTACAAAAAGAACAATTTAAACGGTAAATGCCCGATTTCATGATATCATGTGTTCTGTCTTTAGCATTAAATAAAAATGAAAAAGTGTTAGTGTTGGTTTTAAATGTTATTTTATAATTGTTGGTTTTTCTTAGTATATGTGCAATTTTTTCTGATATTCTTTTGATAGCTAACCTATAATCTTTTTGTTTAATTAAAGTGTCAATCATGTTCGGATTGTAATGATTTGCATGTGCTAGTTGTTTAATGGTTGATATCTCTTTGCTAAAATCTGATTTTGTTAGTGGAATAGTTAAAGCCCTGTGTACTAATGATTTGTAGGCTGCTATTTTATGTGTATTATGGTGACAAGATTCATTTGGTATTGTAATGTCTGTTTGTGTTGGTTTTCTGTATATGGAAAATTCAAATAGATTGTCTGCGTTAATCTTGATAGTTAAGTCTAGAAAGTTTATAGCCCTGTTTTGTTCTGTTTTGTATTTTAATAAAACTGTGAAACTTTTACTAATCTTTATTTATTTCATGATTATGGTGTTCCACAAAGTAAGGCTGGAAACAATAAACAATATATAAATAGTGTTTGTAATCAAAAAAAATATTCTAATAGGTATTGAATCCGTCAACGCAAACCTTCTACAGTAAAATCCCAAAATAATCAAGAAAGCCCACGACGCTACGCACCCCAACGAAACTGGCCAGCCGCAGGTTACGAAAGCGCACAGTTTGCGTTAAGTGTCCTTAACAACGCAGAGAAAAATAAAATGAATAAAGCAAATCCCAGTTGCGTTAAGAGTAACAAAAACAAAATATAAATTTGAATACGTGGGTGGTATATTAACCACTTCCATCTTATCAAGATCAAGATAAGTACGGTGCGCATGATCCTAACTTCAGCCAAGCCAGCCACGTCAAAGTGACAGCTATGATACGTAACATAAACCAACCAAAATGTTTTTAATTAAAATACATACAATTTATATTGATGTAAATAAACCACTGGTGAGTAAGTTAGAATCATGCACAGATACAATAAATTTAATTATCTACAAGTTGAATATAAATTAATGCAATTATGTACAGGTAAGTTGTATAAATTATACCCAAAACATTCAAATTCTAAATTCCAAACTGAATAATTAACTAAACGTCAAATTACAAGACAATTACTCTTTTTTTTGTTGATTTGTTCTTCTTGATATTTCTGGTTGCCCCTTGTAGGTTTGTATAAATAAATATAAAACGGACTGACCTGTACTAGTGGCGGATCCAGAAAATTTTTGAAAATAATTGTTTTAAATAAATAATAATTAAACAACCATTATTTGTGTTTGTCCTATGTATCTATATATTTAAAACACAAGACTTATTTTTGTTCCAGTTCGTTCGAGAGTTCCACTAAGTTTTCGCTGTGTAGATTAGTCAACACTATTTAATTTTTATATGTTTTTAATTTTTATATTTTTAATTTGAGAAACCCTAAAATGTTTAATTTGAGATGGACGAATCAAACATTAAAGGCAATTGGAGTACGTTCCATTGCCTGGGCAGTACAAATCTGGTCATGGGCGCCATTTTGTGTCAGCGGGAAATTTAAATTTAGGGTTTTTAGATTTAGCGCGCGACCCTGATGTTGGCGACACTTCATCCATAACCTCATGCTTGTTGCTACGGTTGCTAGGAAATGCCAACTGTCAATTTGTTACATATTTGTTATTTACTCATTTTTGATAGAGGAGTGCTAGGCTTAGAATTTTCAACTGGTTATGTTTGGTTACGTTTATTTAAATAATCACTCACGAAAATGTATTGCAATCACACATCGAATTTTGTATATAAAGAAATCCTTCAATGGTTTTGACCGTCATGTCTTGACGAGGTTTCCCTAGTATTCATTTATAATTGTTATATATTGCACAATATTCAATAAACATTAATTAACAAATAGATTGTGTGCGTTAATCTTGATAGTTAAGTCTAGGAAGTTTATAGCCCTGTTTTGTTTCTAGTGTAAGATTTATGTTTTGGTGTATACTATTAATAAGAATTAAAAATGCATTGATAACCTCAAAAGAACTGTCAAAACAAGCTAAAATGCCATCAACATAACGAAACCAGAAGATAATGTGTTTAGAGAGGTTTAATTCAAATATTTGATCTTCGAACTTGTCTATAAATATGTTAGCTAATAGAGGACTTAGAGAATTACCCACAGGTAAACCATCTTTTTGTAAATAAATTATGTTATTAAAAGTGAAATAATCTTGACTTATACAAAGGCCAAATAATTGAATTAACTGTAACCTTTTAACTAATTCTATATTACTATTAATCAAGAAACTATGTAATAAAGGAATACATTCTTGTGGAGGTTTTCTGGAGAACATGTTACAAATATCAAAACTAACAAGTTTTGAATGTGGTGGAAGATGTATGTTTTGCAGCTTATCTACTAATTCTAATGAATTTCTAACAGAGTATTTCGATTTGTAACCTATCGTGTTAACAATCTTGTTCAGTTTTTTTGATAAAATGTGATTAGGTGCATTAATGTATGATAGAACTGGTCTTATTGGCATATTCTGTTTGTGTGTTCTGACTAGTCCCTATAGTTTAGGTGGTTGTGGGCTTTTATTAATGATTTGTTGCTTTTCTAATTCTGAAAACAAGATATTGCAGTTTTCTAAACCTTGTTTTATTTCTTTTTGGAATTTTGTGGTTGGATTTTTGTTTAAAGTTTCTAAATTTTCTTTATTAATAAATTCAATAACTTATTGTATGTAAATATCTTTTGAAAGAATTACCAAAGTGTTACCCTTATCTGCGTTAACAGAAATTAGATTGTTCTCTGTGATTTTGTGTTTTATAGACTGAAGAAATGATATGTTGGATGTGTTGTACATTTTGTCCTGTTTCAAAGACATCTCAAAGCAGAATTAAAAGGCACGATGAAGGATTTGATCTTGCAAATGGGGACGATGATGAACCTCATCACTACACTCGTCAATAAAATAGCATAATGGCGCAGTTACTGAAAATAGCATTGTGGAACGCCAACGGCATCACTCAACACATCTGCGAAGTACAAACTTTCCTTCAAAACAATGACATTGATATATATTATGCTAATTTCAGAAACACGTTTTATTAATAAAAGCTAACATATATAAAGATTCACAATTATTCAGTGTACAATACAGATCATCCAGATTTAACAGCACATGTGGGAACAGCTATTCTAATCAAAAATAACATTAAACACCACGAGCTTGACAAATTCCAACAAGAATACTTACAAGCGACTACAATCGAAATAACAGAAAAATCAACACCTTAACATTGTCAGCAGTATACTGCCCGCCGAAACATAAGAATAAAAAAGAAGACTACGGAGAGTTCTTTAAAACTTTAGGTAACAGGTTCATGGCAGGTGGAGATTATAACTCTAAAAACACCTACTGGGGCTCAAGGCCGACGACAACTCAGGGCAAAGATCTATTTAAAACAGTCATCATCACAATGTTCTCTGACATTCAGTATCTACCAAAGCAGCCAATTCTCTGCACCAACAAAACCGATTGGAAATTATTCAAAGCAAAAATAGATGAGTCGCTAGATCTACAAATTCCACTTAAAACTCCACAGGATATAGATGCAGCGGTTGACAAAATAACCAGAGTCATTCAAACTGCAGCTTGGATAGCCACCCCAGCTTAAGAAAATAAGCAGAATAAAGAACACTGCTCCGTTATAGTTAAAGAAAAAATAGCAGAAAAACGGAAACTCAGGAAACGTTGGCAACTAACTAAATCTATTGAGGATAAAAGAAAATTCAACAAAGCTACCAAGTACCTCAAAAAGTTGTTATTAGAGCTGAAGACAGAAGCTATTCAAGAATATCTAGCAGGGCTTTCAGCAACGGAGCAACTGACTATTCGCTGTGGAAAGCGACAAAAAAAGGCCACGACAACATATTCCACCAATTAGAAGAAAATATGGTAGTTGGGCTAAAAACAACGAACAAAAGGTTGCTGTATTTGTAGAACATCTTACAGAAGTATTCAAACCGTTTGATACAGGAACAAGAGCATCACATTTTCAGAAGTAGAAAACATAAAGCAGGAAACTAATCCCAAAAAGTCACCAGGACTTGACTTAATTACAAGAAAAATTCTACAAAAATTACCAAATAAGGGAGTAAAATGTCTACTGTTCATATTCAATGCCTCCATGAGATTAGGATACTATCCAATGTGTTGGAAAATAGCACAAATAATAATGCTCCCCAAGCCCGGTAAGAACGCAGTAGAAGTAAAATCGTATCGCCCAATAAGCTTGCTCCCAGTTATCTCAAAAGTTTTTGAGAAAATTATATTAAGAAGATTAAAACTAGTGATAGAAGAAAATAAGGTAATACCAGACCATCAGTTTGGATTTCGAAATCATCATGGAATGGTTGAGCAAATCCATAGAGTGGTGAAGACAACCAACAACGATCTAGAAAGAAAATGGTATTGCTGTGCCGTTTTCCTTGACATCAGCCAGGCCTTTGATAAGATCTGGCATGAAGGGCTATTGTATAAAATTAAGAAATATCTTCCACATCCTTTTTACGAGCTAATCAAGTCATACCTTACCGAAAGACACTTCTTAGTAAAACAACAAGACATACTAACCGATTTATACCCTATAACCTCTGGGGTGCCTCAAGGTAGCGTTTTCGGACCGGTTCTATATTTATTTTATACAGCAGACTTACCAGAATCCAAACTGGTTACAACCACTACATTTGTAGACGATACCGTCCTACTATGCTCTCATCCCAGACCTGAAATTGCTACAAGAAACCTACAGCGTTCTATAGATAAAATACTAACATGGCTAAAAAAGTGGAAAATGAAAGCGAATCAAGATAAATCAGTGCAAGTGACGTTTACTACAAAAAGAGAAAACTGCTCTCCCATTACGTTAAATTCTAAACAACTGCAACATGCAGAAAGTGCAAAATATCTAGGGGTACACTTAGACCGCCGGATGACATGGCAAAAACACATATTCACTAAGAGGAAACAGCTCGGGTTAAAACTGCGACAGATATACTGGATGATAGGTAAACAGTCACAACTAACAATAGAAAATAAACTACTAATATATAAAGTAATATATTTAATATATTTGGAGTTATGGGGCCCAGCTTTGGGGTCCGCAAGCAAAAGCAATATTGCAATCATACAAAGATTTCAAAGTAAAGTGTTAAGAACAATAGTGAGTGCTCCACGGTATGTTCCTAATACTGTGATTCATAAAGACTTGTGTATACCTACGGTGCAAGACGAAATTAAAAATAAAAGTGTAAAGTACAGTGATAGACTAAAAGCGCATCCTAATAAAATGGTACACAAACTTATGGACACAACAGACGAACTAAGACGTTTAAAACGTTTTAAACCTTCAGACTTACCTGAGAGACTGTATAACTAACTAGTAGGCTATAAACATGTAAGCAGCATATGTTGATAACATTGCTGGTAGCTAAGAAGGTGAACACTCAATGGAGTGTTTTCTATATGTCACTTGTAAATAAATATGTGTATGTATTAAGTCACTCTGTATATCTCACATACTTAGAACTTATTGTCCTCTTTGGACAGATTGTTCAATGTACTGATTCATTAAAAAAAACTATTTAGTTGGTAAAACTTGCAATTGATTGCAATGTGATTTAACTGAATTGACTTAAATAAACTAAAATAAAAATTTAGATAACATGTGGTAACTGCTCTAAAAAGCATTTCAGGGTAATTTAAGAAATTAGTTTGGTTGACGTAAATGATGCAAAACGCCCTCAAATTACATTAACATAACGCAATCAACGCCTTGAAAATTATGTAGTTATTATAATCATTTGGAATCAGAAAGTTAAAATTAAATAAATAGTCGAGAAATAACAACTTTCTAAAAAACAATATAAGAAAATCTTTCTCAAACAAATTTATATAAAACTATTAGTATCATTGCTAAAAACTGCTTTTGCGCTAAATAGTGCAGAAAATAATTATAAAGACGATGACGGTTCAAAAATACACGCACATAATACACATGTATAGGAAAAGTCGAAATAAAACTTGAAAGTAAGTTTATATTCTGACATTGTCAGTGGGCGACTAATATATCAAAATAGGTCAGCATTTGCTATTTCTGATGTTCTAAAAATAATAAAAGATTTGGGACTAGCATACATTCTGCAAGCATTCCGCACGCATACGCATTGATTATTCAGTTCTTAAAATGTATTCATAAATAATGAAAAATTTTAGTATGTACGATAGACTTCAAGATTCAACCCTTTAGACGATTAATCTTTAAATAAAAAAATCTTGCTAAAATGAATGAAATGCTAAGGAAGGTCAGGTAATTTAGCAGACATATTTTAACGCATTAAATGATATTTTTGTTATTTGATGTGTTATTCGTCGCTTCGCGTGAAGTTCT
Organism: Agrypnus murinus; assembly: GCA_929113105.1. Taxonomy (NCBI): domain Eukaryota; kingdom Metazoa; phylum Arthropoda; class Insecta; order Coleoptera; family Elateridae; genus Agrypnus; species Agrypnus murinus. Next base: position 475,519 of record OV816027.1, read on the forward strand.
GAAGTTTAATAGTTTTTGGCTTGTTTCTTACCTTTAAGAGAAGTTGGTAGTCGTTAATACGTTGAATCGGAAGTTTCAAATGTTCGGAAAGGGTTTTGTCGTCACCCAGTCGTTGTGACAACTCCTGCAAACAGATTATTTAGTTACTAAATTAATAATTATAGTTATTTATTATATAAGGGCGAAAATTAAAGATTTTAGCGCAAGATATGATTTGTCTTGTCACACAGAGCACTAAAATCTGAAATCTTTCCCGTGTATGATACAATTTCTTTGTATAACCTAATAATCGCTATAAACCATTTAAAAAATTATAAATTCGTACAAAATAAGAGAAGCAAAACTTAGAATAATAGACTAAAATATTTTACTTTTCTCCCACGTATCCGGGGAAGAGTATTTTACCCACAATCTGACAAAAGGTAGAAAATATCAACATTTCATATACATAGGTTATACGAAATAGTTACTTATGGTACAAGAGGTAAGATATTATCCACGAACGAAAAATTGAGAGGGTTAATTTTTCTGAGTGGACAATATGCTTAACTCACGTGTGTCATACAACGTTTTATCCAACACCTCTTTATTTAAGTTCCTATATTAAATTTGCAATTAATTAGTCTGCAGTTTTTGACGGTAATAAGTTTGATACTACAGCCCGATGACTGGATTCTAACAATATTATGCAATGTCAGCTGGTAATTGGTTGCTATACCGGATGTCCCAAAATACTCTTTACACACAATATCTCCCTTATTTGAAAAGATAAAGAAATCAACCAAAAACTATGGTGAATGACTCAAAATGATCATTCTGAAAACACCCTTAAACGCTAGTTGCATAGCAACGTTTAAGAGATCATGCCAACTTGATTAATTTTTCAAATTGCACCCTCTGTTATTTTCCACGGAAATGTATTCTTCACTTCATTCTGCACACGGTAGTATGCCTTACTTAATTATCTAATGTGCATTTAGGGGTTGAAAAAATATTTTTTATAAATTGTACACATATATTCACTAACTAAATTATTTATTCAAAAAATATTATGAGTAGAACCATGTCTACAAGGGAACTACTGAGGAGCTTTGAAGCCTGTGTAGAGTCCACAGGAGGGCATTTTGAACATTTGCTTTAAGTTTAAGATAAGTTCGTACAATTTATAACAAATATTTTAATTAAGTAATACTACCATATGCATATGCAAGTGACGCATACATTTCCGTGAAAAAAAACAGAGGATGCAATTTGAAAAATTAATCAACTTGGCACGATCTCTTAAACGTTGTTATGCAACCAGCGTTTAAGGATGTTTTCTGAATGGTCATTTTGAGTGATTCACAATAGTTTTTGGTTGATTTCTTTATCTTTTCAAATAAGGGAGATATTGTGTGTAAAGAGCATTTTTGGACGGTATACAATACGGTATACAATAGCTACATTAATAGTTCCATTAAAATCCCTCTCGCTGATAAAGGCAACGCAACTGCAATGGTAAAATCTCACGAATTGCTGGATGAGGGTGAGTATAATCTTCTCACCAAAAACGCCACGCAATCAATAGAACGACCAATACATCAAATGCTATTTTAACACAAAGAAGCATTTTCATTTTCACGCCTATAAATACAGCTTGCCAGAAATACACAAGGAGAATATCCCCTTGAGACCTACAGTGAGCTCAAAAAAGTTGTCTTCACGAACTGCTCGATAAAACTGGATCAAACGACATTCTGGTGAGATGCGGCGGACGGTAAGATAAAAAACGATTCATGTCTTTGGTTCGAGTAAGCATACATTTACTTTTATAAGATTTTTGTAAACTTCTATGAGCAAGGACATGCGAATTTTATGTGCTACTTTATACATAACTTGTAAAGGGTTCAGCATCATCATTCTCACTCTCTCTGTTTCTATACTACTGAATCACACTATATATTGGCTATGGTATCTAACCATGCATATAATATTCACAAAAAGGATATTTTAATTTGTTGAGAATTTTATTTAATTTGAGTTTATTGTGTAAAAGACCATAATAAACAACCAAATTACATATGTGCTATAAAACAGACGATCAGACAATTAAAATAATAATTTATTATCTATTGATAAGAGGAAGAGATAAGTAGGAAAACCTAGATACATAATAATAAAAATGATTGAATTAGAAATAACAAGAAAGATTTTCTGATGATAAAATTTGGAAGAACCTAAAAACAGTATTAAACAAATAATATACAGTGTGTCGCATTTAAGATGAATACACTCCCGTAGTTTAGTTATTTTAAGGAGTAAAAGTTTGAATGTTGGCACAGTGATACATATTGACTACTTACATTTTTTGAGGTGCTCAATTTAAATGTGAAGTGTAAACCCAGCCTACCACGACCCTTCAAACAGTGTCAATTCTTGATGTTTCGCTTCGCGTTGGTGATATCAAAAAAGTTATTAGAAAAAGTTGTTTAGAATACAATTTTGATCTTTAGTAGCAAGTTTCATGACAAAATTCGCATTTTTAATATTTTAGTATGATATCGTTGTCTACACACAGTTACAAGTGTACTTTTTAATTCAATAGAGTGTCATGGAAAATGAAATTTGATTGCACGAAATGTTAATCTGACAAAAAATAGATTTAATTTGAAAAATTAAAAATGTGAAAAATTGAATTTTTAATGAGAAATCATTTCTGACGGTCATTACCGTTCAGCTTGGAGATTGTGTGCAATTGCTCGTTTTCACGGTTACTAGATTGTGCGACATGTTTAAGTTTCTATGGCGGTCGTAGATAAAAATCATATCCTTTTTATTCAACGTAAAGTGGATATCTTGTGTAAGGCAGGTCAAATGACATTAATATATGCCATCAGTCATAAGTAGAGTTATAAAATAGACAGGACTTTGAGTATTTAATCAGTGGGTGGCATCAATAATAATATCAGCTTTAACATAAATAAGCAAAAAATAAAGTATTTTCATATAAATTTATTATTGACAAATTTCACATTTCAATCATTAGATTTAAAAAAATAATTTTCAAGCATGTCTTCACAGCAATAGTAAACAGAATATCATATTTAACCTCCACAATATATATTCTATTGACATATTCACAGAATATCTATATACAGGGTGTCCATTTAGTGCGCGATTATTCGATATCTCCTTAACTATTAAATATCAATCAAAACCTTTATTACCGAAGTTTCTTGGTTAGCAAAGGTGCTTACTTTAAAAATATTTACAACAATACAGGGTGTCTCACAAACGCGGGACAAATGGAACTACAGTTTTCTTAAATGGGACACCCTATATATTTTGCATGGTATTCATTCTCCTATCAGTTGTCAACAGTAAATTATCTTTTTTAATCTATTGCAAGGTTGCCAATTTATAAATTATTTTCGTAAATTTTTCAGTTTTGAAAGGTAGTAATAAATAAGTAAAAGATTATTCATTTACTTGAATTTTAAAAACATTCTTTGCAGATCGTATTATCATGGTCCTACAAACACTATTAAAATGTTTCCAAATTTTGTTTGTTACACAACATGTACTTTTTTTTGAAATGGAATACCCTGTATGTTTTACAGGGAATTAAGACTTCTGTTAACACCCTAACCAATCCTAAAATATTTTCTTCAATAGGTACGGGGTTGCCAATTAAGAAAAAGTAGTCATTTAATTCTTAATTTAAGAATTCCTACGTCTTATACAGATGAGTTCACGGGCATAAAAGGGTGGAACAGTAATTCAATCGGCAACTTTGGTATTCAGAATATCTTACTTTTCTTGACACTAAAATGAACTATTCCTTAGAAAAATAATTACTAAATGTAAGTTTTAGGAAAAAGCGATAAAACTGTCTTTTAGTCGTACGAATCACACTTTCGGAAAATATGTTTAGACAACTGAAAAATAGACTAGGTATTACTGGTAACGTAGTGTTGATCATGAACAGACCATAATCGGGAATTAAATGTCAGAAACATAAGCAGAGATCTGGTTATTAAAAATTGGTCAGTGACAAAAATCCTTTAAAAAGACAGACTCCATAACCTCCAGGTTATCAAAGTTTGAAAGCATGTAAACATTTTAATACTGTTTGTAGGACCCTGATAATACTGTCTGCAAAGAATGCTTTTAAGATTCAACTAAATGAATAAACTGTGACTTATTTATTACGACCTTAGAAACCTGAAAAATTTACGAAAATAATTTATAAATTAGCAACAAGCAATGGATTGAAAAAATAATCTGTTGTTGAATAGACAAATGATAGAGGAATGAATTCTAGGTAAAATATATAGGCTGTCCCATTTAAGAATTGTTTCCTAGGAATAAATAAAAATTGTATCGATAACATATTACTCAAATTTAACTCACTACACCCAAAATTACAATACCCTATAGAAAAAGAAAAAAATAATACATTAAATTTTCTAGACATTACATTAATTAGACTAAATAATGGTACATTTAAAACTAATTACTACAAAAAAAATTCACTCCGGTCGTTATTTAAATTTTCACTGTGACACCTCTAATAAATATAAAATATCAGTAATTAATAACTTAACAGATAGAGCAATTAATTTATCCTCAAAAGAATTTCATAAAGAAAATTTAGAAAAAACTAAAAAAATACTAAAAGAAAATAATAATAATATCTATACAGTGAAAAATATATCAATAAAAGATTAAAACTAATAAAAAAGAAAAATTTTATGAATAAACAAATTGACCCTTATACTTTACAACCAAACTTTTTAGGTAACATTGTCAACAATACAACAATAGAAACTACTAATAACCATACACAAGTAAATAAAATTATCACTTTACCTTATGTTCCAGTATTATCCGAAAAATTAGAAAAAACTTTAAAAAAAGCAAATTTCAATATCTCATATAAAAATAACAATAAAACAAAAAACATTTTCACAAACTTAAAAGATAAAACAACAATTAATAAACAAATTCATACTGTATATAAATTAGAATGTCAAAATTGCAATGCACAATATATTGGTCAAAGTAAACAATGGTTAGAAAAAAGAATATAACATAAAAATTCAATAAAACAAAATTTAAAAAATTCAACTGCCTTAATTGAATACTGTATAAACGACAATCACAACTTTAATTTTAATAAACCCCAAATTTACATACAGAAAAAAAATACAAAAACAGAATAATATTAGAAATGATTGAAATCAAAAACCATAACAACTCAATAAATTACAGAACTGATATTCAAAACCTAAATTCAATATACTATAACCTAATATAATAAAAATAAATTGTTTGTTAAAAAAAATTTATTTTCAATATAATTACATATATACCCGTTCTTTAATTTTAAATATTTTAACACCTGCGTAGAAACATTCCAAAAACAAAACAAAACGCGCCATCTAGTGTTTCCTATTATATCTAAGATTATACCTGTAATTTATCAAAAAGTATACTCCTAATTTAAAAAAAAACAAATGGAAAAGAAAACAGGGTTAATTTTATCAATTTAAATTATCAAACAGAAAAATATAAAGGTGAAGCATGGCAACTAGTTAATTATTTAAAATACACAAAATAAAGAACTATAACCTCGAAAACGTCACACGTTGAAAAAAAACCACGTGTGGAACTGGTTTTATTCAGTGTAGCCAATACAGAATTATTCGAATTATTTAATATAGGGATTGCAATAACATCAGCTGCCAATGTACGCGTTGCTAGACTAGATTTCTAACACTTCATATAAACAATAGTTATTTATCCAACACCTCTATATAAATATCATGTTTACTATGGTCATTTTAAATAAGTGATTGTTTACTCTTATGTTACATTATAACCTACGTTGCCCCTAGCAACGTGGGTTATTTTTAAAAAACTCACTCCTTCAAAGATAACAACCAATCACCAGCTTACGTTACTTAATATTATTAAAATCTAGTCATCATGCTAGAGTATTACCGTCAAAACTACAGACTAACTATACATTGCAAATTCGATGTTTAAACTTAAATAAAGAGGTGTTGGATAAAATTTTGTATTGCACGCGTGAGTTAAGGATATTATCCACTCAGAAAAATTAACCCTCTCGGGCCTGCCGGCCCTCAAGGGTAAATTTTTCGTTCGTGGATAATATCTTACTTAACTCACTTGTACCATAAATAACTCTTATGGTACAAGTGAGTTAAGTAAGATATTATCCACGAACCAAAAATTTACCCTCGAGGGCCGGTAGGCCCGAGAGGGTTAATTTTTCTGAGTGGATAATATCCTTAACTCACGCGTGCCATACAAAATTTTATCCAACACCTCTTTATTTAAGTTTAAACATCGAATTTGCAATTTATAGTTAGTCTGAAGTTTTGACAGTAATAAATTTAACACTCTAGCACGATGACTGGATTTTAATAATATTTAAGTAACGTAAGCTGGTGATTGGTTCTTATCGTTGAAGGAGTGAGTTTTTTAAAAATAACCCACGTTGCTAGGGGCAACGTAGGTTATAATGTAACATAACAGTCACTTTCCTTACAGTCACGTTGGTGCTAGGTAAAAAAAATTGAAAATAATCGGGAAAAGTTTGCCATTTGAAGTAACTAAAAATTTAATTGAATGAAAAAATACAAATTATAAAATGGTACTATTCTTCTACGAGTGCAGCGGAATTATGAATTGTTTGTCTTTAGTTACTAAACGTACAATTATTGTTGGCTTTAAAAAGTTTCAAACACAACTTAGGTTATTGTGTCAAAATGACAAAGTTAATTATATTTAAAAATTCTTATCTATAACACCAACCTGACAAAACAATTACTACATAATATAATTATTGTAGAATTTGGTAAGTATGCGATGATATCTATCTTTTTCAAATGAATTAGTGTTCGCAGTTCGCTATTCCTATTCCTTTTGGTTACACATGAAAACCTAATCCCTAAACGAAGTTTTACCAATGCTATATATGCATTTATTTCCACTTTCTATGTAAATGACACTTTATAGGCATTTATGGTAACTATAGTTATTTGTGCAACAAGTGCAAAAAGTGTATTTTTATTGCACGCAACGTGAAAATTGTCCCACAAGGCCGTAGGCCGAGTGGGACAACACGTTAAGTGCAATAACACTTTTGCACGCGTTGCACACAACATTTTTTCTACGATCGTGCAAAAAATAAGTAAAATTCCTGTCTGTTGACACTAGAAATAGACAAGGAATTAAACATTTTTGAAATACATATATAAATGTCGAGATAAACGTATCTTCTTACATATTAATAAAAATTTGCTAAAATGTTAGTTTCTACATCAGTGAACTTATCGTCACCAAAGTCTTTCTTGACCCCACGCCGTCATAGTTTCCACAATGTATCTTAAATCAAATGGTCTTGTCATGATTACTATAACAACAAGTGAAAAATTACAAACAAAGTAAAAAATTCAGACGCCACATTTCTTTCCGGGTTTATCTACTAGAAATCCTAGAAATATTGTGAAAATGTCTGAAAAAAGTGATTGTGAAGAGGAATCTTGTACACCACCTGAAGTAGCAGATATTGCAAAAACAACCACATTAAATTTGTTACCCGAAAAATCCAGAAAACAATATCAAATAGCATACAATCGTTTTCAAGAATGGTGTGCAGATAAAAAAGTGGTAAATTTTACGGAAAACGCCCTGCTTGCCTATTTCTCTGATAGAGCAAGCAAAATAAAGCCCTCATCGCTTTGGTCTGAGTATTCAATGGTAAGGGCTTCGCTCTCTGTGAATGAAAATTTAAACATAAGAAAATTTGCGAAATTGACTGCATTCTTGAAACGGAACTCCACTGGTTTTCGAGCTAAAAAATCAAAGATTTTTAGCAGGGAACAGATATATACATTCCTTAAGGATGCACCAGATGGGCAATATTTGATGAAAAAGGTAAGTACACGTTGAGTTTAAATTTTATATTAGATTCCACTAACCTTGTATAATGCATTGTAGGTTATTGCAATTTTTGGTATCGCAGGGGCATGCCGAAGAGATGAACTTCAAAAAATGACAACTGACGACATACAAAAAGTTGGTCCCATTTTAATTGTTAAGGTACCACGGTCAAAAACTGACAAAGAAAGAAGTTTTGTTGTTAAAGGTGAAGTAGAAGAAGGATTAAATTTGCTAGACATATACCATAAATATGCTAAACTTCGTCCAGCTCATACTGCTCATAACCGCTTTTTTGTACATTATAACACCGGAAAATGTACGGTCCAGCCCGTTGGAGTAAACACTTTTGCTAAAGTTCCATGCTAAATTGCTAGATATTTAGGTCTAGAGAAACCAGAACTGTATACGGGACACAGTTTTAGAAGGTCATCTGCAACGCTCCTTGCAGATACAGGGGCAGATGTATTAAGCCTCAAACGCACGGTGGTTGGAAATCGGCCACCGTAGCAGAAGGTTACGTAGAGGAGTCTTTGTCCAATAAGATAAGTACTGCAGAGAAAATTCTACAAGGAGAAAAAGCTGCTGTTACAACTGACAGTAAAAACGAAATGAATGATGAAGAAGATGAATATACGGCAACTGATACAACGAGTCTTACTACTTTACCGGGAATCCACATTCACCACTGTAGTGACACAACAGTTAATGTTAACATTTATAATAATGCGTAATTTAAACTTAATTGTTGTGTTACTACAGTGCACTCCTGTTATAAATTGCAATAATAAGTTATAATGTATCATAATATATAATAAATTATGAGTTAAAGTTTGATCTTCATTGTAAACGTATTTGTGCGTGGGCGTTTGTACCGCTCCCGATTAGCATTAATCGGAGTTTAATTTCTTTGGACATAATTGTGACAGCGATTATTTCCGTGGCGCTAAACCTCGGTTTAAAGTTAATCGGTAACCATGCAAACGAGGAATAAATGGAGTGCAATAAAATTTTATTGCACGGTGCAATAAAATTTTATTGCACTCTGCAACAATATTTTATTGCACTCTGCAACAAAGGCATACTTTTTGCACTAAAAATAGTTAATTAACTGGTCATTTTTTGCACGATCGTAGAAAAAGTAAATGAGTAGCTACAGCTATAGCCCTGTAAAATTTTACGGGCTTCTAAAAGAGACATCTAAAGTTTTATGGTATACTGACTCGTAAACATCTGTTTATTGAGCTGTATCTCTATGGGTAAAGATTTTTTTTACGGGCTAGCCCATTATGAAGCCCGTAATAGTTATTTATGTACCAAGTCAGTAAAGTGATTCTTTATCGAACGAGTCTGAGATTATGAGACGAGCGAGCGAAGCGAGCGAGGCGAATAACAGGCGAGTTCGAGAAAGACACTTTACTGACGTGCTGCATACAAAATTTTATCGCCAACCATATTTGCGGCAGGTAAAATGCTTGATTTGTACAGTAACCATATTTGCGGCAGGTAAAATGCTTGATTTGTACAGCAAAATAAAGTGTTTGTTTACTTCCACAAATCGCTATGGTAATGTATGGCTTTATTGATGGTTGGCGATAAAAATTATTATGGGCTCGTCATCATCAATACCATAGCAACATACATATTTATTTAAAACATTCATATATATCTTACGTATTATGCTGTACTACTTCAGTAAATGAAATAATTATTTATTAAAGATTTACGAGTCAGTATAACATAAAACGTTGTACAATGCTCGACCGTTACACAAACCCTACGTGCTCGCACGGATAACAAGATCGCTGATCGCTCGCTTGTTAGGTAACGTGCTCGCACGTAAAGTTCTCAATAACAGTCTTGCAATGTAAATAACTATCACAATGCTCATCAGCAAATAGCTAATGGAATAGTTATTTATATTATTAGGAGTATAAGTGAAGCTTTATGTGCTGAAGCTGATAGGTTGACTGCCGAACGGAGTGAGGCAGCCAAATCAGCTGAAGCACATAAAGCGCTTATACTCCGAATAATATATGCGATTTTTTCTCCAAACGTGCAAAATTATAATACAAAAAGAAAGATCTAATTACGGAGGTTATTTCGGAAAACATTACACTTGTACGAAAATCGCAACGCCTGATAGAGAATTTCTAGATATTACCGTAGCAACCCACCAAACAAGATTTTTTTTGCGAAAAGAAAAGTCAGTTCACGAATTACGCAGTAAAATAGTAGTGTTTTAAGTGGATAATTTGAAGAATTTTGTGGTAATGTCTAGTTCAGGTGAATTTCAGTTGACGCCGCCAGAAATAGCCGAAGCAGCAAGAGCTGAAATTGAAAATCTTCTTCCTACAAAGTCAAGCGCTGTTTATGAAGCAGCGTTCAAGAAATTCATCGCATGGTGTTCGGAAAAAAATGCATCCGTTTATTCAGAAAGTGTTCTTCTGGCGTATTTTTCGGAGATGGCCAAAAGAATGAAAAGTTCAAGCTTATGGTCGCATTATTCGATGATCAGGACATTGTTAAATCTCCGACATGATGTTGATATCTCAAAATATTTAAAGCTGCGTGCCTTTTTGAAAAAGAAGAACGAAGGGTATTCTCCCAAGAAAGCAAGAGTTCTAACCAAAGAACAATTCGATATGTTCATCTTTAACGCTCCAGATGAAAAATACTTGGCCGCAAAGGTAAATATATAAGTTCTTATTACAAAAATAATTAAAAATTATAATTTATCAGGTTATATTAATATTCGGAATATCTGGAGCATGCAGATGCGATGAGCTATATAAGATGACGCTGGATGATGTCGAAGAACAGGGCTCCATATTGCTAGTAAAAATCCCTCAGCAAAACAAATAAAAGTCATTCTTTCACTGTGGTTGGCGAGACGTATATAAATAAGTACAGAAAATATGTCTCCCAGAGGCCTGAAGGATTTGAAGAAAGAAGATTATTTATAAAATATCAGAATGGACGATGCTATCGGATGATTATGGGAATCCACAAAATTGAAAACATAGGAAAGGAAGCGGCTACATATTTAAAACTGCCCTATTGTAACGAGTATACAGGGCATTGTCTAAGAAGGACTTCGGCGACCTTGCTTGTCGACACTGGCGCTGACATTACTACCCTCAAGCGACATGGCTGTTGGAAGTCTAGTTCCGTTGCAGAAGGATATATAGCGGAATCCTTAGAAAACAAAAAGGAGATTAGCAGGAGGATTCTCATGTCGAGTACCAGTAGCAGGTTTGTTTTTTTGAGTTTAATTTTTTAATAATTAATTCTTCTTTTCTTATCAGAGAAAGTGATTATGGTCCCACTACGAGTAAAGAAAATGTTAGCTCATTGGAACTGCAGTCTACACATGTAGTTAGCGACAGCAATTGGGAAGAAATGACAAAACAGCCTCTTGTTCAGTATGCGACGAAGTGTACATTTAATATTAATATTAATTGTAATAAAAATTAACAATAAAATGATAATTATTGGTAGTTACATACTTACCTTTTTTACTAAATCAAGTAGCTTAGACTTTATATGCTTAGGCACATAAAGTACTTTATGTGCTTAAGCATATAAATGAAACTTCTACTAGCAGAATTCTGTCATTAAAATGTCACTTGTATGACGTTTGGAGAAAAACTAATTTGTTTCTTAATCACAACACCATGACAACTTCTAGCATAAATTGTCCTACCACCTTTGATTGCAAAATGTCTTTTTATACAAAATATATAATAAATAATGAGCCCAGTAAAGATTAATTGCAAAGCGTGTCTCGTACAAAGTTTTATTTCCACCTTCACCAGCATTTTTTTATTAATTTATTGTATATTTTTTATAAAAAGACATTTTGTAATTAAAGGCGGTAGAGAAATTTATAGCTAGACGTTGTCATGGTGTTGTGGTTAAGCAACAAAGTAGTTTCCATTAGCTCTTTGTTGATGAGCATTGTAGAGCTTTACAGGTTTCTTTTAGGAGCCCGTAAAATTTTACAGGGCTGTAGTTGTAACTATTTATTTACTTAGTTATTATAAATGCTTATAAAGTCGTTTACCTAGAAAAAGGAAATAATAGCTATTTATGTAACAAGTACATAATGTAGGACTTTATAGACAAGCCCAGTTTATAGCCGAGCGAGCGAAGCGAGCAAGGCCTATAAAAAGGGCGAGTCTGTAAGGTCCGATTATGTAAGAGTTGCATACAAAGCTTTATGTTCGATTTCTAAAATTGGGTAATTATCAAAAGAAAATCAGTTTATAAATTTGACATCTATTCTTGACAGAAGAAAATCTGACATGTAATATACAGTTGTCATACTTTATTTTTTACTACTATATACTTTATTTTACTACTACCACTTTATTTTACGAGTACAATAATAAACCAGTTCACTGCCGCAAAACAATACAATAAACAGTACTTTATAATGCAATCGGACATAAAAATTATTACGGGCTCTTTATCATTAATACCGCAGCAACATACATATTTATTTAAAACATTCTTATACATTATTGGAAGATCTTCGTCTAGGGATTGGATTTTCATCCATATCATCATCGTAAAGGAAAAATAGCGAATAGCAATACGTCTGAGAAAGATAGATATTATGGCATACTTGTCAAATATTAAAATATAGTAACCTTTTTGTAAGGTTGGTGCTATAGCTAAAAAAATTTAAATATAATTGACGTTTGTCATTTTGACACCATAACCTAAATTATTTGAAACATTTTAAAGTCAACAATATTTGTAGATTTAGTAACTAAAGATAAACAACGGATAATTCCACTGCAGTATTAAAAATTCTTTAAAAAATAAACAGTTATTTTAAAAAGTAAAATGAACTTAAACGTCAATTATAGGTGTATTCGTTTTACCATAGGTCGCCTTAGTACTAAGATGTATGATTGAAAAGTAAAAAGAACACACTAGTCCAATAACCAGAGCAAAAAAAGTAGGTTCATAATGCAATCTTCTACAAAATTGATTTTCTTGAACGTTTTCCGCCGTCAAGTTGGCGGGACGGGGTAAGCCGCCATCTTGGAAAACACGTTTTATCAAATATCTCGTGAACCGTGCATCGTACGACAAAAAATAGTTCGTTTTCGTAGATAATAACATTTTCTACAACTTTTATTCGAAACTATTTTGTGTACAGTGCATAGATTTATATTTATAGCGCGCCAAACTTTTTTTAACATGGTTGTTGCTAAATATACAGTTAACGGTTGATGATACATTAAAAATGGTAATAACCAAATTTGTAGAACACAAAAGTTGCAATAAGATTTATTTGAAGTTTTTTTCTAGAAAATTGATACTTTAAGAGCTATAGCTTGGTAAACTATTGCACCGCATGAATTATCAGTGGAAATGTTGCTCGTAGTACACGGAAAACATTTCATAACACATAAAACGGCGAAAAGTGTTCAGAAAAATGACAATACTGTGTAGTGGCTATTAATATTATAAATGTGTGAAGAAGTACTCATAATTTATAGATCTTTCTTACTTGCATGGGTAGAACGTATTATCATAAAAAATTATCAATGTCGCAAGATACAATTTTTGTACATCACGTACATCAGAAAAATTAATAATAAAATAATGATGATGATGGTGATAATAATAATAATATAATCATGAGAAGAGAAAGGCGGAGAAAAGGATAAATTAATTTTTTGAAATAAAAAACGGATTAAAACATTTATTTATACAAAAAGTGACACGTTATTTTACGTCATAAGCCTCATCTGTTTCGATGATGAAGGAAGACACTCATCACCTTCCACATCCCTGTCTTCTGCCTTCGCTATATCCGTAGGAGATGAATCGAAAATTTCATCGTCATCGATTTCGTCTTCGATGGCATCCAGTGTATCTGGCACATTGTTGCATGTGTGTCCACTACAATTCGAACAAATAATGGAACATTTTAAGCCAACTTTTCGGCATTCACAGGCATCCTCGCAATCTTTTGTGCATTTGCAAGATATTATTTGCAGCAAACTTGATGGTGCGGGAGCCATAGTAGTTCGAATTGGTTAAAGTTCTTTTGTAGTCCGCTTCCAACCCCATTCTTCAGGATCATGGTACGAAGCCAAGTTTTAACCTGGTGGTAGGTTGTAAAAGAATGGTAACGTACCGTCTCTTGGGTTGGAGGTAGAAGTGAGAGCTTTAGTTTGGTGTAAAATATATGTATAGTAAAATATATAATAATAATAATAATTTCTACAACCCATAACCTGAAACCAGGCTCCACAAGCTATAAACTTGTGCGGAAGAGAGAAACGACTATTATTATTACGTAGGCCTTACGTTCGGCTGTAGCCGACTTACAGATGGACCAGCGCAAATCCCACATTTGTGTCACGGACATTAGTGCTAGAGATTACACTACCAAGGCTGTGTATATAGGAGCATGATTTAATATACAAAATTAATCAAGTTGGCATCATCTCTTAAACGTTCCTATGCAACCAGCGTTTAAGGATGTTTTCTGAAGGTACATTTTGAGTCAATCACAATAGTTTTTGGTTGATTTCTTTATCTTTTCAAATAAGGGAGATATTGCGTGTATTGCGTGTAAACAGCATTGTGGGACACCCTGTATAGCGTTATAATCTCGTGGCTATTGTGCGTCAATTCGGCGTTTACAGCATTATAGCTCTTAAAATATCAATTTTATAGAAGAAAACTTCAAATAAATCTTATTGCAAATTTTGTGTCCTACAAATTTGGTTAGTACCATTTTTAATGTATCATCAACCGTTAACTATATATTTAGTAATAACCATGTTGGAGAAAGATTGGTGCGCTATAAATATAAACCTATGTACTATACAGAAAAAAGCTTTGAATAAAAGTTGTAGAAAATGTTATTATCTACGAAGACGATCTGTACTATTTTTGTCGTACGATGCACGGTTCACTAGATATTTGATAAAACGTGTTTTCCAAGATGGCGGCTTACGCTCAACCGCCCCCGTCCCGCCAACTTGACGTTACATTCAGGGAACACCCCCGAACATTTTCCAACAAGAAAATCAATTCTGTAAAAGAAATAAATTACCCGGTTACTGGCCTATACAACTCAACATGTTTATGTAAACAAGCAGAAACACACAACATAACCAAAAATTTTTAATTGTTGTGTTTTCCACAAGAATGACGGAAAATAATAATATATTATGTAATTAGGTATGCATAAGTTGTTTTATTTTATTTCGTATTTCAATTCTAATTTCCCCCTTTTAAAATTCATTTGAATTTATTGTATAAAGAAGCAAGTTGCCTTGTCTGTGTCGTTATACGCGTAACCAAGGAGATTTGTAAAGCAGCATGTTTCGTGTGGCTGTTATGCATGATTTACGTTGCCAACAACAACGGAGATCAAGAACGTCTTGAACTCCGGTGTCATTGACAACGGAGATAAAGATATACTTTATTTTACTAATTGTAGTATATAAACAATTGTTTGAAATACGAAATGAAATAAAATAAATAATAATGTACCTAATAATTATTTTCCTGTAATATGCTATTATAACTGCTGTAGTGTATTAATTTTCAATAAACTACGTATTTACTATGATCAAACATTTGTTTGCATTTGACATAATAATCTCAAAAAATTTCGTCTCACTTCATACCTTGAAGTAAGCTAAATAACAAGCAGGCTTCGATTGGGCAAGGGGGAACAAGTTATCTCAGTACCAACTTACTTGTGACAAGTAAATAGAACACACCAATTTACTAAGATAATAAAAATAAGTAAGAATTTTACGTAATCTCACTTGAAAATGGTAAAAAGAATACAACTTATATTTAGAATTTCTTAGCTATAGCACCAATCTTACAAAAAAGTTACTATATTTAAGACTTGGCAAGTATGCCATAATATAGGTATACCTTTCTCAGATGTATAATTGCTATTTGCTATTTTTCCTTTGGTCGCACATGAAAATCCAATCCCTATATGAAGTTTTTCCGATACTGTATATCTTACATATTGTGCTGTACTGCTTCAGTAAATCTAAGAAATCTAAATTATTTATTAAAGATTTACAATTCAGAATACCATAAAACATTGTACAATGCTCGACCGTTACACGAACCCTACGTGCTTGCACGGATAACAAGCTCGATGTCGCTCGCTCAGCGAAGTATTTGCCAAGGTCTAGTGCTACTATAACTAATAATTAAATTAATCGCTGCTTCATTAACACCAGCTGACACCTGATAAATTTGAAAGTATAGATTAATAGCCAATTTTAATGCTTGCCAAAAGTGAATATATAAACATGCATTAATATCATGCACTTTAGAAATAAGATTTATATCCGAATAAATTCTTAGCTTTATTAAATTACTTAATTAATAAAATGCCATAGTTGATAGCCGCTTCTCATAATGGTCTAGAATAGAATACTATAAAAAGAAACTTTAGTTGTTTTTTGGCATCTAAAGATATCCTAAACAGCTTTATTTAGTCTGGAAACCAAAATACTTACAGATATGTAATAGGTATGCAAACGATTGTACAAAACGTAAATTGAGAGATAGAGATGGCTATATCTAAAAAGTTTCAAATTTTGAAGTAAACATTTAAAAACCTCCACAGCTAATTTTCGTTGCAATATATTTAGCGATGAAAGCTCAAAATTCTAAATTTAAGTTAAAGGTATCCTCTCGAACATATACTCTTTTCCGAAAATCATGCATTCAATTACAAAAAGAACAGTACAGAAATTGCGTGATCAAATCTATTTTTAGGTAGGAAAAAGCTTGGTAGTACCTATGAAATTTCGTGTATTCGTTAAGACTTTTTTAATTTAATGATACTAGAATATCTTATAATACATTTCGTTTTGAATAAAAATTTATTTCCATTTTATTGACTTTATTCCATTGCCTCCATATGACTTGGGCAACAACTATTGTAATTGAAATGTGTAAATGAATAGTGGCAGCTCTCTTTTCTATAATTCGTACTGTATTATAACCATTCATTATAAATTCATAATATCTGATGAGCTTTACAAAATAAGCAAAATCTATACATAAAACAATTTACTAATGGATATAATGTGTAATCTACATATACATTATATCAATTTACAACAAAAAAGTTGTAACTGCTCTTATACATCTACCAATCTAACCGGCATGTATTAAATGACACGAGCATGAGCATGCTGTTATCTGAAATCAGTTGTTATTAATAGTAAGTCTTGGGTAAAAAACATACAAATATATATGAATGTAAATATGCCAAATTGTAGGTTACAAATTACTTGTGTAAAAATAGGTGGCCTTTTTGTTGAATGGCCAAGATTCTTTATTTGTAAACTGTAGTCAACAGCTACAGTAAAAAACAGCTGAATTAATGGAGAACAAAAACACTTTTCTTTAAAACCTTTTGTTAATTCTATTATGAATGACAAAGACAAACTCTTCGATTTATAGGGAAGATAAATCACTTTCTTACTAAACTATGATTATTTGACTGACCCTACTAGTATTTAGCCGAATCTAGGAGAATTCCGTTACCAGTAGAGATTTCTATCATGTCAAACATTGACACGGGCCCTACGGTTTTACTTACTTATCCGAGAAGGAAGCATTTTTTTTCTCCGATATAAAAAACGCTAACCCCTAATTATTAAATGTATTCTTTAGCTAAATCAAAAATCTTTGTCTAAATCTCAAAATTATCTATACTTTAACGTTAATTCTTCAAGTAATGTTGGCATTAGGCCTTCGACTTTTTGCCACAGAATAATTTAAAAAATAGAAGCTAATTAAGTCAAATGTTGGTAGTGGTATTTTTCATTTAATTAATTCTAGCAATAACTTTGTGGTATTCTGATTATGATGATCGCACAGGAAAAGTATGATTTAAGTCAGCATTTTATAATTAAATTAGCACATATTTTTAACTTTTCTTGAATCTTTTTTGAATCGCCCAAGTTCCCATATGATATTATCATATGGGAACTTGGGCGATTCAAGGATTCCAATTTTGTGCAAATGTGCTGGAAAATTTCCGTTGTTTAATTTAAGTCGTGTTATAGTTGTGCTATATAGCGTTTGTCAACTGAAAAGTTAAAAATATGTGCTACTTTACCCGGAATGGTTGGGTGCAGCAGATAATATTGGTTGGTTGGTAGATTTAGAAGACACGTTCTTCCATTCTTCTCTCCATGCTTCCATTTTTGTTCTTTTAATATCCCTAAATAATCCCTGGAATAAAGGTATCTGCTTTATATGATCAATTCGTGAGGACTCTTTGTCTGCTAAATCAACTCCTTCATTCTCTCTTATGCCAGAAAGTCCTTTAGTTCAAACAAAAACCACACGGCAGTTGTTTCGCTCAAGATTTGTTATTTTACTAATTATTTTACATATTAGGACATTATCGAAGTACTTTTTAATATCTTCATTTATGCTTTCCAAAACTGATTTACTGAGTCACTTATTACCACAGCTTCGCGAATCGTGTTACCTATACACCAGTTTAGAAACTCTTCGATTGCAACTGCTTCGGCAGTATAGATGTTACACAGGTCATGAATTCAAAACTGCGATATATAATTTAGGTATATAAAAAGCGCCTCCTACACCATTTGGACTTTTAGAACCATCCGTGTAAATTTCAGTTTGTATGTTAATTTCTTTCAAAGTAGCTTTTAATAATGCAATATTAAAATTGAGTATATCCATGTATTGGGGAAATACGACCGTGGGCTTGGTTATTAAAACTGCAAGATTGTATTGATATAAGGGAAATTTATGTTCATATGATATCAACTTTTCGTATTTTGCAGTATCCCTAAGATTCTGCCAGTGGAAGAGAGTTGTTTTTCCCAGTATCGATTAGTTAAGTTTTCTACACAGAGATTACCTAATTTGTGGGTTAATGATAGATTGCAAGTTCTGAACTTGTAGGTACGAATATGTAGGGGAGGTTCGTTAGCTTCCGCCAAAATTGCATTCGTAGGTGAGGATTTAAAGGCTCCTAGGCATATCCTGATAGATTTATTTTGTATTCGGTCTATTTTTATAAATTCGTATTAGGCGCAGATCCATAAAAAACGCACCCATAATCAATGAGCAAGCGTATAAATAATCTGTAGAATATCGAAATACATCTTAGAATATTGAGACCTTTTTTCACAGAGTCCTTTCGCGTTTTTTCTCTATGTCTGTTTGTTGATATAGATATCTGTTTTCTGATATCTATTATCTATATCATAATTGTTTAATCGACTTTGGGAATTATTAATTCCAGATTTATCGAATGTAATGTTCAAATTATTTCCTCCTGAAGTAGTATATTGAATGTTTGTTGGCGGCCTATCGCAGCCCGTATCCTCACACATATTTCTCAAATTAAATTAATATTTCTCAAATAAATATTTATACAAATTGTATAAGTAAATAAAATTCAATAGGTACTTATCTTTAACCTCGTCGAAACAACTTTGCTAGGTACCGATATACACGTTCGCTCTATACGTATCACAGTACGAAACGAAACTGTACTTTACCGTTATATTACTTATTTGTTAGATTTTATATAGATGACTCACAGTAACAAAATCTCACCATTGTCATAATGGACCGAGTGTGTGGTGTTCACCTTAGATTCCTCTAGCCCTAGCGGATTGTAGAAAATAACTATAGCTACTTGATAGTTTGACCACAACATTTGTGTTTTCGTTTTATTCAGAAATAATTCAGATCAGTTCTCGGTTTATTAGCTTAAGTTAATCCTAATTGTGAATTAGCTTGCGTTACATTTGTTCATTTCGATAGAACATTTTGTTTATGGTTATATTGAGCAAACCTAGAAGAATTAATTCAAGAATCATTTACGCTTAACATGCAAAAACACGGAAACATGAAGCTCAAGGTTAATTCTTAGATTGGATATAGCTCGAACGATACGTTCTACGTACTGAAGTGACAAGATCTAATAAGCTTTAGCAGTGTTTCCCAACCGCCGGTTTGCGGACCAGTCCCGGTCCGCAGAGAAATAACAGTATATTTTTTTTAATTTTACCGAAAGAAATTTTTTTAATTCATGTTATCCTGGAGCTAACGTAGGGTCAAACGGTACATGTGTGATGGGGTGACGCTAAAGGTTCGCAGAAATCGTGCTGGCGATAGCCAGTACGCTTTGAGCCAGTAATAGGAGCACGTCTCTATGTTTATGATAATCAGACTGGGTACAGCCGATTAATTCCAAATTTGTTGCACAAAACCCATTAATTCCCCTATTGGAAGTTGAATACTCGAGGTAAGTGAGTTCATGAAGATTTTGCGCAAATAAAATAATTTTGACAAAAATGTAATAGGTCATTCTTTCAGTTAAAATAGCACAACGATCCATTATGAATTGGTTTAAAAAATACAGGGGAGGAAAACGACAATCAAGAAAGCAATCAATGTATAAGTACTTCAAATTCAAATCACGAGACACAATTTGATGTAGAAAGAATCCAACAAAATGGCAGTTCATTGAGATTAAATACTATATGGAAAAATATATGGAAAAAAGGCAATTTGATACGAATGAAGAAGAAAACGCACAGAAATGTAAAAAAATAAAAAGATCTTTTATTAGACATTACGATAAGGAATATTTGGCTTTGTCATTGCACCTGTAGCTGAAAATATTCCCAGACCTTTTTGCGTGGTATGCCACGAGACTCTTTCTAACAAAGCAATGAAACCGGCTAAATTAAGCCGCCATTTAAATACGATTAATACGAAGCACTGTGATCTAATAAATAAATCATTAGAATACTTTCGACGGCTAGTAAGAAAAATACTGGCTGACAAGGCGTTACTGAAGTGTTCCTATTTAACTGCCCTCGGAATTGCTAAAACTAAAAAACCATACACAATTGGAGAGGAGCTTATAAAACCTTGTCTCCTTGAGGTTGTAAGTGAAGTTTTGGGTGCTCAAGCAGTGACAAAATTGGAAATGGTTCCATCGTCGATTAACACCATGCAAACAATAGTATCTGATATGGCTGAGGATATTGAAGAGCAAGCAGAAGTAAGAAGGTTGTCAAGAGGTAAGGTTATACCCCGGTTCTTTGAACTACGAGGAGAAATACAACAAAATCTTCGAGAGCAAAGATCATCCAACTTAGAGCTTTCGTTAAAAGAAAACTGGAAATTAAACTCGCATATTTAGCAAGTATATTTTCACTTCTTAATGACTTTAATGTATCACTTCAAGGAAAAATGAGAAATGTTTTTACTCTTTGGAACAAAATGAAAGCATTTAAAAACAAAATAAGATTCTGGCGACAGTGTTTGCACAAAAGGGATTTTAAAGTGTTTCCACAATTTAACGAAGTTTTAACATCACCAGATAAAAATCGCAAATCGTATGTTTGTCTCAGATCGTCTGCAAGCATTGCTTCAAACTTCTGAACAATATTACCCAGAAATCGAAGATTCCAGAAAATTAAATATATGCATATCTGATCCATTTACAAAGGATACGAGCACCACCAACCCTAATATTAAAGAGAAGGAAGCACTCATTGAGCTTTCTTCTGATACACTAGTATCAAACTTTAAATCTAAAATTCTTGTACAGTTCTGGATTGCAGTGAAAAATGAATATCCAGAACTGATCAAGAAAGCTATGAAGTTCAGTTGTTAAATTTTTTTACTACCTATTTGTGCGAAAATAGTATATTATATACCCAGGGACTATTTTACTATTTTCTATTTCCCTTTGTACGTATTGTGTTTTAAATTTCATATATGTGTTTAATTGATGTTAATAGAAACATCTGGTATTCTTGTCTTTCAAATTCAGAGTTGAGTAGCAGTTGTCCAGGTTTCAGGAGTTTTAGAGGTTACGATATAAGTTTTTCCTTCTTTCCAGGCATAAAAGTACATAAGAGTCTCGCAATTAATATAATGTATGCTTTACTGAGCAAACCTGAGCTAGCTGAGAGAAATAAAGAATATCTGTGGTGGTTTCTAAATTTAATTCACCGTATATAATTTATATGTTTATACATTTGGAACGGTGGATATTATATTTTATTTCATTCATATAGATCACCGCAGTATAAATCTCATGACGTATTGAAATATGTACATCATTGCGCTATAAAGATCTCAGCTATAAATACTGTGTATTCTGTTCATGCGTGACAGTTATTTGACATACGTCATCATGAACACAATAGATCTCTTCGGCAGAGCTATGATGAGCAT
Organism: Agrypnus murinus; assembly: GCA_929113105.1. Lineage (NCBI taxonomy): Eukaryota > Metazoa > Arthropoda > Insecta > Coleoptera > Elateridae > Agrypnus > Agrypnus murinus. Next base: position 497,737 of record OV816027.1, read on the forward strand.
GACAGATGACGCAATGGCTGCAACAAAACGTGGACCGAGAGGTTATGGTTTCAAATTAACACCAGAGGACAATTTCGATGTTGAGAACCGACGTATAACTAATGTAGGCGCTCCTATCAACGATAACGATCTTGTCACGAAGCGTTCTGTACTAATGTTATCAGATAGCGATGAAGGTGTAATTGATGATAAGAAAAGAAGACTAGTACACGTTAAAGGACCGCTTGACAACCACGATGTTTGCACGAAAAAGTATACCGACGAGCTGCTCGACGCTGTTGAAAGAAAATTACTCTCTAAATGTTTAAGACGACGAGAGGATAAAGGACAGGGGTCGTACTATGATGCTAAAGATGGAAGAATTTGCAATATAGGGGAGCCTCTAGAGGATAAAGATGTAATCTCTAGGCATTATTTTAACAAACGAGCTATGCACACAAACGATCAAATGCAGTTTAATGCAGATGGTAAACGTATTGTTTCAGTAAGTTACCCTATAGATGGTACGGATGTCACTTCTAAAGACTATGTAGATGCTCAATTCGACTCTGCTGTACAAACCTTCATTACAATGACTACCGACACTCAGAACACTATTAAAGATCTAAAGCAAAAGGTAACAAAGGTTGACATTGAAACTAGTAAACTTAACAGTTTGCTAGCAACGTTGGAAAAAGAAACAAAGAGAAATCTCCTAATAGCAAATGATGAGATGGAAACTAATCATTAGAGTGTGTTGACAAAGATAGAAGAAACGAATAATACCCTAGATAGTAATTATAAAAAATTATTAGATAAAGTACAAGCGCTCGCGGATACTCAAAAAGTTATGCGATCATCGTTTGATGCCCTAATAGCCGAATCTGCAACACGTACGAACTCTTACAACATAAAGAGAGTGTACAACGCCTACTAATAACGGAATTTACTACTACTATCGGTTGACCTAATCATATTGATATGGACACCATTTTTATTCTAGTTTTAAGTGTATTATATCAAATGCCTGATTAGCGCAGATAGGAAATGTGGTGAGCCTTACGGGAATGCTGCGCAGATACCTAGTTTGCTTATATCTACGCTAATCAGTTATTTTTTCTATCTTAGCCTAAATGTATCCTTGAAGAAACAAAAATATATTTAAACAAAGTTTTAGTTTTACTAATATCAATAACTCTCCAAACATAGCGATATGTAGTAGTAGTAGCACGTCGATATGGTAAAGAAAGTAAGTTTCGCCGACGCACGCATGAATAATATACATCATATGATAGTATGGGAGTATGCATACAGACAGGCGAGAAAGGGAGACTGGCAAACATTAGCTCTGCACAGATACCGTTTTCAAACAAGAATACATAATGTTGAAAAGCATCTGTGTGAAATTCTACAAGCTGATCATAGAGACTTTATCTATACGCAGAGATTTCAGAACACAGATTAGTCCGGCGGCGGCGGCGACCGAGTATAAATACAGGTACAAGCAGTCTCTTCTCTCAGTACCAGATGTTAGTTCACGAGGGTAACGGCTTTGTTAACAAGCTCATAGACAAGCTACCTATTGAACTACATCTTCCTTCCTATCAGTACTGCGGACCTGGTGCTAAATTATCTAAAAGATTACAACGCGGCGATAAAGGTATAAATCCTTTGGACCAGGCGTGTAGGCAGCACGACATCTCGTACGCTCAAAGCTTTGATTTGAACAGTAGACACCAGGCAGATCGTGTATTAGAAGAAGCCGCTTGGAAGCGTGTTAAGGCTAAAGACTCTAAATTAGGGGAAAAAGCATCAGCTCTGTTTGTAACCGGTATAATGAAGGCTAAAAGAAAGTTGGGAATAGGCGTAAAGACAAACAAACTGTCTGCGAAAAAGGGTCTCGCTAGAAAGATGAAGAAGAAGAAAACTGTCACTTTCAAAGGTGGCGTTTTAAAGAAGCTTGCTGGTGTAGTGAATCGTGCAAGCAAGAGACTCACGGGTAAAGACTTAATACATCATGCCCTGAGCGCTGCCAAAAGAATCATTCAAAACGTAGGCGGTCGAAAAAACGTTAAAGTACCCCGAATTATTCCTGTGCCTACAGCTACAGGGGGTATTTTACCACTCATACCAATTTTTGCTGGCCTCTCGGCTCTCGGTGCAATTATAGGAGGCGCTTCGGGCGTAGCAAAAGCTGTTAACACTGTTAATAGTAATAAGAGACAGCTAGAAGAAACTACACGGCATAATAAAGGTATGGAAGCTATCGCTTTAGGCGGTAAGAACGGGAACGCCCTTTACCTGAAGCCGTATAGAGCTGGCGGCGGAGCTGCATTGTACTTAAAACCATATGTCAGGCGGTCAAAAAACTGAATAACTTGCCTCGGAGACCACTTACAGACGTAGATATAATAAAACATGCTAAAGACATTCCCTATTTTAGAGGTGTCTATATGAGAACAAGTCTACCTTCAACGAAACCTTTGCAATTCGAAAGAGCTATTGTTAATCTTGACGACGCTGGAGGACCGGGTACTCATTGGGTTGCCTATAGAAAGGATCGAAACGTGGTTTTGTACTATGACCCCTTCGGAGACCTAAGACCACCAGCTGAACTTGTGAAATATTTAGGGCCTCGCTGCGCCGTATACTACAACGTAGCCCAAGAACAAAAGTTCAATACATACAACTGCGGACATCTGTGTCTACGATTTTTGTATAAAAGAGAGGTGAAAGTGTAAATCGGTTAAGTATGGCTAGGACCATCACGGTGTACGGTATAGGGAACAGGCTTTCTACGGACCGTATTTATCCACCTATAATACTAGATCACGTGCGTTACGAGTATTCACTAGGTTTAGTCGGCTTATATACAAGTCACACGATACGGAATATATACCCAGGCAAAAATAAATTTTATTACGGAGAAAAGGAAATAACTATTGAACCGGGTAGCTACGAGTTGGCTGAAATCGTTAACTATATAAAGAATCAAATTAGTGGCGATCCGGAAGAGGGAGATCTACTACTATCATCAAATCAAAGCTAACACTAATACGGGAAAGTGCGAGATTGAATCAGCTACCGAGTTGATTGATTTTACCAAGCCCAATAACATAGGATCCCTACTAGGATTTAAGAAGCGCGTGCTAGAACCAGGTAGTAGACACGTATCAGATCGAGTTGTCGATATACTTTCAACCCCAAACATCTTTGTAGACACGAATATTACAGGCGGCTCATATAGAAACAATCAAGCAGGTCATACAATCTTCGAATTCGGTGTTTGCGTACCACCCGGTTATCTGATTGAAAAGGAGCCGTCACATGTGATTTACTTTCCCATCACTGTCACCGAGATCGACAACATTACCATTAGACTGGTAGACGCGCGAGGAGAGTTGATAAATTTGTCTGAAGACACTTTCACGAGCATCAGACTAGAACTTAAACGTGAAAAATGGGAATAAACTTTAGCTATAAAAACATCAGCATATGTCCATCAAAGGTCATTCACCGTCGAACATCGACCAGTGCAGACCTTCGATTAAAACTAACTAAAGCTCGTCGCCTTTTTCTTGAATCTTTAGGCTTTAAAGTACGATAACAGCAGCAGCAGCATGTCAAACCGAAGTAAAATGCATATTAACACCGACACCTTTACCATTGATAAATTAAACATATTTGGGAAGCCGCGCGTCGATACAGATATAATAAAAGAGGATTTTTATACCTATCTGCCGTTTACGTTAAATGCCAATCATTCCGACACCATTAGAATCAGCATACAAAATTCCGATAACGTTTTAGCTTTGTATGGCAGCTATGTACTTGTTAAAGGTAGCATAACGCGTGCTGCAAACAAGCAATTCCTTCTGGTAAACAGTTTCACCCACTTTCTGTTTGATGAAATTCAACTAATATTAGGCGCAAATCAACTCATAGATATATGTAAACAGCCTAGCATTACAAGCACTATAAAAGGTCTCGTTTCACATGGCGCCGAGGATAGAGCTTTAACCTGCAATGCATGGAACTTAGGGATTACTAGCGATAATGATTTGTTACATAACCAGGGGAATAACGTCTTTCATTTCACATGTAGAGATACCATTAAAAGATATCTTTGGATTTGCAGACGATTATAAAAAAGTAATACCTCATATGAGTTGTCAACTAGTTTTAATTCGCGCCAAGAACGATTTTAATTGCTATAAAAGCGACGCAGGTGATGCAGGTACCGATGTAGATATCAAGATTGATAAGCTCTCGTGGGAAGTTCCGCATATACTGTTATCAAATGAAAGCAAAGTGAACCTGGTGGAGAGTTTAAGAGATAATTCTTCTATTATCGCTCCGTTCAGACGTTGGGAATTACACGAGTTACCCTCGTTGGGAACTACTAAAAAACAGGTTTGGCGCGTAAAGAACTCCAATGATCTAGAGAAACCGCGCTGGGTCTTTGTAGTTTTACAAGACGAGCGTCAGCTGGGTATAGAGCGGGTAACCCGACTACATTTACTCATTCGAACTTGGTCGACGTTAAGTTGTATTTAAATTCGCAAGTGTTCCCACATCAGCGTTTAAATCTCGATTTCGACCGTAGGGACTACATTCCTGCGTATCTGAATTATATTCGTTTTCGTGAGAACTACTATGACGGTATAGGTAGAGGTGCGGCTGAGAGCTGTTTACTCAGCTACAATTCGTTTGAAACGTATCCCGTTTTTGTTATTGACTGTTCAAGACAGGTAGAGAGTTTTAAGGATTCCACTGTCGATATTAGACTAGAGCTCGAGTCTTCTGTCGCATTTACGAACACAACTAAGGCTTATTGTTTGATCCTTCACGACGCATTAATCGAGTATAATCCGTTTAACGAGACCGTGACTAGACACGTACGCATACCATAATGAAGGTTGTTAAACAAAATAAGTCACTAAACATATGTAACCTAGACGACTGCGATGATACATCTTTACAACGATCAGGCGAGGATGTTAGGAAACATGGCGACCTGTTACCCGTATCATGTAGAGCAATATTGAGCGGTCCATCTTCCTGCGGTAAAACTAATGCTATGTTAGGTTTACTTATTAGCGAAAACGAATTAAAATTTGAAAATATCTACCTATACGCCAAGTCTTTATTTCAACCTAAATATGAATTCTTAAGACGTGTTATGAAACCACTTACAGGTATGGGATATCATGAATTTAGCGAAAACGATGACGTAATCAGTCCCGGTGATGTTAAACCTAATTCTGTGTTCATTTTTGATGATATAATTTGCAGCAAGCAGGAAAAGATTAGAGAATATTTTAGCATGGGTAGGCATAAGGGTGTCGACTGTTTTTATCTAGGTCAAACATACGCCAAGATACCGAAACATCTGAATAGGGACAATGCAAACCTAATTATTCTTTTTAGACAAGACGAGTTGAACTTAAAACACGTGTTAAGCGATCATGTTGTAGGAGACGGTATTAGCTATGATCAGTTCAAAAACATTTGCTCTCTGTGTTGGAAGGAGCCACATGATTTCCTGGTAATTAATAAAGACAGCTCTCTAGACCGTGGCAGATATCGGAAGGGTTTTGATTCATATATAAGTTTATAATTAGAGTCGACTTGTTTAGTAGTCTCTGCATAGCCAACATGTCCAACACGTATGATCTGAGTTTAAAGCGTAAAATAATACACGCTCGTAATGCTATACGTAAGAAATTTGCATACTTTCGTCGTGATAGAGCAGAAGCAGAACGTATGTATCACGTCACGCACAATCCAGTTATATCGCCGCTGGAAACCATTGCTAAATCAGTTAACACCTCTAACGTACCCCTATTGTAAGTTAAAACACAACCATCTGCTACTACTACTGCTAGTTACATTCCCCAGTTGAAAGTTAAAAAACAGCCTGCTGCATCAGCATCATCATCGGAAGCAGACGAAGAAGAAGAATCTAATAAGACTCTTGATCTCCCTACTCATTACGGTATGCTAATAGCTAACGCTATCGGAAACAAAAATATAGATAGAACTAGATTCGGTATTAGATATAAAATTGATCGAGACGGTAAAAAATTTTACCGTACGCAAAGACAATCAATCAACTGGACAATGTTTTAGTACGTAATCAGTTACCATGGAAACTCGTTCTTCATAGATGTCCATATTTTGCATTCGGAAATTTATCTTATATATAAGTATTTTTTTTAATTAAACCAATATTCCAATAATTGCAGTATAAAATAAAATGCATTACGCCCATATTTTGCATTCGGAAATTTATTTTATATAATTTTTTTTAAATTAAAGCAATAATTCAATAATTGCATGATGAAATAAAACGCATTACGTTATACGTCCTGGAAATGGTCTTACAGTCTCGACTGTAAAATTCCATTTCCAGGACTTATAACGTAAATTACTATTACAATCATACTAGACTGTTACATCGCATTTTCTGAACTGAAAAGTTTGACGCAAAACTGACAAATGTGACAAAGTATGAAATAAAAGTTTTAATAAGTGAGATGGAGATTGCGGTGGGCTCATTGTGAAACATTTATTATTATTTTACTAGTTACAACGCCATGTTTAGTGTTTCCAAAAATGTAGTAGATTACATGTGTTTCGCCTTGTTAGAGGTTTTTCAAGAGTTTTCACTCTTGAGTTCTCAAGAGTATGCACCTGCACGCTTTTGAGCAAGGTTTTACAACCCGAAACACGTGTAACCTACTAGCATTTTTAAAAACATTTAAATAAAAACAGTTTTTCTTAAAGCTGGAAAATTCTGCTTGCATGTTTTGAAAGAAAAACTCTAAATACTACCTTTCCCGGGATTAAACGGTGTAAAGCAAAAACTAGTCGAATTTAATTAGATTTGTGCAGTGCTTGAAACGAGAAATTTACATAAATGTGAAACCTTTTCAATTTTCGCTTATGGGATTTACGTGCATTTCCAATCAGAAGCTCTTATTAAGACTTTAAAATCAATAAGAATCTGTACAAAAATGTACATAATTTTTTATTACACAGGTAGCTTATATCTTCTATTTTCCATCTACGTACTAAAATCGAAATTTTTAAATAGTGCCCTTCTGCACCATATAATTTTTTGACAAGTTACAGTTTTAGAATCTACAGGACCAAAGCTACAATTCTATGAAATTTATACATTTTTACCTTGAAGTCCCACAAAAGTCATAATTTGATGCAAATTGCACTCTACTAGAAGAAAGAATGTGTCATTACGACGAGCTCAAACGATATTAGATATAAATCGTTAAAACAATTAAGCACCGGGTGTTTAAAATTAGTTTACGAAAATTTGTTCTCAATCTTGTCTTTACTTTGTCATCAAGCTGGCGTGCGTACTAATAAGCGAACAAAATTGTGTTAGTAACTTTAATGTTATATTGTCTTGGTTGATTTTTCATCTTTAATTAACTTTTACGTTTGCTTTATATTAGGAAGTTATCTGATAATTATAATCTGCTGTAATTCAAGAAAAGGCAAACATCTCAAATTCTACTACTATTATTTTACCACTTTATGGCAATTAAAATGTATAGGTAAAATCCGTTTCCTTAGAGAATGGTACAGCTCGTCATCGCGTTCTCATAAGAATAACATAGAAATTGATGACGTACCTGTACCATGTTGGCATTAACTTGGCATGACTTTAGTTGGCATTAAAATTACAACAGACTATAAATTTTGCACACTGACGTCGTCACTTGGTTAAAATCACGTCACTCGTTGGTCTACTAATAGTCCAAATAGCAACAATGAATATTCACCATCTATGTACGTCATTTTCATATATGACAGACTTACGCAAATAACAGCTAATATAAATAATAATTCTTAAATTAGATAGTTTAGTTTCACATTCATCAACTGTAAATATAGCTTCTGCAAACAAATTTATTTAATAACTGTAATTTTGAATGATTTAGTTAAAATTAATCGAGAAGAAATGTAACTTAACAGAGTTATCAATTAAAGTGTTTACAGTTTGCAATCACTTAAGGTTACATGTAAATATTCTGGCACTGAATGTTATTTTTCTCTGCAAAATGTAAAATATAAAGTAATAGCAAACAAACTCATAATTTCCAATTTCAAGTCACAAATCTTAATTAAAAAGAACACGATACCACTAAATTAAATCACAGTTTTCCTTGGTTTATAAAAATTTAACTAAACTTAAACTTTAAATAGATTGTAAATCAGTATAATGACAACATTTTGTCCAGAAACCGAACCAGTTTGGCAATTTGTTTTTGATAAACGTTTCTTCAAAATTCTAAAATATTTAATTTAATAATAGAACTTGGAATGAAATAAAAACAATGGTGGCCCAATCAATGAAGATGCCAAATTTTAAACATTTTATGTTTTCACAAGACCAAGAAACATATTTTTGCAACTCAACTGCCAATAATATTTATTTTTAAACATTTTTTGCACCGTTATATCTGTACGAATTCCAATTCGAAAAGCTTTTTAAGTAGAAATTCGATTGTTATTATAACTGCTAAAAAATAAAACGAAGTTTAGACAAAAGCTTAAAATAATTTTAGATACATAAACGTCATCTGTATCTATTTTAACCGTCGTTCAGAAAATCCTTGAGAATTATACCTTGTTATACTATAATTATCTACTATAATATACTTATTAATCACTAATTCCACCCTATCCATTTTTAAAGCATCATTTTTATTTTTAACTTTAATTTTAAAAAATCATACGATATCCACGCACCAATTCTGAAGATTTATGTTATTATTAACTATGTTTATTGTTATTAGTGCAACAATGAACATGCTGCGTTGATTGTAATGATGACGTAGGGCCTACCTGTGGATCAGGGGTTAATCCACGTGCAGGGTTGGGCTTGCAGGAGAAACACACTTAAAGGACGCGAACTGACTGGACGTAGTACACGTCGCGACGCTGCTGATCCCAGCTATACATAGCAATCTGAAAGGAGTCGGCTCGGATATCGCACTGAATTGCTCATATCACGACTCATCTCTTTTATTTTTATTTTGTTCCCACGTTTTTATTTAATTTTCTTGGGTGGTTTCTTTCTATAATATATTTTTAGTCTTCATGTTTTAGCACTGTCTAATGGAAATTTCTGGAACAAATAAGGTTAATTTAACTTCGTAGATGTATTTACCTAAAAATACTCTTCTTATTTTTGAACACTTTAGAATAAATGGCAGATTGTAACTTTTAGTATGGAACGTCGAAATTCGTTCTATTTCGCTGCAAAAATGAATTCAACTCGAAGAAAATAGGTTTTATAAAAACCTCAGTAAATAATCTCCCGTAAAAAAGTCTTCGGAAAATTTAATCCAGCTACTAAAAATTCCAACTTCCAGAAAAAGATTTAATCCCTAAAATATAGTATATGTATGTACACATGTGTCGCAGGCAAATAGTCGAATCCGGCAAATAATTATATGCCTAGTCATTTACTAAATGACGGGGCAGATAGTAAAACGAAAACGAGTTTGTGATGAGCCTAGACATTTACTAAATGCCGTTCTTTATATAGAACAGGCAGTGACAAGACTAATGTGCAGTCGGCAAATAAGGTAATAATAAACACTCTCTATGTTTCGACTTATACTAACGAGTGATTATACGTAAACTGTTGACATCTCGGTTGCTCTGAAAAATAAAACGTAGGTATTTTATATAGTATACTAACAGGCTATACTGACATTGCAAATTAATATAATTTATTTGACGTTCAAAAAAATATTGTCGTGGAATAATAAAACACATAAGTTTTAAATTTCACAGCAACTGAGATGCCGAGGGTTTATAATCAGTTAGATGATAAGTTAATTGTTTATTAAACTGACTTGCAGAACGTAACAATACATCAGGCTCTTAAACAACAAACAAAATATATTATATATTTATTAAATAACAAAGACATAAATAGATGCTGAATATATAATTGGAAGCCATGGAAGACTAATAAAACGTACAAAAACAATAACGTGTTATTTTTTTCTATTTTGAATTTGAGAGCTTAATGAATTTAGCTTGATGATTTAAGAGTTATGTTTTGTAATTTAGTTTAATACATAATTAACTTATCCATAAATTCAAACATGAATCGTGTTTATTAATTTGTCGACAGCACATTGAGTCATTTACTAATAACTGCCTGTTTTAAACAACTGCGTGTAGTAAATGCCTAGGCATATGTGCCTAGGCATTTGTGCCTAGGCATTTACTTACATTTTGCTATGGCAAAATCGCATAGATTTATTTTCGTTTTACTATCTTCCCAGTCACTTAGTAAATGACTAGTCGGTATATAATTATTTGCCGAATTTGACTATCTGCCTGCGACATATACAGGGTGATTCATAATTAGTGAATCAAACGGAAATTGTAGATTCCTCATGCGAAAAGTTCCATGTCCTCCTGTTATTCATACTTATAGAGATTTCAAGAACTTTAGGTTTGATAATTTCTATACCGAACTGCAATCACTATCTTTGAATGATATTTTATGAAAATTACATTAATCAAAAAGTTAATATTTTAAGTAAGAAAATATTAAATCTGTTTAACGAATATGCACCATGGAAAACTGTCAAAATAACAAAAAGACGTTCGCCGTGGTTAACTGATAATATTAGATTATTAATCAGTTTAAGGGACAAAGCTAAACCTAAATATAGAAATTTGAAAACCTCAGCTGCATGGGAGTATTAGCGAACGTTGCGTAATTTTACAAACACCGCAATAAAAAATGAGAAGAAGGCTTACTTACAATTTAAAGTTTCTCAGGCTAACAATTCTAAAGTATTATGGAAGGAATTAAGAGCGTTAAATGTAGTATCTTCTAAAACTAACAAAAATAAGTCTTTTACTGGCCGCAGTGATGAAACTAATAGTTATTTTGTTAATAGTATTCCACAAATTTCAGTTACCGGACACGTATTGAACTTTTACAAAAATAATAAATTACATGATAGAGTTTTTAATTTCAATCTCGTAGATAGCAATACTGTATCCAAAATAATCGATTCCTTAAAAAGTAATTTTACAGGATCGGATGAATTAAATATCACAATGATAAAACTATGTTGTCCTTTTATATTGCAATATCTAGTACATATTGTTAACCCTTCTATCTTAGAAAATATATTTCCCGACAGCTGGAGGTCGGCTCTGGTAACACCAATAGCAAAAATCGAGCAGACTGAGGAGTATAAGGATTACAGATCGATTAGTATCTTACCAACACTTTCAAAGATCTTGGGAAAAATAATCAATTCACAAGTTAGAGAATATTTAGCGCAAAATTGTTTATTACCATCTAGTCAGTCAGGGCTTCGACCTTCGTACAGCTGCACAACCGCTTTGCTGAAGATAACAGATGATATTCTCAAAGCTCAAGATGAAGAAAGATGCACGTTGCTGGCGCTGTTAGACTTCAGCAAGGCGTTTGATACAATTAATCATGAATTATTGATTAATATATTGCACTATATGGGTTTTGGTAATAATGCAGTCGGTCTGATTCAAAATTATCTTCATAACAGGACTCAACGAGTTAAGACATCTAATGATGTCTCTCTATCTATTGATGTTACCAGAGGGGTACCGCAAGGATCCATATTAGGTCCTCTGCTGTTTACCTTGTATACCAGAGGTCTTTGTGATTGTGTGAAGGCCTGTAATATTCACGTGTACGCAAATGATACACAATTGTATTACTAATTTAGTCCAAGTCACATTCAAGATGCAGTAGATACATTGAATAATGATTTGAAAGCTATAAATGAATTTTCTGCTGGTCATGCGCTAATATTAATTCCAAGACTAAGTCTTGCTTTTCGGTAAATCGGTTAATAAGTATCAACTGACATCCATAAAAATTGGAGATGGTAATATTCCGATAGTTGAAAGTGCCAAGAATCTAGGGTTAGAGCTTGACAAAACGTACAGATTTAAAAAACAAATTAATAAGTATATACAAAAAGCTTACTATAATTTAAAACTTCTTTACCCGCATAAAGACTGCTTAAGCAAAGACGCAAAGATCTTACTAAGTGAATCGTTTGTATTATCACACTTCAATTATTGTATACCTGTCTATGACCCTTGCCTTGATTTTGAAACATCACAACGTATACAACTTGTCCAAATATTGTTTATGTTTTATTTTTGGAATTCCTAAGTTTGCTCATATATCTTCAAAATTACTAGAAGCGGGTTGGCTAGACATGAAACAACGACGTTATATGCGGACAGCAACATTCTACCGTAACATAATAATCAACAGGCAGATACCCTATTTATACAATAAGATAAGGTATAGACCAGATAGATGTACACAATATAAATGTGCGACATAGAGGTTTGTTGACTATACCCAAGCACAACACTACATTCTACGAGTGCTCATTTACTAAGTCTGACTAACGAACCCTAATTAATTTAAATTATGTTATTAATATTTTTGTTTTATATTTTTCTTTTCTCTTATAAATATAAATATTATTATTACCGAATTACGACTCCTAGTTTGACCATGTTTTTTTATGTTTCAATTACTGTACAAGTGGGGAATGGAAGAACAACTTTGTTGAATTCCCTCCTTGAGGTTCTGTATTTTTATGGAATAAATATATTATTATTATTATTATTAAAAGAAGACAAAAAGTCTAACGTACCTCTATACCAAGTTGCACCCCTGTATTCGGCAATGTCTGTATTCGTGATCATGGACAACAATTTGAGCATTATTGTAATTGACAGAAAAAGTCTGCAATACTGTAAAATTAAAATTTACATACATACATAATCCATTCCCCCTTTTACCGCATTTTGCAGTGTCGGGGTTTCACACAAACTCTTATGGGAGTACAACGGAGGTAATGGAGCTATTGTAGCAAGTACATTACGCTCCCCCATACTTTATCACTCATACAACTTTCATACCTTATCCTAAGGAGCTCAACCACGATTGTACTAAATTTTTAAAATTCAGTCACAACCGAGGTTTGAACCCCTGTCCCTCTGAACGAGAGGTAGGATCTCTCCCACTCGATCACGGAGGGCCTAAATTAAAATTTACGAAATAAAATTCATTAAAAATGCTTCTTTATCCAAAGTGTACTAGCAAATGTTTAGCTTTATAAGAAATTGAACCCTTACTCGTCAATTTTCTCGAAATCCATAAATTTGAATAAAAATCACTAGGAGAAAGGAAAGTTTTAAAATGAATTTCTGCATAAGCTGAAATAAAACTTTTACAAATGATTGGATGGATAAAATAATTGTATGAGATTTTAAGGGCGACCCACCCCCAGTACACACCTTGTATTACTTCAATCCAATTCAAGTTCATGTCAATTATGGTTTATAAGGTTCCTAAATCGTGTAGAAAATTGGAACTCTGTAAATCATACAACTTACGAAATATTATGCTTTTTCAAAATTTTAGCGAAGACTTGAGATGGCTGTATCTCCTCAGTGGTGCAACTTGGTATAGAAGTACATTAGACTTTTTGTTTTCTTTTCGCATCAGGAATCTCCATTTCCGTTTGATTCACTAATTATGAATCACCTATACAGTATCCACGAAATTGAAATTAAATCTAAGTAATAATTATTTAACTCATTTAAAGGAAATTAACATAATATTTCTTCCAAGCTCTATACTAACTATTCTGCAAGTAGCATTTTGTGACATTTGTCTTTTATCCCTGCACAAATGATTAAATTGCAAAAATATTTTTATCAGAATCGCGCCATTTTAACAATTATTTGTCATCATCCTATCAGTTTAATTATTATTACCTATAAATCAAATTTCGCAGTTTCATTCACGATGGAAAAAATAAAAACCAGAATAACTGATGAGTGATGACTCTTATCAGGCGCGAATATTAAGTTGATATTTATTTGTAACTTTCCACTGACGAAGAAGTGCATATCAGATAAATTTAGAAAACTTAATTTTAAAATAAATTTTCAGAGCGCATCTTACCTATTGTCCGTCACATTTTGATATTCGAGTTTCCTATTAAGTTTAAATTTAAAAATGGATTACTTAAAACACCGTAGGTTTTAATTGATAGAATGCCTTGGCAAACTTTTTTTTAAAATCTTTAGTCTTCCCGACAAACAACTTCCCTAATGATTTGCGGGCAACGTAAAATAGGTTATAATATTTAATGGGCGTTTTCAAAAGAAATAGTCTAACGCATTCTGATATGATAACTCTGATATGATAAAGCGATGGCAAAATGCCTAAAACAATTTAATATTTACGATTGAGGAGAGATGAACGCATATCGGCGTTCGCTTACGTAATCGACATAAGAGATCTAGCTTTCAAAATAGATAAGACTGGTTTAGCACGTTGGTATACGCCTCTGTTTCCGTTTGTATTTTCTGTTTTAATCGTAAACGTTCTGATCTTTTTAGTGGATTCGTCGATGCTGTTTCTAAAATATTTAATTGGCTAGTCAACGTCGTTTTTATTTGTTTATACGATTCTATTTCGTTCATTTTTCTGAATAATCTATTTAATAATCATAAGTCAACATACAGTATACATTTAGTGTACTCTATTTGTACTATAAGTAAAATAAAGATGCAGTGAAAAGGTTTTATCACATTGCCCGTGAATATCCATAAATTACAATATAAAGTGGGCAAGAGAAATCAGTTGTCGTTATATGTCGAAATCGTCAAAGTCTTACTACAAAGATCTGGCGGACCGCAATTTAATGATAAAGTATTATTTTAAAAAGTACATTAGTTAAATACCTCAGTAAAAAAAATTTAAAACATGCCTGGGATACGAACTAAAATTGTAGGTTCCGTGACAATATCATGCTTGGTACTTTAAAAATCTAGACAGTGCACTTTATTTGCCTTTAATCTTGAAACTAAATCGACAAATAAATCAATTTAAACAAGTTAACAATAAGGTAACATAAAATAAACCTGACTGCAGCTTCGCCAGCTTTTTTGAAATGTCAGGCTATGGCATGGAATATCCTTCAAACAGATTCTTCAGTCTGCTTATCGTCTGCACTAAAAGGATATAATACTCAAAAGACTTAAACTTAAAACCCTATAACCAAAACCTGAATTAATTGAAGAGTTTCCTTTACAAGAATTTACAGAAGAAAACGTCAATAACGGTTTGACAACAAAACTATACTCATTCCTAAAATATTAAATTGAGATTCGAGTGAGAAAAAGAGTGAAAAACCATTTACCCTTACGATGGCGGAACATATGTTGATGCCACATGTGAACAGATCCTCTACAAGGAGACGAAAATACCCCAAAGAATTGAAAACCAATCAATAAAATTATGCTTCAGCAGCAACCTCAAACGGAATTTTTTCAAAATGACGCTACAATTGAAGATCCATACTAAAGGATGATGGATAAAAATCTAGATACCACGGTAGGATGTCTCACAAGAAAAGCCTTCAAGAACGTTCTTCCTTCGTTACTATTTCAAGAACCAATCTTGAGGAAAACGGTGTCGGGAAGTTGGAAAAACTAATTAACCAAAATAGTTTTGTCCAGGTAAGTTTAATTACATCAGAAATTATTTAAAAACTTTGATCTAATTACACCATGCAAGGCACTCTCAAAACCATGATTATCAAAAATACATGTACCTATATAATGGCTTTTCCATTTACACTTAGAAGAAGATTAACTAAACCTTTTGATAATGTAGAACCAAAAATTCCATTTATACGAATCCTTTTTGATAAAATTCGTTTATTAGGATTAACAAATTTGTGAAAAATGACACTCACGGATGCGCCTGCATCTATCAAAAATAAAAGTTTATTTGTGCCATATTTAATTCTTATAAAATTCAAAACGTTTAAATTTAGAATAACAGCAAAATTTATATTTAGTTGCATTGGGGGCCTCGAAAAAACAAGTCAGCTGATGTACTAGCTTGCGGAGTCATGACATCGCGGTCGTTTGCAGTAACCATGTATGACACCAGTATGGTTTGAGTTGTTCAGAGTGGCGAGACTGTTTCAAGATGACATGTAACAGTACCCAGACGAAGCGCTAATACGAACCGCTGCAGACATTGTGGCGAGTACGAAACCCTTGCTCACGTATTAGGTGCTTGTCTTCATGGGGAAGTCTAACGCATTAAAAGACATAATAATATCAGACAACTCTTGGCCAGGGAACTTTCAAGAAAAGGTTACGAAGTACACGAGGAGGTATTTGGGATTTCGGAACAACACAGCAGCAGAAGGATAGATATAGCCATCAATAGATCGTCTGGTAAGGGCTATATTATTGATTCAACTGTTCGCTTCGAAGAAGATGAACTCCAACCTGATAAGGTTGATAACGAGAAAGTCAAAATCTACAATAGTACCATAAACTTTTACAAAACAAAAGTTACTTTTTTACTAACCTAACCTAACCTAAAGAGTAAGAGACATTGCTATAATTGGTTTGCTTTTTAGTTCGCGCGGGACACTTACGAGGTAAGCGCCATAAAGTCTCGGCCTGATGAGAAATAATAAACTTGGTAAAATATAATAATTTTTATTTTTCAATATAATCTCCCCTAATGTCAATACACTTATTACAACGTGGAATTAATAATTCTATGCCCATGTAAAAATAATCTGAAGTCTTTCCTTCAGAATGTTCAATTACAGCTGCTTGAAACTCGTTCTCGTCCTTAAAACGACGTCCCCTAAGTACTGTTAACACTTGTATTGCGTTCTTTAAAATCAATCAGTAAAATGCCGTCACAAACCCAGAATATTGTTGCCATAACTTTCTTTGTCGATTGAATGACTTTCGCCTTTTTGGGACGAGGTTCATCGGGTCGCCGCTATTCCATCGATTCCCTTTTGGATAGAGGATCATAATACAGAACCATTGTTTCATCTCCAGTGACAATGGACTTAAAAACGAGCGCGCACATTTGACGCGACATTGACGTTGAACAGCAGAAAGATGACGTGGTACTCATCTTGTGCTAATTTTATTCATACCCAAATGGTCATGAAGAATTCGGCGAACACTTGTTTCCTAAATGTCAGACATCACTGCTAACTCCTTAACTTTCAAACGGCGATCTTCTAATACCGTTTCATCAATGATTGCAACTTTTTGAGGCGTTACTGCTTCAGTTGGTCGACCGGTGCGCTCATCATCTTCAAGAGATTCTTGTCCCGAACGGAAACATTTTGACCACTTTTTTACAGTGGAATGTGAAGCAGATAAATTACCATAAACGCCGTCTAAACGTTGTTTGATTTGATTAGGCGTGTGCCCTTCTTTTGTTAGAAATTTAATGACCGCGCGGTACTCAATTTTCGTTAGCTGCGACATTTCATGCACTCGTCACGATGCTTGAGTGGCTACTAAAATCTATTCCGCTTCTACCCGTAATATATATAGTGTACGCCTCTTACATGTTCAACTATGACACAACCGAGTTTGAACATGTTGACACCTGTAGAAACTGCCGGGCAAAGAATTTATGGCGCTTACCTCGTATAATATACATGAATAAAAAAATATATAAAAATATATTGACCTTCGCAAGCAGTTTAATCTTATCCAACTCTTTGGACGATGAAATAGTATTAAAAATTTAAAGAAGTTCTGTATACATTCTTGGAAATGATTTGTTTGGCTTCGAAATATAGTTAGTATATTGTTAGTAATGCGTTTGTTTAGTTTTTAGTATTTATTCGTTATTAACTTATTTTAATGTTATCAGACTAATTATGTATTATTGTTATTTATTAGTTATCTATTATGTATTAATTTAATTGTTTGTATTGTTCGTTAGTTATCATCAGGGGCAACCACATGGTTGCTTAATGGGTAGTTAGTGCACAATTTCGTGTAGTCGAATGTATACCTAGCCGTACCGTAACCTACGTAATTTTATACCTATACATTCGACTACACGAAATTGTGCACTCAACTACCCATTCAGCAACCATGTGGTTGCCCCTGGTTATCATCGTACTAAATGTTACCTATATAAATTATCCTGTGTCATCTGGCAAACCAGAAACTATTGGTCAGGGTTCAATAAAGAATTTATATAATATACCAGCTGATATTTATTTATAAATTTATTTTTCAACTAAATACTTGTTTACTTTTAGGATAATTATAATGTATTTTCGAAATCTCAATTCAATAAATTTAATTAATAAATCATAAAAAGTAATATACCTATTAATAGATAATTCAATAAATTTCACAAAATACAGGATGTCCATTCGGCATTTAAATCGTTCTTATACCCGGATAGTGACACAGTACTAATAAGGTGAGTATCAGATATAATAACCATTTAACTGAGATTATTATCCATTTTCAGGTCAAAATCTTGAAAGAAGAAATGCACTCAATGTATTCTTGGTTCAAGTCAATGCATTCAGAAACTGAATTCAGAAAGTGTATCTAAAATATTCTAAAATATAATGACTATAATTACTGTAGCTGAATCCTTTTTATTTTAATAAATAAAGAAAAATAGTATATTAAAGTATAAGTAGATATTGAGGTCTTTAAAACACGCGCGAGTTTTCAAGCACGACGGCGTAGCCGGAGTGCTTTAAATAGAGCAAGTGTTTTAAAGACCAGTTATGCACGAATACTTTACGCTAGTTTTTTTTATTGGTACACTTTGAAATCATAAATAATACTGGTAAATATTACAAAAAATGGAAATAAGAACTAATAATGTAAAATGGTTACGTTAGTGATGTAAAATCAGTATACCTTTCGTTGTCATGGAAAATGAAAAAAACAAAAATTAATTTGCAATCTGTCACTTGAGAATAATTTTTCTGACCACAGTTGTTACTGAGTGTATTTCGTTTAAAAATGAGTCATAATATTGATAACTTATACAGCAAAGCAGAATCGTGGTTAATACCCCAAAAATCGGAACACGCTTATAAAAAAGAATACGACAAGTTTATCAAATGGATGGAAGAGCAAAAGATACAGATACAGATGAACGAGTTGTACTTGCTTACCTTCAGAAAATGTCGGAGCAGTGCAAGGCGTCAACTATGTGGGCTATCCATTCGAAATTGGAAAGTATGTTGAGGGTAAACAAAGGGGTTGATATAAAATCGTTTGTGAAAGTGCATGCATTCATGAAGGCAATTAGGAAGAATGACGTAGCCAAGAAGGCATATGTATTCCAGGAAGACGATTTGCGGAAGTTTTTCATAGATGCACCGGACATTACGTATTTATTTTTAAAGATGGTAGCCATTTGCGGAATCTTTGGCTCTTGTAGAAGATGTGAATTATGCGATTTACGCTTACATGACATCCAGGAAGAAGGAAGCGTATTGCTTATTACAATCCGACCATCCAAGACAGTCAAGGGTCGACGTTTTACTGTTGCCGACAGTGATGGAATTAGTTATGTGCGTTTGGTGAAGCAGTATTTATCATTGCGCCCCCAAAATGTAAGTACAAACCGAGTTTTCTTACGGTATGATAAGGGGAAGTGCACCAATCAAGTGGTTGGTATTAATACATTTGGATCATGTCCCTTGCAAATTGCACGTTATCTTAAATAGGACGATCCTGAGAAATACACGGGTCATGCGTTTCGACGTACGTCTGCTACCATTATGGCGAATAGTGACATGACAATAGATCAAATCCAACGACAAGTAGGATGGAAATCGGCAGCGGTGGCGGCTAGTTACGTTGAAGAAAGTATAAGCAATAAGAAGAATGTTTCGAACATAATTGGAAGTGCCATTAGTGGAAGCGCAACCCCAGTGAGTCCCGAAAATGTTAGCACTGTTAATTTGAACAACATTTCTTCTGACTTAAAAAACCGAAGTATAAGTATTTCAAACAATACCAACTGTACTTTTCACATTCATTTAAAAAATTAAGATTGTTGAATATATGAATAAAGCTTTTGAAACATTTAGTAGTAGTATTTTATTTGACGTTACAAGGTACTCCTGTCAGAGCAGTCATTGAAAAGTTCACATTTAAACTTGGCGTTTCTCGGATTGTTGATGTTGCCATGGAAACTTTAAAACACGCGCGTTTTTGAAAGTTGGATTTATGCACGCTGAGGCGTACTTTAAATAAGCAAAATAGGTTACCAATAAAAAAAACTATCTTATATGGTATAACGTAAATAAACTATTACACTTTACGATGCAAAATCTGCAGTATTTAAATCTATTTGCGGGAATAAAGATTTTTGTAATTTTTGTTTGGGAAAACAGAAAGAAATTTAGAGATTATACAGGATGTATAACTACAAACCTTGTATACATAAACATAATATACGTAAGTATAAATATACATAATTAAAAAACTTATAATATGATATAACAAATATTTATTTAAAAACATCGTATAAGTAATTTAAACTATTATTAATATTGCGAAAAAATTTGTACTTTAAGCTAGGAACGAACAGTTAAGAAATCTTAATTACTTCTAATTCTAAGAGTTGATTTAAATTCCATTAACGCTATTCCAAAAACTAAACCTTAAGAAGATTATTTGGATTTAAAGTATTTGTTATGAAATTATGCCTTTAAATGTAAATAAGAAATTCATTACATATACATACTGTAAATTACATCGGGTTTTTCAAGGCGGTCATATAATCCTCTTAAGTACCTACTACTTATTCTACCGGTACTCCGAAAACTAAATTTTTAGACTCTTGTTTTATAATGAAATAAATAAAGATTATTAAAAGTTTCACAGTTTTATTAAAATATACCTGACAATATTGTTTCGACAGCTATGCTGTCATTATCAAAGGTAATATAATTATAAACACACACGTCGCTAAGGTAGATACAAAATAGGTAACTAGATAAAATAATAATAATAATAATAAAAATTAATAATAAAAATCATAATTAAACATCTAATACTTCCAGTAACGGAGAATTACTGAGCTCAAGTTGTTCATTCATTAAAGGTACCCTGAGTTTGTGTTTGTATATCTCAAAGGCTTCTAAAATGTCTAATTTGCGTTTGTTATTACAAAAATGTAGGAATTTAATATTATTTTGAGGAGTCATTGTGTGATTTTGTTCTAAAAGGTGTTTGGCGTAATTCGATTTTTCAGGATGTTTATTTTTGTAATGACGTACGTGTTCTTTATATCTTATGTCAAAATTTCGAAGTGTTTGTCCAATATATACCGAACTACAAAAAGAACAATTTAAACGCTAAATGCCCGATTTCATGATATCATGTGTTCTGTCTTTAGCATTAAATAAAAATGAAAAAGTGTTAGTGTTGGTTTTAAATGTTATTTTATAATTGTTGGTTTTTCTTAGTATATGTGCAATTTTTTCTGATATTTTGCCAAAATATGATATAGATATGTAATTTGTGTCTTCTGTTTGATTGTCAATGGGATATATTCTTTTGATAGCTAACCTATAATCTTTTTGTTTAATTAAAGTCAATAACACAATAAAACACTATTAAATCTTCACTTATTTATATTTGAAAAATATTATGACTGTCGTTTCGCTACACAGTAGCTTCTTCAGATAAAGACTGGTTAAAACTAAATCTATTTTCTAAGGTGTAAAAGGTACAAATATATATACAAACAGGTATTGTTAAAAGATTACAGCTTGTACCTAGAATAAGATACAATAATTTACAGTTAGGTGAGAAGTTCTAGGTATTTAACAAATTCTTTCAAAGAAATAAATTTAACAGTGGTGAATTATTTATATCTATTTGATCATTTAACATGTAATCAGATTTTTTATTTTTATTAATTTCTAAGGCTTCTAATAAATTAAGTTTTCTACCTTTATTTTCTATGTGTAGGATCTCTAAACTATTATTGAAACTAGTTTAGAGATCCTACACATAGAAAATAAAGGTAGAAAACTTAATTTATTAGAAGCCTTAGAAATTAATAAAAATAAAAAATCTGATTACATGTTAAATGATCAAATAGATATAAATAATTCACCACTGTTAAATTTATTTCTTTGAAAGAATTTGTTAAATACCTAGAACTTCTCACCTAACTGTAAATTATTGTATCTTATTCTAGGTACAAGCTGTAATCTTTTAACAATACCTGTTTGTATATATATTTGTACCTTTTACACCTTAGAAAATAGATTTAGTTTTAACCAGTCTTTATCTGAAGAAGCTACTGTGTAGCGAAACGACAGTCATAATATTTTACAAATATAAATAAGTGAAGATTTAATAGTGTTTTATTGTGTTATTGAATTTAATATGGATCTTCATCAAGTAAAGGCCGAATCAATCCAATTTTTAATTAAAGTGTCAATCATGTTCGGATTATAATGATTTGCATGTGCTAGTTGTTTAATGGTTGATATCTCTTTGCTAAAATCTGATTTTGTTAGTGGAATAGTTAAAGCTCTGTGTACTAATGATCTGTATGCTGCTATTTTATGTGTATTGTGGTGACAAGATTCATTTGGTATTGTTATGTCTGTTTGTGTTGGTTTTCTGTATATGAAAAATTCAAAAAGATTGTCTGCGTTAATCTTGATATTTAAGTCTATTTAAATTACCACAGAGGGCCCACCATTTAGTCAAGTTTTATGAACAACTTCCTTCACGGAAATCGGAAAAGTCACCAAACAACGAAAAACAAAAATGCGTCGTTCGCACAGTTGACCTTTCGAAATTTATTAATGCCTACTAACCATATTTTAGAAAATTTGTTAAAATGAATGAGTACAGTGTGTTCTAAAATTAGTTCATAAAAAATCCAATGGAAGACATCGAAAATTCAAATTTGAACGTTACAAATTCTTCTCAACAAGCAACGGGAAACCTACTTGCGTATGTTTAGTTAAACTTACAACCTCGATGTATGACAAGTGATTTCGAAGTATCTATCGGCAGGTACCGCTATTCAGGAGTGGTTGTACAGGGCTGTTTCTTTCATTTGGCTCAAAATATGAGGAAGCATTTAGGAGAGATGGGTTTTCTTTACGAATACAATTCAAATGCGGAATTTGCACTAACATCAAAAATGATTATAGCTTTAGCATTTGTACCGATGAACCATTTAGGTGAATATGTAGACGTGCTGTCCGGTCAATTACCAGATGAATTAGTACCATTTCTTAACTGGTTTGAAGACAATTATGTAGGCGGACATAAGACGACCTCCGTTATTTGCATACAATATCTGGAATTTCTACCACAGAACCATAAATGGAGCATGGAACAGATCGCACAAATAATCATGCAGAAGCCGCTCACAAGCGTCTAAAATGTGAGTTAAATATGCATCATCCAACAATTTGGAAATTTATTGATGCACTGAGAAGAGCTCAGAAAGGAAGAGTTCTTTATCTAGACAACTTGCGGTCGGCCATCAACCACCAAAGAAATTGAAAAAATATCGGGATGCTGATGAACGTATTTTACGGATAGTGGGTGATTTCGAAAATAGAGAACCAATAAATTATTTACGGGGTTTAGTCCACAATTATCAAAGGAACCAATAATATAATTTATTCCCTTGTATTATAATGCAAGTTTAATTAAATCTGTCACAGTATGTGGCATTGAACATTTCTTTATTTATTCATATATAATTTAACAAGTGGTCTAATTTTTTCAGACAAAATTTGTCATTTCAGATATAAGTCGACGCAGGAGACGAGTGTAATTTTCCAAAAGCAAAAGCTACGAATGTCTTAAAAGATAAATTTTGCAAGAAAAAATTAGACCACGAGTTGAATTCGGCTTGACAATCCATCGAGCAAAATTTTTATTTACCACTAGTGGTTTTTTCACTATAAAACTAATTTCATTGGTTCCAATTTGAAAAATTCTGTAATTTGATTGGTTAAAAATTTTCGAGTTGGATTGTCTATCAAAATTATCGTATTTATTTTTTCAGGAACTTTTTTTTTTATTTTATATTTTATTAGGATAAAAGTTTGCTAAAATATAAAAAAAATCATTTAAATATATCCATATAATGTAGGAATAATTATAAAAAATTTGATTACATCTAATTTTGCGGCTGCCAAAGTGTGTAACTTTTTTTACTTGCGGTAAAGGTTACGCACTGGGGTGCGGCAGCTCTTCATCGGAGAGCGGGCTACGTGGGTCCACTGAGTATGAAGCAAAAAAACCGGGCCCCATCCAGTTTTTTTAATGCACAAGATAACTTGAACAACTTGAACAAAATAGAAGAGCGGGAGAACCTATTTCGCTTGGTAAGTATTATTTCTAAACAATTATTACTTAAACAATTTAGCATAAATTCTCTGTATTTTTTTAGGTATGGTGGTGTTATGCCTCAACAATAAGAAGCACAAATCTTAAATGCGTTTATTAATAGTAACGCATATATACACATAATAAAAGAATAGATATAGAGCAAAATAAAGAAATAACAAAATCAATCTGATCGTAGATACGTAAATAAATTTAATTACTCAGATATAGTACTATTTCTGTTACATAATGTAATCTTCTGTAAATGACTTAATAAATCTATTAAAAAATATGCAAAAATTTAATTAAACCTTTCATTAATTCAAACAGCATAAATTTAATAAAAGTTTTGAAAATTGATACCGACGATTTATCTAAACGTAGCATTTATAAATTGACACAAATAAAATGCAATAAAAATTGAGATTATCGCTAGAAAGCGATATCAGAAAAATTCCATGTATAAAATAAATCTTATTCTATTAAAATATAAATCTTTATAGTAATTATTACCTTCAACTATAGATTAAATAAATATGTTAGTTAGTTAGATTCTTTATTTCCATCATATTATGTTATTTAGATACATTTGGTTGCATACATGATAAAAATACTAATATCTACCTACCGCTATATTTAATCTGTAAGTACAGGTATAAATCAATTTAGTTTACATTACTTCTAATAAAATTACAACAGTTTCGCTTAAATTCTCTATTATTTTTTGAATTTTTAACATCCTGTGGTAGTTCATTATATAATTTTAACCCCTTATAGAATACATTATTTTGTGAGGATGATTTTGTATGCAAAGGTAATCTAAATTCATTAATATTTCGAGTGTTATATTCATGGTATTCCCTGTTATACGTCATGAATTTTGACATGTAATGTGGTAACTGCCCGTTCATTATTCTAAAAATTAAAAATAGAGTTTTATAATAAATTCTTTGTCTTATGGTGAAAAAATTTAGCATATCCAGCATAAGGGATATTCTAGTTTTTCTGTTACAACTCAGAATAATCCTCATAGCTCTGTTTTGTAATTTTTGAAGTCTTTGCATATCAGTTTCCTTTATTAGGAATAGAATCGAAGCACAATACTCAAAATGTGGAGCAATACTACTCTTATATACTAATATTCTAGACCATATGTTTCATTTATTGCCTAATCTACCTAAGAAACCTATCTTTTTAGCTGTCTTCTTTACAACATAATCTACATGCTTGCTAAATTTTAGTCTATTATCTATTATAATTCCTAAATATTTCATTTCATCAACAATTTCTATATTTTCTCCATCAATGTTTACCCCATCCGTTAAATTAGAGCATGCCTTGTTTGATATTATCATAGCTTTAGTTTTTGATGTATTAAGTTTTAGTTTATTGAGTTTTAACCAACTTGTTATATTTGTCATGTCTGAATTTACCTTTTGTATAGCTAGTTTAACATCTATGTCCGATGCTGTTATTAAAGTATCATCTGCAAACAGATCATTGATATAAAGTATAATTAGTAATATTTATACTAAAGGGGGGGGAATTGGCTACTGATGGACCTATTCTGCGTACGAGATGAAGGTGCGATTCAGCTCGTGCACCAGGAAGACTGGATTCCCTTTTGACAAAAAGGTTGCACAAGTTGGTGCATATGAGTAGGCGTAATGTTACAGGGTAGCCTAGATTTCCTAAAATCGTAGTTGAATAATACAAAAAATTCAAACAAGATTTGGAAAAAGATTGAATAGCCTGCAAAAAGACGTACCTTTATAAGGGAAATCTTCATCAACAAAATTTCTCAGCTAAAATCAAAGGCCAAACAAAATAGCTGTGGATACTCTTCACCGAGAAATTTATTTCCATTCAGATGCTCATTAAAAGAGTTTCTAATGAAGAACGCTTGGTCGAAAACGTGACCAAAAACCAATCCTCCCAAGAGAGGTCTTTCTAGCAAGCACAACAGAGAGCGAATCTTTCTCTCGAAAAGTCGAACTCGCAAGGCCGTCATTCCCACCAAGGAACGTTGATATCGGTATTTAAATTTGGATAAGAAAGTCTATCAATCAATAATGTTCAAAAGGTTTCTATCAAAATTAAACTTTTTTTTTACTTCATTTCATCTTTTATTAGGACACAAGTTTGCTAAAATATGAAAATATAGGTCTTATTTTTATGTTAATTTTTTATTGCTACAGAAAATATGCAAGTGCAGTGGAAACTGCTAAAGTGACCACTTTATCTTGGTCTCGGTCAAACCCCTATACTTTTTATGTAGTTTTTTCTGTTTATAGTGACCACCTGCTTATTGTGACCATCGACCGCTTTTTAAAAATATGCTATTTAAAATACATCTCTTTAAACTAGTCAATTTAATTACATGTAATTTTACACCTGCAAAAGTGTGTGGCACTAAACTGTCCCGGCACTAAAACGGCCGATTCTAAAACGTCCCGGCACTAAAACGGCGACCCTAGACCGGCAGCACTAAAACGTCCTAGACCGGAGTTCAACACTTAGCATCTTCGATTCCCGGAACCGGCGACAGGATCTTTCTCGTCAATAAAGCCTCGGTACACTTTGCCGTGCTGTCAGATGGCCACGTTCGGTCGGTCTCGATTACCACATAAACATCTTTCTGTGGTTGTCGTTAAAAATAACACCGCCCTGTACCACGCACCAGTATATATTTACTTCAGTGGTTTGGCAATGTTAATTTCAATTAACATTTATTTATACAATACAATATTTTCCTTATCAACATGTGACCGATCCCTGCTAGTTTTCGAGAAAATCGCATTTTAAGTACCGCTCCTTGTACCCGAGTACAGTTACATTAAAAACACAAAACAGACAAAAAAATGTTTTAAAAATTTAAGAGATTTAAAAAAAATGTTTTGGTTGTTTAGTATTTTTAATGTAATGTGAGTACAAGGGGCGTACTTAAAATTTAAAATGTGATTTTCTCGAAAACTAACAGAAAGCGACCACATGTCGATAAGAAAAATAATATGTTCTAAATCAATTCAGCTACCGTTCATTACGAGTTTTGTAGTTATATTAGTTACACTATATAAGATTTTCAAGTCGCTACGTTTTGTTTAACAAACATACCACAATTTAACATACGTAAATTAGCGTCGTCGAAAAATGTTTGTAAACTTACAAATAAAAAGCTTGGAATCACCGTAATTTTATACATAATAATATAATATATTATTATTATCTTTATAGTATGGTTTTGGTTGTTTAAATAATAAGAAGCACCACGTTCGGGCGACAAATTGTTACAATATAAATAAGGGAATGATGATTGGAAGTAAATTTTTAAAATTTGTGAAAAGGTCCACATTGGGCTAATAAAATAATTAACTTTGGACAATTCCTAAATAATTCGATGAAGATTGGTAATTGATAAAATTTTAAAATTAGTTTATAAATAGGGATACTCATTAGCACATAAAACAGACATCTGACAAAATTACAGTGAACACATATACAAAGCAAAAACCGCCTACCTTCAGCATCAAAGAAAAATTTTCCGGCTATTAATATAATTTGGAAAGCAAATTCCAAAAATAAATGAGACTTCTCAAGCAAGTCGCTTCCATTAGAGCACTACTTAAATTTTCTATAAAATATTGTTAATGACCACAAACAAACAACAACAAAAATCAAAGTATACATTTAAAAAAATCAAATAAAATAATTTATCAACACAATCAAAAGAAATACCAAATAAAACGTTTTTTAACAAAATTCTTAAAATTAAATGAACACAAAAGAAACATGTTGGATACTCCATAAACTAAAATTAAAAGACAGTTTAATTCTCTTTGTCTTATGAATTACTATTACTATTACTATAATTTTGACGCCTTAAATAAGTTACCGACTTAAACTAGTAGATATCTGTAAAACTATTGCTGTCAGCATATTAAATGCAAGATGTCCGAAATGTTCCAAGGTTTCCTCTATGATGATTGAAAAGTTTTTGTGATACTAGATAAATTGAAATTATTAATAAGAGAAGTTTCTAGTCCATAAGGTAAATCCATAATGACTGATGGTAAACTTTCTTTCCCAAAATTAAGTTAAGTCATTAATAATATCCACATCACTGTTTAATCAATTAAATTAAATTGTTTATTATTATTAACTCACTAACTTTTTTTTAAAATTCATATTTCAAAAAAAACTTGATGTAACATAAAAATTATAACCACAAAATCTGACACATGTCATTGTTTAGAATTTTCGCACTTAACCTTAAAATTTTTCTAAAATTGCTCCGTGAACGTACACACTGAGTGAACGATCCAAATTTACAGAGTGTCACCTGATTTCGATTTTAATTTATAGCTTTTGAAAAACCGAAGCGAAATATAATAACTTAACTGTGGAAGTACACTAGATTGTAGCTTTAACAAATGAATAAATTATAACTAGATTTGTGTAATTAAACTATTGTTTATAAATATTAATAATTGCCAAAACCAATATTACAGTTTGGTAGAGAAAATCTTCCACTTTAAAAAGATAGATAAAAATAGTAATTTGTTACACTAACAAGATGCCTTCAGTTACACATTAAAATATAAAATAATTAATCCCAATTAGTTAATTGCTTCCTTTTTGCATACAAAACCCTTCCTTAGAACCTATAGAACAATATTTACAACATTTTAGATATCCAAACTATTAAATAAACACTAAAACATATACTTTTAGATTACTATGTTTGAACGTAGTAATATGTGATTTTTAAACCCATAGATCTTCTATAAGAATTGATCTCCACTTTGATATTTATGTCTCAAATATACTCCAGAACTTACTTAACAATATTATAACAAAATATAAGAACTTACAGACTATGTAATCTTGGCAAAGAACAAAATTATGAAAAAAATACTGAAATCGTTGATACAAAAGAAAAAAACTTCACAAAGGACCCCGCGCGTTTCTTATGGAAATTGGATCCCGGTCAAATTGGCTGAAATTTTGATATGTTGTAGTTAATATCATCCTGATCCAAAGTCTCTCTGGCCACAAAGCTCTAAAATTAATAGTTTCGGAGTTACAGAGCACGAAAGGCAGGAAAAACATACTTCGGTTTATGGGTTTTTAACACGTATAACCTCAGTAACGTAATTTTTTGTGTATATTTTTTATTTTTGTTTTAATTAACACAGGTAATTATGTTGGTTTGCTGTCGTGCGAATTATGTGAAGTTATACCGGGTGTCCTATTATATTTTGACCCTTTATAAACCTACACAACTTTTGAACTAATTGAGATAATGAAATGCGGTGTTTACCAGTCTTCTTCTTAGTTTCTAAAGCTTTTTTCTGAGTATCCGTCTTTTTTATCCACTTCCGGTTTATCCAGAAATGACGTAGCGTATTTTCGGGGAATAGGGCAACTTTGTGATTTCAAATGGAACAACCTATATATTTTTTCACAGTTGAAAAGCCCATTGCCCCCCATTTCCAAAAGTACCACTTGGACTTGCCATGGTTATTACACAGAGTGATGGTTTTATAAGCTCTTAAAGTGAATACTGCATGTTATTACCCTATGCAATAACCATGACAAGTAGGGCACTTTCGGAAAGAGGAAACAATGAGCTTTCCAACTGTGAAAAAATATACAGGGTGTTCCATTTGAAATCACAAAGTTGCCCGATCCTCAAAAATCTGCTGTCATTTCTGAATAAAACGGAAATTAGGAAAAAAGACAGATACTCAGAAAAAACTTAAAAAACTAAGAATAGTAAAGAACACCGCGTTTCATTATCTCAATTAATTCAAAAGTTATAGGTTTATAAAGGAGGCAAAATATAATGGGACACCCGGTATAATTTCACATAATTCGCACGAAAGCAAAACAACATAATTACCTGTGTTAATCAAAACAAAAATAAAAAATATATATACAAAAAATGACGTAACTGAGGCTGTACGTGTTAAAAATCCATAAACCGAAGTATGAGTTTTTCCTGCCTTTCGTGCTCTGTAACTCCGAAACTATTAATCTTAGAGCTTCGTGCCCTTGGAGACTTTTGATCAGGATGATATACACTACAACATATCAAAATTTCAGCCAATTTGACCAGGATCCAATTTCCATAAGAAACGTGCGGGGTCCTTTGAGAAACTAAACTTACAGGTAAGGCAATTAACCTCTGCATACACATCCACTATCATGCCCTGTGTCTCTTTCAGGTGTAAACAGGCCTTGAAATGGTTTTAATACCTAATTGTCTATAAAAATCAACCAACGGCAGTACAACGTCATTTGACCAAGAAAATTTATCAAATTTAAGAGAAAAATCAACTTTAAAATCTATTTCTTCTCTATATAAAGTGTTCTAGAGTGTATCCTTAAAAAAATAAACATCTTTAATTTAAAATTTTATCTCTATTATTATTTATCTCTAAATAATTGCTCGCTTGAGAGGTTAGGCAACCAAACCAGCACATATGTATTTCGGGATGCCTATATTTCACTCTGCATGTGAAATACATGAACAATATACATATACAAAATTGTGAACTACAGATTCAGCAAGGTCGTGCCTGACTCTGATTATTACTAATGGATCTTATTTCTACCCCATTCAGTTGTAACTCAGAAAAGGTAAGGTGTGTATATCTAAGAAAGCATTAATTGTATGTTAGATTATAGAATTTGATTTTAGTCGCGCTCTACCTCACATACTACGAAATACCTATACAAAAATATGGAAAGTTGATGTATTACAAATATTTATTAATCAAATCTACTAGTGCAGAAACATCTGGCATAAAGAATTATAGACCAGTTACTCTTCTGCCTGAATATGGAAAAGTTTTAGAAAAAATAATCAAAATTAGACTAACCAATTTACCTGGTAGATTACATTCACAAAGGCAATTTGGATTTACACAAGGGTTATCTACTACCCATGCATTTCAGAAATACTTAAATATTATAAAATAATAATAAAAAGTATGTAATGTCTATTTTTGTGGATATAACAGGAGCCTTTGATAATTTATGGTGGCCATCTTTAATTTCTGCAATGCGTCGTAAGGAAATCCCACGCAATTTAATAGCTATAATAAAAAGCTTCCTAACATACCGGAAGGTTATCTTTCAAGATGGATCTGTAACAAGTATGAAAAGCTGCACTAAAGGATGTCCTCAAGGTGCTTTACTAAGCCCTACTCTCAGGAACCTACAACTAGATGATCTTTTAAATCAAGAGCTACCAGACGGGATAAATGTAATTGTAATTGCGGATTATCTATGATTGTGTCATTATACTAATCATATCGTATGGTATTGAAGTTTGCGGTCACCCTTTACATACACGAATATAAGAAACAAAATTTCTTCATTATATGGAACTTTTTGCAGATTGTTAATCCAAGGTTATCAAAATTTTGGATATATGGCAACAACATTGGGAAAATTCTGTTAAAGGGAGAATCACTTTTACTTTCTTCCCTAACATTCCTGATAAACCACCATTACCTTTTAAATATTTAACCACGCAGATTTGGACCGGACATAGACCTTTTAAGGCACATCTACGAAGAAAAGGTCAAACTGAAGATGATACTTGTCCTGTATGTCCTTTGGAGACTGACGATCCTATTCATCGTATATACGCTTGTCCACGTTACGCCAACGAAAGGCAACTATTAATAGTATTAATTGACAATATAAATGAATGATCAATTCCACTAGAAGAAATCCCACAAATAAAGAATTATTATCTTCTACATCCATTTTTAAAGGATTTAGTAAACTAAAATTAAAGGTTTCAATTTTACAATCTTACAAATTTTGTCACTATACATAGATAACTACGTTCTAGTTTAAGTTTTTATGATTATCTTAAAATCTAAATAACTATGTTCTTGTTTAAGTTCTTATAATTATGTTAAAATCTAAAATATGTTATTGTTACAAATTGGTTATATAATATAATAATATTGTTTTGTTTTTAACTAAAACATTCAATGTTAACTTCTTCTTTTGCTATTATAACTTACATAACCAAATAACTATTTTACATTTTGTTAATATTTAACTTAAAAACGTTGGTTATTTCAAAAGCCCCAAGAATTTAACCGATGTAAATAATGAGTGTCCAATTTGACACTATTTCAGTAAATAAACGTAATAATTATATATACTAGATCAAATACCGCAATTATACGCATTGACTGTGTTACATTTAATTCTGTTTATTTTTTAGTCTGTTTATTAATGAATAATGAGGTGACATAAAAAAGAAATAGAATGTTTGCATTCATATAATACTTATAATATTCATATAATTCATATAATATAATACATAGTCAAGCAAGTAATAGAGATAGACCAATTAAACCCTCACAAGGCACCCGGATATGATCTTATAACAGGCGAAATACTAAAACATCTCTCTAAAAAAGCAGTTGTACTGCTAACAACTATATACAACTGCATATTAAGAAAATGCTACTACCCAATATTATGGAGATATGCACAAATATGCATGATACCAAAGCCTGGCAAACATCCCACAGATGTAAGCTCTTATAGACCAATAAGTCATCAATCATGTCTAAAATCCTGGAAAGACTCATTCTCAAAAGAATTGAAGAAACTGTCAATTTCGACGAACTCATACCCAACCACCAGTTCGGATTCAGGCATAATCATTCGACTATTCAACAATGCCATAGAATTGTTAATAAAATAAAAGAAAGCCTGGAAAAGAAGCAAATGTGTACATCAGCCTTTCTGGATATAAAGCAAGCCTTTGACAAAGTGTGGCACAAAGGCTTGCTTTACAAATTAAAACAAATCATTTAGTACGGCCGTAACATTGTTTCTAACATCACAAACTAAGAATTCAAAACAATACTGTAAAATCTACTTCCTGGGAGATGAAAGTGACGAACACGTTTAAAGTAAACATTATATACATATTACATAGTATACAAGACATGTTTTATCTACATTAGACACTTGAACTAAATAAACAATTTATTTTGAAAAAGATTAAGTTATTACTTAAAAAATGGTTAGTAAGTTTAATGTTGATTGTTTGCTGGAAACTGTAACATAAAAACGGTTATTATGGACTACCTGTTAAAGATAGGTATATGGTGCCCCGGACATTTTTGCGAAACTAATTATGCTCAATAATTCTTTCATGCATTGTTGAAATATATCTTTAACGGTTTTGGTTTTGTTAACTTGCTTCACTAAAATCACTCGGTTCCCTTTTATCAAAGGTTAATAATTTAGATACCTAAACCTGTCTCGAAAGATCTGTATAATAGTGAAAATTCCATTAAGATTCGTCAGTGGTTCTTGAAATTAGCCCGATAATAAAATTTATTTCTATAATTTTGATTTATAGGCCAGAAATATGATATAATCTCTGTTTAGATCGTATTAGTCCAGGCGACAGGGTAAAAAAAGTCACAAGACTTGATAACAGCAATTTTTCTAATTTACTATGTAGGGGGGTGTGTGGTGAGTATACATTCAAGTTTTCGTCTTAATCGGAGGCTGCGAAATTCCCGCCATCTTGGAAAAAGAGGTAAGTGTTTTTTCAATTTATCTCGTTAACCGTAGCTCTGAGGAAAGAAGTTTCATAATGTTTTTGTCGGAAATTCGATTCTCTACAACTTCTTCAAACAAATAACCGTAAAAATCTAGGGGTTGCAAATCTTTGGGGTGACATAACTATTTCATTTTTGGTCGTACGAGCAAAATTGTTCCGTCCTTTCTTGTAAACAATCTAAAAACGAACAATTTAGTGTACTCATATTTTTGGTTCCGTTCTTTGGTATAGTGGAAGGGAGCGGTCGAATGGAGGTAAGTCGAAAACGAGGCAGGCAAGCGATATAAAGATTTTCCTACTGGTAAGTTATTTATCTCCTTAACCGTACGTCTGTGTAAAAAAGTTGTTAGCACCATTTTTGTCGGCAATACGATTCTTTACAACTTTTATACTGCACTTTCTTGTGTCATGTAAGTAGTTACAAAGTTATTAAAAATAAACCTCCAAAATATAGAGGGGGTGGTCATTTGTATTGAACGTATGGGGTGAAATAAGTATTACATTTTTTGTCATACGGAAAAATTGTTCATACCTTTCTTGTACATAATATAAAGACGGAAATTTTGATATACTTACTTTTTTATCACGTTCTTTGGTATAGTGGAAGGTAGCAGTTGAAAGGTTTACCCATGGCATATAATTACTTCTCTAGCGATTCAAATTCTGGTCGATGGGTGAGAGAACGGTCTGGTGCCTTTAATCACTTGCGGCGATCTGCGCAGGCCCACGAAAGTCGTAGAATACAGCATGACTGCCATCCACTCAGGTCAGTCCCATGCGTCAGACGGTTTTGTCTAGTCTAGTCGAAAGCTGTTAAGATGAGCGTCTGTTTCGTATGCAAAACGTCTTTACGCAAAGGTGAAATTTGCGTTGGGAAGGAAAGAGGTGTAAAATGTTTGCCCCAAAGAAGCATTGAAAGAGGAGATGGCGAGCACAAAGAATTTCTAAGAGAAGCACTGACCTGAGTGGATGACAATCATGCTGTATTCTACGGTTTTCGTGGGCCTATGCAGTTTCGCCATCGACCAAAATTTGAATCGCTAGAAAAGTACACCTACTAATACATTCTATGTAATTATTATCGAATCATTGTTTAATTGCGTATAGAATGTATATGTTCAACAAATTCGTATTATATGCCATGGATAAACCTTTCGATCGCTGCCTTCCACTATACCAAAGAACGTGATAAAAAAAGTAAGTATATCAAAATTCTTGTCTTTACACTGTGTACAAGAAAGGTAAGAACAATTTTTTTAATAAAAAAATAAATATTTATTTCACCCCATACGTTCAATACAAATGATCACCCCCCCCCTATATTTTAGCGGTTTATTTTTAATAACTTTGTAACTACTTACATGACACAAAAAGTGTAGTATGAAAGTTGTAGAGAATCGTATTGCCAACAAAAATGGAGCTGACAACTTTTTTACTCAGAGGTACGGTTCAGGAGATAAATAACTTACAAGTAGGAAAAACGTTATAACGCTTGCCAGCCTCGTTTTCGACTTACCTCCATTCGACCGATCCCTTCCACTATACCAAAGAACGGAACCAAAAAAGTTAGTACACTAAATTGTTTGTTTTTAAATTGTCTACAAGAAAGATAAGAACAAATTTGCTCGTACGACCAAAAATGAAATAGTTATTTCACCCCAAAGATTTGCAACACCTAGATTTCTACGGTTATTTGTTTGTAGCTTTTTTATTATAAACATTTCTCAAAGAAGTGTATTGAGGAAGTTGTAGAGAATCGAATTTCCGACAAAACGTTAGAAATTACTTCTTTCCTCAGACCTAAGGTTAACGAGATAAATTGAAAAAACACTTTAACTTGTTTTTCCAAGATGGCGGACATTTCGCAGCCTCCGATTAATACGAAAACTTGAATGTAGACTTACCACACCCCCCCCACATACTAAACAAAAAAATTGCTGTTATCAAGTCTTGTGACTTTTCCCATATACCAATTTCCCTGTCGCCTGGACTATATATCGAGTGAATGATTAGGTTTAATATTTATGTTATTAACTTATGACTGATACTTATTTATTACCACAATTAAGATTTAAGATTGTCTTTCCAGATAGCTTTTATGTATAAATAAGCTGTTCATTAACATATTTAACCGTTTATTTTATAAGTTATGCATTATTTTGGTTTTCGTTTTCAAATCAAAATTTATTAATTTAGTATTAATACCTACGTGGTAACATTCTAAGTAACTCGTGTGCTATATTATTATATGACTCCTGATTTATAGACAACCAAACAAACATTCATTTAACTTACGTCATAGTAATCTTTGGCAATTTCGCAGGATTCAAGAAAAGCTTGCGCTACAGGTTCATCGTTGCAGTAATTTACATGTTTGTCAAAATCTCTTTCCAAACGTAAAAATGCTTTTCCTAAAAGATTTGGTTCATTTGAATAATATTTAACACCTTCCATTAATACACTGCAATGCAAACGGCGTCAATAAAACAATGTATTTTATGTTAACTAGAAACTTACGATCTGTGAAAATCAGATATTTCCACTAAACCACCAAAAACTAATTCTAAATTATCTTTTATTATTTTTGGAACCTTAGGTGCCGATTCAGTTCTAATTAAGTATTCTTGAACAACAAAATCTAGGTCTTTCACAAATTCTTGTTCGGTTTCTACTAATTCCTTTACAACAGCCCTAAAAACATGTTTTGTAAACATTAATCTTATTTGTTTTATATTACTATGACTCTTACTGTCTTCTAAATGCAGCATCTCCAGGAAGACCTGTACCCGGCACTGGTTCGTCTGTACTTTGCAAAACGTAGCATGGTACCCAACCTTGTCTTTTTTCCCCTTTCACTTGACGAACAAGCCATCTAAAATAAAAAACAAAATTTAAACTCTAAACTATTTGTGCTAATTTTATTTCGAAATTCATTTTTATAAACTCTTGAGATACAAGAGTTGTTTTAGTTGTTAGTTGTTTTAAACTAGAAATAATTAAAATAGTGTTGGCTAGTAAGTGGCTGTTGAAAGCGCTGATATTTCATTGCTAGGAAATTTGTATAACGAATGTGTGACAATTTATACAAAAAGAACTGCCAGAGAATAATGCCAATGTTATCTACAATTACTGTTTTACATGCATATTGATATGCATAGAAGTAACGACTGCTTCTAGCGACTGCTGACTAGCTCGGTTCTACCAAAATGAAGTCTGACTGTTTTTTGAGAAACTATATTCAATAAATTAGCACTGTACCAAATTTCAGTTTTTTCAAATCACTTCTTTAGATTGACCTCATTTTGAAGACATCCGACCACCGCATTGGTGCTGATGCAACGCGTTCGATCATTACGCTATATAATGACTGTTTTCCAGTTTTTTTATTGCATATACTGCTTAATGATCAATTTCCAGCTTTTAGAAAACACTTAGATGACACTACTATATATATATATATATATATATATATATATATATATATATATATATATATATATATATATATATATATATATATATATAATTGTTTTTTTCTTCTTTCTCTTGGGATTTCAGCAATAATAAAACAAATAATTAGTTAAAACTTTGCATTTACACGTGTTTCGACATTTCGTCTTTTTCAAAATACATTATGTGGTGATACATCTAAAAATATTAAAAGTTAGTGTTGATTAAAAATTTTATTGTGAGAAACTTATTCTAACTTACTATAGCTTTTTTTCCTTCTTTTAGTTAATTATATGTCATTTTTTTGTTATTTATATCAAAATGCATGATGTACAATGCATGAACCATATGTAGTTTACTTGTTAATATGTAGAATATTTATAATTTTTAATTTTAAATTACTTGTTTTAATGTAAAATGTGGTTTATTAATAAAATTTTATGTGTGTAAACAAGCAGACAATAAAACGAAACAAAATGGTTTGGTTAAATAAAATGTGTTTTTTATTATCCTTATCGGTTGATTATTATAGGTAAATGGTATCCATCTATGTTTCATATTTAAATACTATTTGTGTATAATGGGTTGTCTATATATCTAGAAATAGGGATGAAAAATTATTTTGTGAATTATAATAGATTTATTTATTATTTATTTGTTTTATTTTATTATTGTTATTTTAATATAATTTATAGTATGAGGTTATATATTTGTGATAGCTTTTCAATATCACATCTTGAATTTATTGATTTTGTTCCTGCTTTCTTAATTTCAATCATTTCTAAGAATGTTCGACTTTTTTCATTTAGTTCTTGTTTTAAAATTTTAAACTTATCATAATCAAATTTGTGGCCAAATTCATTTTCATGTTTTTTTAATGCTGTAGGGTTTTTTGCATATTTATGACCTTTTAGTCGTTCTTTAATATTTTGTGAGGTTTGTCCTATGTATCTTGTGTCAGGGCATTGTAAGCATTTAAGTTCATATACACAGTGTGAGAATTTGTCTTTTGGTGTTTTTGATTTAAGTCTTGTATATAAATATTTTAAGTTATTTGTGTTTTTATGAGCTACTTTTATATTATGTTTATTAAGAATTTTGTTAAGATTTTCTGAAAGATTTTGTATGTATGGAATTGTAATGTAGTTATATTTTGTTGTATTGTTTTTATTGGAAGTATATTGTGAGGGGTTGTAAAATTTATTAATTTGTTGTTTAAAAATTTTATTAATTAGGTTAGTTGGATATTTATTTTTTATTGGGATTTGTTTGGCTTTATTGATAGTATCTATTCGGAATTTTGAGCTGGTTAATTTTATAGCTCTATCAGCAATTCCTAATATCACACTTTTTTTGTGACTTATTGGGGTTGTGGCGTTAAATTGAAGGTATCGTCCACTCCATGTAGGTTTAGTATACCAAATAGTTGTTATTGTATTACTATTATTTATTAATGTTATGTCTAAAAAGTTAATTCTTTTGTTTTCTTCTATTTCACTGGTGAATTGTAATTTTGGATGGAATGAATTGAAAGCATTTAAAAGATTGGATATTTCAGTTTTTGGAATGCATGTTAGGCAATCGTCTACATATCTTTTGAAAAAGGTTATAGTTTGTTTGTTTTTGTTAAAATCTTTTATAACTGTTTCTTCCAAGTCTTCCATAACTAGTTGTGCTATTGTGGAAGATATTGGTGCTCCCATACTGCATCCAAAAATTTGAGAGTAGAATTCGTTTTCAAATTGAAAGTATGACGATGATAAAGTTAAATTCAATGCTGTTAAAAATTCATTTAATGGTGAATCTGTATGTTCTTTCAATTTGTTCCATTTTTTGTGACTATAGTTTTTGCTAAATCTATTGGTATGTTAGTGTATAAGCTAATTACATCTAGTGATAATAATATGTGATCAGATGGTATGTGAATGGTGTCAATATATTTTTTGAATTCCCATGAATCTTTAATGTAGTAGTCGTTTTTACCTAAAATGGGTGAAATACAACTAGCAAGATATTTTGCAAGGTTATAAAAAGGACTTTGAGAGCTTACTCACCGATTACTTAAGTTATACGTAACATCCAGTTGTTAGCAAGTTTTTGTTATGATGTAATTCAATTATGTATAATTTCAAATGTGTATATCGACGGGTTATGTGATTCTTTAAGGTTTTGTTGATGTAAATAGATCGTTATTATTGCGTAAAAGTATTGTGTAATTAATGTGTAATAGATGTGAGTTTAATTATATTCTGTGGCCGAAGCTTTTTTTTAAAACTTTATTTATTGAATATAATAAAACACATTTATATATTTCGTTTGCAGTCGTAGAATACATTTTATTAATTTTTAATTAGTAGAAAACTATAATGATACAAATGTATTAATATTACTTTGTCTGTAATTATTTTAACGAAGTTTTAAGACGAGCTTAAAATAATTAAATTTGAATTAACACACTTAACAGAACAATTTTAAAATTCACATTTAAATGACATTAAGCAAAATAATTAATTAAAACTCGAATGAGCCTTTATGTTTTTACTAGTAGAACAATTTTAAAATTCACACCTAGTTTTAATACTCACACTTATAAAGACTTGTGAGTTGGATGATGATTTATAAAGACTAAAGACTTAATATTAAAACAGAGGTATTTATACTTTATCGCCTACACAGTTTTCATGGTCATGAGAGAATAAAATGCTACAGAAGTTTCTCATAGAGATAACGTTCAATTATCAGAAGGTTGGTAATTTGATTATCGTGAGTTTTATTATCTTAAGCAATTCTCATGTAACATGATCTTATCTATAGTGCGATTCTACGTACGTTACTCCTCCACCCTTAGTATTTTCAATGTTATTAAAATAATTTGAAAATAAAATTTGAAATAATATTTATATATTATAAAAATTTTCAAAGAAATCTAAATTGGTATTTCTTCGTTATTTTGGTTATTTATAAAATCTTTATTTAAAAAATCTATAAATTTGATTTTGAAGGAGTTACGTTTACAATAAATATACAATAATAAACTTATAACTATTACAATGATAAATATAATTATAATGATACTTAATAAGCTCAGATGATCGAGGGTTGTAGTACTATTCATCTTTAGAAGATGATTTTGGTTTGTGATCTTCAATTGATATTTGTTCAATTTCTGTGTATCGATTGTAGTTAAATCGATTTTAGTTATATTTACATGTTCGAATTGAGGGGTTGTTAATTTTGCAATATCTATGATATTAAATTCTATTACTTTATTAGAAATACTTTTGGCTGTAAATAACATGTTTTTGTGATTGATCATGACAATACAGTCAGGACTAAGATGTATAAGTTGTGAACCAACAAGTTCTTTTGGATACATTTAATGTCTAAAACGATAATTGTTTCATATAAATGTAGGTATTTTGGGTCAGCAGGATAAGGGATGGTTAAAACGTCTTGATCTGTGAGGTATGAAGAAATTTAATTTCAAATAGTATTATTTAAAATATTAATTTGTTCGATTAGGATGAGGAGCATTGTTGTCCTGAAAAAGGTAACATTTCGTTAGCATGTCTTTGAAGTGGTGGTCTACCATCAGGGGGTGTTAGTTCGTAAACGTCATGTTCTAAAATTTTTGAGATAATATAAGGTCCGTCAAATCTTGGATCCTTTTTATTTCTTAGATTGGTTTTTATAAATACTTTGCTATTTAAATTAAATTGTTTATTTGTTTTGGATTTGTTTAATTTGGAATTTCGATTTTCGTTAGTTTCCATCTGAGTTTTTTGTAGGGATTCATATAAATATTTCATTTTAGTTTTATGTGTAGATAAGTAATCATGATAATATGATCTGTTATAGTCAAGGTCAAAGGGGTTTTTACTTACAGTGTGTCCAAAAATGACTTCAACAGGGGTTAAATGAAGATTTGAATGTATCGTGTCAATATAAGAATTTTGATCATTATTTTCTTCGTTGTTCGGGTTTTCAATGTTTTCAGTAGCGTCAGTTTGAGGGGGATTATAAGTTGGAATGTCGAATAAGTCTGTAATATCGGGAGTACTTGCTCTGCTAGCTAGTCTGCTGTCATAATTAGTTTGTTCTGGTTCAGGGGTTGATAGCGATGCAGGTCTAATATTTAATGGGTGAATTTGAATTCTGGATAATGCATCTGCAACTTTATTTATTTTTCCGGGGATATAATTTACAGTAAAGTCAAATTCTTCTAATTTCATTGCCCAACGAGTTAATTTTGAATTTGGTTCTTTTAAATTCTTGAGCCATACTAATGGTCTATGATCTGTAAATAAGGTAAATTTCTTTCCATAAAGATAGGGTCTAAATTGTTTTGTTGCCCAAATAACTGCTAATAATTCTCTTTCGATAGTACTATAATTTTGTTCAGAATTATTTAAAGTCCTAGAAGCATAACAAACAGGTTTTCCTTTTTGAGATAATACTGCGCCTAAAGCGAATTTGCTAGCGTCTGTGGTTAGTTCAAAAGGTTCATCAAAATTGGGGTATTGTAGAATTGGTTCGTTAGTCAAAATGTTTTTACAATGTTCGAATTTAGATAAAAACTCTGTTGTATGAATAATTTTGTTATCTTTCTTTAAACAAATGGTTAAGAATTTTGTTATTTTCGCGAAATCTTTTATAAATTTTCGATAATATCCAAATAGTCCTAAGAATGATTTAATTTCGGTTCTTGTTTTGGGTGCTGGAAAGTTTTTGATTGCTGAGATCTTGTTTGGATCTGGTTTAATTCCTTCTGGAGTTACAATATGTCCTAAATATTTAATGGATTTATGTAGAAATTCTGATTTGTCTAATTGAATTTTGATATTATGTTGTCTACATCTTTGGAATATATTTTTTAGTCTAAACATGTGATCTTGAAGAGAAGCGGAATAAATTATGATGTCGTCCAAGTAGACTAGACATTGTTGGGGTGTTAAACCTATAAGGGCGTTATTGATTGCACGCTGGAATGTAGCTGGTGCATTTTTTAAACCAAAAGGCATTCTTTTAAATTGGAAATGACCTTCTTCTGTCTAGAAAGCTGTTTTCTCTCTATCCTTTTTTTCAATTTCTATTTGCCAGAAACCGGATGCGAGGTCAAGAGTACTAAAATACTTTGATCTGCCTAAATTATCTAAAACGGTTTCTATTCGGGGTAATGGGAATTTGTCCTCGATAGTCTGTTCGTTCAGTTTCCTGTAATCTATGACGATCCTCCACTTCTGTTTTTGGGATGCGTCTAATTTCTTTTTTACTACCCAAATTGGAAAATTAAATGGGGATTCTGATGGTTCAATAATTTGGTCCTTTAACATTTTATGAATTTGGTTTTTGACTTCTTCACGGTGAATCTGGGGGTATCTATATGTCTTAGTGTAAATTGGGGCATCTGTTTTTGTCCTAATATGGTGTTTTGCTAAATTTGTTGCTGAAAGGGGTATGTCTGGGGTGTAGAATACGTCTTTGTATTCATAGCAAAGGTTTGTCAAGAGGGTTTCTTCTTCCTCATTAAGATGTTCTAATCTTAAATTATTTTTTAAATTTTCGTTCAAAATTTTTCTTATGTTGGAAGGGGATTTTACATTGAAATTATTAATTTGGATTAAATCATCTGAAGTGTTATAATCTTCTAAAATTAAAGGGTCATAAATACTGATAACTTGAGGTTCATTGGAAGTATTGATAAGGCTTATTTGAAAATAATTATTGTATAATCTGACAATAGCTGAAGGCATAATGACGTGGGCGTTAAACTTAAGTTTGGGGGTTAATTTTGTTCCATTAATTCCAACTGCTGGAAGAGTTGTAAAAATTTCGGTTCGAGCTGGTATATGGATCTTTTTTATTGGTTCCTGATTTGATTTTAAATTTGAAAAATTACAATGATTTCGTTGTTGCATTTCTTGCTTTAATTTGGAAGGGTTATAATAAAAAGGTACGGTTGTTTTTTCCGTTTGGATATGCATCCATTTATAATCGATTGATGCGGATAAGTCCATCAAAAGATCTGATCCTATAAGTCCTACATAGTCGGGATGAAAATCAAATAAGTAACATGTATGAAGTCCTTCTTCGTCAAAAAGATTAGGTATAGGGATGTCTGCTACGTAATTATGTTGAGTAGTTCCATGGGAAGTTGTAATTTCAAAATTATATTTATAAATAGATTCTGGGAAGTTTTCTTGCACGAATTTGGGAGAAATGATAGTTTTTGAACTCCCTGTATCGATCAATAATTTTTCATTCGATCCTGGGATGATTAAATAGGGTAAGTTTGCTTTGGGGTTTATGTTAAAATGTAATAGGGGTTCCGAGGCTCTTAATGAAAATTTACATTAGAGTCCATGTTTTCGTATTCTTCTTCTGGTTGATTGTAATATGGATTTTCTTGGACATATTCGTCTTGGGGATGTTCATCTTGAGTATAATTAGGATTTTCATTAGAAGTATTATCAAAATATACGAGATCTGGTTCGTCATATTCAATATTATTGAAAGATGTTGATGGTAAATTAT
This sequence comes from Agrypnus murinus, assembly GCA_929113105.1. Taxonomy (NCBI): domain Eukaryota; kingdom Metazoa; phylum Arthropoda; class Insecta; order Coleoptera; family Elateridae; genus Agrypnus; species Agrypnus murinus. The sequence continues at coordinate 541,607 of OV816027.1, forward strand.
CGTCGTGATAATTTATTTCTTCTGGAATTGCATTTGGAAAGCGTCTAAAGCGTTGTGAGTTCGTTCTGAATTTATTTTGGTTTCCTAATTGTCTGGTAGCGGGTCTTTTAATTATGCTAACCTCCATAGGTTCTGGAGTATATGTGGGTTCATGGTTCGGTTTGAAAGAACTAAAATTTCTAGATTGATTTGATCTAATGTTGCTACTTGAAGCATTATTCGACGTGAAATTTGGGAAATTATTTTGTCTATTAGAAAAATTACTGGGTCTTGAATTAGTATTTGAGAAATTAGGGAAATTATTTGAAAAATTATTTGGTCTTGAGAAATTGGGGAAATTATTCGGATTTCCAAATTTTTCAGTTGTAGGTTGAGTAGTACATAGGTTTTGGGATGGTTTAGGATAGTTATTTTTAGATGTTAAATGTATTTGATTATTTTTTGTAAAATTTTGGTTCATTTTAAAATTTTGGTTTTGTGAATAACGAATATCTAGTTCTTCTTTAATAATTTTTAGGGCTGATTCTAAAGAATCTGGATTTCTAGATCTGACGAATGTTCCTAAATTTTCGTTTAGTCCACTGACAAATGTTCGTAAAGCTAATTTTGAATTTTCTTCTAATTTGTGGGTTTTAATTACTACTGGATCTGGTCCTAATGAAACTTTTGCATTTAGGGTCGCTAAATGCGTCCTAATTTTATTATAAAATTCAATAGGGTTATCTTTGCCTTGTCGAATTCTAGTTAAGTCAATTAATAAATTTGTTTCTGATCTTTGATCGCCAAAATTTTCTATTAAAACAATTTTTATTTCATTCCAGGTATTGTAGTTATATCCTGTTATAATTTCAAGGGCTTGTCCTTTTAATCTATTTCTAATTGAAGAAATAATTAATTTATTTATAAATTCTTCGGGATTTGCTGTACAAAATTGTGTGGTGATAACTTCTGTAGCTCTAACAAATTCTGATAAAGTGGCTGTGTTGCCATCATAAATGGGAATTTCATTTAAAAGTGTTGGATTGAAAACTGCCATATTATTGTTGTTATTATTTAAGAATAATAAAGGGGATGTATTTGAATTTGAGCTTGGGTTTACTGTGCGTTCAGCACTTCTACAACGTCTCGGAGATCGAGATCGATTTCTAAGCATTTAAAATTAAACAAAAATTGTATAATCTTTACCTTAAAAACTAATTTGTTAAAAAAAGAATAATTAGAATAACACAATTATTTTTAAAATGATTTTTATTGTTAGTAAACAGTTTCGGGGTTCCTACCCATACATGGCAAGCATGAAAGGCTTTACAATGTCACTAGCTGACAATACCTATTCGGTCTGGCGTCTACCATGTACGTAATCAATAATTAATTAAAAATGTTAAAACTAAGTTAGTATGGTTTTAAAAATGATTTAATAAATTCGCTGGTTTCTTCTTGAAACACTTTTCACTTTGAAAAAGAAAAAAAACACTTACTTTGTTGCGTAGAATTAAAATTGATTGCAATAATCAGCTGGAAACAACGTCCCAAGGTTGCAATAACCATACGATGTGCTGTCTGTTGTGTACCTCGAACTGGAGACTTCCGCGGGGCCAATGTTAGAAGCGTGCGTTGGAAGCCTGGACGGTCGATGGTGCTGTTGGGATGTCGCGCCTTGATTCTCGAAGCCTCTATGCCAATGTTAGAAGCTGTGAAACTTCAATTCTCTTGACGTCGACACGTTGTTGGGAACGGTTTTCCTTTGGATCAAGTGTTAAAACACAAAATCGATATTTATCGTCGATTTTCCAAAATCCGTTACGAAATCTGCGCCAGTTTAATTATATTCTGTGGCCGAAGCTTTTTTTTAAAACTTTATTTATTGAATATAATAAAACACATTTATATATTTCGTTTGCAGTCGTAGAATATATTTTATTAATTTTTAATTAGTAGAAAACTATAATGATACAAATGTATTAATATTACTTTGTCTGTAATTATTTTAACGAAGTTTTAAGACGAGCTTAAAATAATTAAATTTGAATTAACACACTTAACAGAACAATTTTAAAATTCACATTTAAATGACATTAAGCAAAATAATTAATTAAAACTCGAATGAGCCTTTATGTTTTTACTAGTAGAACAATTTTAAAATTCACACCTAGTTTTAATACTCACACTTATAAAGACTTGTGAGTTGGATGATGATTTATAAAGACTAAAGACTTAATATTAAAACAGAGGTATTTATACTTTATCGCCTACACAGTTTTCATGGTCATGAGAGAATAAAATGCTACAGAAGTTTCTCATAGAGATAACGTTCAATTATCAGAAGGTTGGTAATTTGATTATCGTGAGTTTTATTATCTTAAGCAATTCTCATGTAACATGATCTTATCTATAGTGCGATTCTACGTACGTTACTTGTGTCACTTTTATAAGAATATTAATCTGCTATTATGTATTATATGAGTGTACAGTTTGTTTTAGATCATAAGGTGACGTCAAATTGTGTAATATAATTATGTAAATAGCAAATAGTATATAAGCTTAGAAAATCATAGTTTTAGGGCACTTACTGATAGAAAACGACAGAGTAAAGTCGTGTAAGAAATATAGTAAATATGTAAATTGCACTTCATGTTAAACAGCGACAGAGTAAAGTCGATATAAGAAATATAATAAAAATGTAAATAAACACTTCATGACATAAAGCGACGCAGTAAAGTCGTGTAAGAGAATATAGTAAATATGTAAATAGACACTTACTGATAGAAAGCGACGGTGTAAAGTCGTGTAAGATAAAAGACACTTACTGTTAAACGACGAAAGAGTAAAGATATTATAGTAAATCAAGCGACAAAGTAAAGTCGTGGCTGATAATATTGTAAAAAATTTAAATAGTCCAGAATTAAATAGACAAGTTAGTTGGTGATTTGAATACGGCGAAGGTGTAAAAACTATAAATTGTAAAAGTGTATATGATTATAAAGAACCACCTTTAAGATAAATTACTTGCTAAAGTTAAGCATGATAATAAATCTACGTTAAAACCTTAAACGGGTGTTTTATTTCATTAAACACAAAAACAACTATAAGTATCCTACGAAAAAGGGAAATTGTACCCGCAATTAATAAACAAAAGTGAGTTACCAGAATCAAGTTTTGGATGAAATTATATGGGAAATCCATGCAAAAGGAAGAAAGTCAACCGGAATTGGAGATCAGCCCTGGATCAACATAAAGTGATCTACTCTGCCAATGGTTTGGGAAAGAGGACATCTATAGTAAAAGGAAAGAAGAAATATTATAAAAAGGTAGGAAGTTATTTCCTTTTTGTATTGGCATTTGGTGAAGAAGAGACTATCGTTTGTAAAAGTGTAGTAAAGTGATTTGAACAATTTAGTAATAGTTAAAAATTAATTAAGTTTTCAATTTTAAAAGTGTTTTTAAATTTCAATTTGTATATTTTTTTAATACCACAAGAATCCACATTCACCCTGAGATGAGTCTTTATTAAATTTAATTCTAATATGTTAAGTTATTTAACTGGCGCCCAACTCTCTTACGTTAACTTGAATTAGTCAAGAACTAACGTAACATTAATTTTATATAACCATTGCATTATTAAATCTATTAAAAGGTATTTTCTAATCATATTAGAATTTATAAAAGAGGGAAGTTGAGAAGCATTTCCAAAGTACACAGTTAAATTAAAAATTAATTTACTTATAAAGTAATTATCTACGATCGAACGGCAATTATTCACAGTTTCAAAATATAATAAAATTTTTAAAAATAATTTATTATTTTTAATTAACCAATATCACTGCATTTATTTATGTCGCTGTCAACGCGGGGCATTTGTTAATGTCGGGCAAAATACTATATTTTTTTTAAATGAGATATTACAGCAATATATATATATATATATATATATATATATATATATATATATATATATATATATATATATATATATATATATATATATATATATTTGTTTAACCGCTTATACATACCCGTTTCGCTATATTCTACCGACTTGTCGGACCATTTTCGACGCTCTCAGACCCGGGCTTGGGTCTGGCAACGTTCTCCTATGTTTTCGATGTCTACAGGATAAGGTTTACCTAAAACTGCAATAAAAAAATATACAATTTGGGTTTGGAAAAGTAGGGTCTGTAAAAAGTTTTATACAACCGTAGTTCATCACAATGAACTATAGGGGGCGTCGCGCCTTTCTCAAGTGTATATCGTATATTTTTATACAAGACGCTATCAAACCCGCTATGTTCTACAGACTTCCTAAGCCCTGGATCTGGCAACATTGCCATGACGCATATGTTAAGCTTTGTTTTATATACGTTTAGTTATAATAGCTCGCATTTAATATTTGATGGAGAAAAGTGACGTAAGAATTACATCATCTCGTATGCGAGTTCTTTTCACATTTGTAAATATTCTCTGGCTTTGTAAAATTGAAGGTTTTAATATTTATTAATAATATACTATATTTATAGCATATAACTAGATAAATTCCATATAATACATTATAATTTCTTAAATATTAATATAATTTATTACATATTTTTTACACTGTTTCTTAGATAATGTTAAAGATGTACAGTTTTTTACATTAGCTGGAAGTGAATTATATTCAACTAAACCTTTATGAAACAGATTATTTTGTCCTATATTTGTTGTTACTGTATGAACATAAATATTATTTCTACTTCTAGTATTATGATCATGAACATCTTCTACGAATAGTAAATTCATTTAAAATGTGCTCTGGATATATTCGGTTTTTTGTTTTAAATATTATTATCATCGTATTATAAAATATATTTTCCTTAACACTTAACAAAGATGTAACTTGCAACATTCCTCTTATGCTAGTATACCTACTACATTTTAATATTATTCTTAACGCACAATTTTGTTTTTTTTGAAGATTGTTAATTTCAGTATTATTTAGGAGGTAAAGTATACTAGCACAATAATTAAAATGGGGAAGTATTATTGTTTTATATAGTAATAATTTAGACCACTTGCTAAGATTTTGGCTTATTCTACCCATGAAATTTACTATTTTTGCAACTTTACTGATAACATAGTTTGAATGACTAGAAAATGTTAAGTGACAATCTATTATTACGCCTAAGTACTTCCACTCATAAACTTGTTCTATTTTTTGACTATTAATTTGTATTCCCACATGACTAGATGTATCAATTTCGTTAAACTTATTTTTTATTATAATGAATTTTGTTTTATTTACATTTAAAGAAAGACTATTTTTACCTAACCAGTTATATATATTTACTAATTCATCATTGATGATATTTATTACTTTTTCAATATCATCTCCTATAAAATATATTAAAGTGTCATCTGCAAATAATTGAATGTTATATTTTTTAATTACATTAACAATATCATTTATGTATAGTACAAATAAATCAGGGCCTAATACAGTTCCTTGTGGAACGCCAAAGGTAGTTTTTTTAGGTGAAGATGTAGTATTAAAGTATCTAGTTTTTTGAAATATGTTTTTGAGATATCCAATAAACCATTTTATAACTATTGGGACAAACCCATATGTTTTTAATTTCAATAATAATAGATCTCTATTAATAGTCTCAGAAGCACGTCTAAAGTCTAGAAAAACTACACCTATCATCTTCTTCTTGTAAATAGCATTTTTCCATTTCAAAAGAACTGATTGTATTGCACTTTCACATGAATTATTTTTCCGAAACCCTGATTGAAAAGGTGTTAACAGTTTGTTCACTTCAATGTAGTCACGAAACTCGATATTTACGACGGTCTCTAATAATTTTTCATAAGATGGCACCATGTTGATCGGTCTGTATTCTTCACATTTGTTAGTGTTGATTATCTTCTCAATGGGGATAATATGGGATGTCTTCAAGTTTTCTGGGAAGCATACACTTTCTAGACTCATTTGAATTAGATGCAAAAATCTCTGTCCTATTACATTGAAAGCTAATCTTTACGGTAATACCATCGACACTACTATTCTTATTAGGTAAATTGTTTATACTTTTTTTTAACTCCAAAAACCCTATTGGTAAAAATTTCTCAAACTTGCATTGATGCACATTAATGTGGATTAAATCAGTTTCAATTTGGGTTAAATTTGTTAATGTAATAATTTGTTCTATGCTGTTAATAAAGTAAATATTGAATTTTTTACAACTCCATTGACATTTAATGGTTTTTTTAACAGTTAAAGCATGCCTGTTTAGTGTGTCCATTATGGTTTTAACTAATGTTTCTGCTAGTTGATTGGTGTTTGTACAGTCCGGATTCCATGGTTGATCCATTAGATCTAATTGAAATTGCATTTCATTGAAGTTGCTCATGTCTCTGTGTTGTATTGTATATTCTTCATATTTTTCTTTCACTTTTGCATTTACAGTTATTGGGTGATCGGTTATTTTTGGAACATGGTGTACCTGGGCATCAATGGTTTTTTCATTAGATACAAGAAGATCTATGAGGGTAGCACTGTCCTTAGTGATTCTTGTAGGTTGGTCGATAATCTGATGTAGTCCATTATTTTTAATTAAAGTTCTCAGCCTATTTTCATAATATGAATCCTTTAATAGGTCAATATTAAAGTCTCCGATAATTAGTAAGGTCTCTGATCTACTAGCATATACATCAAACAAATTTTCAAGTTTCATTAGAAATTGAGCATCACTAGAGTTTGGAGAGTGGTATAAATTTATAAAGTTATATTTGTATGATTGAAAGCATATATTAATACCTACAATTCATGTGTTCATATCAATGGTATCTTTAAGTAGGACTTTATAACTGAATTCATTTTGTATATAAATGTTTAGAGTAAGGTTAACAGGATTTTCGAACAAGTGAGACAACGCAACATAATACGGAAACGTTAATTTCTGGGGAAAGTGAATGGTTTCCAAATAAGGTGGAAAAGTACATATGTCATTTTCCGTAGTAATCAAACGATAAATTTCAAGAACTTGATTAAATTTTTTAGTATAAAAGTACTGTAATATCTTCTTTGTATGTTTGTTTGAAGGATTGTTTGTGATTAATTAAAGCTTTATTCTTTTACTGTTAAGATGAGAGAATCAATGCTTGAACTATTTGTTTTCTGAATTATTTTCTGACTCCTTGTTTATATTCGTTGCATTGGATACTACACTCACACATACATATTTATCAATGGATCACAGTACTCATTCATACATAGCGTCGACGTTAATGCATACTAGCGGAACTATTTTCTAGCAATTTTCCAGGAGCGCGGTTTAAATGCTTATAGAAACTTTGTTACAGATGGCATGATGAATTCTTTGAAATCGCAACTAGCAACATTGCTAGTTACAACATTTCAAAGAATTAAGTTCATATGTATTAACGGCAACGATATGTACTATATACCACCAATAAATAACAACGGCGTAGACCATTTAGGGTAAAAATCGTGAGGTGTTCTTTATCAAAAATTAAAATGGGCGAACTAAGTTGAGCATCATTTGTGACTTTTTTGCTAAAACACTGAAGGAAAACTTTCTCGTCTGTAATTTGTAAGATTACTTAATGGAACTTTTAATGGAAACAGGGCACTCGAAAGGTTCGGAGGGGCAGTGTATGTTGCAACCCCCAATTGAATTTCATGAACATTGGTATGGGGTAGATGCAGTAGCAGCACTTCACTATCGCAACAAGAAACGGCCACCTCATAGAACAAAAGATAAACGGAATAAATTCTGTGGGACGTTCTTTAACAAAAATGAAACAGGGTGGACTAATATGATTTGCGCCTGGTATATTTAGAACTACATATATTTCAAATGTATCAGAAAATCTCTGGTGTACAATTCGTCACTAAGAATATAATACATATTCCAATTCACAAATAGCTATTTCAGAATACAATAAAAATTGATCTTTAACTTAGTACAAGTGCAATATAACGGAATTGAGCAAGGTTTGAAAAAACTTCTTCTCTTCTTCGTTACCTTTCGACGTTTCTGTTAAAGGCACTTAACCACCATATAGTGTATACTGTTTTGTACCTTCAAATTCATTAAACAGGAAGTAGGGATCGAACATTCCATAATTTTGTTGTAACTGTACAAACGCACAGTAAAAATAGAAACTGCTATTTTTTTAATCTAGGTTAAACTAATCAAATGTAGTGTATTTTGGTCAGCTAAACTTGAAAATGACTTTATGCTTGATTTGTTCATGTTTACGAGTAGATAAACTTTGTAAAATATCAATATTAAACCACGCCCCCAGATGTATTTTGGCGTTTTATTTTCAAAAACTGTTAGGTATATGGACTGGTTGTTAAGTGGGTTAGATAAAATAAATCTTATTTAATTGGCGCATGAATATATATCATACAGGATGTTTCACTGAAGATTCGTACCCTCTGAATAGGTGGTAGTACACATAAAATGCAACAAAAAAGCTGAAAATCATTAATGTTTATCTTTCATAATAACCGAAAAAAGAATGGTTTTTGAAAAGTGGGTAGCAGGTCACTGGTCTAAGAATCACACTTGGAGCTGGATGTGCCTATCTGATACATTGACGCAGCTGCTGCTAGGTGATGTCGCAGTTTGTTTTGACTATAATTTCCAGCAGTTCTCAAAAGTTGACATTTTTAGCAAATTTTTGTCGATTTGCGTAAAAACAAAAAGAGTTTTTTGTTCCTATTGATGAATACTATCACACATGCAATTTATACGAAAGTTGAGTAAAACACCCTGTATGTAGACCAACAATTTGTACCAATACATTTGCCGGAGCAACTTTAGAACATAACTTATTGCGATCTTGTATTCGTCATCAAGTACTTAGCTAAGAAAGAAAATGTTGAGTTCGCAGTGCAACCTTAGCATCACTTCTACAAAATTCATGAAGCGATGTTGTTGTTATTGTTGGTTGTAGTATTATGATAATTTTGCAGTAAAAAGAATATCTTTAGGAGAATACCCTGTACTGGACAATTATTTTATAGAAACCAAAATGTATAGCGCATTTCACCTTGTTTTGAAATCTTTCTTACTTCGTTTGTACGTCATACTGCATGACGTTTTACCTTTATTTTCTTTCTGCATTTTCTAGAGCATTATTTGACTTGTCACTATTCGACTTGGGTCAAGTACACATTAAACATATCACTACCACAGAACTCCGCATCTAGCGGTAGCGGGTACGCTACAGCTACCACAAGCACAAAATAACACTAATGTATGTTCTAATAACAACTGTCCTTGAACACAAAATTTTATCCAAATTGCATTTTTGACTTTTTTATTTTGAAGGTCTATAGCTTTGTAACATTTCATTTTTGAACATAGATATGTTGTGCTTTATGGCCTATTTTGATCAAAGGCATTGACCCTCAGGAATTGGCATCGTCTGCTCAAGATATCCTATATGTAAAATAGGTGAAGTCCCATTTAATGTTAAATATCTAGCTACATTTTAAAGCAGGTGTGGAATTAAGTCGTGAACTTAGAATTCCAAAACAAAAACCATTCAAGAAAAAAATTACTCGATACGAATATGAATATAAAGAACGAAGTAAGAGAGATCCAAAAACCCTGAAGTACCCTGTACGTTTTAGGCTCACTAAAAAGATTGATTAGTACAGGGTATACCCCTAAAATGTATCTTGCCAATACGAGAATTACCATATGACTAGCCCCAATAATAATGATAATATCGCCACGTAGATTTTGCTGGAGATGCTGAGATAGAGGAAGACTGAACCAGGATCGCGTTCGATGCTCAACGAGATTTCCATAGCTATTTCATGATGAACATCAAATCACACAAAGTTATGCTCGAAGCTTCTCGTATAATATGTACCGATACAAATTATTTGTCTGTGTGACATATGATCGTTTTTCGATTACACAGAAACAAGACAACATGCACAAAGTTTTCATAGCTTTTTGGTATGAAAATTAAATAAAATCCTATTTAACCTAACTGGCTCCATTTTGATAAACCTAATAGTTTCTGTAAAAACAGTAAAAATCAGCTGGGGGCATGGCTTACCCTCATCAGCTTCTCTGGTTCACCACTTTTGAGTAGTAACTTTTAAGGGGTTATTTAACATATCACAAAGAAGGCCTATCAAAAATCCAAGGATCTACCTCAATTCCCCTCTATTTTTACTAATTTGACTGAACTGTTACCGTGGTATTATACATATATACATATACATATACATATATACATATATACATATATACAAAATATACATATCTTAGAAACTGTTTATTTGTGCTAGAAACATAACAGTAAAATGCAGGAGGTCAAAAGATTTGGCTATAACATTTATTTTTTCAAAACACATATACATGACGTGTCTTCGAAACTTTTAATTGTATTCTTGTAAACAAAACTAATCATGTTAAAATAAATGATTTAAAAACAAATTATTAAAAAACAATTATTTGCATAAACCTTATGTATTTTAGAACAAAAGAGGCTCAATGCTATTTTCTCATGTTAATAATAATTTTCAGAGTTACATCAGAGTTTTACGGAAAACGTTAATTTTTCTGCGTTTAAGGTTATTTATGGAATTTACGAACAAATCAACAAAAATAAAGATCACTTATGTGCTTAGCATCCCGAAATCATTACGTCAATCGTAATTTTATCTCTGATACATTCGGCAACGTTGCTGGGTTCGGTAGGGTAGGTAGGCTTGCTTAAAATTATACAAATGGGTCTGTAAACACTGTAATATGTATCGGGTTCAAGAACGACTGTCAAATATTACCAATATTTTTTTTTCATATATTTTTACCCCTCGAGGATCTTAAATATTGCTTATCAGAAATAGATCAATATTATGTAAAATATACACATTTTAAAAATCAAAAAATGCGGGTCTACTAACGACCCCACCATATAGCGGGTCCGACAACGTCGATTAAACCAATATATATATATATATATATATATATATATATATATATATATATATATATATATATATATATATATATATATATATATATATATATATATATATATATATATATATATATATATATATATATATATATATATATATATATATATATATATATATATATATATATATATATATATATATATATATATATATATATATATATATATATATATATATATATATATATATATATATATATATATATATATATATATATATATATATATATATATATATATATATATATATATATATATATATATATATATATATATATATATATATATATATATATATATATATATATATATATATATATATATATATATATATATATATATATATATATATATATATATATATATATATATATATATATATATATATATATATATATATATATATATATATATATATATATATATATATATATATATATATATATATATATATATATATATATATATATATATATATATATATATGGATACTGCTTAGTGCTTATAGTACAGTGCTTAAGAAAGACAAAAAGCACTGGAATTACGCAATTTAACCAATCCAAGCGAAATTCTGGAATTAAGAAGGTGTGTACATAAAAATAACAAAAAGTTACACTGATAACAGGGTAGCTAAAAAAAAACTAGACATTAGTCTAATAGTTAAAAAAAGGTTTTTTAAATATCACCGAAAGTTTTACCCTAATTTGCCCTAATAAGCATTTAAATTCTCCGAACTGTCTTTTCGTCGAGGTGTGCCTGCACCCAAGTGTACTGGCGCCGAAATGTGCCGGCGCCGAACTGTTCCATTCCAAACTACCCTTGTGCCGAAACGGCCGCGCCCAACTGTTCTAGACCGGTATTTAAGTATCTTTCCGAAATTAAATTTACATTTTCCGAAATCAAAATTACCTTCCCTGAGATTTATGTTACTTTTTCTGAAATTAAAATAGTTAGTATAAAACAAATGTTGCCAATCGTAGAAAACAAATAGTTTTCACTTGTTTTCACCAAAAACAATTCAATAATAGCCCCTATTATCGTTTCACATCTCCCTCAGTCACTAGTATCGACTTTCACTTCTACTAAAAAGTATAATTGGATGAGTAGATGGCATTTAGCATTATGAGATTAGTACATTTAAAGTTATAACTTTATTTAGCTTTATGGCATTATTTAAAGGCATTTTTCACGAATTACCGAATTGAGTTGGTTGGTAATATTTCGCTAACTTTGGTAATTAGCTATTGGTAGATATCAGCAGAAGTAGGTATTGCGGTACTTGAGACCTGCCCCTCCAGTTTTTTTTGGCCACGCCTGCTGCTCTCTAATTGGCTATCCCCTCTCCTCTAGCTCCTCCCCTTGCTTCTGATTGGTCGACGCCATCTTGGATGACACGCCTACTATTCTCTGATTGGCTGAAGGCGGCCATTTTGAAAACGCCTACTATTCTCTGATTGGATGACGGCCATTTTGGAACTTCGGGCGCCATTTTACCACGCCCTATGACGGGAAACTGTATTACCGACAACATGCATGCTTCTAAGAGATAGCGCTGTGAAGGAATACCGATAAACTATGTACTATTACTACTAGGGGGCGACGCGTCATGAAGAAATCTGTATTATCGATTACGTATGTACTGGTTGATAGAGGGCGTGATCGAGGTTTATCATTTTATATTAATAAATTTCACCGATTTCTCAAATAATTATCGTCATTAATAAAATAATTACATATAGTAATAATTAATTCAGCATTAAAAATTTGAAATTCAGCTTTAAAACGCAAATCGCGGACCTGCGCGATATAAACGAACCGCCAGTTTTCTATCTATCTCTACCATTATATAAATTTCTAATATAATATTTACGTCGAGAGATTGATTGATCATATAGCTGATATATTAATTAGCTGCATTTTTCTCTTTCACAACCGATCAATGAAACATTTCCAGTGCGTATTTCTTGGTATCCCTTACAACCCTAATATAATTTTACATACAGTGGTATTTCATTTTAAAATTTGTCATTTTGAAGTCGACATCTTAGATTTCCCACTCTTGAATTTTTAGCTCTGGGGGATTGGATCGAACATCTTTTATCCCTTTTAACTAGACGGAAACACTCTCTCCTTCTCGCTGTCCTGCGTACCTTGCTATCTCTCTCAACGAAAAAATCTGTATTATCGCCTAACAATTTACGGATATTTGATAATAGATGTAGCGTTAGTATGAATACCTCGTAGACACGCCCATTCGTGATCTGATTGATCGATAGCTTTTATCCATACCCAGATGGTCGGTCTGTCATCTTGAAACACGTTCTGAATGGTTCGGCCATATTTTTTCCTACCATAGGCGATCATCTTGGAATACGTTCTGGTTGGTTTGGTCATATTTTATCCCTACACCTAGCGTTTAATGTCTTGCGTACCTAGCTATCTCTCGCTACTATTACCTACAAGTTCTGCTACCTTTCTCTCTCACGCACACACTGTACTCTTTCTACCTTTTCTAGAAGAAATAATAATGTCAGATAGGAATTAGATTATGTTTCTACTTTTCGTATACCCTCTCTCGCGGATAACGATCTACCTTTTTATATAGTCGCCCTTCTCCCTTAATCATGCTAGTAAATGAGACATCAATGTTTAAATATATTATTTATTTAGCTATCTCTCTCTCGGTAACTTTTTCGTATATATCCCTCTCTATTCTAGTAACTTTGGCTATCGACAGGGATCTAAGCCCGTCACACGGTTTCAATTAACTCAACAAAGGTCCTTACAACGACGACGACGACGACAGCTCGATAAAACGTTTAAAATTCTGAATTTGTCATTCTTGAAGTCACCATCATGGGAATTTCCCGCCCTAGAATTTTATATTTCACAGCTGACTAACCACGTGATCAAGACCGCTGTATTCTAATGAAACTTTCTACCCAAATAGATCATGAAATTTAAAGGAACCGACAATCCTTGATACCACTGCGAGTTTTGCAGGCTCGTCTAACCGTCGTATATATGTCAGTAGCTGCCCTTCGTAAAGGGCTTTCTTCGGATCTCCATGTTAAGAAAATTACGTTAATAAATACACACAGACTCTTGAATCACGTTCAGGGATCGGAATGGTTTCTAACACTAATATGTATCAACGGCTGAATTAACTACATAAAAAGAGAAAAACCTAATTCTAATGCAGAAAAATGTATAGACTTACCCTTGGCGTATCATTTTTAAATTAAAAACGGAAGAAAAACAATAAATATTTACACTTTTACTCACCTCTCACCAAGAAGAAGAATTTTGAATATTCAGTGTAAACAGACACTTTTTTGAATTTAAAACCAGTTATTATTAATCTTTCAAGCCACTGTTATATACCACACGCATACAGCGTATCGAAAGGACTGGCGTGAAAAATATTATTTCAAATATTTTTCACGTCAGTCCTTTCGATACGCTGTATGCGTGTGGTATATAACAGTGGCTTGAAAGATTAATAATAACTGGTTTTAAATTCAAAAAAGTGTCTGTTTACACTGAATATTCAATATTCTTCATCTTGGTGAGAGGTGATTAAAAGTGTAAATATTTATTGTTTTTCTTCCGTTTTTAATTTAAAAATGATACGCCAAGGGTAAGTCTATACATTTTTCTGCATTAGAATTAGGTTTTTCTCTTTTTATGTAGTTAATTCAGCCGTTGATACATATTAGTGTTAGAAACCATTCCGATCCCTGAACGTGATTCAAGAGTCTGTGTGTATTTATTAACGTAATTTTCTTAACATGGAGATCCGAAGAAAGCCCTTTACGAAGGGCAGCTACTGACATAGATACGACGGTTAGACGAGCCTGCAAAACTCGCAGTGGTATCAAGGATTGTCTGTTCCTTTAAATTTCATGATCTATTTGGGTAGAAAGTTTCATTAGAATACAGCGGTCTTGATCACGTGGTTAGTCAGCTGTGAAATATAAAATTTTAGGGCGGGAAATTCCCATGATGGTGACTTCAAGAATGACAAATTCAAAATTTTAAACGTTTTATCGAGCTGTCGTCGTCGTTATAAGGACCTTTGTTGAGTTAATTGAAACCGCGTGACGGGCTTCGATCCCTGTCGATAGCCAAAGTTACTAGAATAGAGAGGGATATATACGAAAAAGTTACCGAGAGAGAGAGATAGCTAAATAAATAATATATTTAAACATTGATGTCTCATTTACTAGCATGATTAAGGGAGAAGGGCGACTATATAAAAAGGTAGATCGTTATCCGCGAGAGAGGGTATACGAAAAGTAGAAACATAATTTAATTCCTATCTGACATTATTATTTCTTCTAGAAAAGGTAGAAAGAGTACAGTGTGTGCGTGAGAGAGAAAGGTAGAAGAACTTGTAGGTAATAGTAGCGAGAGATAGCTAGGTACGCAAGACATACAACGCTAGGTGTAGGGATAAAATATAACCGAACCAACCAGAACGTATTCCAAGATGATCGCCTATGGTAGGAAAAAAGATGGCCGAACCATTCAGAACGTGTTTCAAGATGACAGACCAACCATCTGGGTATGGATAAAAGCTATCGATCAATCAGATCACGAATGGGCGTGTCTACGAGGTATTCATACTAACGCTACATCTATTAGCAAATATCCGTAAATTGTTAGGCGATAATACAGATTTCTTCGTTGAGAGAGATAGCAAGGTACGCAGGACAGCGAGAAGGAGAGAGTGTTTCCGTCTAGTTAAAAGGGATAAAAGATGTTCGATCCAATCCCCCCAGAGCTAAAAATTCAAGAGTGGGAAATCTAAGATGTCGACTTCAAAATGACAAATTTTAAAATGAAATACCACTGTATGTAAAATTATATTAGGGTTGTAAGGGATACCAAGAAATACGCACTGGAAATGTTTCATTGATCGGTTGTGAAACAGAAAAATGCAGCTAATTAATATATCAGCTATATGATCAATCAATCTCTCGACGTAAATATTATATTAGAAATTTATATAATGGTAGAGATAGATAGAAAACTGGCGGTTCGTTTATATCGCGCAGGTCCGCGATTTGCGTTTAAAGCTGAATTTCAAATTTTTAATGCTGAATTAATTATTACTATATGTAATTATCTTATTAATGACGATAATTATTTGAGAAATCGGTGAAATTTATTAATATAAAATGATAAACCTCGATCACGCCCTCTATCAACCAGTACATACGTAATCGATAATACAGATTTCTTCATGACGCGTCGCCCCCTAGTAGTAATAGTATATAGTTTATCGGTATTCCTTCACAGCGCTATCTCTTAGAAGCATGCATGTTGTCGGTAATACAGTTTCCCGTCATAGGGCGTGGTAAAATGGCGCCCGAAGTTCCAAAATGGCCGTCATCCAATCAGAGAATAGTAGGCGTTTTCAAAATGGCCGCCTTCAGCCAATCAGAGAATAGTAGGCGTGTCATCCAAGATGGCGTCGATTAATCAGAAGCAAGGATAGGAGCTAGAGGAGAGGGGATAGCCAATTAGAGAGCAGCAGGCGTGGCCAAAAAAAAACTAGAGGGGCAGGTCTCAAGTACCGCAATACCTACTAGCAGATTACTCGTAAATACATATTAGTTTGTACCATGTTGTAATAAAATGTAATTTAAAGTGATCTAACACAAAAAGTAATTCATCGTCTCTTGAGAAAATTTCGCAATCCTTTAATAACACATCGAATCCCTATTAACACATTTCTAAAGCGCCTTAATAGCAAATCTGAACTTAATAGTAAAATATTACCTTGTATCTAAATTACTTCTAGTAGGAGAGTATCTTGAACTTGGGTGTTTTCTATGGGGTTTTACAGAGAGTTTATGGCGGGCTGCCGAACTATCCAAAAGAGTGCCGCTACTTCCAAGCTTGTCCAATTCTGGATCCAACTTTATTCTCCTGATAAAAAAAATAAATGAATTATACAGTGTTTTTCGGTTTTTATTGGAAGGAAGGTTAGAAAGCTACTTATCGCTAATACATTAATTAAAATTAATACTAGTATGTATATATTGTAACGAAGTTACTTTATTTTGGTTAATTATCTTGGGTGTAAGAGTGAATAAACCTGTCATCCGTGCGATCTGTAGCCCCTCGGATAAGCCACCGACTCAAGCAAGAGCTCGCATCCCTTCCCTAACCGTTCATTTGGCGTGAGCCGCGCGACGCCCAGTTTCACTCCTACCATTTCTCTCACGCTGCCGACTACCTATATAAGTGAGGGCTTGGCACTGGCCGTTTCATCAGTTCTGTGCTCGGTGTCCGTAGAGTGAACATGTGTGGGGAGAGTTCCTCGAGCGGAAAGAGAGAGCCTAGTAGAGGCGCCCTTCTCACAGTGCCAGTTTGCGGCCGCGAGTCGGGCTCAGCGATCAGTTTGTGTGGTGTTAACCGGTGAGTCGAAGTTGCCCCTTTCCCTCCCTCCAGCCTTAGTGCGAGCCCGGTTTACCGGTTTCCGGTGCCCTGTTCCTGTTTTTTGGGTATGTCAGGTCCAGGGTGCCGGTCCCCAAGGGGTCCGTCACCCTCCTTCCTTTCCAATGCAGTCGCCAGTCCCTCCATTTCGGTAACTCCATTCGAGTCGGGGGCCTCGCATGGGTTGCTCCGGCCTGGCGGCTGCATGTCCTTTACTTACCCTTCCCATCCCGGGTGGCTGATCCTTTACCTATAGGGGGGCTCCTTGCTGGAATCTGGTTAAGTCGACTCTACGCTTGGTGCTACACAAACGATCCCCCGAAACTTCATTCGGGGGTGGATCTGAAATGTTGTTTATCAACAACTATCAATTTAAATTCAACTCCAACAACCATCAACGACATACATCAATTACCATCTTCGACACCAACAAAACTTTCAACATCCACGCCATCTTTACCAGGCTGCACCTCGAAATCCATTCAGAAATCAACAAAAACCAACCAACACCGAAAACATCTGCCGCGATACGGTTATCAACCAACCTTCAAATTCCATCCAACAATAACTACGACTTTGTCCATTATCACCAACACATATACTGTATGTTGTTGATGGACTAATTGCTGCAAGGAACAAGAACAAAGCAAGGACAAGTGCTAGCTCAACACCTCCAATTCACAACCACTTCACAGGGCTGAAAAGGCAGAAGCCTATAATAGCCTGCACTCCCTTCGAGGGTGCGAAACAATATTGAGCATGATGATGATACTGACTGGCCGTTTTAGGCAATCCGTTTCCAGGACTCGAAGCCAGTAAGGGCCGCCGACCCGAACCGAGCAACCGCCAGGGAATCTAAGAGTAAGTCCTTTTAACCGTAGTTCCTATTCCCTTTCCGCCGCGGTCTCATCTGTTCATCCCTTACCGCACCTTATCCGAGACCTGGCTGTGCGTGTGCCTGGGGGTCTAATCCTATTTCCACTCTCTTTACCGTACCTCCCCCGAGACCTCGCTGTGTGTGTACCTGGGGGTCTCACCCTAGCTTCCACCCGCAAACCGCAACCTAGAAACCTTTCCTGTCCTCCCGATATTCAACCCTACCAAACCAGCACGCTTGCTTGTTACCGTACGCTGTAGATAACCGTATGGTTTTAAGTGATATCGCCTGTTGGAGCTTTGGTATAATAAATACTATTAGGCTTTAGTGTTTTATTTGCTAGAATTAACACACTTTTCTTTTGTGATAACTTTAGGGACAGGTAAAAGTGATCCAGACAGGGCCGACCTATACGACCCCAACAGTTCCCTGGAATACCTTTTCTTCAGTAGCAGTTACCCGTATCCGTGGAGCATACCACGTTAAAATTATTGACGACACCGAAATCCACACAGACTACTTTGTAAAGAACTTCGCGCCCGTTGTCGGAACGACCCGTACAAATTTAGCACTCGAGCAAAGACGTTACCGAATTCAACACCCGAGTTAATTCATCTCCTTACAATATAAAGCTCTGGGGGATACCAGTGCAAAATCGAGTGTATTTTCTTATGTAGGTTCATTTTGCATCTCAAGGTCATTTGTAGGCCAGCGGACAGGTTTGGCAACCCAGCTAACTATGTTGGTTGCGAGGGGTCGCTCACGTGTCCAAATTTTGTGCACCATAATACCAAAACAGATAATACTGGTATTATTTTGGACATAATGCCATAATACCACGTAATACCTAAATAATACGTTTTATCTGTGGTAATACCTGATAATACCAATAATACTGGAAATAATACCGATGATACTAATAATACTGGAATAATACCGATAATACTAATAACACTGGAGTAATACCGATAATACCAATAATACTGGAATAATACCGATAATACTGGGAATAATACCAATAACACTGAGAATTATTAATTCCTGTTGTGCGCCTAAACTGTAAATAAATAAATAAAATATGTCGAATAATACCAGCAATACCAGTATAGGATAATATCAATTTTCTTCGCATAATTTCGAATAATTACATACCTGTATATAATTATACCTATAATACTTCAGTATTATTAATGAAAGTATTATTACTTCTTAATTATTTTACAAAATCACAATTCACAGCTTTAAATTGTTATCAACTGGGAAGTCAGATAAAAAAGTACCCATTATTATACTTTTAGCTTTACATAGATGTACTTTAAACAGGTACAGGTTTAATAAAATAAAAAATAAACTCGTAACACAAAACAAAAAAATAAACATTCTTAGAATCTTAGGTAGAAGTCAAGGGGAAAGAGCAGAGCGACGAGCGGATGCGTGTTAAAAACATCTACCAGTCACCACATCCAAAGTGTAGCAAAATATGCACCGACGCACTGTATTTCCAACACGTATCATTTTGATTAAAAATCCAAAACTATGTCAGGTTATAGTTACTTATGAACCAAGGGCGTTAGAATGATGATAATAATAATAGGAAGGCGACGATGTTCCAGCCCGAGGGCCTGAAGAGCCCGAGGGATGGAAGTCGCCCAAAGGGTATTATCATCTAGTAATGCTCGTGGTGAATACAACATTTTATGTTTCACGAGAATATGTATAAGTAGAAAATTAATTTTGTTCAATCCTGTCGTTGAAAATTACTGTTTCTTACCTAGATACCAAACGTGAAAGCGTTTGTTTTGTCCATTCACCCTACTTACATAGCAACAGGTGAGCGAAAGCAGTGGGTGAAAAAATCTTCACTCACTCCCGATAGGCAAAGTTAGAAGCTGAACATTTCACCAATTTTATTCATAACGGTAACACATATCAACAAAATTACGGTTCTAGGTCAATTGATCCCCGTAAAAATGTCTCGAACAAAAATAATTTTGCAAAAATATCCCCGCAATAATAACCCAAGTAAAAAATATCTCCAACATAAATAACCCCAATACACCATTTTTACATTAATGTAGTAATAAAAATAGTGATTAATAATATAGAAAATTAATAAAATGAATTACTCATAATAATAATATTTATAAATATTCTCTTAATAAATACTAAATATAAACTTAAACAAAATATAAGGCATTACAATAAGACGTCGTATGTTACGACTGATATTAGATAAACTTGGTAGCTGACCTAAAGTTGATGTTGATGCTTCTGACACTGCATTAGCGATAATTATCAGGTATTTTTTCCATAATCTTCTACTAATATTAAACTAATTGTATACTCATGAAACCATGTTGTTACAACAGATTTGATAAACTATCCCTACGGCTTTCGTCTGGGGGATATTTTTATAAGTGATATTTTTTACCGGGATATTTTGTTCGAAGATTTTTTTTACTCGGGTTATTTTTGCGCTGATATTATTGCGGGGGTATTTTTTACGGGGACATATTGACCGGTCACCCAAAATTACTTATAAATATGGAAGTTAACATTACAATTGTTAAAAATCGGTTGATTAATACCAGGGAATTGATCTTTGTTGACAAATAATGACAAATTGATTGTTTGTTTTATGACGAATGATGAGGAAACATAACAAGGAAAACGGCCTTCTAATTTTTCTGCAATTATTCTAAAAATTTAAATTTATTTATTTATTTTTTTAATTTCTAATTGCAGGATTGAACAAAACGCTATACAACACTCGTGCGAAACTGAGTCACTCACTTGTGTGTCGTTCCACACTCGGCTTCGCCTCGTGTGTAATTTCGACACACGCGTGAGTAAAACTTTTAGTTTCTCCACTTGTACTGTAATATACTATTCATTTATAATTGTTGGCGTTGCCAACGCGTTGTTTCTGTATTTATAAAACTTTGAATTTGAAAACTTTTACTAAAATTACAAAAGTCAAACAGATAAATGACAATTTAAATTCAAATGTTTTTATTGTTGTTACCAACATAAAAACAAAAAAACCCTAATAGCGCTAATATCATCTAAAAAATATTTTTAGTTGATTTTTTTCTTTGTGTTGCTATAGATACTCTCTCGATGATTATGAAAAATATAAGTATATAGTGGCGCAGCTACAAGTTGGTAAACTTAATGATAATTATAATATTGTGTTTGCTTAGTAATTATCCAATACCGATAATCTTCTGCATCTATTATTATTATTATATCTCAAAATAAGACGAGGATATGCTAAGCCTATACTTATTATTGCTTTATTTAGATAAATATAAAAGGAGAAGACCTATCTTTCAATAAAGGTTTTCTGCATCCTTAATGTCAAACAAATAAAAAAATGTTAATGATAGACTTATATAACATATATATTTAGATTCGGGAGAAAAAGGGCTATCTAAATTCCGCATCATGTGACCTATATATGAAACCAAAAATAAAAACCAGCCTTGGTAGTGTAATGTCTAGCGTGCTGAACCTTCACCCAAGCGGCCCGAGATCGACTCCCGGTGCCGGCAGATCTAGTTAAGGTTTTCCAGTTTTCCTTAGCTATGACACAAATGTGGGGTTTGCGCTGTTCCATCTGTAAGTCGGCTGCAACCGCAGGTAAGGCCTACGTAATAATAATAATCGCCCCCTCCCTCCCGCACTGGGGCCTGGTTTCCAGGTTATGGGTTGTAGCAATTATTATTATTATTATTATTAATCGTTTTTTTGATGACATTTAAGAAAGATATAGGGACAACCTTTATAGAAAGCTTGTTTTTATTTATTTCCAATAATAATAAAGATAATGTGGTGGTCAAAATATAATCAATGACTCTGTAATCTTTGCTATGAATTTCAAAACATTTCATTTGTGTACCTAAAAAATCATAAATTGAAAGAAGAGTTAATAATTTTTTTAAATTTAAAGATCAGCAAAAATTAAGTAAAATCAAGTAAAAAACAAACGCCATGCTGAGAGCATCTTCAAGAAAGCTATAATCATTCAATATGAGGACTTGTCTTTAAATAGCTCTGAGAAACTAATAAGCAAGTCTTGGCAGTTCATATTATTTTATGTCATAAACAAAATATTACAGAATATTATTAAATAAAAAACTCCGATAAAAAGATATCAAAGAAAATAGGATGCATTTTTTTAGTTTTATTTTAGTCATTTTTGCAGATCATTTGTTTACAGCCGTATAGTTTCCCTAAACTACGCCCTAACATGTATTTCTGCTAGTAGAGTCATAGAACAACGATCGTAGAAGAGTTTAAAAAAATAACATGTCAAATATAGACGATTCTGTTAAGTGCAAATAGTCTTGTAATACATTATACTCGAAATGTAAATGAAGTACAGTAGCAAATTAGCGCAAAGAACTGAAATATATCGCAATTTATACCTATTTTAGAATGTTATGAACATATCCCGAATAATAGTTTGTCGATATCAATTCACGAAAAAACCATCATAGTAGCGATTTTTGGAACACTGTGCGACGTCGGATCAACTCTCTGCATAAAAGGCGATCGATCGCATTTCAAATGAATTAATCTTAACCCAGATCTTAAGGTATTTTAAACCCAACGGCGTTTCCATTAGGGGTTGCACTCGCAACAACAGTCATAAAGTGCTTATAGCAAAGACTTGAAATATTTCTTTAAAATTAATTTAAATTTTTTTTATAAATAATGACAACAATGGTGCGATTTAGGTTTTCTAGAATTATGATTTGGTACCTGCCTTTTTCAAAATATCAAGAAGGAAAAGGGTAATAAAATTTGCAAACTGTTACTCTGTAAAAAATGACTGCTAATGTCAAACCACATTCATTTGGCTCAAGTACTCCGTACGTTTGAATGCAGCCAAATGCGCTAAGTACTTGAGTCTACCGCCCTTTACGTTTGACAATTTTCTTTATTCTTAATGAAAGTTTCTTGGGTGAAGAGACTGATTAGTTTGAGCCAATTCCATAGTTCTTGACACGAGCAAAAAGATAATTTAATGTAACAAAAGCATAAATTAGTATGAAGCCATTAAGGCTTTGAATGAAACAAAAAATCAGTTGACTAAAATAATAATAACTTTTACAGTAAATGTCACATCGATTCATGAAAACAATTTTTATGTTTGTGTGGTAAAGTGACTAGCTTTACCGCCTATTATTACCCCAGGAAATGATTTCCCAGGTACTCATTTTCACAGGCTGAGTCGACCTGGAAGCCTTAGATATTTTAAAAATTCCAATGTATTATCCCTGGGATTCTAACCCAGGACCTTAAGATTGGTAGTCAAGTGCCATACCCACTGAGCTAGCATGGCTTCACTAGAAGAATTAAATTATCATTCAATAAAAGTGCGAGAGTAAGTACACTTGAATTCTAGTCAAGTATTTTTAATTCTTCCGCAAGTAAATGAGACTACTGCTACAATCTCAACAGATCAAGAAACTGTAGTCGGTTGAAGCAATACGTTCGGTTTTACAAGAACCGAACTTTCGTTTCATTGAAACATTTAAAATCAAACGTACCAGAAGTTTCATTAAAACCACAGAATCTTTACAAGGTATTTGCTTTGATATCAAATATTCCAAGGCGGATTTTACAGTTTTTCTCATAGATATGCTATCAAATAATGCTGGGGACTTCGGGGCGAGCTCAAAAGACAGATACTCTTAATTAGGAGGTAGATTGTAAAATACATGTTAGCCGAACAAAGAGTTGATGTCCAATCATTCTAGATATAGCGGATTCACCTATTGATCGGGCGTCATCACAGTTAATATTATCCTTTGCAACTACTCCGCTTGAAAGTGACCAAAGGCCATCCCTAGCTGTGCAAGAAAATGGAGAGTAAATTATGAGCCAACCTGCTCGGAGGTGCCACCTGAGATACCAGTGAGCTTTCCAATAGTTTTCATATAAATATTTGACAGTTGCATCTGATTTGGTATAATATTCTGCATATTTTAAGATAAAAATGGAAATAGCTATCTCTAAACTAAATCGCGACCTACGATTTTTTTCCTAAAATGCGAGCTGAAGGGTAGTTTTTTTGTTTTCCCCAAGGAAACAAGGGTTCCATGCATGAGGACTTTTTTTTATATGTTATAAATAACATCAAGTACTACCTATGTACCTAAATCCAGCTTTACACCTATAATGTCCGGGTAAAAACCTATACTGTTTTACTTTAACTTTATATTTATTGTGTTTAAAATTTGAATGTAATATCTTCAATAGTTTACGAAATATTATGAGTTAAAGTTAAAAAATCATCAAAATTTTATTTCGCGAAAAGGGTAGTTCTTTCGTTATCCCCAAGGAAGCAAGTGTCCCACGCATGGGGACTTTGATATGTTATAAAGGACATCAAGTTCTACCTATATACCAAAATCCAGCTTTACACCTAAAATGTCCGTGTTTTGTGAAAGAAGATGCTAACGAAAATGGCAATGGAAATGGACATGCAAACAAGTAACGCAAAAGGCACAAATCGAAAAATTTCGGAAAGAATATTAAATTTGGGTACATGGAATATAAGAAGTTTAGCAGGAAAGGAACAAGAACTCTTACAAGAATTTGAAGAAGCAAAATTGGATTTCTTAGCAATTACCGAAACCAAGAAAAAAGGGCAAGGTACAATTGCATTGGAAGGGGGGCATTTACTAATATATAGTGGAGTAAAAAAGGAAGAAAGAGCAGCTGAAGGTGTAGGTTGCATAATTAAAAAACAATATAAAAGTAGTATAAAAAAGTGGGAATTTGTATCAGCAAGAATATTAAAAGTAGAAGTACAACTAGAACATCAAAGAAGGACAACATTATTAATAATCTATGGGCCGAACGAGGATGAAAGGGCAAATAAGAAAGACGAATTTTGGGAAGAAATGTCAGAATTAATAGAAAACATAAACGGCAGAATAATAGCATTAGGAGATTTCAACTGTCGGGTCGGTAGAAGGAATGATGATGTAATAGATGTTGTAGGGAATCAGGGGGAGATACATAGAAACAACATTGGAGAAAGATTAATAAATTACTGAGTGGAAAACAATCTAATTGTAACAAATACGTTTTATATGCACCGGGATATACATAAATACACAAGAGAAATGACAGGAAGAAACGAAAAATCAATAATAGACTATATACTCATTAATAAGACATTTAGAAAAGAAATATTAGAGGTAAGAGTAAGAAGGGGTCCCGAAATATATAGCGATCACTAGTACGAATAGAAACAAAAAGGCAACAAAGCTGTAACGAGACACATTACAGAGGAAGAATGAATGAGACTATAAAGTCATATAAGCTACAAGAGAAAAAAACGGCAAACAAATTTAGACAGCAAATAGAAATAGAAATGGAGAAGAATACAGAGCAATGGGAAAGTATGGATTTAGAGACATTATGGAGTTGTTTCAGAGACAGAATTTTTACAAGCAGCCAAAGAAACATGTGGAACAATTTCGGCAAACAAAGGGAAGAAGCAGACGAAATGGTGGAACCAAGACATAAAAGATCAAGTAAAAGTTAAGAAAGAAAAGTGGAAGTTATATCGTATTAATAAATCTGAAGAGAACTACACAGAATACAAAAGGCAACGAACAAAAGTAAAAGAGATGGTATTACAAGCCAAACAACGAACGTGGGAAGAATTTGGGAAGAAAATGGAAGAAGATAGTAAAGAAAATCAAAAATTATTTTATAAAGTATTAAAGAGTTTAAGGAAAGGTAAACAATACAGCTTAAGTCAGGTGAAAACAAAAGATAATAGAATATTAACAGAAGAAAAAGACATTATGGAAAGGTGGAAGGAATATTTTCAAGAATTTTACAACACAAACGATGTAAATGAGACGATATATGAAGAAAGAACGGAGAATATACAAGTGAGAGATGAAAACCCCATACAAATAGAAGAAGTGCAAGCGGCATTAAATGTTATAAAGAGAGGAAAATCAGCCGGACACGATAGAATAACAGGAGAAATGATGAAAAACCTAGGAAAAAGAAGTACGGAAATGTTAGCACAGATTTTTAACAAGGCTTGGAACGCAGGGAGAATACCAAAAGATTGGACGATCGGAATAACGATACCATTGTTTAAGAAAGGAGACAGTAGAGAATGCGCAAACTACAGAGGGATCACGTTGTTAAGTACAGTATCTAAAGTATACGAAAGAATATTATAGAGAATATTGTAGAAGATCAGTTAGAAGAAGCACAAAGCGGTTTTAGAAAAGGGCGTAGTGTACAAGACCATATTTTTAGTATAAAACAAATGATAGAGAAAGCGAGAATGACAGATACCGAGATTTACATAATATTTTTAGATCTACAAAATGCATTTGACAGAGTCAAACAAAAAGATGTATGGGAAAGTTTGAAAAGTAGAAAGGTCAGTGTAAAATTGAGAACAGCAATAAAGAGTTTGTATAAAAACAACAAAAATTATATAAGGAAAGACAACACGAAATCAGACTTTTTCGAAATCAGGGATGGATTAAGGCAAGGTGGAGTGATGAGCCCAACATTATTTAAACTATTAATGGATGACGTAATTAAAGCGACGAGAAACAAGACAAAAAAACTACATGTCGGGTACAACAATTTAAGACCAGTATATGTATCAGAGTGTGCATTCGCGGACGATCTGATGATATGCGCTGCTAGAGAGAAAGATCTACAAGATAACATACAGATATGGGAAGCAGAGCTAGAAAAAAGGAAAATGAAAATAAATACGAGTAAAACGAAACCGATGGTAGTAAGTAAAGAAAATAAAAATATAAATATAGAAATAAATCATGAACCAATAGAGCAAGTAGAGATTTTCAAGTATTTAGGGGTGTCAATACAAAGAGAAGGAAACATTGAAACGGAAGTGAAGGAAAGAATCAATAATGCAACAAAATTATACCACAGCCTAAGTAACTCTTTTATAGGAAAGAAAGAAGTAAGTAAAGGAACAAAGATGACAGTGTATAAAACAGTCTTTAGACCGATTCTAACCTATGGTAGTGAGAGCTGGATATTAACGAACACACTGAAAAGTAAAATACATGCAATCAACATGAAATATTTAAGAAGAGTCAAGGGTATAACAAGAAGGGACAGAATAAGAAACGACACAGTACGAGAAGAACTAGAAATTGAACCAATTATGAATATCATAGAGAAACAGCAGATGAGGTGGTTTGGACACATGTGCAGAATGAATAAAGATAGACAAGTAAAAAGTATATGGGAAGCGGGAGTACATAAAACTAAAAAACGAGGAAGGCCGAAGAAAACATGGAATGATGAAATAGCTACAATATTAAAAAGAAGAAATAAGAAGTGGAGTGAAGCCAAAACATTAGCAATGGATAAGAAAAAGTGGAAGAAATTTGTATATCAAGATTAAGATACAAACACCTTACACCTTAGGGTAGAAAAGTTTCCGATTATATATATATATATATATATATATATATATATATATATATATATATATATATATATATATATATATATATATTACGGCCAGTGTATAAAGTGAGGTCCGTATGAACAAAGTTCACGTTTCAAGTGAGGTCCACAAACAAAGTGAGGACAAATATACGGACCTCACTTTGAAATTCGATAATATTTCGTGTAGAGCTTTTCGAAGGTATAAGTTGGCGATACTGAAAAAATGGGCTGGACCTCAGATGTTGCCAAAACGGCTAGAATTATACAGATTAGTTCAAGGAGTTGACGCCTGGAGTCGCTGCGCCAGATGTATATTTTTCAGACGTATAATTTCTTGTGTGAAGCTTGTATGAATGATGCGCAAAGTGAGATCCGAACAAGTGGCAACGATGGAAATGAAAGTTATACAATATTGATTTTAATTCTATTACAGAAGAGAACGGAAATACCCTAAATAGCCGATTTTATTTCTTACGAGCGGAAATCGGTTTAGAAAAGTTGTATTATTGTGCTGTTACAAAATTTCGATAGGGAAATTTTTAGATTTAATTTCATCGACGTCTGATTATTTGTAATTAGGCAATAAAACTAAAATACATTGTAAAAGAGATTAATAAATCTTCGAGGACTTGCAGCCTTTTTATTTTTTTGTATTAATTAAGAATAAAATAATTTTTTTTCGAATGACATTTCGCCTAATCAAGATTAGGCTTTTTCTAGTCTTTAATAGTATATTAAGGGCTTAATTGAGTGTCTTACAGCCCGTGCAGTCAGTTAGCGCCTGAAGCGAAAACCGAAGGCGCTAAGACGATAAAGGGCTCTAAAACACTAATTAAGCCCGAAATGCGTACTTTAAATGTGCGGTCTAAGATTAAATTAAGTTTAATTTAAAATAAAAATAATTTAAAAAGTCCTAAACTTCAAGTAGGTAGGTGCTATGGTCTATAATTATTCTTATTACTATGGAGACGTCGTAAACAAGAGTAGTAAAAGGGGGTGCTCTAATTTAGCGATTTACGCTCTAGAAACAGTCAAAAACGCAAAATAGGTCATAATCATGTCATAATCACCCGAGCGGACATAATGTATATTATATATTTAGGGACTAAAATGCATTTTTTAAATTATTAATTAACACTTAAAAAACACTTTTAGTCCAGTGGTATATACGCTATTTTTTGCACGTCGAAAGGACTTAATCGCAAAAATTCAAAATTTCGTTACATGTCATTCGGACAATTGCCAAAATCACATAGTTTCAGGATAATAAATCCTAACATGTACCGCGATTACCTTTTTTTGTTGTTTACTTGTTGTTGTTGTCAAGGAAACACTTTACTCCCTCAGGGAATTCCACCCCAAGTAGGGATTTTTAACGTGCCAAACATCGCATTGACACGGGACCTACAGTTTTACTTCCTATCCGAGAAGAAGGCATGTTTTTAATTTTTCTCCGCTATTAAACATTACCAGCTCAGCCGGGGATCGAATCTGCGGGGCCTGGCCACAACGGCCAATCGCTATCTTGGCCGTTGTGGTCATAACCACAACGGTCTCCGTGACCATAACGGCCAACAGCCACAACGGCCAATTTGACCATATCGCCCAACTCGAAACTTGACCATAACGGCCACCATGACCACAACGGCCAACTAGAAACTCCACCCCATCCGCCGTTTTGACCACAACGTCCACCGACGCTTATGTATTGGCGTCGCTGGTGACGATGACCACAACGGCCAAAATGACCACAACGGCCAACTAGAGTGAGTGACCACAACGGCCAAAATGACCACAACGGCCAACTATGGAGCGTGACCACAACAGCCAAAATGACCATAACGGCCAACTGTGGCGAGTGACCACAACGGCCAACTAGGGTGAGTAACCACAACGGCCAAAATGACCACAACGGCCAACTATGGAGTGTGACCACAACAGCCAAAATGACCATAACGGCCAACTATGGCGAGCGACCACAACGGCCAACTTTTTTCATACTGTTATTTTGGTTTTGTTAAAGCTCATTTCTCTCTTTTAACTTAGCCTGTATTTCAATAAGGTACGTCCAGAATTTAACAGCGAGGTCTGATGTCAAAGTAGCGCCGATTTAACGTGACTTACCTATTAGCCCAGTAACCTAGTACATTTTACCTTGCATGAAATGGGGTAGTAGATTTCTTTTTTTATATTGTATGTGATAGTACCGAGATGCCAAATCCAATTTTTCGACCTCCGCGACCTTCCGGATCACCGCCAAAAAGAGGTAAAACCGCCGAAATTTTGCACTTTTTTTAGATTTGGCCAATTTTGACCATGAAGGAACACTTTTCCGAAAAAGACAATTCTATTCATTTTGAAAGCACATTAAATTTGCTACAATTTAAGACTAAAATGGTTCCTTAAGGTCTAATAGTTTCCGAAATATCACTCCTCAGAATTGGTTGAAATTTACACCCATGCTATTTTTCAAGTATTAACCTATAGAATTGAGTTCAAAGGTTCAAAATAAGAATAGAATAAAATTGAATAGAATAGAAAATCTTTAGTCTTATTCAAACAAAATCATTTTTTACAATGGAATCTTAAAAATAATCCCTCGTAAATGGCTCATGTTGTCGAGTGGGTATTACCAGAAATATGAAAAGGCGACAGGGAAAACGCCTTTCAATTTGGTTTAAACCTCTTGGAAGGTCCAGGTTCAAGATACTCTTCAGCCTCTGTGTCCATGTTCTCCTGTACTTCTTCAGCCTGGTCAATTTCCTTATCTGGAGGGCTGTTAGGATATACAAGCAGTCCATCTAGCTCATCGTCATGTAGTAGGTCATCGAGCTTGGCAGTATCCATGTCAACGATGATATCTGGCCGATTCTCGCAGGACTGTTCACTACATTGGCTACATACAATAGAGCACTTCAAGCCTGCTTTTCTGCAACAGCATGCATTGTCACATCCTTTCTTGCAGTTGCAGGAGATCATTTGCATGAGGTGGGAAGGGGCCGCATCCCTCGATATCATAAAGGCCGTGAGCTGTAAGAACCCACCCCCATTCGAGCGGATCGATTCACAGCTTCTTGAGTGGGAGGTAGTCTGGCAAGGTTAAAGTTCGTCTTGGTTGCAGCCTTTGTAAAGAGCTAATAGCTCAGATAATTGAGGCTTTTCGTTGAGTTGTTTTCACCCTACAGCGCAATGATAATTTGCTCTCCTGCTTCAGCTACTTCGTCAGGTGTTGCTTCTGAGTTGGAAAACTGCTGCTTTCTCCTTGAGGTCCGAATTCTTTTGAATTACTGATAACAACTTGTTTTATCCCTGACCAAAGAAGCATGACGTAGAATCACATCCACTAAAGGCATGGGTGAAGGGCTTGAGGTGACGGTAAGAAGATATCGAGGTGGTTGAATAGAGGACATCTGGTATTTTACCTCTTCCGCACTTCTGGAAGTAGATGTTACTGTGTTAGTAGGGACAGAGGATATGGTGAAAGCTCGTGTGTGAAGTTCTTCAGTTCTTCATCCGGCTGTGACACAGTGTTAGGGGGTCAACCGTCACCTGTCTCTTGCCAACAGTCACAGTATTCACAGAAGAAAGTGATACCACTTTATTCTTCCTTTTGAATTTGAAATTTTCGTAGTTTTCCCCTACAACCTTCAACATCGCTTCCTTACCCATATCTCTAGCCATGTGACAGTTGACCTCTTCCACTCCAACAAGTCCACTGCTTATAGACATGACGACATTCGTATTAGGGAATGGAGGGTGATGCAGCAACCAGTCGCAAAATGCGTTTGCATGTTAATGTAACCCGAACCGAATGTTTCATATACTAAATTTATACATTATTGAACTATTTGAGAGGTATTATTAAAGGTTTGATGCCAATTCTATAAGTTAATACTTGAAAAATAGCATGGGTTGAAGTTTTGACCAACTTTGGGGTGCGATATCTCGAAAACTATTAGACCATTAGTAACCATTTTGGTCTTAAATTGTAGCAAATTTAATGTACTCTTAAAATGAATTGACCAGGCTGAAGAAGAACAAAAGAACATGGACACAGAGGCTGAAGAGTATCTTGTACCTGGACCTTCCAAGGGGTTTAGACAAAATTGAAACGCGTTTTCCCTGTCGCCTTTTCATATTTCTGGTAATACCCACTTGACAACATGAACCATTTACGAGGGATTATTTTTAAGATTCCAATGTAAAAAATGAATTTGTTTGAATAAGACTAAAGGTTTTCTATTCTATTCAATTCTATTCTATTCTTATTTTGAACCTTTGAACTCAGTTCTATAGGTTAATACTTTAAAAATAGCATGGGTGTAAATTTCGACTAATTCTGAGGAGCGATATTTCGGAAACTATTAGACCTTAAGTAACCATTTTGGTCTTAAATTGTAGCAAATTTAATGTGCTTTCAAAATGAATATAATTATCTTTTTTGGAAAAGTGTTCCTTCATAGTCAAAATTGGCCAAATCTAAAAAAAAGCATATTTTCGGGGGTCTTACCGCTTTTTCGATGAACTCTGAGGAGCTATATCTCGGAAACTATTAGCCCTATAGTAATCATTTTGGTCTTAGATTGTAACAAACTTAATGTACTTTTGAAATGAATAGAATTGTCTTCTTTGAAAAAGTGCTCCTTCATGGTCAAAATTGGCCAAACCTAAAAAAAGTGCAAAATTTCGGCGGTTTTACCTCTTTTTGGCGGTGATCCGGAAGGTCGCGGAGGTCGAAAAATTGGATTTGGCATCTTGGTACTATCACATACAATATAAAAAAAGTCTACTACCCCATTTCATGCAACTGATACCTCATACCCCATTTCAGGTTACTGAACGATATATTGAAAAATGCTTTCTCTATATACAACTGCAGCCCTATGCAGTTGACGACATTTTTCTTTCTTAGTTTCTCGGCAAGTATCCCAGGCAGATTAAATTCTGAAAATTTGATACAGGTACACTATAACTATTTACAGAATCATGATACTTTAGTTCACAGGGTAGTTTATCTTTAACGTCAAAAGAAGTTTTTTTTCTATTACTTGTTTACCTACAGCAATCTTTTCATTTTGGGGACGTTTAAAAAAGTACGAAATAGAACTATAAAACAACACGTTTGACGTTTTATTTATATATTTCCATTGCATTGAATTTGAAGATTTCGCAAGATAGTTATCTTGCGAACATTGCTTACAGTTGTAATCTATAAAGGGATATTAAGAACGGGATACTTCTCTGGCCAATGGATGGTGGCCCAAATAGCAATGGTCCCAAAACCGGAGAAACCGCCATCAGATGTGGCCTCATACAGACCTATTAGTCGTTACCCGTCAATGGTTTGTAAAAAATTGTTCGCCATGCGAATGTCGCCGCTAATTGACGAAAATCAGCGAAAGCCCAACTAATAGTTTGGATTTCGTCGACAATACGCTACAATCGAACAAGTACACATACTTGCATCAAAAATCAGGTTTGACCTGGAGACCAAAACATTCTGTTCAGAGGTATTCATAGACACAAGCCAAGCATTTGACAGGGCGTGGTATGTATGTAGATCTACTCTACAACCTCAAGTGACATTTACCGTATACCTTCTTTCAAATCCTCACGTCATACCTCACTAAAAGATACTTTTTCGTGAAATATTCAGACTCCACTTCAGCCCTTCTATCCACAACATCTGGTGTCGCGCGACTGGTCCGACATTATACCTAATCTTCAACTAGAAACACGACAATAGCAACCTTCTTGGACTACATGGCAATACTGGCTTCCCATACTAATGCAGATATAGTTTTCAGAAACTTACAAACCACCTAAGCCTTTTTGAAAGATGATGGAACACGACGCATTAAAGCAAATATACAAAAACCAACACAGGCCACTTATACTACTAAAAAAACTACTTGCCCTCTAGTTCACCTTAACGGAAACTCACTACTCAAGAAGATTAGGTCAAATATCTAGGGTTCCACCTAGACAGACGTCTTACATGGTCAAAACATAATTGATACATACCACGCCCTGTCAAATGCTTGGCTTGTGTCTATGAATACCGCTGAACAGAATGTTTTGGTCTCCAGGTCAAACCTGATTTTTGATGCAAGTACTTGTTCGATTGTAGCGTATTGTCGACGAAATCCAAACTGTTAGTTGGGCTTTCGCTGATTTTCGTCAATTAGCGGTGACATTCGCATGGCGAACAATTTTTTACAAACCATTGACGGGTAACGACTAATAGGTCTGTATGAGGGCACATCTGATGGCGGTTTCTCCGGTTTTGGGACCATTGCTATTTGGGCCACCTTCCATTGGCCAGAGAAGTATCCCGTCCTTAATATCCCTTTATAGATTACAGTTATCATGCGAAATCCCTCATATGAAAGTTCCTTTAGGAGTTTTCCAGTTATTACGTCGAAACCTGGGGACTTCTTCGAATTTATTTCAGTTTCGATGACCTTACTTCGCGCTTGAAGGAAGTCCCGTATGAATTTTTCTTCTTCAATGGTAAGAGAGGCGTAAACACGATCTTTATGACGTTCTATAATGCAGCCAGTTGCTTTAGTTGATGTTAGGCAGTGGAAATAGTTCTGGAAATCTTGATTTCTCTGCTCATCTAATAATTTCTTAAACTCTTTGACGGCCCTATTAAACTACGTTTTATCGCCCGGTACGCGAGTAAGTAATCTGTCATTACTTTCTAAGAGCTCGTTTTCTTGTATTTTTTCTCGGATACGTATGGAGCAATACTGTTTTGGATTATTGCGGTTTGTTTCTGGGGTTACGTCCCATGCTGCTCCCTAGATTGATTTTATTAAGTACTGGGCAGATTCGTAGATATCGTGTTTAATTTTTAGGAGAAGATTTACATTTAGTTTAAATTTTAAAACTGATAAAAACAGCTAATTACGTACTTCAAATTCAATGCAATGGAAATCTATAAATAAAACGTCAAACGTGTTGTTTTATAGTTCTATTTCGTACTTTTTTAAACGTCCCCAAAATGAAAAGATTGCTGTAGGTAAACAAGTAATAGAAAAAAAACTTCTTTTGACGTTAAAGATAAACTACCCTGTGAACTAAAGTATCATGATACTGTAAATAGTTATAGTGTACCTGTATCAAATTTTCAGAATTTAATCTGCCTGGGATACTTGCCGAGAAACTAAGAAAGAAAAATGTCGTCAACTGCATAGGGCTGCAGTTGTAACATATATAGAAAAAGCATTTTTCAATATAGGTAAGTCACGTTAAATCGGCGCTACTTTGACATCAGACCTCGCTGTTAAATTCTGGACGTACCTTATTGAAATACAGGCTAAGTTAAAAGAGAGAAATGAGCTTTAACTAAACCAAAGTAACAGTATGAAAAACAGTTGGCCGTTGTGGTCACTCGCCACAGTGGGCCGTTATGGTCATTTTGGCTGTTGTGGTCACGCTCCATAGTTGGCCGTTGTGGTCATTTTGGCCGTTGTGGTCACTCACCCTAGTTGGCCGTTGTGGTCATTTTGGCCGTTGTGGTCACTCGCCACAGTTCGCCGTTATGGTCATTTTGGCTGTTGTGGTCACGCTCCATAGTTGGCCGTTGTGGTCATTTTGGCCGTTGTGGTCACTCACTCTAGTTGGCCGTTGTGGTCATTTTGGCCGTTGTGGTCATCGTCACCAGCGACGCCAATACATAAGCGTCGGTGGCCGTTGTGGTCAAAATGGCGGATGGGGTGGAGTTTCTAGTTGGCCGTTGTGGTCATGGTGGCCGTTATGGTCAAGTTTCGAGTTGGGCGATATGGTCAAATTGGCCGTTGTGGCTGTTGGCCGTTATGGTCACGGAGACCGTTGTGGTTATGACCACACCGAGGCTGGCAAGTTTGTTTGTATTATTGCTTTTAAAAAGAAAAGTTAGACGCAACATACTCTGCAGACTATTTTTCTGCATTTAATACACCCAATAATTAAATAAGTCATTTATTAAATTCATTGAAAAAAATTTCATTTCAGATTTAATCTTTAAATGGAAATAGTAATCATTATGAACAAATAAATAACGGTAGGTAACCCAAAATAGTATATTAAGTGGAATTCTGTTATAAGTTGTAACCTCAAACTGATCACCGGGTGACGATCAGATGAGGGCTTTCCTACACAACTACTAAATGTTCTCAACTTTCATTGTATTATAAAAGCTCGCAATGAATTTAATTCTTACTTCTCAAGGCAGGCTTATAAAAATTGATAACTATAAGTACCAAATATTACAATCAAAACGTCTCTATTTAAATTAATATTTAATAAAACTAACAATAAGAATAATTTATTAGAACAGATTTAGAATATCAATTATATTTATTATTCACTATGTGATGATGGATGATGAGGTCGTTCCCAACTTTATAGTAGAGTCAATTTTTGCATTAAGTTCTTATTTTTTACTATCTAAAGATAGAGACTTGAAATCTTTTGTAATGCCTTCAGTACTGGACCAATATAAAATGTTATATGTTTAAAATGGGGGCACGCCCCCTCGGGGGGTTGAAACCCCCATTTTGTACCCCTAATTTAATAACGCAACCAAATTGAGTGAAATTTATGTTGGGAGGGTTCTTGGAGTCGCTGATTATGAATCCAATGAGAAAATTGAAAAATTCAAAGTGGCGGACACCAAAATGGCGGTCCTAAAATAACGGCATTTGAGATTGAGAATGCGATTTACGCCGTTTCTATTAATTTTAGAGAAAAGCTCAAAGAGTCAAAAAGTGTTTAAAATGTGATTTTGCAAAGTAATACACCATTTTGGTTACCTTATTATGTAATCCTTTCTCTCTGCCCTAGTAGTAGAGTAAATTTTTGCATTAAGTTCTTATTTTTTACTATCTAAAGATAGAGACTTGAAATCTTTTGTAATGCCTTCAGTACTGGACCAATATAAAATGTTATACGTTTAAAATGGGGGCACGCCCCCTCGGGGGGTTGAAACCCCCATTTTGTACCCCTAATTTAATAACGCAACCAAATTGAGTGAAATTTATGTTGGGAGGGTTCTTGGAGTCGCTGATTATCAATCCAATGAGAAAATTGAAAAATTCAAAGTGGCGGACACCAAAATAGCGGTCCTAAAATAACGGCATTTGAGATTGAGAATGCGATTTACGCCGTTTCTATTGATTTTAGAGAAAAGCTCAAAGAGTCAAAAAGTGTTTAATATGTGATTTTGCAAAGTAATACACCATTTTGGTTACCTTATTATGTAATCCTTTCTCTCTGCCTTAGTAGTAGAGTAAATTTTTGCATTACGTTCTTAGTTTTTACTATCTAAAGATAGCGACTTGAAATCTTTTGTAATGCCTTCAGTACTGGACCAATATAAAATGTAATCTGTTTAAAATGGGGGCACGCCCCCTCGGGGGGTTGAAACCCCCATTTTACACTCCCAATTTAATAACTCGGGAAGTTTTACATCAACTTGAGCGAAATTCATGTTGGAGGGTTTTTGGGGTTGCTGATTATGAATTCAATGAGAAAATTAAGAAATACAAAATTTTATATATATTTATACATATATATTTTTAAATATAGTTTATTTAGTAGGTACTTATTTATTATTTTATTATTATGTTGTGAACAATTTATAAATATGACTGATGACATAATGCAACACTATCATTAAAAACATTAAAAAGTATTTTATATTGGTACAATGCGAGGGTTGCGCTGAAAATTGTTATTAGCAAAAAGACCGTTGCATTTTTTAACAAATAATCTTTATTGTTTTTCAAAATAATCTCCATTCAGACTAATACACTTGTGCATTATTTGAAACTACTTTTTAAAACATTCGGAAGATTCATTTTCTGAAAGGTCCTCAAAAATTCTTTGAAATTTTGTAACTGCTGCATCTGCGTTGGAAAATCTTTTACTTCGCATCATTTTTTTAACAGTTGGAAACAAAAAAAAGTCGCACGGCGCTAGATCTGGGCTATACGGCGGATGAGTTACCAATTGAACTTCCGTATCTTTCAAAAAATCCAATGTTCTGGCAGCAGTGTGGGAGGATGCGTTGTCATGATGGACTAAGATGTTACGCAAACCGGTCCTTTGTCGACCTGCCTGTAATTTTGCAAACATCTGTGGTAAAGCCACTTCGCAGTACCATTCAGAATTAACAGTTCTGCGATCTTTAAGTGGAATAACAGCAACAGGACCACATCGGCGGAAAAAACAGCAATCATTTTCTTCTTGAAGCTTCTGCCACGAATTACTTTTGTGGGCAAGTCTTCATCTTCGAATACCCAAACACTAGACTGCTGTTTAGTTTCAGGGTCGTAACTGTATACCCAAGATTCGTCACTAGTTACAATGTATGCCACTTGCCTGGAAGCTCCTCCGTCAAATTTTTGCAACATAAATTTACACCAGTCTATTCGAGCCTGTTTTTGACTTTCTGAGAGCAAATGCGATATCCAACGGCTTGCTGGCTTTCTTACTTCAAGATGTTTATGCCAAATGGTATTCACCGCCGAGGATTCAATCTTCACTTCCTACTGAATCTCCCTATAAGTAATATTTCGATTGGAATGAATCAAGCTTGCAACACGATCAACATTTTCTGAACAGGCAGCTTCTGCAGGTCTTGCTTCGTCTTCTAGCAGTTCTCGCCCTCGTCGAAATTCGCGGAACCAATGACTAACAGCGGATAATGGAGGGGCAGCAACGCCAAAATCTGCTATCAAATTTTCATAGCTTTGCTGGTATCCTAACTGTCTTTTATAGTCGTAGAAAATCATAGCTCTAAAGGCAGTTCGCGGAATGCTCATCTTAACTGAATTAAAAATGCACAACTACTTACCTTACAAAATTAACTACGTTTCACAAGAAATCGAAACGTTTGACAATTGTGGGTAACGAATGCCAACTAATGCGACATTCAATTGTTGCAATTGTTTCTAGCCAATTGAGCTTCCATGGCCTGCTACTAACTATTAACAGAGCATCCCTCGTATCAACATCCGTATGTCAGATGCGTTTGTTAATTCTTTGCTGGAACTTTTCGATCCTAAATTTATGATATTTGTGACGGTAGAAATTCCTTGATAGAAGCTCTTTCAGATCAGCAAGTGTATGTATATGTTGTATTATTAGCAACTACATGTTTCACTTGTGCCTATACCAATTCTATTGTAGTTAAATAAAATATCCTCGGTTGAAATGACCTTACCATAAAGCCAATCGATACTACCACTTTGTCAAACTTTATGTTGGCGATTTCTCAGATAGATAGATTAAGGTACGAGTTGCATACAAAGCTTTATGTTGGACTGCTATAATTAGTCTAATCAATTTAGAAAAAATAGCGGAAAGTTGAGGTAAGTCCATGGATTTTTGCATACGGTTTCCTTGTGGGTTATTAAACAACTCCTTAAAAGTCAACACCTGTAGGTGGTGAGCTCGAAGAAATAATGAGGATAAACCACGCCCCCTACCGGTTTTGTCGTTTTTCTCGGAAACCATTAGGGTTATCGAGATAAAGGAGGTTAGGTAAGATAAAGCTTATTTAAATCCCTACCAAAAGTGTTCGAATTTTTTTTCGTACTTCGCCTTCTTTCTGTGTTATCGAAGAAAGGAGATATGTCATACACGGATCAGCAATTTGCACTAGTAAATTTGCTCAAGGAACTTTCTGGCGTAACTTTTTATGGTCCCCTATTGCCATGAAGTAGCTAAGAAAAATTCGTTGAGAACCGGACGCGATCGTGGTACAGTCATCCTTTATCTTAGCATCTCTTCGGCAAAATCCATCAGGCGATATTATCGATATTCTTGATAGCAGTCGGCTGAAAAATTCGTATTGGCAAGTTAATTTTAGAAGAGTACCTGCACTACTGAATTTTTGAATCTAACCCAATATGCACAAGGTGTTTCGCCTTTTTTGATATCCTAATTTCCTTTATTTATAAGTTCTTGGTACTAATCATTACGCCTTAAAAGGAGAATTAACGGTACGTTTCAAGCAGTCTTTATGGAATGCTTCGTGTTTAGCTCTGATCAATCTTTTGCGAGAGTAACTAACGGATACACCAGACTTTAACTAGTTGATGAATATGACCTTAGACCAGCATTTCTGCCCAGGACAACTTAGTTTTAGCCCATGCTACTCGTCGTTTTGCAGATACTTGTTAGCGTTAACTATGCTGTTTATGAACTAAAATCTTCTTAATCCTGTAGATAACATACAGCCTCAAATCATTATGTCTTGAGGAAACTTAACATTAAGCAGTTTTGTTCTAGTTTTACTCTCGCAAAAGAGTAATCAGAGCTAAACAAGAAGCATTCCATAAATACTGCTTGAAACCTAATGTTAAGTTTCTTCAAGGCGTAATGATTTATAGCTATATGTCAGCTGGAGGATTAGTAAGATTTGAGTTCATAGACGGCACAGTTAATGCTGAAAAGTCATTCACAATAATTATTGGTTGGTTAAATTTAAATGGCAGATTCACATACGGTTCATTACAAGCATTTAAAAAATAACTAGAATTAAATATTAAAAATACCAAGAGCGATATTAATTCTTATATCTTTTTACACGGAAATATAGATTTTATATGCATTCTTTTTGGCCTAATAAATACCCTAAATATAGAATAACCACTTTTCTTTGCTACAAGCCAAGATCGGTTTAGGTAGGAAGATAAATACATATATTCTTTTTAACACGTACCGTAAGGAAATTACAGACAAATTTTTAAATTTAATTAAAAATGAGATGGAACAAACTCAGCATTTTAAATTAGGCGACAATATTTACTGATTTTACTAGCATTTTCAGAATAATTAACATATTATACAGATTTACATCTATAATTATTAGTGAAACTAATCTAACTATTAATAATAATTAATTATTAGGAGTAATACATTTAGATTTTAAATTAAAGTATGTGGTACTTAGCTATCAATTCACTAATCTGTCCCACTAATAGCAGGCTGTTAATATTACTAGCACAATTACCATTAAAATGATGAGAAACACCAGAATCTTAATCAATAGTTAAATCTAATTTTTCGTCTAAATTTAATTGATCTAAGCGGTCAAGCATTCGTTTAAACATTCTAGAAGGCAATGGAACAGCCAACAGGAAATAGTTAAGTTAGGGAGCCAGTAAATAATCCAAATAGACTGGAGAAATAGTCTTACGAAGAAAACAGAACAGACATTTTTTATAGAAAAATTAATTATCTATCTATTTTATTTAAACAATTTTTTTGTTAAATTAATATTTTAAGAGTTATTACACTGCAATGTTTTCCTGTTTCAGTGAGATGTTAGCCGTTTGCGAATTATTTAGCAAAACTAAAAAGTGAAAACTTTTGCTGTGTAATAACTCTTAAAACATTAATTTGCAAGCAATTAAAAAATTGTTTTAATAAAAAAGATAGATAATTTATTTTTCTA
This sequence comes from Agrypnus murinus, assembly GCA_929113105.1. Lineage (NCBI taxonomy): Eukaryota > Metazoa > Arthropoda > Insecta > Coleoptera > Elateridae > Agrypnus > Agrypnus murinus. The sequence goes on from OV816027.1 coordinate 582,880, forward strand.
CAAAAAAGTCTGTTATATTTTTTTTCGTAGAACCAACCGTTCTCGAGATGTTTTCAAAAACGGGTTTGTTAAAATGGCTACGGAAGCATACCCGTCTCCGCCACATCAAATTAGTTTTATACTGACGACCGACCAACTAACAAATTCCAATAATAGAATAGCATGCATTTTTGCTGATGATAATGAAAGCAAATGATGGCAACAGCGCCGGTCCTCATGTTATACTTAAAACCTGTGTATAATTTGATATTGGGGCTCACTTTGCGATTAAATCGTATCTAATTATATGGTCCTCACGTCGTCAGTAGTATAGTGTAGCCTCACTTGGTATTATTATACACAGCAAATAAAACTTTTTTAAATTCAAAGAAATCTGTGTATATTTGCGAGATACATAACTAGAACAAGTAAACAAGACAAGTGATGACAAAAAAATTTGCAAAGCTGTGACCATTTATAAGGGTGGTCCTCATTAACTATGGTTCATGATATGTCCTCACTTTGATAAGTGGCCGTAAATATATATATATATATATATATATATATATATATATATATATATATATATATATATATATATATATATATATATATATATTTATATATATATATATATATATATATATATATATATATATATATATATATATATATATATATATATATATAATCGGAAACTTTTCTACCCTAAGGTGTAAGGTGTTTGTATCTTAATCTTGATATACAAATTTCTTCCACTTTTTCTTATCCATTGCTAATGTTTTGGCTTCACTCCACTTCTTATTTCTTCTTTTTAATATTGTAGCTATTTCATCATTCCATGTTTTCTTCGGCCTTCCTCGTTTTTTAGTTTTATGTACTCCCGCTTCCCATATAGTTTTTACTTGTCTAGCTTTATTCATTCTGCACATGTGTCCAAACCACCTCATCTGCTGTTTCTCTATGATATTTATAATTGGTTCAGTTTCTAGTTCTTCTCGTACTGTGTCGTTTCTTATTCTGTCCCTTCTTGTTATACCCTTGACTCTTCTTAAATATTTCATGTTGATTGCATGTATTTTACTTTTCAGTGTGTTCGTTAATATCCAGCTCTCACTACCATAGGTTAGAATCGGTCTAAAGACTGTTTTATACACTGTTATCTTTGTTCCTTTACTTACTTCTTTCTTTCCTATAAAAGAGTTACTTAGGCTGTGGTATAATTTTGTTGCATTATTGATTCTTTCCTTCACTTCCGTTTCAATGTTTCCTTCTCTTTGTATTGACACCCCTAAATACTTGAAAATCTCTACTTGCTCTATTGGATCATGATTTATTTCTATATTTATATTTTTATTTTCTTTACTTACTACCATCGCTTTCGTTTTACTCGTATTTATTTTCATTTTCCTTTTTTCTAGCTCTGCTTCCCATATCTGTATGTTATCTTGCAGATCTTTCTCTCTAGCAGCGCATATCATCAGATCGTCCGCGAATGCACACTCTGATACATATACTGGTCTTAAATTGTTGTACCCGACATGTATTTTTTTTGTCTTGTTTCTCGTCGCTTTAATTACGTCATCCATTAATAGTGTAAATAATGTGGGGCTCATCACTCCACCTTGCCTTAATCCATCCCTGATTTCGAAAAAGTCTGATTTCGTGTTGTCTTTCCTTATATAATTTTTGTTGTTTTTATACAAACTCTTTATTGCTGTTCTCAATTTTACACTGACCTTTCTACTTTTCAAACTTTCCCATACAAGAATGTACAACAGAAGTTGCTGTAATGCTGACACTTTCTTTCACAATCCACGGTTTATATTTAAATTGTTACTTCTAAATTTGATTTTTCCTTTTTTTATATATTACACTAATTGTCATATTTTTCCTTTGTAGAAGTTATTGTCAGTACTCTTTCTTTCTTGACACGTGTAAGTGTGAATATAGTGTCACACCCTTATGGTGTTTCATGAATTCATATTTTATCAATCTTGTATTACTATTGCATTGTTAAACACTCACAATACGAAATTTATTTTTATGTACGAACTTATTTTTCATTATTTGTCACTTTTCGTGCTTATTGTATAACTAATATTGTAACTATTAGTTTATGAATTACTTTTTTGACACTCGCTATGAATACGGATATATCGGTAGATTTAATTATTTGCATTTTTAATCATTTTTGTATTTTTGCTTTGCTTTACTTTATAGACTTATATTATACACTGTTCAAAGTACGTTCATTGAATCCCTCAGATGTTCACTTTTCAAATTTTTGGTTTGCATTGTTACTTACTACGTACTGTTTCTTTCTTCGCCTGCACAAATGAATCTTCCATCAACATTGGCACTGACTTAGTGACCCACGGGCTAGTATTAAAAAAAATAATGAACAAAATTTGACCAACTTCTCAAAAAGGTTCGCTATCACTGTACTATATATTCGTTCGTGGAATCAACATTGATATCGACAAGTGCCTGTGGTGCTATCTATATTATTTATCGTATACTATAAGGTGTTTAAAAGTTGCAGCTTTTACTCTTGTTACAGATATCTATGATCTTGGTCTTGAACCATAGAAATTAGAAAGGGTAGGCAATACGTATAAATATAGATGGCACCACAGCCACTTGTCGCTATCAATGCTAGTTTAAAATAGACTAGCGAATAAGGCCGGTTCTTCGAACCTTCACCAAGGAAATTCCCCAATTCAGGAACAAGACCAGGAAATGCTAGATGCAGCTGCAACCCCGCACTCCACATTTAAAAATACATTGCAGCCGCATCTAGCATCTCCGTTTAATCAACAGTGCAATTGTGGGATCAGTCTTCTGTTTAACTCCAACTGGAGCTGTGAGATCAATGTGTGGGCTGCGCTGAGGGTTCTTGTTCCTCACTTAGTGATTTTTTTTGTGCTGCTGGTTCTTGTTTTTGATTTTGTGAATTTTCCTGGTCTTGTTCCTGAATTAGTGTATTTTTGCTTGGTCAAGGTTCGAAGAACCGGCCTTATACAATAATAATGTATACAGTTATCATGCATTATTTGCATTTGCATGCATTTATCTGTATGCACCCTAACCCTAAGGTATATCTGTTAGACAAGCTTGCAACCCTCGCTTTATATCAATAATAGTGATTTTCTTCGATCTCGTTGGGTAGTAATAACAGATAATTGAGGTTCAATTATCTAGAAAGTTTGACCTAAATAATTAGCTTGATACGTGACTAGTATGTTTTATGGATTCATGAGATTTTATGATGGTCACGTAATTAGTATTGAATAGTTAATTATGTAATAATAATATTACTATAATAATGCTTTATCTATACACTCTAACCTAATTGAGATCTCCATTACGAATGGTAAAAAAACCACACAAGTACTTATATACAGTGTGTCCCAAAAAGTTTTATACAAATGGAGAAAAGGTTTATCTTACATTTCACAAAAAAATATTCTTGATAAAAAGCTCTGCATGACTTGTAGATCCATAATCAAGTGCAAAATTTTTAAAACATTGGCTGGAATACACGAAAAATCAAAATCATGATTTGGAGTGAGAGTAAAATATGTTCAAACTGTAGTGGAGAGCAAAATATTCGTTGGAATTGTTATTAAGTACTAAAAAATTACCAATACTTGTAGATAATAATTAAAAGATAATTTTAATAAACACGTCATAGATTAATGCGGAGTACGAAACATCGTAAGATCCCGTTCATAATAAGCGCCTGATTTTGTGTTACTCATCCTTTTTAAACACGTTCTTGATAGAGTGCTTTGGGATATTTAATATAACTGTCAACAAATCTCAAATGTTACATCAGTATGTGTTTGCAATAATTAGAAATTCCAGTAAAATTGAGTATTTTACTCTCACTCCAAATCATGATTTTGATTTTCCCTGTATTCCAGCCAATGTTTTAAAAATTTTGTACTTGATTATGGATCTACAAGTCATGCAGAGCTTTTTATCAAGAATATCTTTGTTTGTGAAATGTAAGATAAACCTTTTCACCATTTGTATAAAACTTTTTAGGGCACACTGTATTATGTTAGACGAATTTGTAACCCTCGCTGTTATACCAATGATTGTAATTTCCTTCGATCTTGTTGGGTAGTAAGAAATTATTAAGCATCAATTAACTGGTTTATATGAAATAGTTCGGATTCTCTTTGCTATCGATGGGCGTATTGTTTTATGAGCTATACACGAACAATACACTACAACTATGTACATTCTATGTTCCTAATAATTAATAGTCATTTTGAAACACGGTAGGAGTTCCTCAAGGGCGAAGCCTTGTGTGGTGCGATGTAACTATTATTAACATGAAGTTGGCGCGTAACGTGGATAATACAACTAACATAAAGTTAGCTGCGTTGCAAAACCTAGCCTACGAATGACCCTAAAATGCAAAATAAACCTTTATAAGAAAATACACGTAATATTCTCACAGCTTTATCCACTAATAGTTATTTAAGCTACAAAGAAGGTGAGTATTTTATAACATTCAATGAAGGCTATTATACGGCTAGGTGAAACCGAGAGCTATAATTTCTTCAGAATGCTTAGTCCTTACATTTCGTGTTGCTTATATTTTTGTTATTCTACCTATCATATGTCCATTAGTGTTTTGCCACTGCCGGGTTAACAAAGCGCAACTTCGATGACGTCAATAGGTTTTTGTAATTTTGCGATTATCTTAACATTTTTTTGTGTCAGAGCCGGCTCAAGGTACGATCAACTGTTGGTGGAGGGGGCAACCCGTTATCGATCTGCGGTTTAGACGTAGGCGGCGCTGCGTCTCTTCAAAACGTATTTCAATATCTCGAACCGGTTTTGAAATATCGAAGCAGATCATAAATATAATCTGTTCAAATGTTCACTTAACGCCTTTTAGCAATTGTCCTTGAAGCTCGGTGTCGAAAGTGTGATCGTTAGATTGTTTCGCACTAAATCCCGAATCCAATGTAAATAACGCATATAAACGGGTTGATACATAGAAAAATTGGAAAAACCTAGTTACTCTATGGTACAACGCATTTAAAAGGCGACTGAATGGCAAGCAACTATAAGACAAACATAACTTACTTTGATGCTCGGGTAGGATCCTCGGTATCAACAAGTTCAACTATTTCTCCTTCGTGCAGGCTTAGTTCTTCTGGACGGGTTGCTCTGTAATTTTGCCAGGCTACCAAAGTTTCTCCTGTAATCTATTTTCAGAAAAGAATGAGGTGAAAACTCAAGAATTAAATAAAATAAGGTTTGTACAAAAATACTGTTGCTTCATAAACCTACTGGTTGTCTGATTTTGAAGTACATGATGTATGAATATATAGTGGTTGTGATTGTATAATCGTTTCGCCAATTGTTTAATTTCTTCGTTTTCGTTTGTATTTTTGTATTTGTAGGAATGTGATGATCCTATTGGTTGATTGAATGTACTGACCCAATTCAAAACTGAAATAAAATTATTTTCAATTTTAATTTAAGAAACCAATTCAGTTTTTAATTGATTATTATTTGAGAAAAATAAGAAGACAAATGAGTTAGTGGGGAATTTAGGATGTATTCAAGTTAATGTTATAATGTTAATGTTGCATAGTGGCTAAAAGAGTAATAGCAGAATGCTCGGAGCTCAGAAACTTACAAAAAACACATTTTGTGGGACTTTGAGGTAAAAATGTATATATTACATAGAATTCTAGCTTTGGTTCTGTAGATTCCAAGTAGGTAATGCGCCACCTTAGGCAGACGTTTTTGAGGGGGATGCAATCAGGTGGTTAAGTACGGAATCTGGATTACCGACATTCTGTATTACCGGCATTTGGTTCGTCACTTGGCTAAATGGTAGCGTAGTTGCTAGGGGAAAACAGATGGCGCCAGAGTCGTTTTACGTCAAATCTGGGGACTTTTTATGTCGATCTCTCTCTAATCTGGGGACTTTTTATGTCGATCTCTCTCTAATCTAGGGATTTTTGTCTCGAAGTACGGAATCTGTATTACCGGCCTTGTATATTACCGGCATTTGGTTCGGCGCTCGGCTAAATGGTGTTAGTGTTGCTAGGAAAAAACAGAGGGCGCTAGTGTTTAATTATTTCCTTCACACCGATTACGGACGTTCTGCTAGTTGTTAATAGAGGGCGCCATGGTTTATAATTTAATATTAATAAAGTTCACTGATTTTCTCAAATAATTGTCGCCATTAATAATTTAGAGTTAAATTCTGTATTGTCGGCAGCATGTACACGTCTAAGTGATGGCGTCATGAAGGAATACCGACAAACTGTGTACTACTAGAGGGCGTCATGAAGAAACCTGTATTACTACCGGTATGATGTAGAGAGTGCGCGTAAAAAGAGAACTGTATTAGAGACCCTTCAATTAGAGTCTGCAGCCATTTTATATCACAACATGTGGCGCTAGATTTGAATCTGTCAATTTTAGTTTTGTCATTTTTGCATATGTCATTTTTGCATCTGTCATTTTTGCATTTGTCATTTATGCATTTGTCAATTTTACAACTGTCATTTTGAATTTGTCATTTGAAGGAACCATCTTGGATTTTTGTCATTTTTGCATATGTCATTTTTGCATATGTCATTTTTGCATCTGTCATTTTTGCATTTGTCATTTATGCATTTGTCAATTTTACAACTGTCATTTTGAATTTGTCATTTGAAGGAACCATCTTGGATTTCCCCAGATTTGAATTTTAGCGCTAACTCTGGGAATGGATCTTCCTTTCACTAAGCGGAAACTCTTTCTCTCTCTCCTTCTCATAGTATGACTACTTACCGGCTCTGCTTTGTAACTTAGGATGTTCGCCTTCGGAAATCTTCGGCTTTTTTTTCGTGTACTCTCTTGCTGATGACGACGATCTACTTTTTATATAGTCACCCTTCACTCTTCATCTTAATGCTAGTAAATGAAACATCAATGTTTAAATAGAATATTTATTTAGCTAGGAATTATTATTATTACAATTAATTTTACATTATCATCAACAATTTTACATACAAATAAATTTTACATAGATAGCTATGCAAAATACTTAGGACAAGCAAATGTTTAACCTAATTTTTATAAATATATTGAGAACAATTACCTAAATTACACATTTGATACACTTTCAAAACAAGTTTGTGCCCTAGCCTCTATGGTCTTTTTTCAGATGGCTCTTGTAGTCATCAAGGTTTAAAAAAGACTTTGGACACTTAGTACAATATATTTTGCTTGCTGCATGAACGGTCTTCATGTGTCTCTCGTGGTTGTCAGGGCGTGTAAAAGACTTAGTGCATTTAGTACACTGTATTTTACTTATTTCATGCACATGTTTCAAGTGCCTTTTATAATGGTCTTGACGTGAAAAAGACTTGGGACAATTAATACACTGATGAATTTTGGGTCCTTGGTGAATCTGCATGTGACGCGTGAAATTGGAGCGTCGAATGCTCAGACCACATATATCACACAATCGTTGTTCCATCTTGACTAATGTAATGTGATGTAAACAAAATCACTAAATAATAATAGTAATAATAATAATTAGTTTTAACATACCTGTTTAGTTGAAGCAAACAATAATAATAATAATAATTATCACTATCACCGTAACGTAGCCGGCGAGAACAAAACTAAAACTAAAAAACGGAAGGGCTCGGCGCTTTTATAACCTTCTAATCTGCAGGAATGAACACGCGTGCAGCTGTTCGTAAGATAAAAATCTAAATTTACTACACACCCGAGCAAAAGGGTACAAACTCGTTAACGGTCAAAAGGGGCCGACGGTACACCTGCGCTGATAATTAACATTTATCTAAGTGACCAATCTAACCGACTGTATTGCCGAGCCGTGAAAATCATGCAAGGACTTGCTCGAGGTTGCCAAAATATGAGAATGCGTATAAACGACAGAAGGTCATATCTTAATGTGTTATATATATATTGTATTAGAATAAAAAATTTATTACATTTAGGGATGCATACGTGATTAGTAATTTAAATTAGATATAATGGCCAATCAACTTAATTATTATTTTGTTTGTTAAAATGCGTCCTGTCTAAAGCTTTATAGCTAGCGGTCAGGTAAACCCTTTTGTTTTATGACTTTTCTTAAAAGTTATCTGATTGTCCCAGATGGTATTCATGGAAGATTGGTCAGTCATTTTCAAACGACGCGCTAAAGAAGGGTGTAGCGTTGAAAGTGAATGCGACTTTTTGCATATATATAATATTAAAAATGTTAACATATACTATGTCGCTATCTAATATTGATTCGTACCTTGCTGTGTTTGAACTGTAAATTCGTTCCGAGCGACAGAAGGCCCTAATATAAAAAGATAGCTTCCCAGATAAGTCACTTTTTTTAAATTCAAAAGCCGTGTACCGGCTATATTTTAACGTTCCTGTTTAGTAAACTCGGGTAATAAATACGCTATGACAAAAACACATTTTTATCTGTGTTAAAAACAGAAAGAGGAATTTTATGCATCGAGTATAGAGAATGCAATATTAAGAAAATATCAGCGAATTAAAATTCCTGTTCAAGATAGAGGTGGTGTTGTTGGTAATGGTCAAAAGCTTTTTACGACCCATACCAGCATACCTGACCCATAGGGTTCTTGCTTGATGACAGTTAATTAAGTTAATATATTCTATGTTGAAACCCGATTGCGACTGATTATTGATATAACATATTTCCATCTACGCGAACAAACTTTTCCCAAGTACACTAGGCCCAGAGAAATCGTTTTAGCTGCAATCTATGTAATTAATTAGATGCGATCATAGAGAAAATAAAGTACATGTCGACCCAGTGATAATAATAACATGTCGACCCAGTGCCGTATAATTTACAACAATTCTTTACGCATTTTATTACGCGTCAACAATTAGTTTCTTTACATGATTTATTCTCTTTACGTCAAAATGTAAACAGTGTAAAGAAACTAATTCTTTTTTCAGGTAAATCTTTATCGGTAGATCGATCGATACCTTAATTAAGAGTTCGGGGTGTTATATGATGATTTGTTGCTAGGGCACAGCCGGCTGAAAGAACCCAAGATAATAGGCGTTATAATCCTATACAAACCTTTTCTTTAAACAGGTACAATGTAATATAGTACATAAAACTGAAAGAAAGTAGCCTGATTTACAGGGTAATATACTTTAGAACAGTTTTTTCCAGAAATTTATTATTTTCGAAATGATCATAAATATAAATTTATTATCAAGATGTTTACATTTTTTTAGCTTAATCGCGATTTCGGTTTTTACACCGTCGTCAGAAGACTGAACATTTAAAAGAAATTACAAGAATATATAAAGACTAGGGTAACCAAGTGTTTTTATTTATTTATTATTAGAATGTTTCACCTAGCGCCTACAAGGGATTCAATTAACCATATTTCTTTTGATTTCTTTAAAATAATTTATATTAAATTTGTCTAAAACCTCGTGTATAATGCACAGTAACCTTAATGGAACACCTATAATTGATTTACCAGTTACCATTAATGATAATACAAAATTCTTAGGATTAACTGTTGATAGTCGCCTAACCTGAAGCAACCATATCGAATTATTTCGTAAGAAGCTGTGTATTTCCTACTATGTTTTGTTACAAATTAAATCTGAAACTGTAGAATGACCTTCTATAAAGCCATGTTCTTGTACTGAGACAACTTTTGAGGATTTTTTCGAGTACTAAAAAAGATTCTATAAATATATTTTAACGAGAATATTTGCCTTACTCGCACACACACACATATTATGGTTGGAATAATGAGATTAATTTTCCGCATTTGTACAAACGTAATTTTGTTATACGCTTCAAATACCCATTAAACATCAGAATTAAAAACACACACTTAAGAAGACTAAAACAGGTTAGAACTCGAATATATTGCGTGATTCATTTAATTATTATGCAATCGTATTTATGAAAGCCTGTATCGACAGGCTGGAACATGCAAAAAAAGTTCCTGCTTTAACTATTCACGCAGCTATAAAAAGGGCTGTAATCGTTTAGATACAATCAGTCGTACACGAACGATCGTGCGTGTGTGAGTGCAATAAGTATACTAAACACTAGTGCTCTTTAATTTGTTTATAATAATAACATATAGTAAATTTGAATTGTTTTAAAAAAAGTGATCGACGCTTCAGCAACAACAAGGTAGGAATATTTTATTTATTTTTAAATTCTGAATCTTAATATCAACTCTCGAGTTTCCACGCATATAACAATATTTATAATTTGTTTATATTAATCATAATCTGAGGTTACGGGATATAATTTGTTTATAATAAAGTCTTTGTAGTTTTGCAAGACGAGGTTCTGTTGGAGAATAAGAACGAAAATTTTCTCCGTGGCAAGAATAATTATTTATAATATTTAATATACATTTGAATTGTTTAAAAAAGCGTACAACGTTATACAAACAGTTTTCAGGCAAAATTTATTTTGTGTTTATTATTATTATCTAGGGCTGTAACATAATTATTCAAATAATAATTTGAGGTTATGGGATCTTTGTAGTTCTGCAAGTCGAGTTTTAATTAGTCATACTCGTACACCGTAATTAGAGCTCTTGCAACGCGAATAATAATAATTGTTTATAACAATATATAACGTAAATAATTATTTATAATATTTAATATACATTTGAATTGTTTAAAAAAGCGTACAACGTTATACAGACAGTTTTCAGGCAAAATTTATTTTGAGTTTATTATTATTATTATTATCTAGGGCTGTAACATAATTATTCAAATAATAATTTGAGGTTATGGGATCTTTGTAGTTTTGCAAGTCGAGTTTTAATTAGCCATACTCGTACACCGTAATTAGAGCTCTTGCAACGCAAATAATAATAATGTTAAATTTGAATTCCAGCAATGTAGGAATAGTTTTATATTTTTTAAATTTTTCTCTAGTCTTAATGTCGATTAAAGTTTATAGAGTTTCGAAGATTGTTTTATAATATACTCTGATACACCTTACTAACTAAACAGAGCTCTAATGTTTAAAATTTTATTGTTACATACGATTATAACTTTTCTATAGTCTAATGTATTGGTTTTAGCTCTGACCAAAGTGAGGTATTAGGCAGCTTTTTAAACAAAACAGAAATGGCATTCCAGATAGTAGATGAAATCACAAAAAGTAGCAAAAAATATAATTTCCAACGGCGTAGTGTCTACTTCAAGCTAAACGAAATTCCTCAAGACGTTATCGATCTAGAAGCGTGGGTGAAGAATGGGCTAAAAGATATCGTAGCGCATACATGCCAAGACGTCGACTCTGAAGATAAGATTGGTTTCACGTTTGGCTCAGAATGTTTCGCCAAGGGAGACGCATACATATCCTTTAAAAAGGCCAGGGACGTATCGTTCGAGGAAATATGGGACTTATTGGGAAAAATATATCAGAGCAATTCTGAAGGCTTTCATTCAGATAGCTTTCGAATGACAATGACCCAAGTGAAATCCTATAGAGGCTCTGGACGAGCTAGGACATACAACAACTACGAAGAAGAATGTACTAAACGAAAGGGTATAGTAGTCATTAACAATAAAGACAACCTATGCCTTCCCCGAGCTCTCGTTGTGGCCAGAGCTTACGCTACCAATAACCCCGACATCGAAAAAATCAGAAGAAACCATGCCAAAATGCAGGATATCGAGACAAATAAGCTGATGCAAGAAGTTGGTATTCAGATTCCTGAGGAAGGCGCTGGTGTTGAAGAACTGAAGAGGTTCCAGACTCATATGAACAGTTTTAAAATAACCGTTTATGCATATGGGTCTAAAGGGCGAGCCGTTCTATTTGAAGGTCCTGATGCACCAGCGAAAATCAGCTTCACCACAACAATCACTACAACGTTATTAGCAACTTGAAAGCAGCGTTTGTGTGTAGATATTACTGTGAATCTTATCACATTCCGTATGATCATAAGAACGATCACAGATGTGCTGGATCATGCCCATGTTGCCAGCAGACCCCGCCATGAGAGAAAAGCAGGCAGGAAATAACGTGCGAGGATTGTCATCGCAAATTTAGAGGCCCACACTGCTATAACAAGCATAAAACTAGCGGTTCATATGGAATGAAAACAGTATGCCAACATATAAAACAATGCCCCGAGTGCCTGAAGACAGTAACAGCCCAAAGAACTCATACTTGTGGTGAAATATACTGCAAGATGTGCGGAAAACATCAACCTGCAGGGCATTATTGTCATATAAAACCCGATAGCAGAGAACCATCTTCAGAAGGCTACCTGTTTATATTTTATGACCTGGAGTCGAGGCAGGATAAACGAGGTCCTGCTGGTGCGAAGATACACGTACCCAACCTGTGTGTCTTCCAACAACGCTGTGACAACTGTATTAATAAAGGTAATACAGTTGCCATATGCGCAAAATGCTGCCTGAGACAATAGGTGATAAAATTAAATCCAATACAGGTCTTCCTAAACTATATACTAGGGGTTAAGAAGGCCTTTAAGAGGATTGTTGTGTTGGCCCATAATGGAAAGGCGTATGATCACCAATTTCGTCTTAAGCATGTACTTGAAAACACCGATCTCAAGGTTGAATTTAATTATGAGAGGCAGCAGCATTATCATGATGGGTATCGATAACGTTAAGTTTATCGATAGTATCAACTACTTCCCGATGGCATTATCCGCACTTCCAAAAGCCTTCGATTTAGGCGCCGAACTGAAGAAGGGTTATTTCCCACACCACTTTAACACTCAGGCTAATGCCAATTATGATGGACCTCTGCCAGACCTTAAATAAATACTACGATCACGACTACATGAACGAAGACACACGCCTCAAACTGATGACCTGGCATAAGGAACACCGAAATGACAATTTTAGAATGCAACGTGACCTGGTCGAATATTGCATCAGTGATGTTGACATTTTGACCAAGGTGTGCCTTAGATTTAGAAAGCTCTTCTTAGAAGAGTGCAACGTATGTCCGTTCACAGAAGCAGTAACCATAGCCTCGGCCTGTAACTTGGTTTATCGCCGGAACTTCCTGCAGCCCCAAACAATCGGTATTATACCTCGTAATGGTTACAGAAATGTTGACAATCAGTAAAAAATAGCCACTCTCTGGCTAATCTATGAAGAGATTCAAAGAGGTATCAACATTAAACATTCAGCCAAGCAGCGAGAAACTATAGTAGATGGCATCAAGGTTGATGGTTACTGTGAAGAAACACGACAAGTATTTGAATTTCACGGCTGTTACTATCACGGGCACACCCGTCTATCCGTAAGGCGAGATGAACCTGTGCATGAAGATCCCTCGGATACATTGAACAATCGTTTACAAAAAACCAGCTACAAAATCGAAAGACTGAGACAGCGAGGCTATGACGTCATCGAAATGTGGGAATGTGAATTTAGGGAAATGCTGCAACGAAACAAAGACCTAAAACAAGAACTTGAAAACAGCCCTCTAATGTCATCGACACCTCTGAACCCTCGTGATGCTTTCTTTGGCGGTCGAACTGGTAATTGCAAAACATATTATCAAGTCGAGCCTGGAGAAAAAATAAAGTATGTTGATGTTTGTTCGCTATATCCTTGGGTGTATAAGTATGGCAAGTTTCCTATTGGACATCCTAAGGTTTACGTGGGCGATGCTTGCAAAAAACTTGATTTAGAACATACAGACGGTCTCATCAAATCTAAGGTGTTGTCGCCGCAACAGCTGTACCACCCGGTACTACCATTCAGAATGAACAACAAGTTAATGTTTGTGTTATGCAGAACCTGCAGTTCAGAGCTTAACCAGAACGACTGTAATCATAGGGAAGGTGAACGATCATTAACGGGTACTTGGTTAATAGGCGAAGTACAAAAAGCCTTGGAGATGGGGTATGTCATGCTGGAAGTTTACGAAGTTTGGCAATACAACATAGAACAGTATACCACTATGAAGAAGACTGTTGGGTTATTTACGGAAATGATGAACAAGTTTATCAAAATGAAGCAGCAGGCATCAGGCTGGCCCGGGGATTGCTTGTCCGATGCAGAGAAGAAGAATGCATATATCGAAGAATTCTTCGAGAAGGAAGGTATACGCATGGAATTCTCGGAAATACTAAAGAACCCCGGATTAAGAGCTTTGGCTAAACTAATGTTAAATTCGTTTTGGGGTAAGTTTATCACAACTAATTCATTAATTTATATTAATTATTGAATGCATGTATTCAGGCAAATTTGGCCAGCGTGAGAATCAGCCTAAAACAACTATAATTCGTCAACCTTATGAGTTAGAGGAGCTTCTATTAAATCCGGCTATAGAAGTCAACCACATCGAAGCTGTTAATGAAGACACTCGGATAGTTGGTTGGCAATACAAAGAGGACTCTGCAGACCTTTCTTCGATAGTCAATGTAGCAATTGCGGCATTACGACAACTCAGACTCGTCTTAAATTATACAGCTATCTGGAACGTCTTGGAGATAGGGTGTTATATTACGATACGGATTCCATCAGTTACATTAGCAGAAAAGGGGAATGGGATGTACCAACGGGTTCCAGCTTTGGAGAAATGACTGATGAGCTAGAAGACTACGGGCCTGGCAGCTATATAGTAGCATTTACCTCTGGAGGTCATAAGAATTACAGTTACATTATATTCAGTCCCAAGTATAACACTTACTTCACTGTGTGTAAAGTAAAAGGTATTAGACTGAACTATGATGTACTGAAGCTCATCAACTTCCACAGTATGAGGCAAATGGTTACATCCAAAGAGCCTGTTGAACCTCTATACATTGCCTCTTTGAATATACGCCGTACAAAACACCACCAGGTTATTACCAAGAATGGAACAAAGATCTATAGGCCTAGGTCCGAAAAACGTAAGAATGACGACAGTTTCGACTCTGTTCCCTATGGACATAAGAAGCCCTGTGTTAGTCAATGACATCCTAAGAGGCTTGTAGTATAATTGTATTTTTAAGTTTTGTAAAAATTTGTATATCTTTACTTAAGTAAAAAATATTTGTATAGTAACATATTTTAACTCTTAAGTATTAGTAAAATAATTTTATATAGTAATGTAGTAGCTTCAATAAGTACATTATCTGAAGGACGATGATTTAAAGATTATTATTATTATTGTATATAATTGAAAAGTTCAATTACTTATGTATGAGTAGCAACATACTCTGTAAAAGTAACTATTGTTCATTTGCTTATAAATATGTTAGGACAACAAAAGTCCTACTGCATCACTATGGGATGGTCACCCTGTTGGACTCTCATTGGAGCTACTGATGTTGTTGGTGGTGATTTTTGTTGTCGTCGTTATAAAACACATAATACGGGTATGTTAATCGACTTTAGCATAGTGTAGTTATAATAATAAGTGAAACTGACGACCGTTATACTTTATGTACCGGAATTGTAATTAATTATTAAAAAAGATGGTGAAACTTGGGAGTGATTGAATGTAAATCACAGCCATCACGGGGATACTCGGGAACATGCTCATGAAATAGACCTGATAAACGCGTTTTTGTTTTTTTTCAATTGTGTCTGTTAAGTAGTAGTAGTAGATCAAGACATTGTTGAAAAGAATATTTAGCATAACAAATCGTACAAGGCATTCAATTGCTCCGGTTAAACAACAACAACAGCAATTTGACAATGAAAGAAAGGTCAAGTTTCAAACGTGTTACGAGTATGCCTTCATGGTTATCCGAGAACAGATTTCAACCCTAACAATAATAATTGTTTAGTTATTTAATTATTGTTTAGTTGTTTAATAATTTTTGAGAAAGATTGTCATAGAATAAAAGATTCTGATGTTCTATCATGGTTATCCGAAAACAGATAATTGTTTAGTTATTTAATTATTGTTTTGTTGTTCAATAATTTTGAGAATAAAAGATTAATGTTCTACATGTGTATTATTACTATTCTCCCCTCTGTACCATGGCATGAAAAAAGTGATAGCTATAACTAGTATGAGAGAGAAGCAAGAATGAGGTAATTACCTACACACACCTGACGGTGATGATGATGACGTGTCATTAAACAGGATGAGACTTGTCTGTCAACGTCGACAACTTGTTTACCATATGCATGTTACTGAGCATGCGTTGGATCTAGGTAAGTATAAGTGACTATATAAAGTCGACCATTAAACATACGCTAGAATTACGAGAAAATTCGCTATAATCATTAAACGAGATCGAAGACAGTAACAGTCTAAATGAGTTACAATTACAACACCAACTTCGGCAGTGCATCTTAGACGCAGGAGTCAGCATACCTATTTCAGTAGCAGTGCTTGTAACTGTCTAAGTCAACGTTATACAAAACATGCAAAAGTTTGCTAAAATACATGACTGCATGCTCACTTATGTCAACACTTGATAAAAAATAATTGTAGTACATTTGTATATATTCTTTCACGCTGCAGGAAGTCTTTTTAAATAGATGAAATATATAAATTTTGTATTTAGTAAATGCTTTCAGTCATATTAAAAAATGATTGTATATGTTTTATGAGAACTCGATAAATGTTTTAATGTTTTTATTTTTCGTATAAAAGAAAATGAATATGTCAAGATGATGATGGATCTCTGATTAGAAAAACCAAACATGATAACATAGGCAGCAGCAAAGACAACAAACAGTGGCGGATTTAGGCACAAGCGCTTGAAGCGGCCGCTTCAGGCCCCGCAAGTCAGGGGGCCCCGCCGAGGCCTCCTGCCAAGGACCGCACTGGACACGCGATAAATAACAATTATTGGCGTGGAATTCACTTTCTCGCGAAAAGTGAAACAAAAACGGTTTATATCATTCATATCGGTTGACACATTATAGTTTTCTACGAAAAGGCAAGCATAAGTAAAATATTGTAACGGAGTATACTGTTTCACAACAGACTTGCGAGGAATGTATTATCTCTGTCGCTCCGAACACTTGCTTTCTCGCACAATCAGCATCAGAGCGGTCATCAGACTACTATGATGACTATAATTTCTTGAATTAATGGTTTCTGATAAGACGTTCGGTGAAGGGGAATTTTACAACGCTTTTCACGGGTAAAATTCCTGAATGACTTTTGTCAATTGTTTTTGGTATAGTAAAAGTAGAAAAGTTCCATTGTAAAATAACTGATTGTAAAATAATGTATTTATGTCCGATTGCATTATAAAGTACTGTTTATTGTATTGTATTGCGCCAGTAAACTGGCTTATTATTGTACTCGTAAAATAAAGTGGTAGTAGTAAAATAAAGTATATAGTAGTAAAATAAAGTATGACAACTGTATATTACATGTCAAATTTTCTTCTGTCAAGAATAGATGTCAAATTTATAAACTGATTTTTTTTTGATAATTAGCCAATTTTAGGAATCGAACATATAGCTTTGTATGCAACTCTTACATAATCGGACCTTATAGACGCACCCTTTTTATAGGCCTTGCTCGCTTCGCTCGCTCGGCCATAAACAAGGCTTGTCTATAAAGTCCTACATTATGTACTTGTTACATAAATAGCTATTATGTCCTATTGCATTATAAAGTACTGTTTATTGTATTGTTTTGCGGCAGTAAACTGGCTTATTATTGTACTCGTAAAATAAAGTGGTAGTTGTAAAATAAAGTGTAGTATATTCAGTTTTCCAATGGCAACTGTATATTACATGTCAAATTTTCTTCTGTCAAGAATAGATGTCAAATTTATAAACTGATTTTTTTTAATAATAAGCCAATTTTAGGAGTCGGACATAAAGCTTTGTATGCAACTCTTACATAATCGAACTTTATAGACTCGCCCTTTTTATAGGCATCGCTCGCTTCGCACGCTCGGCCATAAACTGAGCTCATCTATAAAGTTCTACATTATGTACTTGTTACATAAATAGCTATTATTTAATATTTATTAGTGCGTATAATGTTAATTAACGAATAATAAATCAGTTATACCAAAAACCTAAAATTATACGATTAAGTACTATGAAGGCAGAAAAATTTCACTCGATTTTCTTCATTTTGTAAACGGTCTTACATCCAGTGGCAAGTTTTACTTATGTCAAATTGTTATTTTTATTTTAATGACATATGTCATAAAGTACAATTTAATAAAATACGTAGTTTCTAAATCAAAATGATGTGTCTTGATATAAATTATTTTTTATATTAATAATAAAATCAGCTAATATTATTTTATTTCTATTGAAATAGTTATTTTTGACGCGTCTATGATATTGTGTCATGTCATGAAAAGTCTTTGTTACTCGTCTAAAATTTAAGAAAAATCAGCCTACTTGATAAAAATCGTGCGAGATTTTCCTGTCAGAACAGTACATATGTCGCAGGAAGATAGTCAAATCCGGAAAACTAACTAGCTACCTAGTCATTTACTAAGTGACGAGGCAGATAGTAAATCGAACATAAATCTATATTCCTTTTGATTTTGTTATATGCCTAGGTATTTTACTAAATTAAACTAAATTTACTAAATTAGAACAGGCAGTTAGTAAATGGCTTAATGTGCTGTCGGCAAATTAGGTAATAACATGCACATTTCTTCGTAGAACATTTTTTTAGATGAACACTTGGAAAATCTTTACTTTGCCTAAAGAATGTTCTGCAAAAAAATGTGCATGTTATTACCTTATTTGCCCACAGCACATGAAGTCATTTACTAACTGCCTGTTCTAAACAACGGCATTTAGTAACCTTCATTCAATGAACCCTCTTCATGCCTAGGCATGAAGCAAAATCGTATAGATTTATTCTCGTTTTACTGTCTGTCCCGTCACTTAGTAAATGACTACTATCCATTTTTTTTTCTAGAGTCCTCTGACTTTGAAAGCGTATTTCTCGGGAACTACTGAACCAAATTAACTATTCTAAAAACGAGCAAATAGTAAATTTATTTCTACATACAACAATAAAATATTATATTTCTAACTGGTATATTTTTGTTTTTATCGGACGATACGCAATAAAAGGTACCTATTTTTAGGAACAATTTCATTGAAAGCAAGTTAACTAATTTTTTTCTCAGAAAGTATACGTCATATATCTATGAAATTTTTGTATGGGTTAGAAAAAAACCTCGCGGTTCTTATGTTATTAATTTTCAGACAAAGAAGCATTTTATTTAAGATTTATGCTAAGAAATAGTGAACTATGCGTTCTCATTTATTAATAGAGATAGCGTCAAAGTTTTTCCGCTAAATCAACACTTTTCATGTGTAGACATTATTTTTTTCAAAAAAATGTTCCTAATTTTAATAATAAAAATGCGGAAACAAAAAAACGATTTTTGATGACAAGCGGTTTCGACAAAAAACGTTTTTTTTGTTATTGCACTTTTATTGTTAAAATTCGGAACACTTTTTTAAAGAAGGTAATGTCTACATATGAAAAGTGTTAATTTAGCAAAAAAAATTTGAGGCTATCTCCATTAATAAACAAGAACGCATAGTTCGCTATTTTTTCATATAAATCTTAAATAAAACACTTTTTCGCCCGAAAATCAATAGCATAACAACCGCAAGGTTTCTTTCTAACCCCTACAAAAATCTCATAGATACATGACGTATACTTTCTGAGAAAAAAATTAGCTAACTCACTTTCAATAAAATTGTCCCTAAAAATGGGTACCTTTTATTGCGTATCGTCCGATCAAAACAAAAGTATACCAGTTAGAAATATAATATTGTACTATTATATGTAGAAATAAATTTACTATTTGCTAGTTTTTAAAATATTTAATTTGGTTCAGCAGTTCCCGAGTAATACGCTTTCAAAGTCAGAGGACTCTAGAAAAAAAATGGATAGTAAGCAGATAATTATTTGACGGATAATAATAATAATAATAATTACTACAACCCATAACCTTAACCAAGGCCCCAGAAGCTATAAGCTTGTGCGGGAGGGAGGGGGCGATTATTATTATTATGTAGGCCCAATGTGCGGCTGCAGCCGACTTATAGATGGAACAGCGCAAATCCCACATTTGTGTTACAGCTAAGGGAAACTGCAGAAAACCTTAACCAGATCTGCCAGCGCCGGGAGTCGAACCCGGGCCGCTTGGGTGAAAGTCCGGCACGGCAGGCATTACACTACCAAGGCTATAATTGACCACAGATTATACTTTACAGATGCGAAGCTCGCCTGGTCCCGCCAATCCAAATTTATATAAGCATGCGTGAATCCACCATTGTTTTAGTAGTATTTTAATCAACCTCACTTCTCTTCTTGTTTATATTTTGTGCGTGTGTTTTTGTTGCGTTCAGATATTTTGAATTATTTTGTTAGTACTTTATATATTTTTTCATTAATATTTGATTTGACATTGATATTATGGAAATAATGTTACCTTTCTGCACTTACCAATTGATTTGTACAATACAGTATCCATATAAGTATAATTTATTATAATGTTAATAATAAGTTTTCGATTTTGGTAAATTGTTTATTTTTTTATAGTTTATTATTTTTTGTTTTATATACCTTAATTTATGTTAATCCTTGGGGGCCCCAAAAATTTGTAGCGCTTCAGGCCCCTCAAGTGTTAAATCCGCCACTGACAACAAAAGGAGTTAATGTTACCTTTCTGCACTTACCAATTGATTTGTACAATACAGTATCCATATAAGTATAATTTATTATAATGTTAATAATAAGTTTTCGATTTTGGTAAATTGTTTATTTTTTTATAGTTTATTATTTTTTGTTTTATATACCTTAATTTATGTTAATCCTTGGGGGCCCCAAAAATTTGTAGCGCTTCAGGCCCCTCAAGTGTTAAATCCGCCACTGACAACAAAAGGAGTTAATGATATAGAATATAACACGATGATTGTAAATTGTGCGTGTTTATGTTTTATTATGTACGTCTGTGCGTGTATATACTTCAAATTGCTCGTGTATATACTTGTAATGTACGTCTGTGCGTGTATCTGTTTGAAATTGCTCGTGTTTATGCTTTATTATGTACGTCTGTGAGTGTATATACTTCAAATTCCGCGTGTACATGCTTTATTATGTACGTCTGTGCGTGTATCTGTTTGAAATTGCGCGTGTTTATGCTTTATTATGTACGTCTGTGCGTGTATATACTGCAAATTGCGCGTGTTTATGCTTTATTATGTACGTCTGTGCGTGTATCTGCTTTATTATGTACGTCTGTGCGTGTATCTGTTTGAAATTGCGCGTGTTTATGCTTTATTATGTACATCTGTGCGTGTATATACTTATAATGTACGTCTGTGCGTGTATATACTTCAAATTGCGCGTGTACATGCTTTATTATGTACGTCTATGCGTGTATATACTTATAATGTACGTCTGTGCGGTGTATCTGTTTGAAATTGCGCGTGTTTATGCTTTATTATGTACGTCTGTGCGTGTATATTACTTCAAATTGCGCGTGTACATGCTTTGGCGAACATCCTAAGCTACAAAGCAGAGCCGGCATATGCAAAAATGACAAAACTAAAATTGACAGATTCAAATTTGGCGCCACATGTTGTGATATAAAATGGCTGCAGACTCTAATTGAAGGGTCTTCTTCTCTAATACAGTTCTCTTTTTATGCGCCCTCTCTACATCATACCGGTAGTAATACAGATTTCTTCATGACGCCCTCTAGTAGTACACAGTTTGTCGGTATTCCTTCATAACGCCATCACTTAGACGTGTACATGCTGCCGACAATACAGAATTTAACTCTAAATTATTAATGGCGACAATTATGAGAAAATCAGCGAACTTTATTAATATTAAATGATAAACCATGGCGCCCTCTATTAACAACTAGCAGAACGTCCGTAATCGGTGCGAAGGAAATAATTAAACACTAGCGCCCTCTGTTTTTTCCTTACAACACTAACACCATTTAGCCGAGCGCCGAACCAAATGCCGGTAATACAGATTCCGTACTTCGAGACAAAAATCCCTAGATTAGAGAGAGATCGACATAAAAAGTCCCCAGATTAGAGAGAGATCGACATGAAAAGTCCCCAGATTTGACGTAAAACGACTCTGGCGCCATCTGTTTTCCCCTAGCAACTACGCTACCATTTAGCCAAGTGACGAACCAAATGCCGGTAATACAGAATGTCGGTAATGCAGATTCCGTACTTAACCACCTGATTGCATCCCCCTCAAAAACGTCTGCCTAAGGTGGCGCATTACCTACTATTCTAAAACTGCAACTTGCCAAGAAATTGTAAGGTGCAAAAGAACACTATTTAAAAATTTCGAGTTAAGTACATAGATGGAAAATAAAAGCTATAAGCTACCTCTGGAATAAAAAATTATGTATATTTTGTACAGGTTCTTATTAATTTTAAAGACTTAATAAGAACTTGCGTTTGTATCGACTAGTTTTTGCTTTACACAGTTTTATCTCGGGAAAGGTAGCATTTAACAAACAAAAAATGGATTGTAACCACGTTCTTTGCAATTACGATGGTCCTTAAAATATGAATTTTAGGCAAATATTAACCGAGATATGTAATAAAATGTAAGGCAACGCTCATTGTGATTATCACCGGCCGTAGGAGCTCCTTGCTGAACCATAATCGTTCGCATCTCTCTTTTTACCGCGCCATACCCCGCATGCACAGGCCTTAGCAAATGTCTTGTCCCAAGTAAGGGCGCTGCTGCTTTAAGAATCGAAATACCCCTTATACTGTGTACGAAAGTGACCGAATTAGACAGAGATGAAAAACTACCTGGCCAAGATATTTAAAATCTTTAAACTTTGTTTTGAAAACATGCTTGTATATTTACTGTTACTCATTCTATTCAAAATTTCTTTGACAAACTTTATAAAATAACCTTTTAAATGGAAGCATCTACTAGTTACCGAAAGTTGTATAGGGTATTTATGTTTCAGTCTTTACCTTTAACAAAAAAGTGAATCTACTGAACCTAATTTACTCCCGTTAGTATGTATAGTAATTTTTATTAGCATAAAATAACAACTTTTACTCTTGCAATTGATTGCAATTGATTAGATGATCGTAGTAATTCAAACCTGAAACTTGTTTTAATTTGTTCGCTAGATTTAGAAATACATATTTAATTAGATAGTCACAACAAATGCATATTAAAATAAATTTTGTATGAAATACCTATATAAATAACTGTTATTTTTTTTATTTGCAACGTAAATTCATATGCTTTAGAGAAAAACTCAAAGACTTACTTTCCGCTTTAACGAATGAACGGTTATAATTTTATAATCTTTTCATTCATGAATTGACAAGAAACTTTCTCATTCACCCTTTTCTAAGACTGACAAAATCTTTACCCTCTTCTTTTAAACTAAAACGGTAAAATTAAACTGTAAGATAACCACAAAGTGAAATATTTTTAAGCATTTTTGCATATGCGGTTGTTGTGTTATATTCCGTGTTGAAGAATAAATGATAAATATTCTCCCTTACTTTTTATAATTGTTAATTTTGATTATTTATTATTTTTAGTATTTTTTACAATAAAAACAGTTAGTACTAAAAATTTAGCTTTTTTAGTGTTTACGAAATAATTAAACTTTGTAAATAACTAAACAGACTTATAAATAAATTAATGTTTAAACTGTAGTGGAGAGCAAAATGTTGGTTGAAATTGTTATTAAGTACTAAAAAATTACCAACACTTGTAGATAATAATTAAAAGATAATTTTAATAAACATGTCATAGATTAATGCGGAGTACGAAACATCGTAAGATCCCGTTCATAATAAGCGCCTGATTTTGTGTTACTCATTCTTTTTAAACACGTTCTTGATAGAGTGCTTTGGGATATCTAATATAACTGTCAACAAATCTCAAATGTTACATCAGTATGTGTTTGCAATAATTAGAAATGCCAGTAAAATTGAGTATTTTACTCTCACTCCAAATCATGATTTTGATTTTCCCTGTATTCCAGCCAATGTTTTAAAAATTTTGTACTTGATTATGGATCTACAAGTCATGCAGAGCTTTTTATCAAGAATATCTTTGTTTGTGAAATGTAAGAAAAACCTTTTCTCCATTTGTATAAAACTTTTTAGGGCACACTGTATTATGTTAGACGAATTTGTAACCCTCGCTGTTATACCAATGATTGTAATTTCCTTCGATCTTGTTGGGTAGTAAGAAATTATTAAGCATCAATTAACTGGTTTATATGAAATAGTTCGGATTCTCTTTGCTATCGATGGGCGTATTGTTTTATGAGCTATACACGAACAATACACTACAACTATGTACATTCTATGTTCCTAATAATTAATAATCATTTTGAAACACGGTAGGAGTTCCTCAAGGGCGAAGCCTTGGGTGGTGCGATGTCACTATTATTAACATGAAGTTGGCGCTTAACGTGGATAATACAACTAACATAAAGTTAGCTGCGTTGCAAAATTTTGTATGAAATACCTATATAAATAACTGTTATTTTTTTATCTGCAACGTAAATTCATATGCTTCAGAGAAAAACTCAAAGACTTACTTTCGGCTTTAACGAATGAACGGTTATAATTTTATAATCTTTTCATTCATGAATTGACAAGAACTTTCTCATTCACCCTTTTCTAAGACTGACAAAATCTTTACCCTCTTCTTTTAAACTAAAACGGTAAAATTAAACTGTAAGATAACCACAAAGTGAAATATTTTTAAGCATTTTTGCATATGCCGTTGTTGTGTTATATTCCGTGTTGAAGAATAAATGATAAAAAATCATTCTCCCTTACTTTTTATAATTGTTAATTTTGATTATTTATTATTTTTAGTATTTTTTACAATAAAAACAGTTAGTACTAAAAATTTAGCTTTTTTAGTGTTTACGAAATAATTAAACTTTGTAAATAACTAAACAGACTTATAAATAAATTAATAAAGTTTATAATAAAGAAAAAAAAAGCATACGATATTTATTTCTTAGAATAGATAGTAGAAGTGAAACGGCTGTTTTGTACTCCAGTAAAAAAAAGAATGTTTTATTACTCTATTGTTGTACAAAGCCACTCTAGGTAGGGTAGCAACCTTTAAAACTGGTTATATGTTATATCTGCTGTGTTGCTGTAAACAATGGAAAAATAAACAATGATGCGAAACGTACGTCGTTTCTTTTACCAGATTTGTTAAATGTGTAAAGATTTGCTAAAGACTGTATGTATTTATTTGTCTCTTCTGATCACTTACTTTACTAATACTACATTTTCATTTTTGTTTTCTGCTTGCGATTATTTTTAACAAGAGTATATTGGTATAACCATCAAAATAATTTGTCTACATAATTAGTGGTAAAGTTACAAATATATGTACATACAGATTAGTATAAAACTGCCATAAAATTGTTCTCCCAAAATGTTTTTGTTACTTAAATTTACATATAAATTTAACAAAACCAAGAACGGAAAATACAGAACAATAAATAAAATATTCTAAACATTTCATTTGTTCAATCTAATAAGTAATAAGACCATACAATCAACAAATATTAACAGGAAATAAATTCTTAAGAAAAATCTTAATGAAAAATCGTAAAATTTTGTTTTAGTCATTGTTATTTATGTATTTTTAATCGGATTTGTTATTATTCTATAACTAGATCAAAATCGTGTATATTTCCTCGATATCTACTGTAACGGTTCGTTTTTGTCAGTAGAATTAACTTAAATTATTTACCAATTGGCATTAATTTGAGCATATAATTTATAGTACGAAAGCAATTAAATATTTTTCTTATATTTTCTTTATTGAAATATTTCAATTACACAATAAAATAAAATGTTGATTGTATAGGCAACCCTTCTTGCTTTGCTTTGGTAAGAATTTTAGTGATAAGTTGGCATCTTTTGTTTTCCACTCTTTTATTAGCTAAAAAATTATTAGGTATTAGCATTAGTGAATTGGAACTTTCGCTAGAGTTTTATACTTACTTGGAAAAGAATTCTCGTAGTCTTGTGGTTATTCCTAAAAGAAAGAGGTTATTAGTTCGAAATAAACAGTAATTAACTTGCTTTGTACTTCTTTCCCAACTTTCGAGTTATCTATTTATCCACGACGCTGGTGCGCTGGTGCTAACTTCTTCATGCATTTTGCGGCCAGCGCCATGTAAACCATTTTTGTCGTATTTAAAAGTATTTCTAATAGAAATTATAAATTTAATACTACTTAACTATTTGACATGGAATTTCTTAATTAGATTGGTATAAATATTGCAACGCCGCCTCTAACGTACGTACTTCGATATTTGAGATTGCGGATTTTTGCCGTCGTCGGATATCCGGTGAGTGTTCAAAAAAAGGTCTGAACGAGACATTCTTTTTGGTTTAGTAGTAATCAATTACGATGGAATTTGATCGTGATGACACATTGTGGGTGCTATTTAAGAAATAAATCTCAGGAACCATACATGATGGTAATGGTTAGATTGTGTTTACAATTACGATTCAGCGGATTACTAGTACCACATCAATTATAATCAAACTGGTAACTGCCCTATTGGAATATTTGGAGGGAAGCCATTTTGTCGCACATGCGGATTTAGTAGACCAGATCAATTCCTTCGATCGATACGAATTAACCCCATCCAGTGCCTGAAGTTCTTCACAGGTGAAATTTCTAGATGATGAATTTACGTCAACAGGTTATTTACAGTCTTACATTTTAGGATTACTAATTTATTCTTCGAATGTGGATGCATTTTGTTATCGGGTAAATACCGCCTTTTCATCTTATAGCCGCCCACCGTTATAGGTATGAATTCTTAACATGTTTATGAATCGTACCATTTTCCTAGTCAGGAATTTTCTTGTAGGCTTATAGGGAAAGGTGTAACCCCATTAAGTATAATAAGAAGAATATTATTAACAGAAACTCAATTTGAAGTTTATCCCTACCTCGAAGTTTGGTAGTTAAGGAAATAAACCAGCGAGTAGCAGGATTTGAAGAATCTTCCGGGTTGAATGTCGAAATCAGCTAAGTTTATCATAAGGGATAACCTGTAATTTGCTAACTAAGCCGTCAAGCATTTTTTGTTGAGGTCATTTATTAATTAAGTGATGATAAAGCAGTCATTTGGACATTGAATTCTTTCTGAACATAACATTTAACTAGTCAACGTTAGGACTAGAATATAATTAATACTAATTAGATACATTATTTAGTTTATTCATTGGATTAGAAATTGTCAATTGTATAAGTGTGTAATCTAGTCATTGTCAAGTCTGTTAGTTGAACAAATGCTCAATTGCTCATATTATTACTGCATTAACTTGCGAAGGAATAAATCGTAAGCTTACGACGGCCAACCTCTCTCCCCTATTACATGTTCTAACATTGGTGGTGGTTATCTTATTTTTGGTTACTTCCTTTATAATTACATATTTAGAGTATCTGCTATATTCGGCCCCCAATAAGAACAATTACCAAGAACTTGATACTGACTGATATACAATAATATCATTTCTTTTTTTTATTATCGCAATAGATTCTACAGTACAGTTAATATTTGTTTCAATATGCTCTTAACTACTTCTCAATACTTATTATTATAATTATTTATGTTCAAGTATTTATTTTGGAATCTGTAAATATTAATTAAACGGAAGTTGATGAAATGTTTATGAATGAGCCTTTTATTGGTATGCTAAGCAAGAACTTATTTAGCCCCGAGACGGTAAGTATCTGGTGCCCTTTTTCTTAATTTTGGTGGTTCGATGGTTGCTGAATCCAGTCCTTCTCCACTGATAGCTGGTCCGGGAGGACACAACTTTAAACCATCGTTTGCTTTGGTAATTATCGTTGCTTTATCTTATGGTAACGGTGCGTGACACTACACTTATAAATTAGACTTAATTTTAGAAATCTTACGAAAGCTGCAGAAATGTTTGAGATGTAGATATAAATAAATTATTATTAAACTGCACAAGTTACATATGAGATATTTTATATAACAATAAATATAAATTAATTAAAAAATATGTTTACAGTTAAGTTTAATACAAGCTTGATCCTAAGTTAACTGTGAATAACTAATAACAAAGGGTTAACCGCGTGGAGCAGTTTATCATAGGATTTGGGTCGGCCATGGAGGAGTTTTCATATAAGGATTATATACCTTTTGACTAATGGAGGAAGTTGGTAACGCCGAAATGTGCGTAAATGTGAAACCACAATTTGCGCTTATGGGATATTTTCAAACACAAGCCCTTATTAAGTCTTTAAAATTATTAAGAAGCTGGACAAAAATATACATAATTTCTTATTACAGAGGTAGCTTAT
Source organism: Agrypnus murinus (assembly GCA_929113105.1). Lineage (NCBI taxonomy): Eukaryota > Metazoa > Arthropoda > Insecta > Coleoptera > Elateridae > Agrypnus > Agrypnus murinus. The sequence continues at coordinate 611,177 of OV816027.1, forward strand.
ATCTTCTATTTTCCATTTATCTACTTAACTCGAAATTTTTAAATAGTGTCCTTTTGCACCTTGCAATTTTTTGACAAGTTACAGTTTTAGAATCTACAGAGCAAAAGCTACAATTTTATGTAATTTATACATATTTACCTCGAAGTCCCACGAAAGTCACAGTTTAATGCAAATGACTATAAGTGTGTTAGAAAAGAAAATCTATAAATACACACTTTCAATTCTTAAAATCTATTTTGGTCACCATTAAAAATACTACTATATATACATATACGTATACTGTTAAGTACTGCTGCTAGTAGAAGTCTACAAACAAAATGGTATTACATATTTATTTTTCGTTTTCGTCCTCAACCTAGAATCGTTTAGAATGGTTGAACTTGGAACTAGAAAGGTGGTACTAGAATAGCTAAGAATTAAGCAAAACAGGTGTATAGTTTTACTTACATCTTCTGTTACTTCGCTTTTCGACGTCATTTCCATGTACTCGTGCCTGAAATATTTATTCAATTTAATAAAACAATTTTTAGGAATTTTAATAATTACATAAAATGTTGCAGTAGTTCGAATTCTGTTAATTTGGTATAATTCGACAAAACTGTCCTAGAATCGGTCTCGCAATTGATCTACATATATAAAGAGTAGGCCAATTCGTCCTGGCTTTTAAATATCATTGCATCGGTAGCATGACAAAAATAGACGACATACTGCATTGGGGGCGCCAAATTATATTGTGCCAACTAAACGACTTGATTTAGGAAGAGCTGATTGTACATTAATTAAATAATTTGTTGTAAATGATTCTGAAGTATTTTTTATCAATAATATTATCAACTATTATAAAAACACAAAAACGTGCTTATTTAGAACTTTGGCTAGACACAAATAATACTATAAATATATTTATATAGAGTGTCTTTTGTCGATAACAAATAAGCACAAAAATGCTAAAAGATGTTTGAAGATCAAACAACGCTGGTTTCTTTGTTTAAAGGGATTAGGGAACCAACGAATATTTAAATTATTTCAAAATAGCCAAAATTGGGTGTTAACACATATTATATTATACACTGGAAACGTATAGGCTTAGTATAGACAAATAAATGTGTTCATAAAAACGGTATTGGGAGATTGGAACAATGCGGTAAAGTAACGCCCGTTATAGTACGTTAATGGGGACGATATGCAAGCACAGTCCACGGGTAGAAGCAGTTACTTTACTCTCTGCAACACTGATATTGCATGTTTAATAGATAAGTCCCATTTAGATATCTTAAAATGTGAAGACTATAACAACTATAATATTTTTGTTTTAAAAACAAAACATGTTCTATTTTAATCAAAATGTATTATTTATTTTTCTCATAATTATTATTTTTTATCATAAAGTTTCTTTTTCTTTTTTCAGTTTCTCCTACAAACGTCTTTAATTTTAGTGATTACAGTGGAAATACTGGAGAAGTACTTTATGGTTTTAAGGTTAATTAATGGCGTTATTGTGATGCGAAGAAAATATTACTTTCGATTTATCACCTTACGTGATAACGTCGCCGAAAAATAATATCTATCGCATGTCGCTATAGTATTTTGTGTCTCAAGGACAGAAAGTTAGCATTTACAGCCCGCAGTTGTTTGAAGCCCGAGCGAAGCGAGGGCAGCAGACAACTAAGGGCTGCAATCGGTTTTCTGTCCGAGTGACATATAAAGTTTTTTGCCTACCTGCTTTTATACTTGAAAATGGAACTTCAAGTTTTAAACAGTAACTCAATACACCGATTAACGCAATGCTGCAGCAGCTAGAATGGCTTTCGATTGAGCAGAGCATACAAAAGGCGAAACCCAAAAGAGTTCCTGAATACCTGTGAATTATATGATAATAAGGGATTTAATAGCCACTCTGGAATATTGCGATCAAGATTTGACTTGAATGTTGACTTTATAAACAGGTCCTGCTTAAAAGATTCTTTATTTTGTGAAGAGAGTCTTTTTAATGCTTTGTCCAACGATATTAGAAATGCGCAGATAATAAGCATCTTTAATAAAAAACTTTGTAAACATCTAATAACTCAAACATAACCATAAATTGTTAATTATTATTTGTAAAAAATAGTTTGTGCTATAGAAATAAAGATTATTACATAATTCACCTTAAATTAAAATAAACTTATGTTAGAGGAATGTGATGGAATGAATAAAAACGAAACACCGCCAGTTAACATTCTGAAATGTATACACATACACATATAAGAGAATTATGAACTTATTCATAAATCTTATCAACACGTGGAAGATAACGCTTTGCAGCTGCGAGATAAATACCGCCAACATGTATTTAGAAACTTTATCTAAATGCATTTTACGAAATGCTAACGGAAGGAAAACGTTATCGACACGTGCGTGGAACCGAACAAAGAATCTGGAACGCAGATAGGGTACATAAACACCGCAACTATGTGGGAAAGTGCAGTGCTTGGCGTCTGGATAGTGAAGATACGTGTGTTTAGCCTCTCGAAGGGTGCCACGAACCCGAGTAGAGTTGCTAATCATGCGGCCACTCTTCAGCCGTCAACCATGCTCGGTCAGTTTGACTACTGTTAACCGGTGAGTCAATAAAACCTAGTTCCAGGAGGCAAACCCCTGTCCTATTATTCCAACCTTCCTGTTCCTAGTGCGGGTGGTGGGCCGCGCTAGGTTCCGATGTATCATCCGGTTCTTCCCAGTGCTGTTAGGGCGGCAGCACTGGGTCCCGATCAACCCTCCATCAGGGGGGCACCTTCCTACTTTCCCTAACAGTCGCTAACCACGAAAAGGTAACTTCATCGGTTCGTGGTTGGGTCGCTTGAGCTGCCTGGTTAGCGACTGTTATTCCTTATACCTTGAATTCCATCCTAGGTGTGCCTCGAACTCCAATTGTCAGGGGCTTATTGAATGGAACGACAGTGGAACCGACTCACTGCTTAGTATTACACAAAGATCCTCCGAAAGCCATATTTTGGAGGTGGGTCTGACAACAGCTGTTTTTTGTGTAACAAACTTTCTACAAAATTTTCAATTATTCATCTAGTATACAGGTCGGCTGCAAGCTTAACATCTGCAATCCATCAATCTCAACTATCAATTCATCTCCAACAATCAACTCTCCGCCAACTGATTCATCATCTCATCACTTCGACTTCGAATAATCAACCAATGGCAAAGCCACTAAAACTCAACTACCAATCAACCAATTGCGGTAATTATTATTACAACTACGCATCAATAATCTACATTCCAACGTTATCGCCCATACTAACATGTACCACATGCTGGTACGGCCGATAACAAACAAAAGAAGAGCCATGAAAATGAAATTATCGAAAAATACGAGTACGGAGCGATTATGGTTATCATCACCAACAGTATTATTAATGCTGCTAAGGTCTTATTATAAACACAAAGGTCTTGCCGTTGCCAGGCCAGTTATTATTAAATTTATTTAATAACAACAATTGGTCTGCCAACGGCTGGCTGAACATGCTTAGGCCTATAACAGTCATCACTCCGCTTCGCGGGGTGTAAATTAACGTTGATAGTCGTCGTTGTCGTGGGACAGATCAGTTCGAGTTGCGATAACGGTTCGAAAGCTTGGAAACTGGCATCCAGGAATGTTGTTTACCTAGCTTTCCGAATTTAACTAGATCTGTATCTGTTTAGTAGCAATGTAGAGATTATGTATTTGACATAAGAGAGCAGGAAAAACTTTGACATAAGATGACAGAAAATAATGCCCTCAAAACAGGACATTTAGAAAGCCCTTTCTGATTAGGTAGACGAAATAGTATATACGCTATTTTTATTATTTATTTTTTGCTAACTATGGTTTTTATTTATAATATATTAAATAATATAGCTTCTGCATATACTTTCAAGAATTTATAAATTCCAATTTTAATAATCATACTTATCAGACTAGAAATATAAACGATATTCATATTGCACGAACAAAGAAAAGAAACTCAATGAACTATTTGTTTTTTAAAGGTTTCGATCAATACAATAAATTGCCAAATATAATTAAAACTAGTCGTTCACTTAAAGTTTTCAAGAACAACTTAATAAATCATATTAAAAAATCAATAATTTAATGATAGGGTGTACAATGTTTTTCTTGTAATTTATATACAGAGTGATTCAGAAATAAAGGTAATCCTTTAAATGGTAGGTAGAGAGGAGGCCATTGAGCTAATTTACCTAATTTGGATCCCTTTGGATCCAAAATTCATTAAACTTTAAAAATTATTTCCCGGAAAACTATTCGTTTTTTACCTACACTTGTCAAGGTAAATTAGCTCTACTGCCTCCACTCTACCTACCATTTAGAGGATTAGCTTTATTTCTGATCACCCTGTATATTAGCCTTCTTTCTTTTATTTTTGCAAGCTCGCAATGATTAGTTGTATGGGTTAGTTACCTTGACATATTATTTTGTATTTTTTGTATGTTTGTATGTTGTGTAAATATGTCCTTAAAACAAAACTTCGTTACTATATGTATTAAAAATTCAATTTCTAGACTAACTACATTTAATTGAACCGCATTAAGTATTTCCCTCTTTCCTCTAATTTATAAACATACTAGCAAACCCGGCGAACTCCGTTTCGCCACCAGATGGCTTCGTTTTATGTAACATTTCGTTTGGTGATTAAAAGATGAAGAAAAATTTTTTTTTGTTTTATATTTGAAAAGGAAAAATTTTATTTCATTTCACAACAGTAATGAATTCATTTCGATTACAAAAATGAAGTGTTATTAAGTTGAACTTCTCTAAGTAAATGAAAGTGAATCCAAAGTAAATACTGAATGGAAGCGTTATACGTGTCCGCAAATTATCCGTTTCATTGAAGTGCTCTTTGGTAAACCACATTTTTTGTTTTTTGGTCTGACGTTAACACAAACAAAGCGGATGGTTTCCCAACTCGTGAACACGCAACGTATAACTGCCCATGTGAAAAACAATGATTTTCTAAATTTATCCCGCAAACACTAATCGATTGGCCTTGCGACTTGTTAATTGTCATTGCGAACGCAAGGCGAACTGGAAATTGCAATCGTTTGAAGTCAAACGGAAGATCAGTCGGAATCATTGGTATTCGAGGAATACATACATTTTCACCTGCGTACTTTCCGTTAATAATGGTTGCCTCAATCAAATTCGGCATAAGTCTTTTTACCGAAAGTCGAGTACCGTTGCAAAGTCGCGGTGGATTCAAATTACGCAATATCATAATAACTGTACCAACTTTGAGTTGCAAGTTATGTGGTGGAAATCCTGGTAACTCCAGAGAGTTCAAAAACTCCGTTGGATAATTTACTACATCATCGGGATTTGTTATGGAATCAACGGATTTGTATGTCACCAAATCGCCAGCAATTTTTGATTGAATGGTGAAATTCAGTGCGTGTACATCATTATTCTTTGCGGCAAGAATTGCTCGTTGACTTAACCAAGCATAATTCTGATAATTCTCACTAATGTTTGGGAAAACATTTTCAATAAGAGCTAATTGAGAGTCTACAAATCGGCAAAAGTCGTTGGTAAGAGTAATTAATCCAGATGTCGCATCAACTGGGACTTTTCCATTTCCAACAGCTAACAATTGTTTGGAAAATTGTGCAGCACTTTGATCATTTTGAAGTTGAACTCTCATATTAGTGGTTAGCGATAATGTTTTTACGTTATTCCATAAAGGTGATGCCTTCAGGCAAGCATTCAATTCATCTGCAGGCGTTCCACGGGGAATTACTGGCAACGTCTGCCTGAAATGATTTTCCCGCTTTTCTGTTGAAATTTTTCCTGAATGTTCTTTGCTATAAACCTCACGGAGCCCGAGACCTTTCCAACGAATGCATAACCGTGGAAATCGGTTCGTGCGTTCTGGAGTTATAGCGTCAGGAAGGAAAACCCGACTTATTTTTATATAGTAGAAGATAGGTAATATAAATATATAATATCCTCAAAATAATATTAAATTTCTACATTTTTGTAATAGCAAACGTAAATTAGACATTTTTGAAGCTTTTGAGATTGTCACGCTCTAAACTTTGTTTTCACTATTTTTATTTATTTGTTCGTATGGCGCCGCGATTTAACAATTGTTGTTCCGTGAGGTGCTGCCCTCGCTGTTAAAATTGGTACTTTGAGTATTTTTCGAGTTTTTGGGTCTCTCTCGCTCTTGACAAGTAGAAGAGAAAACGTCACATCTTCCTCTTTGAGGAGAAAAATCTTTAACTGTGATAGTGTCGTACTTTATTCAATTCTGTGGAATGCAATTTACCCTATGAGGTAGGGGAGTATTTTGGATAAAGTTTTTTGTAGGTAATTGTTTGGGTCGTCATTGGTTGTCCACTACCCCGGTGTTGGGGAAGAAAAATTGGAAAAAAGACGCAGCCATCACAGAGAAGTAAATTTCATGTATCTCAGAGGAAGTCCCATCTACAGCTAGGAAGTCCTTCGGACTATTTTAAATGTCTGTCAAGACGTCATATCTTCCGGGTTTTGCAACCCTTAGGAGTCCAGCTGATCCAGTATTCATTATCAAGGTACCATCTTTCAACAACTTCGCAAGGTACTGTGTTTGTGATTAATTTCTTTATTGTGGTGCGAGTGCTGATAAATTACGTCGTTTTATTATTAAAGGTTAATTTGAAATTGGAAAAATATTTAAATATTAATAATCAAATTTAATACTAATAAAGTTAAAATACTTTATTCGAACTGTATGGTTAAAGAAAATTGTTGATAACTAGATTCAGGCAGATGTAGTGTACGCTTAAATGTACTAGTATTCACCAGTGGCGTGCGGTCCATGGAAGCAAGGGAAGCGATGCTTCCCTTAAGAATTTATTAAAATTAAAAAACAATGCTAACAAAAATAGTTTTATAAAATTATGGTTATCGTTTATTTAAATTTGTAATGTTTAATCAACTTAAAGCTCAATATCAATTCCGTACAGCAAAAAGTATAATTATTTAGAGTACTATTTTAAATTAGACTCATTAAACTTGCACGGAAAGGTAATACCGATTTAAATGTGTTACTTACACTGCATATAAGCACTAATTTCGTTGCTTCCTGCACTTCTTGGTTTCCGAAGCGGGCGAGTCGCGGGTGCGTTGTGGGCTACAGTTAACATCGTATAAGGTCGAGTTATTTTTATTAGCGTACTCCGTGATCAGATGTTTATTATAATTGCGTTATTTGTTCGATTTTTCGTGTTTGTTAAATGTTACTTAAGCAATGTAAATCTGCGAATGAGACTGTATTTTGGAACATTTTATTATTTCAATTTATATAAGTTCGGATTTTTTTAAAGACAAATAATTCTATTTAGTTTGTTCTGTATGCAACATTTAAACTTGCTTTATCGTCATGACGTCATGACTGCAAATTCAGCTGCTTCGGTGGAAGGTTCGAGTACCGTTCCATTTGTAAAGTATTATTATTATTTGATAAAAAATTTCCTTCATACAGTTTCGGAGGAAATTATTGAGAAAGGCAGACCAAAACCGGAACTTTTAAATTTAACAACAAAGATTAAAACCTGCACCAGATATTTTGCTAAAAAAGACCGGAAAATCGCGTTGCATTATAAATAAATAGTAGTACTTTTTTTTAAATAAAGAATAATAGTCAACAAATTCCATAAGTATAAAAGACGTATTCTTTTGCACATTGTGATTAAATCTAAACAATCATAAAAATTTGAAAATGCTTTGTCACAAAAGAATAGGCAATAGTTATAAGTTTCGTTATAGCACCTTTTATGCTTCAATCATGTCAATCACAGAATTTCTACGATTCAAAGGGGTAAGGGGATTACCAATCATGCTAAAAATATCTTACTAGGTGGGAGTTATTAATCAGTATTCAAAAGAACGATATGTACTAAAAATTACCAATCCGATTAATCATTATAGAGTAAAAGAATACTACTGAAGTGTAAAGATTCTTCCTTAAAAGACTTTTAAGCTTAATAGTTATAACACTGTTTTTTATTGTACCTAGGTGTATTAAAATTTAAATCGTGGTTGCTTCCCTAGCCTAAATCCTCACCGCACGCCACTGGTATTCACCTTTTTTTGTTTAGATTATGCTCTCACTTTGATTTTATGTGTGTTTGCAATTTATTTTTATATTATACAGCTTGTAAATGTTTGTAGAAATATCGTATTAGAAGCTAACCTTTTTCTTTCAAAAGAAATATTGTATTGTTTATCGTATGTTAATATTCAGATAATGCTATCAAGTATTTTAAAGAAATTTGCGCTAAATATTTTGATGTACAGAGGAAGTGTTCGATTAATTATTGATTAATATTGCACATTTATTAACAATTTATTATTTTCAGATCTGATGCAATTTTATTATTCGCATTATTCGCCTTATTTAATCTTTATACTGCGTTTTGCGTAGTAATTGGACGCACTACGCCCGATATCGCTACAGTTTTAAATATTTAATATTACTTTTTTTGCGTCTCAAAGAACCACCGGTCGTGTTACGTGCGTTTGCGCAATCGTTCGTTAATGCGTCTATTATTTAGGTGGATTATTCTTATATCAGCTACTGATAATATAATAGGGTGTAGGGCTATATACAAATACTTAGCAACCCTAAACCAAATTGGGTGCAACTTGATTTTCTTTTATTATAAATATTATAATTTTTCAGTTTATTTTGTTTAATAAATTGAACACTGCAGCTTATGAATATGTTCCTGAATTAATGAATTTGTTTTTGCGCTCTTGGAACGATATTTTTTTGTTTTGTTTATCATATTAGATTCGATAGCCTTGTTAGGTCTATTAGAGAAGGCTTCATTTTTTTATTTATATTTCATGAATGAGAAATATTGGTTTTCTTTTGTAAGTTATAGGTTGCAAGCTATCGCTTGCCTTTTTTTTCTTTGTCAACCATAACGTGGTGATTAACTATTCTTTTAAATAAATGTTTATTGAAGGGTGTCAAATACCTGTTGTGTTTTATTTAATGCTAAAACATTGCTATTGGTCTGATCGACGACCACCAATCGTCAGGGAAATAACGTCGGCTTTGTGTGGCGCCCATATCTTTTATACGAACCCATCCCATCTGCGATTGAGCAGCGGCAGCCTCCCTAATAGTGAGGACCAATTGTTATTTGGCGCGTAACAAGATATACAAACACAAACTGAGGGTACCTTTAATGAATGAACAGCTTGAGCTCAGTAATTCTCCGTTACTGGAAGTGTTAGATATTTAATTCTGATTTTTATCTTTTTATCTAGTTACCTATTTTTGTATCTACCTTAGCGACGTGTTTGTTTATAATTATATTACCTTTGATAATGACAGCTTAGCTGTCGAAGCAATATTGTCAGGTTATATTTTAATAAATACTGTGAAACCTTTTACTAATCTTTATTTATTTTATGATATAGGTAACTGCCGAAATTTCTATTTTATGCAAATGTTGTTTAATTAAATAACAATAACAAAATTAAAGTAAAAAGCTGCATTGCCCATCTCAGTTCCCCTCAGTTATTAGGCTGATGCACTATCTTTGTCGTGTCGTACCTTAGCGACGTGTTTGTTTATATTTATATTACCTTTGATAATGACAGCTTAGCTGTCGAAGCAATATTGTCAGGTTATATTTTAATAAATACTGTGAAACTTTTTACTAATCTTTATTTATTTTATGATATAGGTAACTGCCGAAATTTCTATTTTACGCAAATGTTGTTTAATTAAATAACAATAACAAAATTAAAGTAAAAAGCTGCATTGCCCATCTCAGTTCCCCTCAGTTATTAGGCTGATGCACTATCTTTGTCGTGACGAATTCTAAATGTGCATTTGACGTGTGGTTAAAATTTACAATCGCCCATATAAGATCAAAATAATAACGTCGCTCATTTCTCATAATAACATAGTTGGGCAACTGATTATATGTTTTTTGTATCTATTTCGTGACCAGCGTGCGAGCTTCGGACGCTTCGGCTGCGGGTTGCAGTCGAGTGCCCTTCTCTGTTCGATTAGGTAACGCACGCTAGGATAACTAAAAAGAAATTGAATCTTTAAAAACATTAGTTTTATACATTTACTGAATTCAGAATAAGACAATTAAATAATTTCTATTCAACTAAATACGCTTTCCCCCTTAGACAGCTGTTCCGAAGTTTACAGGCGAAATAGTGTTATAAGATTAGAACCTCTGTATTGATTAATGGTTTAGTTACTAAAATAATGTAATATAATAATAATAATTAATTGAATAATAGTAAGATTAAAGAATGATAATAATGAATTTAAGATTTATGTTTGGTTGGCAAAACAGTCTCCCACGTTAGTTATCTCAAGCATAACTATGAACTAAAAACTTATCTGTCACGATTCCTTAGATAGATCGGTGGATCCAGATGGTAGCGGGATAGCTAATGGACAGTAGCTCCTATAGAGTATCTCCTATGCTAAACGGCAGTTGTTAACGTTAAGAAACTATCAACTGATAGACCAACAATACAACCCTAGAATGCAGCACGAGTTATAGAAAAGATTCGACTCGTAAGGATTACAAACTATAAGCTATAAAAGGAACTTACTCCAAGGACGTGGGGGCTGACGAAGAAAATATACTAAAGTTCGCTGGAACAGAATCCGCCACTGGAGAATATTTCAGAATTTAAACACTGAATTTAATTTATCCAAATACAATTAACTCCGACACCGTGTCGAGGATAGTTTCTCAAACACCCTTAAATCTTATTGTAAATAGATTGTTCCCAATCTGAACTGCTTGAGCAGTCACAGAAAAGTGTCTTTGTTAGAATAGTTGTAAGATAAAAAGCAAGTCTAATACGAATTTCGTTGCACTACTAATCAATTTTTAGAAATGGTAATTACTGTACAAGGTCAATAATGCAAAAGGAATACCAAGGATGAAATATCTTATTTAAATGAAGAAAATCCCATGTTTCTATTTTCCGGCTGAAACATAGGACAAAGAACAAGATAGTATTGTCTACTGTACCATCAGACAAGAGATTAGTGAATTCTGGTAGCAGAAGTCATAGAATAGAACGGCGTGATTGCAGTGTTGCCTAAACATCAGGGTGGAGATAGCAGTGAAATTTATTTAATTGAAATAAACTTTATTGGGTGGTTATAAATATTGTATATTTATTTTAAATAATAAACTATATAAATACTCTGCAAAAAGAATGGGTCTTACGGCAGAGGAAACAGAACCGTCACAAGCCTTATTAGCCTGTATTCAGAGTCATCTTTACATATAGAACTGAGGTCGCTCAGCTCAAGGAGGCGCTTGATATGTTGATGAAGTACACATTCGAGAACACTCGAACATATAAATCTATTACAATAATGTAATTAAACTAAAATTAAAAATAATTGTATTGATATAACGAAAATATCGTATGATCAAAAAGTCTTTGGATCGCAATAGCCATGGAATGTAAAAACCATCTATAGAATTATTTACTTCTACTGTCCGTAGTTCTTGTGAACTGGACAGTAGCTAATGGCGATACAGCCACCTGTGTCAAGAAAATACGACGCGTTGACACCACTAAATAGAGTGCCATAATACACAGAAAATGTTAGGTTAGCGTACGCTATTATTATTTCTTGTGCTTGCAGTTATTTTAAGTATTACTTAATAACATTTATAAAAAGAACACAGAATGAAATTTATTTGAACCATTATCTATTGACATGACAGTTGTGAAGTGTAACAAGTCACATATTTGTAAAGCATTTTAGAGCTTAGAATATTTATTTTCTTAATAAGGAAAAGATTTTTTTACATAACTGAACAAAGGGTGATGATTCAGGTATAATATAGTTTTAATTAGGTATATTTTAAAATGTAATTAACAGTGACGAACATTATGAAAATAATGTCATTAGGAAAATTAACCGAAAGTAAAATTAGCAAGTCTTCCAATATATTGGAAACCACTTTCATTGATTAGGTATTGTTAATTGCTAAATAGAATGTAACTTTCACAGTAGTATAAAATCATTTTGTGTTTTAACTTCATAAGCTTTTTTTTGTTCGATCTTAGTAGTTGTCAAATTGATGCCAGAACACCACCTGACAATAATGTTTAATGTAATAGTAAGTAAGTATATTGGATCGTTTGTTTTATTTCTATTGTTTCATTTATTTTTAATTTTTCTGTTTAATTTTGTTTTATGTTTTGTTCTTAATATAATAAATTTATTATTTTAAAAAAATCTTCCTGCTTTAACCCTTCAAGTCCGAAGTTTTATTTTTTTTTTTAATTTTGGCGCAGCATAATTAAATTTGTCTAAGATCCCATTAATACACAATAAAAATACAGTCTTATTGGTTAATGTCGCTGTGGGGTAAGATTAACCCCCGTTACCATATGGTAACGCCAGTATTTGCGTGCAGACTCAGAAGAAATATTATCCATTGTAGTAAATTGTATTTTTAGGAAAAGAAAAGTATATTTGCGATATATAAACTACAAATGAAAAGTTTTCATTATGTACAGAAGTTATTTAGTATGAAATAACAAATTGCACTCAATACATAAGCCCACATTACATTTATTGCACATGGTTCTTACGCTAGATATCAGCCCTCACCAGCACAGCGGCGTCGATTTTTGTTTGGTGTGTGTACTAGTAGGTGATTCCTACCATCATATCGTACATCATCACTTATTCTGTTACAGGAAACACTGTTTTTTGATGCGTATGGGCGTCCACCAACTTTTGGTAAAACTCCGTATCGTTTCAAATATGTGTTGGCTAGTTCTCTACGAAACGAGAGCTGACCTGTATGTTTATCTAGAGCTTTTCTTTGTAAGATCCACGCGTTGTTTATTGCTACGTCCACTAACCAGGTGAATATACACCACCACCATTTCTTAGAACGAATCGAAATTCTGTATCTCCCTAAATTTCCGTCCATTTGGTCCGTTCCTCCCATAAAGTTATTGTATTGTCCAATTAGATTTGGTCTTGGTACCTGTATAATTTTCTTCTGGGATTGTGAATAGCGTTTTACATTTGAATACGGTTCGACACCAAATGACGTCGATGCTACCGTAACAACGCTGTTATCTACCCATTTCACAAAAATAGTTCCAACATCTTTAGCAATACATGAGTCAACAGTGCCTCTTGGTTGTTTTTTCATTTCTGCTTTTGTTTTCAGTGGGCATTCCTTTGGAATTCTGTTATCTCTTACAGTTCCAGTAGCTGAATATCCATTTTGTTGTAAAAAATTATACAGTGGTATGCCAGAGAACAGGTTATCAAGATAAAATTTATATGGCAGATGCTTATTAGGTAGATTATGTAACATACCAACAAAAGGTGCTGCGACTTTGCCAAAAAGTCGCTCATGAAATGGGTTTCCAATGAAGCGCTTTCCTTGATAAACTTCAAAGTTTATTAGATATCCTTCTTTTGTGTTCATACTCCACACTTTATACCCAAAACGTACAGGTTTCCCACGAATAAATTGTTTACAGCCATGATGGCCGTAATATTTGATCATAGATTCGTCATAGTCAATATGCTGTTCAGGAACAAAATTCTTCAAACAGTTCTTTTGCATTTTATCAATCAATGGGTGTAGTTTCCATAATTTATCGTTTGGATTCATGCGCGTATTATCCGCGCAATGAAGAAACCGCATTATTTGGAAAAATCTATCCCGTCTCATGGCCTTACTTACGGCCACATTTTTCATATCATCTTCTGAATCCCAATAAAATCTTTTTCCAGGTAGTTCGTTGTATCCACTTACAATAAGAATACCAATAAAGCATTTTAGTTCTTCCACAGTTACCTTAGGATTCGGGCAGTTCAAAAACAAAGCATAACGCACTATTTCTTCCAATAACATAGAATAAATCGAATCGTCAAAAAATAACTCAAATAAATCAACAGGTGATTTGTCCTTGAATAATGAATAATCACCAGAGGGAAAACTCTTGTCGTTCTCAACAAGATCCCCTACAATCCACTGAATATTGTGGATATTGCAATTTTCGTAAGAAAAAGTGTCCTCGACGTCAACTCCCTCTAAATTTTCGTTATTCACAACCTCTTCAGCTTCTTCATCAACTTCACCAAGTCCCTCTAGATTTTCATTATTCGAAAAGCCTGCAGCTTCCTCTGCTCCTTGAAAGTCTTCTGAAAGTTCCGTATCACCTCTGCATCTTATTTCTGCCTCTGCTCGTAATTGTCTTCCTGTGAAATGGTCTGGAATTAGCTCTGTTTCGTCACCAGAATCTTCATCTGTGAGAACGTGAGGTTCAGGTGGGGTAATGAATATGTCCGTCACATCATCATTTTGTTCTTCAGAGTAGACAATTAGTAGAGCCTCTTCTAGAGTAAGGCCACCCCTAAACGAAACGCATCATGTGCAAGTCCTAGCGTTACCATATGGTAACGCGTAGACATATAGACATGCTAATCAAAGCAGCAGCATTTCCGTGTTTATATGTGATTGAAAACATGATCTTTAATCTATTGTGAACTGATTTCAACAACCACTTGGCAAAAACATAAACAAATAATAGTAGATTGTTTTACAAGTAAAGAAAAGTGATTGTTTTCTAGCGAGGTGAAAATAGATTGATTCACGAGCGAACGAAGTGAAGCGAGTGAATTAACTTTTCACGAGCTAGAAAATTCACTTTTCTGACGCGTAAAACATGCTATTTTTTTTGTATCCTTAATGGAAAATGAAGAATGAAAGCAATAATCATTATTATGTGTAAATTATTTAAATTACTGTCATAGTGGCTTGTGCGAAAACATGGTAACCATAAATAAACAGTGAAAATTCTGACAGAAAATGGAATCAGAAAGTTTCTGTGAAGATTTTGCGAGTGAAAATCGTGAAATTGTGGAGGCCGCCAACGAAGCAACGTTAGATTTGCTACCAACAAAGTCACGGGAGAAATATGAAAAGTGCTATAACCAGTTTTGTGAATGGAGAGTAAGTCAACACGTGGAAGGTGTTGATGAAAACATTATGTTAGCATTCTTTTTTGGAAAGGTATAATAAATAGTTTGATGTGTTTTTAAATACATTTCAATTATTTGCATCTTTTTGCAGTCCAAGATTCTAAAGGCATCATCCTTGTGGTCGACTTATTCGATGATTAAAAGCACCTTGCAAATACACGAAGGTTTAGATATTTCAAAATATAGAAAATTAATTGCGTTTCTAAAGAAACAAAATGAAAAGTACGAACCCAAAAAGTCAAAAGTTTTGACGTCTGAGCATGTCTTGACATTTTTGAATGAAGCTTCAAATGATTCATTTTTATTTCTGAAAGTGGCTTTAATTTTTTCTCTAAATGGTGCATGCCGCAGTGAAGAATTGCGATCACTGACAGTTGACGATATAGAAGAGACGGAATCGGTTGTCCTCGTAACATTACGTAATACAAAGACGAAGAAAAAACGAGTTTTCACTATAACTTCCGAAGCTAATGGAATTGAATTGTATAAGCAGTATCGGAAATTAAGACCAGAGAATATTAGTCATCGCCGATTTTTTATTTGTTACCGAAAGGGCAAGTGTACAGTGCAACCAGTGGGTATCAACACATTTTACGGAATGCCAAGGAAAATAGCTGAATATTTAAAACTTCCAGAAGCTAGCGGCTATACAGGTCATTGCATGCGTAGGACATCAGCTACGTTGTTAGTTGATCACGGAGGTAGTATTTCCGATTTGAAAAGACTTGGGGGATGGATTTCAACTTCTTCCGCCGAAGGATATATTGAAGACTCTATCACAAATAAAATTCAAACATCAAAAAAGATCTTCAGTACTTTGAATCATCAACAGAACATGTCAAAGCATCACCCCCCGTCTCCTAAATTGATCAAGTTGATGGAGCAACAGCAAATAGATTTGGAACAACAGTTTCAATCAACTTCTTCAAGCGTCGATTTATCAACGAGAGCCACCTCAAGTGGACTATCTTTTCATAATTTAACTAATTGTACAGTAAACATTTACCAAAATAAATAAAATAACTAACGAGTAAAGTGTTGTTGCTAACGATTAAAGTGTTGCTAACGATTAAAATAGCAGTTTACTTTATTAATATCTACCTATTCAAGTTACAGTTTTCCATTAAGGATACAAAAAAATATTTATTTTTACTTACGTAAAGCGAACGTCCATATTTTTGGCACGTCAATGATCACCAATATATAATAATTAATTTTCAACGAAAAAATCACCAACAATGCATTCGGGTTTAACACATGGGAACTTCAATGTAACATCAGCCATTTGTGAGAGCCACCTTCCGTAAATACTCGGAATAACCTATTTGACCTCCGATAGAAAACTGCACTGCAGCCGCTACCATATGGTAACGCTAGGACTTGAAGGGTTAATTTCTTACTACTTTGAGTGCAAGAATCTAGTCTTCGAAGGAAGTGTGTGTTGCATAACTAAAGGTTAAATAAGGTAAAATAGATTGCAACCACAAGTAGTTCCACACGAGGGTGGTAACAGAAGTAAATGTCAAAAATAATAGAAATAAATAATTTCATAGATATACGTTATTTAGTGTAAGTTTACGTTCACGTGATCACTAAATTATGACATCAGACTATACGCTGTTGCTATATGGAATTGGATATTAATTGTTTGTATATTGCTTAGCTATCCAATCTTCGTCCAATTTAACCAAGTCCAAACATTTCTGCTGCATATTTTTAATATAGGTTTTTAAAATAATTATTCTCTCATGAATCTTATATACGAATCCAATTTGTAGTTTAATAAATAAAGAACTACTTCCTTCATACATGAACTTGGATTTCAATCTGTTTAACAAAGTATCAAGTGTAACATGTTCTCCTGTAACCAAATATGGTAGATCAATTGCAGAGCACAGTCACACGCATAACGTCAGGTACTTACTGTTCTTATAGATTTTATAAATTTCATTGTGAATAATTCGATTTCGTTTCCTCTTTGGACTGGAAACTTCTTCCGCAGATGATATATTGAAAACAGTCTTGACATATTCTCAATGCTTGAGAAACTAGAATTATATATAGTTAAATCTTTCTAACAGAAAAATAAAAACATAAACTAATTTCTCTAACTACAATTCAAGGAATAAGGGGACCAGTCAAAATAATTATTTATGTCTTAACTAATAATCTTGATCTTTTACACAACACTATGGACATCTTGAAGTAAATAAATAATAGAAGCAGGGAAAATCACCAAACACAGTAAATACAAAATATACAGTAAATAATACAGTAAATAACAAAGAACTCAGAAAACACACTTGAAATAAATTTGACAATCCATCGTGTCGCATACACAGGTGTACCAACCTGTTTTTCTGTTGAAATGAATGTGTATTTTCTGATTAAATTAACAAATTACGTTTTGTTTTAAAAACCTATTTGTATTTATTCTATAAATAAATATATTACTAAATATATGAAAATTAAATTTTATTATTTTCGATGAAGCAAATAATATTACTCCATAAAATTACATTTTGAACGTTAGTATTTGCAAAGTTGGTTGTACTCTTACGTCACTACTTTTATATTTATGACGTGAACGTAAAGTTAGTCTAGACGGTGTATAGCTTGTTAATTTCATGGCAACCCAGATCCAAAGACTTTTTGATCATACTATATATATTAAATTATACAGGGTGTCCCAAATCGCCCTACAGATTCTAAATGAATAACTTATTTAATTTAAACTCAAAAGGTTTAATATAAACATATGTTCTAAACATAACCGAAACAGACATAAAAATATTAAGTTACTGGTTATTTCATGGTTTTGATGGTAAGAAATACGTTAAAAAGAAGGTATTAGTTAAATAAATATTGGAAATAGTTTTACTATTTAATTATAAAAAATAATGTATCTGGCAGCCAGACTAATCGTGGGCAGAGGTTTTGCTTTAAGCCATATGTATAGGCGCTGAGCAGATGCTGTTCCCACGGATGAAGGTGGGGGTTGAATGCTGGTAATAATTCTGCGCTTTCGCCGTTTTAGTTGCCTGCTCTCCGGTTTTAAGTCTCCGGCTTTTAGTGTGATTTGATTTTAGATACTTTTGTTGTTTTACAGTTTTTCTTTTTGGTTGATTGGGAACGCTATTCAGCGTATATATCGTAATCTTTGTTTGTGATTTATTCCATTTGTTTTAGGTACCTTCGGGGATTTCTGCTGGTGTACTTTTGGAGTTTATGAACACGTTTTCTAATGATTCTTCTATTAACTGAAGGATGTTACAAACTTCATAAACCTTGCCTCGTGACCGACTTTTACCTACGGCCTTTATTTTTTTCTGGGACTAGTCGCTTAGTTTCGTAACACGTAAGCTAATTTCCGCACAACCGATGGCATTCCTGGGTATACCTCGCGATACGACGACTATAGAATTTACACCTACTGCACGGAGTAACTATTAGTTAAAAAAGAAAGCACTCAGTAGTCAACTATTCCGAGTTAAATGTGGAAACACCCTTGTGTGTTGTCTTTTGTTTAGGGTTTAATTTATAATCAGTAGAGCATTTTATCTATGAGTGATCTGTTGTTTAGCTTACATTTCATTCTTAAATGATTCTGTTGGCCCCCATAGTGACATTAAATTATAAATATCTCCTCTACATTGCATTAATTTGTTAGAATTATCATGCCAGATAACACGTTCATTTTGTAATCGTATGCTTAGAGACTTTCTATTTCTATTTCACTATCTAACTATTTCATTATCTATTGGAAATCTACAGTTGATCAATCTATTATTACCGGTAGCCGTGTCAGTTATCCGCGAATCTCGTATAGAGCTTTATTGAGCTAGATTATCTAAAGATCTTGCACTACGCAGGTGATCTATTTTCTTTTCATTATTGGCAAATAAATTTTGTATCATATTTGTGACTTATTATTTGTGTGTATTTGTAGAGGTTTTGATTTTTGCAGGAAAGCTTTCAGGTCCATTATAATGGGAAAAGCTTGCCACATTGGTAGCAGTCATATCACATCTAAATATCACAGTCGTAATATCATCCGACGAAATATCACTGTTAAAATATCACATAACAAAATATCGTAATAAAGTTTACCTCAAGAACAAAATATCACATTAAAAATATCCTCGTAAGAAATTATCAAGAATATATTATAATCATAGATTTTACACATAATAAAATATAATAAAAAATATCCTAGTAAGAAATATCAGTAATATAAGTATTACATAATCATAGATTTTACCATGGGCGTAGAATACTATTAGATTGAATATTCAATCTATATAGAGCTAGTTAATAATATAGAGAAAATAGATTTCAGCAGTGAAGAACTATTTTTGTTATAAGAATAGAGTGAAAATCTAATACTATCCATGAAATCTAATACAAACACATAGTAAACTGCTCGGAGCTACAACAAACATACGTCAACTACACAAAATATTAGAGTGTACCTTCGTTGACCGCCTGTGTACACTCCGTACTAACTTGATAAGAGGGAATTCCAAGATATGTAATTATACCAGAAATAATTTAAAGACTCTAAATATAATTAAGTCTGTTATCTTCAAATTATTTAAATACAAAGCTGATTCTTCTACATTAATATCTTAGAAATCTTTATTTAAATTTCAAAATAGCATAATTTTTTAATCTCGGCTAAACTAATAACAACATTGGTAAACACTGTAATGCTGCCAAGTTTATATGATGTAGCATATTTAAGAAATTTTAATTTAATTAGTTTTTTTTAATTTAATTTTACGATTAGATAACGATAAAAATATGTACATTTAGTTTATATTCTATTCCTTCACTATTTAAAAGAAACAGGCTTAAACAGAAGAATAAGTGTGTACTTACATGTCGATTTATTTCCCTGTGGAATTTTCAAGTTTTTAAGATTAAATCATATCGTGGGCTGTATTAATGAAAGTTCGTAGTATTAAACTCCTCAAAAAACAGTTTTCAATTTATTTATTTTTAGTAGTACCTAAGTAAATGGACAAAAAAATTTACCGTTCCGTTTCAGAATAAGTGTGTGTCTTAAAACCAGATCATTTAGAAACAGGCGTAAAGACCAGTCGGTAAATCTTTTTCGTACGCTAAGTAATGATTTAATTTTATTTAGATTTATAAAAAATAGATTACAGAATATTCACAAAAATACCTGATATAAACAGGTTATTAGTAATAAATCTAAAGTAAAAGAATCTCTAAAAAGTTAGTCTGTTCAGGACTTACATATACTATTAAGATTCTTAAGTACTGAAATCATCTGTCCGTGAAAAAAAACTAAAATAAACTGGAATAATAAATAATTTATTCGTCAGGATCTAAAAATATCACGTAGTAAACCGATGGAAAATTATCTAAAAATAGAATATATTGATGCATTCTAAATAACCTAGTCACAAAATACTATACGTCGTAAATTTGAATATAAACAAGCATTTCAATATTAAAAGAACTACTAATGAGAAAAATTAAAATCCCTATTCTTTGAATAAAAAATTACATAAACACACACATGAAAAGGTACACAAAATATTTTGACAGCTCTTTTTTTATACGATACTTTTTTGCAGTGAAATCACACTCCTGCCAATGCACCAAGCACAAAACTATAGCACTACACCGTTTTCAACGGTTTTTAACAATCATACTATAAATACTAGAAGAGCAAGCTGTATGAGCGAAACTTTCGCCAATCGTTCACAAATGCTTACTGCCCAGAGTTTGTTCGTTACATCTTCCTCTGTGGTTATTCTTGTCAGCTATACTTAACAGCTTACATAGTTACGTAGTACATTTATTTTAATTCGTTTTTATACGTCTTAAATCCATCAGAATTGTTATACAAAATATTTAGTTTTGCTATCGTGGGGGTAGCAAAAAGGTAACCCAGATACTCTTTGCGTGGGTCGTGGGTAAATAACCAAAAAAATGTAATAAAGAAATATTAAACGGGCGCTAGGTCCTAATCTAAGACGAAATCTTTTGGACGGACCTTCTAAAAGTGATGGGCCCACTAAAGCATTTACTAATTTGTATTTTTGGTGCACTGTACAACTAATAGTATTTTGTGTCTCAAGGTCATTTGGAACCCGCAGTTGTTTGATGCCGAGCGAAGCGAAGCGTAGCGAGGGCAGCGGACAACTAAGGGCTACAAATGTTTTTCGGTCCGAGTGGCATACAAAAGTTTTTCGCATACCTGTTTGAAACTTTAAAAAACTTCAAAAGTTAAACAGTGACGTAACTTATAAGTAAATTAAATAGGCATATGTTAGAGGGAATAAATGTCCAGTAACCTGTCGGAAAGGGCCTATCAAATACGGGCCAATCAATATCTAAACAACTTTAAAAACTTCCTAGTATATTATTCTGCGCTAATATGTATAGGAATGGACCTTTAAATAAGTATGTAATGTAAAATAATATTGTTTGTGTATGGTGATAATTGTATTTATTTCTTGTAAATTATTATGTAATCATGAAATATAATCAAATTAAAAGATTAATCTTTTAATTTGATTATATTTCATGATTATAGAGTTCCACACAGTAAGGCTGGAGACCGTAAACAGTAAACGTATTATGTAATGACTCAATTGTAATTTTAAATTGTTTGTCTCCCCGTTAATATAAAAACCTATGGAAAACAATTGAAGACACAAGTGGATGAAGGTGTCATATGGGTGTGTATTAAAATGTTGTATAGTTCAATTTCGCACAAAGCAGATTAACCCTTTTATAGCCTTCTCTCGTCACCCCTACGCCTCAGTTACCGGCTGCTGTAGTATAAAGTGTTAACACACACCTTCTTTATTTGAATTTTGCATAGTTCATTTTCGCACAAATCCGATTAACCCTTTTACAGCCCTCTGTCGTCACCCCTACGCCTCAGCAACCGGCTGCTGTAGTATAAACTGTTAATACACATCCTCTTTATTTGATTTTTGCATAGTTCATTTTCGCACAAATCCGACTAACCCTTTTACAGACCTCTCTCGTCACCCCCACGCCTCAGTAAACGGTTGCTGTAGTATAAACTGTTAATACACACCCTCTTTATTTGAATTTTCCATAGTTCAATTTCGCACAAAGCAGATTAACCCTTTTACAGCCCTCTTTCGTCACCCCCACGCCTCAGTAACCGGCTGCTGTAGTATAAACTGTTAATACACACCCTCTTTATTTGATATTTCCATAGTTCAATTTCGCACAAAGCATATTAACCCTTTTACAGCCCTCTCTCGTCACCCCTACGTCTCACTAACCAGCTGCTGTAGTATAAACTGTTAATACACACCCCCTTTATTTGAATTTTCCATAGTTCAATTTCGCACAAAGCAGATTAACCCTTTTACAGACCTCTCTCGTCACCCCTACGCCTCACTAACCAGCTGCTGTAGTATAAACTGTTAATACACACCCTCTTTATTTGAATTTTCCATAGTTCAATTTCGCACAAAGCAGATTAACCCTTTTACAGACCTCTCTCGTCACCCCTACGCCTCACTAACCAGCTGATGTAGTATAAACTGTTAATACACACCCTCTTTATTTGAATTTTCCATAGTTCAATTTCGCACAAAGCATATTAACCCTTTTACAGCCCTCTCTCGTCACCCCTACGCCTCACTAACCAGTTGCTGTAGTATAAACTGTTAATACACACCCTCTTTATTTGAATTTTCCATAGTTCAATTTTGCACAAAGCATACTAACCCTTTTACAGCCCTCTCTCGTCACCCCTACGCCTCAGTATCCGGCTGCTATAGTATAAACTGTTAATAGACTCCCTCTTTATTTGCAATTTGCATATTTAAATCTCGCACAAAGCAGATTAATCGTTTTACAGCCCTATTTGGCTACCCCTACGCATCAGTAGGCGGCTGCTCCAGTATATTTTGCTAACAAACACAGCGTGTATTTGGAATTTTATTTAGCTGCAGTTTGCATGAGCATATTAACCAACAGCGACCCTTGTAAAGATATTTTTAACAATGGGAGTCAAATGGATATCTTATAATTAATAATAATATATAATTACTATATCTTGTAGTAGTCGCGCTAAAATAGTATAGGCCGTGGGATTAGGATGGTTCACAACGAATTCGATGAGCTATCAGCTGCTACTTTTTGGCTGCCAGTTTCACTCCGGTCATTTCACGCGTTGACCGTACGCGAGGCTCACGGGCTACACGTATGGCCGCGCTGATTAAGTACGCGCGCTGACCGTCATCGTGTATGTGAAGGGATAAATTTAAAACTACAGTCCTTGCATGGCGCTCAGAGTCCATGGGAAACGGGGCTTAATCTTCTTTTATTTTTCATCTAACTTTTCTTAGCTTCAGGGAAATCTCCCTGCTTTTGATCAAATTAAATGAAACCTCTTACTTTCCAATTGATCTACTTAAAGGGGCTGTAGCACAAAAATCTTTTTTAATCATCATATGAAAATATAAATTCTAAGAATTCAAATGAAAACCGCATTTGTCTAGTGATAGTAGTTTCGTAGATATCGGCTGCTTAAGTATAGGGAGTTTAGTGTATGACGTTGCCAGTAAGCACACAAGACGTTGAAAAAACGTTGGAAATTAGTCATAACGTTATACATAGAAACGCTAAAATGTCGCTAGAATCCACAGAAGAAAAGCGTGTTTACGTGTTTTAATCAATCCCAAGTAGCACAAAATATTGGCAAATTATTGGGGCGATATTGAACCTACATTGCATAATTGGGGCAATATTAGCATGATTTAGCCAATATTGGTTTTTGAGAATATGTTTTAACAATATTGTTATAATAATGGCGGAATATTTAAATGCAATATCGCGGTTTACTATAAAAAAACCAATATTGGAGGATTATTTAAATGCAATATCCCATAGATATTTACAATAAATATTCTAACAATATTGTTTTATAGTATTTACTTTCAAATTATTATTATTATTTTTTTTTTAATTAAAGTTAACCATTATAGGTCCTTTAATGTTATTACAATTTGATCTTTTTGTGTAGATCAATGAGCAATTTTTTTCTAACTTAGATTATTACGTTTAAAATTCTTAAACTAAGGTCTTTACTCACTAGTTTGCCTTGTGTTTTAGTAAATTAACTACACTAAACTTAATATGTAGCACAACCCGCACAATGTTCTGCTTTGCCTATCACTCTTTCACTAATTCAAAAGGCTTCGTTCTCTTGAGTCTTCTTAATATATTTGTGTTGTCCAGGAGCTGGATGGCCTCGACGTTCACGTGGTTGAGTAGCCTTTGTTCGTGGCTACTGGCAAATTTGGCTATGGTTTGGTCAACAGTATCCATTTGAAGGTCCTGATGAATGTCTCTGTTTCGGCAGTACCAGGGTGCGTCAACGATGTTCCTTAGTACTTTGTTCTGGAAGCGCTGGATCACTTGAATGTTGCTCTTGCTGGCACAACCCCAGAGTTGAATACCATAGGCCAATATTGGTGCATTATTGGCAGAATAACTTTAGCATTTTTCTTTTAAATATCATTTAGCAATATTGAACGATTATTTAAATACAACATCGCATACATATTTACAGTAAATATTCTATCAATATTGTGTTATAATATTTATTTTTAAATTATTGAACCGATATTGGTGCATTATTGGCAGAATAACTTTAGCATTTTTCTTTTAAATATCATTTAGCAATATTAAACAATTATTTAAATACAACATCGCATACATACATTTACATGCATACATAGTAAATATTCTAGCAATATTGTTTTATAATTTTTATTTATTTTTATAACATTTTTCATACTTGTTTATCTAATTCTAATGTTCTCAGTTAACGATTTAAATTTTCTCGAAGACAATATCCCTAAACACAAAGCCTAAAATACCAAAACCTGGTTCATAACTGTCCAAGTGTTCAATAACTACCTCAAACTTCAAAATCCAGACATGAATATTCTTGAAAATGTAGGTCAATTGATAATTGCAATAAGGAATCATGAAATTTTAAATAAAGAACAATTAAAACGAGCCCGAGACAATATTTTATCAAGTCTGTTGTGCTTGTATTTTGTTTAATTCATTCTAAAACTAAGCTAGAACTAGATAAACTACAGAACCCTACACTAACATTAGTAGTTACTGATTAATTAATGTAAATGAACTTATTATTATTGTAATTATTGTTAAATGTGTTATAAATAATTAAGATTACGTAAACAAAAAAAAAAAAAAACATAATGTATTCTAGGTACAACGGTAACAATTATAGAAGCAGTCGTATTTGCTGGAATACCACTGCAAAATCATTAAACATAATTTAATTCTTATGTTATAATAGGTCACAATAAATTTGAGACTAACGTTTAATTCATTTGCTATTTAGTTATATACATATATGTAGTGCTACTGATAACTCCTATCTTCATATTACCAAATGTAAATATGAGGACAGTAGTGTATATAGGCCGATTCTGGTGCCACACCTCCACACCTATGCTTAACTTTTTTGAAGTTTTATTGTGTAGAACATCTACAGCTGTTATAAAAACAAAGATAAACCTTTTATATTATTTATTTAAAAAACATTAATAATCAATTCATCACATATTATTGTACACAAATATTAATTATTTACAATCATTTTACAATTTTCATGTATGAAATTAACATCTTAACTTGACTTGACTTAACTTAACGAACACAGTCAAAGACTATCCAAATAACGAGATTGAGAATTAAAAAATCCCAGTCGTTGATACAACAGTGAGGGTTGTGGTATGCGGAAACAAAATTTGAGGATTATTGCGGGGGTTATCGTTATTTTTTTGCTTTTGAATTGTTTTTTGACTTTAAAATTGTTTCATGTTAGGAATTTCTATGTTAGGTGAATCATCATTCGGGTTCATTTTACAGTGAAATTTTATTTAGAAATTGTGTTGTACTACTTTTTTCTTTTGCTGAATTGTCAACCGTTTCATAGATATAACACATAGATATGTGTTGAATTTTGATGAAAAATTGTGATTTTTACGTTTTAAAAAATATTTTCTATCACCTAAGAGTGGGAAAATATTTAAAATTCTATAAATTGGGTAATTCGGGTTCAGTTGGGTTGGTTAGGGTGTCCAAATACTCGTTGTGGTATACGGAAACAAAATTTGAGGATTATTGCGGACTATTTATAATTTATTTAGGATTATTTAAAACCTAGATATATGCTGTGTTATTGATTTCGGTAAAGCTGACATGAACAATACACTTTAGATTTTATCGGTCCTTGACATGCTTCATTTCGGGGGCTTCTTGTTCCTGATGTGGCTAGTCGGACGTGGCTAGTCGGACGTGTATTTCCGAAATATGGAAAAATATTGTTTTTAGTTACCTAATCTGTTAATAAGTTGGCTTTCACTGACTTAAGCTTGAGAACCCTTTTACGAATGGTTGAAAATCACATAGATACATCGATAAGACGAGCTTGCAACCCTCACTGTTGAATCAACGATTTTGATTTTTTAATTCTCAATCTCGTTATTTGGATAGTCTTTGACTGTGTTCGTTAAGTTAAGTCAAGTCAAGTTAAGATGTTAATTTCATACATAAAAATTGTAAAATGATTGTAAATAATTAATATTTGTGTACAATAATATGTGATGAATTGATTATTAATGTTTTTTAAATAAACAATATAAAAGGTTTATCTTTGTTTTTATAACAGCTGTAGATGTTCTACACAATAAAACTTCAAAAAAGTTAAGCATAGGTGTGGAGGTGTGGCACCAGAATCGGCCTATATACACTACTGAGGACGATATAATGTAAAAATGCATTGAACTAATTGCTTGTAATTGCTTGAACCAGCTTACGGTGTCGTTATTAACGAAATACTTAGTACTGTGTCGTAAGGCACAGTAATGTTGTATTAGTCAGTAGCTCAATACAGAACTTACATTGTCTATCAATTCATCTCAGCAAACCTCTTTAACTAAAATTTTATTTAATGCATATATTGCTAAATAGCGCTATTCTTTAATTTAAATTCTTTTTTTAATTAAAAAAATAGATTATTATTCAAATAATATTTAAATACTCCCACTTACTTTGGAATTAAAATCCCACACGAGACACTCTCCGTATATTCCCGCTGATTAATAAAACGGTAATTGATCAATTGAAAAATCTTGTTTTAAATAAAATAAATTCCATTAAAATATTTGCTAAATAGTTCCTTATAGTTGCATAATAAAGAGATAATAATTTTTCTTGATTTCGGAAGTACACACTGGTGCGTATAAATCTTGTAATAACTTCTTTTTTTACAAACAACATGAAGGTATTGTTTATTGTTTCCAGCCTTACTTTGTGGAACTCCATAATCATGAAATAAATAGAAATTAGTAAAAGTTTCGCAGTTTTATTAAAATATGACCTGACGATATTGTTTCGACAAATACGCTGTCATTATCAAAGGTAATATAATTATAAATAAACACGTCGCTAAGGTAGATACAAAAATAGGTAACTAGATAAAATAATAATAATAATCAGAATGCCAAAAGAAGATGGCTCAAAGAAGAATAAAAGAAATGGTTTAGTATAAGAGACAATATGCACGTTTATATAAAGGTACTCCATACAGAACTTACTCATAAATTACACAATATCCAATTTGACATCTTAGATTTTGACATTAGAGAAACCGTCAGTCACATTAAATTAAAAAAATACACTACACAGAAAAATAAACTTCATCGACAACAAAAACGTACACAACAAGTAACCTTAATTATCATCAGAACACTGCAAACTTTTATCCTCGTTTCATAAACTTGTCGAATATAACATTCAGTGACAGAGAAACACACTTTCTTAACAAAGGTTTTAAATTTTGTCCTTTTCCAAAATTTACTAACAAAATTAAAGAAATTTTGGCCGTTGAATACGAAACTATACTTAAGAAAGATCATAATAATTATGCAAAATTCCAAATTTCGAATTTGTTAAAAGAGATGTCTTTGAAACAGGACAAAATGTACAACACATCTAACATATCACTTCTTCAATCTATAAAACACAAAATCACAGAGAACAATATAATTTCTGTTAAAGCAGATAAGGGTAACACTTTGGTAATGCTTTCAAAAGATATTTACATACAAAAAGTTAATGAATTTATTAATAAAGAAAATTTAGAAACTTTAAACAAAAACCCAACCACAAAATTCCAAAAAGAAATAAAACAAGGTTTAGAAAACTGCAATATCTGCTTTTCAGAATTAGAAAAGCAACAAATCATTAATAAAAACCCACAACCACCTAAACTATATGGACTAGTCAAAACACGTAAACAGAATATGCCAATAAGACCAGTTGTATCTGTTCCGCAGTCGCGTAATTAAATCGTGTTTGGACCAAAATATCTGTAGCACTCGATCAAGTTAATTCTGAAATTTGTGAAGATCGTTGTTGTTTTTTTGCAATTGTCAACACATTTTTTAAATCATTGACATATAAAATAATATTATTTGTAAATGTTACAAAAGCTCCATAATTAAACCTATTATTTATAAAAACCGCCTATTAATTATTATTAAACCCGCAACGTTAAAAAACCCGCATTTACTGGAAAATTGACAAGCTTCTTGACAACATCGAAAAGTACGATTAAGAAGATATTGGCCGAAAGAACTGTCACCATAGTTTTGGAACATAGACCTACAGCTATACCAATAAGTAGTCTCTTGGGAACCAGCACCGAGAGTTTTGCTGCAACATCTCTACGACCTGACCAGCGCATTATATAAAAGAACGCATTACAGTCCACTGCTCCACGCCATAATTGCTTTGGTCCTTCGAGCCGGATGGATTTGGTTTCGTTGCTACAGATATTGGTATAATCGTGGTAAAATATCTTTAACAATTTTTGTTGACGTTTTGTACTGTCAAGTTCAGTCATTTCTGTCAAGTAAATAATTAATTTTACCGTTACATTGATATTTTGTGTCAATTTCTGTTAAATATTTAGTTTTACAGGTGATTAGCAATTGTTGTCAAACTATTAGGTATTTGTGTTTTGCCGTTTAATTTTTGAAAAATGACTACTAATGCAAGTAAAATCAAGCAATTTACGGCAACACGGTCTCTGTATATTGGCCGTATTCAAACCATGCATAATTTTGCGCTAGCTGCTCGTCAAATATTTAAATCTCATTGTGATAATATAGGCATTGATGATTGCTACAAAGAATTTAACGCAAAACATTCTGCAATTATATCGCTAATTTCTACCACTGAGAATCCGCAATTTGATACTGAAAAGGCCATTTGTGATGATATTGATAAAAAGTACAGTGACATAAAGTTAGCCTATACCAATATGTTTAGTGTTGTTAACCAGACAGTTTATGGTGCTCCAAGTAAATTACATAATGTCAAACTTCCAAAGATAACATTAAACACGTTTGATGGAAACTTAAAATCATGTACTACTTTTATTGATTTATACAATTCTTTAATTCACACAAATAACGCACTTTCTGATATTGAAAAATTTCATTATCTGGTATAATGTTTAAACAATGAACCATTGACTTTAATTAAGTCTATACCCCTAAATAAAGATAATTATCAAATTGCTTATGAAACTTTCCTTAAAAGATACAGTTGCAGAAGGTTACTTAGTACAAGTTATCTCAATGAAATTTTTAATTATTCCAAGCTAAATACAGAATCACCAACTGCCCTTAGATCTTTATTAGATGTGTTTACTGAAAACTTAGCTGCTTTAGAAAAGCTTGATTTTCCTGTTAAAGAATGCGATTTCATTCTATTTAATATTTTAATCCACAAATTGGATCATACTTCTTTAAAACGCTTTGAATTGCAATTTAAAGAAAATAGTAATAATGATATACCCATGTTTACAGAATTAACTGATTTTTTACATAATCAGTAGGGAAGGAATGGGGTTTCTAAACCTCCCCCCACCAGTTTCTGCTTTCTGCCAAGGTCATGCTTCAAGGTTAGATTTTCTGGACCTCCCACCACCACTTTCTGCCAAGGTCAACCTTTAAGGCTAAATTTTCTGGCGGTTAAAGGTCAAGGCTTCTCTGGTTTTAAGGTTAAGGTAATAAATAAAAATTAAAGAATGTGCATAAACATTTATTATTATAAATACATTAAGTAGCATATGTATTTTAATTTAATATTAACAATTATTTGAATTCATTTGCTTACAACAATATCTCGTAAACAATTAAATACATAACAATTATTTGAATCCATATCTCTCGTCAGGTAAGGCGTGACTCCTGAAGGAAAACGTTTTTCACGAAATCTGAGTTTTCTTTCATCGTTAAATTCTTCTTCCGTTAACCACTTTGTTGCAGTGAACGTTGCCTAATTCGGTTTATAAGGTTTATTACACCAAATGTTCCGTTCAGGTTCCATCACTCAATTCATCCCAATCTGAAGTGCAGATGCCTTTGAAGAAGATGAGGTCGCATTTATCAGGCAAAAGGTTAATAGCGTGGCGATGTTCCAAAGCACGTTCAATACATATGACTCCTTGAGTATTCATGACTCCACCATCTTCTTTTAAATATAGAATTTCTAAACCAGAACACGAAGAATAACCTTCATCGGCTTCACTCAATATAACTATAGTATCCGAAAGTCTTCTTCTTTCAATTAACAAACCAGTGTTGTGTGTTTTATAACGAGAAAACACGATTTCACCATCATCAACAGTCGTTTCAAGTGTCCAAGAATGCAACCAACCCATTTCGATGTGTAACTGAGTAATACAGAATCTTGACTGAAATCAAACTCAAACACCCCACCAGAATTTGAGAAGAGTGGGGAAAGCAATTGTTCCATTAGCCACACCCTCAGCCTATACATAACCTCAAACTCTGGCTCTCGGAACTATACTCGTATAAGAATGTTATGAGTGGCTTTTGTTATTCGAAATCAAACACCCCAACATAATTGTCTCTATTATAATATTGAAAAGATAAATTGTAAGTAATATCAAATACAATATCAGTGTCGCGATACAGCATAGAAACTTACATAGATTGGGATATAAGTGCAATAACACAAAACTTTTCTAGCATATGTTGTTTATTTAAAGGAATATTAATAAAAAACTCTTATATTATGTAATTTTTATTATATTGTATACATAATAACAGTTTAGATAGATAATGTATAATTTACTTTATCAAAAAGCGAACGATGCAGATGTGAGAAAATTCTACGTCCAAGGGAGCTAAATCTTCAAGACACTTTTCAACCTCGTGACAAGTTGGTTCTATTACATTAAGTTGAAACCAATCTTCTAACGGTTCACTCACATAATGCGGATTTGTTGTTATGGTGTGCGAAATGTCCACGAATGCTCCATTGATCAGTGTTCCAATAACTACGAAAGTGACTTCTGCAAGTAATTCAACATGTTTATTAAGAACATCTTCGTTCTCCAAATTGTTCCGAATTGTTCCCGCACCTCCTCCATACCTTGGATCACGTTGTCGTTCATACTTAACTTTCACAACAGACGAATTTGACATTAAACCGATAAATGGTTAGGTACACAATAAGGGAAAGTAAAGTAATAACTGCGAATAGAACTGTTATTGTGTCAAAATCTAAAATGTCAAATTGGATATTATGTAATTTATGTGCAAGTTCTGTGTGAAGTACCTTTATATAAATGCGCAAATTGTCTCTAATTCTAAACCATTTCTTTGCTTCTTCTTTGACCCATCTATTCCTTTGTTAGATAATTTTCTAGTTAATAGTAATCTAGAATTAGTAAAAAGATTAGAGTTAATTCAATTATTTAATCTTTGTATCAGTCAAAATTATTTCACTTTTAATAATATAATATATTTACAGAAGGATGGTTTACCTATGGGTAATTCTCTGAGTCCTCTATTAGCTAACATATTTATGGATAATTTGGAAGATCGAATATTTGAATTAGGTCTTTCTAAACACATTCTTTTTTGGTTTCGTTACGTTGATGACATTTTAGCTTGTTTTGACAGTTCTTTTGAGGTTATCAATGAATTCTTAATTCTTATTAACAGTCTTCACACAAACATCACGTTTACACTAGAAACAGAACAAAATAGAGCTATTAATTTTTTGGATTTAACTATTACAATTAATACAGACAATGAATTTGATTTTTCCCTATACAGAAAACCCACAAGCACAGACGTCACTATTCCTAACTATTCATGTCATCATAAAATGCATAAACTAGCGGCTTATAGATCTTTAACACCGAGCTTTAACTACTCCAATGAAACGATCACATTTTGATAAAGAAATTTCAATCATCAAACAATTAGCACATGCAAACCATTATAACCATAACATGACTGACACTTTAATTCAACAAAAAGATTATAGGTTAGCTATCAAAAGAATATTTCCAATTGACACTCAAATACAAGACACAAACTACATATCAATACCATACTTTGGCAAGATATCAGAACAAATTTCAACTATAATAAGAAAAACTACCAGTTACAAAATAACCTATAAAACTAACACCAACACCTTTTCACTTTTATTCAATGCTAAAGACAAAACACAAGATATCATGAAATCCGGCATTTACCGTTTGAATTGTTCTTTTTGTAACTCGGTTTATATTGGACAAACACTTAGAAATTTCGACATAAGATACAAAAAACACGTACGCTCTTATAGACTTAAACATCCAGAAAAATCGAATTATGCCAAACACATTTTGGAACAGAACCACCCAATGACACCTCAAAACAACATTAAATTCTTACATTTTGCAACAACAAACACAAATTAGACATTTTAGAAGCTTTTGAAATATACAGACATAAACGCACAGTACCTTTAATGAATGAACAAACTGAGCTTAGTAATTCTCCTTTATTAGAAGTGTTAGATATTTAGTTTTTGTTATGTATTTTATCTAGTTACCTATTTTCTGTATGTATTTATCCTTAGCAACGTGTTTGTTTACAATCTTATCTACCTTTGATAATGACACAAAGTGTCGAAACAATATTGTCGGGTTAAGATGTTAATAAAACTTGTGAAACTGTAACTAATCTTTGTATTTATATTATATTTCATGATTATGGAGTTCTACAAAGTAGGGCTGGAGACAGTAAAATTTACTAACATTTAATCGTAACATTTCAACGTAGTAGTTCTCTTTAAAATGAATAACAACATCAACAGCGATAAGCTCGAGGTTGTTAATGAAATACATAGAAGTGCCAGAAAAAATTTTAAAAGACTTCGCACCCTCATTAAAGGATATGGGGACTTGTTTCAAATGGACTTGGCAGAACTTATTCCTTACGAGAAAGTAAATAAAGGTTATCGTTACATCCTATTAATGATAAACTGTTTTTCAAAATACTTATATGCATGTCCCTTGAAGACTAAAAATGGAGAAGAAGTCACCAAACAAGTACGCATCATGTTTAAGGCTGAAAATTTTGTTATACCAAAAAATTTTCAAACAGATACAGGAAAAGAGTTCTACAATAGACACTTTAAACAGTTAATGCAAGAGTACAATATTAATCACTATTCAACATACAGTGTTATCAAAGCTTCAATAGTTGAAAGTGTTATTAGAACCATAAAGCAGAAACTATATAAAAGGTTCAGTTTACAAGGTAATTATCGATGGTATACTATTCTACAAGATGTGATACACTAATATAACCATACGATACATTCAACTATTCGAATGAAACCTGACGTCACAGCTACAACTCGACTCTCTATGTATGATAATCTAAAAGTTGTTGATCGTAATAAACTGAATGTTAACGATATAGTTCGTATAAGCAAAGTACAAAGGAGTATTCAAAAAAGGTTTTACGCCTAATTGGAGCACTGAGCTGTTTAAAGTTGAAAAAGTTCAACTTACAAATCCTACAACTTACCTGTTAGCAGATCTTAAAGGAAATCCCATAAAGGGTTGTTTCTACGAACTGGAGCTGTTGAAAACGAAACATCCATCCGTATATCTTTTGGAATCGATTTTAAAACGACGCACAGTGGTAGAAATCGCCGATCTAGTCGTTCAAAATTAAGTGTCGGGGTATTTTCACAATAAAACGTTATTGGGTCTCAGTATCATGAGACATGATGTCGAAAAATAAATAATATCTACCTTTGATTGTTATCTTTAATGTATTAGTAGGTTATTTAGTAACTAGCAATATTATTTCGTGTAAAACAGTTCACAAATACTTGTAAAGCAATCTGTCACTTTTACGTATTGCTCGTACACGTGTCTTGTATTTTGAATCCGCGGCTGAAACATCAGTCACTATGATATTTTCAAGATAACAACGCTTTTTAGCTAATAATAAGTCATCGTAGACGGGATATATGTCTGCATTCTGTTTTTTTTGTTTCATCATGTCTTACTATATATTGGTCCTTCGTAAGTCTTTTTGGATAAATGAAGCTAAAGCCTGGTCTAGCGAAAGTTTGGTTGGGGTTCTAACAGTTTGCGAAATTGACTTTCTTAACTGATGAGCTTCCTTTGGAGACTCTGAAATCCTCTTCACCATGCCTGCTGCAGTCCGTTCTGCAGCTCTTCCGTGCTTACCCCCAGTAACGGTTGTATTCTTCGATTTTTTTTAACCTGAGATTATTCGGAAAAATTCGTCCGTAGTCTTTCGATTGCTTTGCTTGAGGTCGATGTATTCGGAATTTGTTGAATTCCGTTTTTAAACATGAAAAATAATCTTCAAGCCAATGCGTTCACTTGCTTTTAAGATTACATAGACTTGAATGGCATTCCTGCCACTTCTGGCCTGTTTGCTTGCATATGTTCATTGTTTTCTTGAAATGTCTTCGATTGTTTCCGCTAAATTGTCCATGTGAAACTTCTTTGTATGAATAAATCGCGTTGATTCTATTTTCCTTGTTGGCTTCATCTCGACACACATTCACCAACTCCCACTGCGCGATTCCACTGGTCCGAGTTAAAAGAAGTCATACAAAATATTTATGACATATTATGACCAGTTCTTATACACCCCCGAATAGTCAAATAACTATACTATCGGATAAAAATAGAAAAAAATATTGCAAGTTATTGCCAAACAATGTAAGCTTAGTTAAAACTTCCACATTACAAATAGTAATATTATTTTTAATGGCTAACAATAAAACTAATTTAAAAAATACTGAAGCTTTTATTTAAATATTATGTTATACAGAATAACAGTCTGACCTTCAGATGACCCGAAATTAACACTTTCAAGAGAAAAATCTTTACTGATAAACAAAAAGGCACTGTTGGTTGTTGCAATTAAAAGTAGAGTGAGAAAGGTGTAATTTTGCTGAGCCTGGTTACGATAGCAATTTTTTTTAGCAATTCTTTTTCGGTTACCTTAGCAATTTTTTAGCAATTTTTTTACGATAGCAATTTTGTTAGCAATTATTTGCACTTTCTCTTAAATCTAGTTTAAAGAAAATTATGCATCGATGATCCTTGTGCAAGGACCTTGAGGACGCATCTACAGATGATCCTTAATGGTCAAAATCGTTTGTTTTATCGTTATTCCTTTACAAATCGTATAATACCTATAAAATATGGAAAAGTGTCAATCAGCAAGTTTAACTTAATTGAGAAATTGAACTTGTGCATCGATGATCCTTGTGCAAGGAGTTTGAGAAACCATCTCTAGTTGAACCTTAATGGTTAAAATCGTTTGTTTTATCGTCATTCTTTTTCCAATCGTATAATACCTATAAAATATGGAAAAGTGCCAATCAGCAAGCTTAATTTAAATGAGAAACTGTGTAATGACCTGTGTAATCCTTCATCATCATCTGGAGATGCGTTCTCCAGGTTATTGCACAAAAATCATCGATGCAGAAGCTCTAGTTGTTATTGAAATTAAGCTTTCTTATTGGTATTTTTCCATATATTATATGTATACGATTTGTAAAAAATGACGATAGAACAAACGATTTTAACCATTAAGGCTCATCTGGAGATGGGTTCGCAAGGACCTTGCACAAGGATCATTGATGCACAAGCTCAATTTCTCATTTAAATTAAACTTGCTGACTGGCACTTTTCCATATTTTATATGTATTATACGATTTGTAAAAAATGACGATAGAACAAACGATTTTGACCATTAAGGCTCATCTGGAGATGCGTTCTCAAGGTCAATGCACAAAGATCATCGATGCACAAGCTCTAGTTGTCATTTAAATTAAGCTTGGTTATTGGTACTTTTCCATATTTTATATGTATTATACGATTTGCAGAAAATGACGATAGAACAAGCGATTTTGAGCATTAAAGCTTATCTGAAAATGGGTTCTCAGGGTCTTTGCACAAGGATCATTGATGCACAAGCTCAATCTCTCATTTAAATTAAACTTGCTGATTGGCACTTTTCCATATTTTATATGTATAATACGTTTGGTAAAAGAATGACGATAGAACAAACGATTTTAACCATTAAGGCTCAGCTAGAGATGGCTTCTCAAGGCCCTTGCACAAGGATTATCGATGCACAAGCTCGCTTTCTCATTTAAATTAATCTTGCTGATTGGCCCTTTTCCATATTTTATAGGCATTATACGATTTGTAAAAAATGGCGTTAGAACAAATAATTTTGACCATTAAGGCTCATCTGGAGATGCGTTCTCAAGGTACTTGCACAAGGATCATTAATGCACAAGCTCAATTTCTCATTTAAATTAAACTTGCTGATTGGCGCTTTTCCATTTTTTATAGGCATTACACGATTTGTAAAAAATGACAATAGAACAAACGATTCTGACCATTAAGGCTCATCTGGAGATGCGTTCTCAAGGTCAATGAACAAAGATCATCGATGCACAAGCTCTAGTTGTCATTTAAATTAAGCTTGGTTATTGGTACTTTTCCATATTTTATATGTATTATACGATTTGCAGAAAATGACGATAGAACAAGCGATTTTGAGCATTAAAGCTTACCTGAAAATGGGTTCTCAGGGTCTTTGCACAAGGATCATTGATGCACAAGCTCAATCTCTCATTTAAATTAAACTTGCTGATTGGCACTTTTCCATATTTTATATGTATAATACGTTTGGTAAAAGAATGACGATAGAACAAACGATTTTAACCATTAAGGCTCAGCTAGAGATGACTTCTCAAAGCCCTTGCACAAGGATCATCGATGCACAAGCTCGCTTTCTCATTTAAATTAATCTTGCTGATTGGCCCTTTACCATATTTTATAGGCATTATACGATTTGTAAAAAATGGCGTTAGAACAAATAATTTTGACCATTAAGGCTCATCTGGAGATGCGTTCTCAAGGTACTTGCACAAGGATCATTAATGCACAAGCTCAATTTCACATTTAAATTAAACTTGCTGATTGGCGCTTTTCCATTTTTTATAGGCATTACACGATTTGTAAAAAATGACGATAGAACAAACGATTCTGACCATTAAGGCTCATCTGGAGAAGCGTTCTCAAGGTTATTGCACAAAAATCATCGATGCACAAGCTCTAGTTGTTATTTAAATTAAGCTTTCTTATTGGTATTTTTCCATATATTATATGTATACGATTTGTAAAAAATGACGATAGAACAAACGATTTTGACCATTAAGGCTCATCTGGAGATGGGTTCTGAAGGTCCTTGCACAAGGATCATCGATGCATAAGCTCAATTTCTCATTTAAACTAAACTTGCTGATTGACGCTTTTCCATATTATATAGGCATTACACGATTTGTAAAAAATGACGATAGAACAAACGATTCTGACCATTAAGGCTCATCTGGAGATGCGTTCTGAAGGTTATTGCACAAAAATCATCGATGCACAAGCTCTAGTTGTCATTTAAATTAAGCTTGGTTATTGGTACTTTTCCATATTTTATATGTATAATACGTTTGGTAAAAGAATGACGATAGAACAAACGATTTTAACCATTAAGGCTCATCTGGAGATGGGTTCTCAAGGTCCTTACGCAAGGATTATCGATGCACAAGCTCAATTCCTCATTTAAATTAAGCTTGCTGATTGGCACTTTTCCATATTTTATAGGTATTATACGATTTGTGAAAGAATGACGATAGAACAAACGATTTTGACCATTAAGGCTCATCTGTAGATGAGTTCTCAAGATCCTTGCACAAGGATCATCGATGCACAAGCTCAATTTTTCATTTAAATTAAGCTTGCTGATTGGTACTTTTCCATATTTTATAGGTATTATACGATTTGTAAAAGAATGACGATATAACAAACGATTTTAACCATTAAGGACCATCTGTAGATGTGTTCTCAAGATCCTTGCACAAGGATCATCGATGCACAATTTTCTTTAAATTAGATTTAAGAGAAAGTGCAAAAAATTGCTAAAGAAATTGCTATCGTAAAGAAATTGCTAAAAAAAATTGCTAAAGTAACAAAAAAAAAATTGCTAGAAAAAATTGCTATCGTAACCAGGCTATTTTGCTGAGGGTTTATATGTCTATTTAACCTCATTCGTGCATGAGCACTGACGTTTCTAAGAAAATAAAAAGAGTGGTATCGAACTATTTGATCCTTTAAAAAGTGAGTTATTATAATTTCAAACAAATGGGTCACTACAAGTAACACTATTTTTGAACGCCTAGATCGGTAATTCTACCAGTGTGCGACGCCGTCAAATGCTTTATGTTAAATGGCTTGGTATGAATGAGAAATCATGGATCAACAAGAAGGATCTTTTATTATAGTTTTTTAGTTATAAGTTAATCATGATGTAATGCTTACTCTGTACTTTTATAGTTAAGTATATAAAAAAAATAAATAAAAAATACAAATCAAATATTATTATTATTGTATTTATTAGTAAGAAATAAAAAAGAAATTATAATACAACATATCTGTTTTATTCTGTCTATCTTACATTTATCCTTTAGTTATCCTACAAACTAACGTACACATATAATCCTATAAACTAATCTAGACCTATATAAGGTAACACACTAAACAATGTTTCTTTTTTTTACTAATAATTATTGAATAAATCTTATGTTTAATCTAATGTAATGTTATAGACTTACTACATACATTTATTTTTCTTATTCTCAAACTTTTTAATGTTCTGATTCAGCGATCTTTACAGCATACATCTTTGGTCGTAAACCAATAAAACCTAAAAATCAGCTTAGTACAATAACTAACCTATACATATGTATAAATATGTATTATAAAGAGTAATGTCCGTATGGCAAGGTATTTATCTTATCAGGTAAAATAAATCGTTTGTCATCTGTAGCACTAAGAGCAACTTTTTTCTGAATAATTGAATAAACCTTATGTTTGCTAGACTTAATGTAATGCTGATCTCGTTCAAACGACGAAGCAGCAGATGTTACATCATCTTTACCTTATCTAACCTGACTGAATAACGTTTCGTAGTAATCATCAAAGGTTATTGACTTTACAACAGATTTTTTCGTTCCCTTAGACTTTTTAACTGGGTCTGATCCTACGATCTTTAGAACATACATCTTTGGACGTAAACCTATAAAATCTGTTAATATTTTTCCTTCACATTCATCTTTCCATAATCCGATAACTTTTTTATTTACTAGAGGTATGTTATAAACGTTTTGAGGGTTGTAGTTACTCGTGTCAAACATATGAAAATTCTCTTTTATAATTTGATAGAAGTCTGAACAAAATATTTCATATAAGAAGGAATCAGTATCCATATAGAGTAAATTAAGTTCTTTTATACTACTATGTTTCTTCATAAATTCATAATGGAAATTATACATACATAGTTTTGAAATGTCTAAAATTGCAAAACCTAAATACAATGGTTTGTTGTACTTAATTTCTACCTTCTTCATCTCTATAGCAACAAGATTTTCATCAAAAATCGTACATCTATGAAAATTAGGTTGGGAAATATATCTTTGAGCACCGTATCGTCCTTTAAATTTTTGAGCTAGCTTAACGTCTCTACGTTTTCTTAAATTTTCGATAGATTTTCCGTAAACGGCATTGATCATAAGTTTGTACATATTTTCTTCAAACTTGTTACTTGCATTACTACGTAACAACGTATTCCAGTTAATGTACTGTTGCATCCAAGCCTTCTGAGAAAACTCAACAACCCTATGGATCTTTACTAGTACAAGTCCTAGTTGTAAACATTGTTTTAAATTTCTATAATGTATTATATAGTTTTCTTTATCGTACAAGGTTGCCAGTAATTTAGATGTAGGAGGAGCAGGGGAAGAAGCAGAGAAGCAGGAAGAGTTTGAAGATTGGGGATCTATACGTTCTGAAGCCAAAGGAAGATCTGAATGATAGTCGTGAAGATGCTTAGGGTAGACTAGGTTTACCACTAGCACGTATCCTTTTTCAGAATCATCGCTTAGTTGCATCACGTCTAAATTTTCTATTTCATTTTGAGTTAACCATCGAACGTTAGCGAGGGGTAGAGGTTGGTTTTGTGCATATCCATAGAGATTATTAACATCTCCGTAAAACAAATACTTTTCAGGTTTGGAGGTATCATACGTTTCTGGATGATAACGATTGTTACAACTAGAGAAACGTTTTGATACTTGACACATCCCTCCTCTTATACCTTTTTCAAATAAATATATCATATCAATGTCGGTTAGCAGTTCTAAACGTACATTAGTAATTTGCAACATAGCGACCCAAGCATAGGATGGTAATGTGAAATAATTAGCGGGGTCGAGATTATCATATGTTTTTCTACAATTTACTAGAAAGTCCTCATAGATATCTGCAAGAAGTAAAATATCAGTTTTTAAATAAAGTCTACTGTACTCTTCTGAATTTTTTATATTAAAAGCAGACCATACTTTTACAGCATGTTGATACGCTTCATCTAGAATATCTTCGTTGTTTAACTGATTATAAAAATTCTTTTGCGAAGGTAGTGAAGTTTCGGATAACTTTGAAAAGTTGTTTAGGTACACAGAGAGAAATACTTCATAAGAGCTTTGCACAATATTGTTCAAAACGGTGTTGGAGAAATTTATATTATAATTGTAGAATCGTATTGTCCAGCGTTGTGTAGGATTTCGTTACTGAATTGTCTAACAGGAACTTACGACAATTATTTAACACAGTCAGATTTAGTTCAGCATTCTTTGGAACAATGTTGTAGAGGATAAGCTAGCATATTATGTTGAAGTATAATTGTAAAAAATGTTTAGAAAAATACAATATTTTGTTTGAATGAAATCATAATCCAGTGTTCAAACTGCTTGCTACTAATTATTGTGTTTCGCAAAGTTTATGGATGCCATCCTATAGATGTCACCACTTGTAATTGTCGCTATTAATGTAAATTCGAGATTTATATATAAACAGCCGATGGCAAAAGAAAATTTTAGTGTTATACGTGTATATACTACACGTTGTATAGTATGTAAATACTATACATTGTATAGCTATATACATATTAGTTACATATATTTTAATATATGTAAAAATATATATTTTATTTGTGATATCTAGCCTTCTGTATAGAATATTTGTGCCAGAGTATTGCACAATTTGTATAAATGTGAACAAGTAATTGTGTTAAATACTATTAAGCAATTGTGGCACACACTAGCGCAACAATTGTACAATTTTGTATAAAATTGTATGCAATAACATTACACATTCTGTTTTAATAAGTAACACAATTTGTTATGGAAACTTATACACAACTATTCATTTGATTCTACAAAACTACTATTGACTTCCACAAAATCTTGACAAACTAAATGACACAATCTTGTTTTATAATTGTACACAAATTGTCCCTGTCACTTTTT
This sequence comes from Agrypnus murinus, assembly GCA_929113105.1. Classification (NCBI taxonomy): domain Eukaryota; kingdom Metazoa; phylum Arthropoda; class Insecta; order Coleoptera; family Elateridae; genus Agrypnus; species Agrypnus murinus. The sequence continues at coordinate 653,113 of OV816027.1, forward strand.
TAAGACCAATTTGTTTTACAATACCACACAATTGTTGATGAAATTTAAATACATTTTTCTCTGTGTAATCATAGGGAAATACATCTTTTTTCTTAAGTAATTTTAATTAAATAGAGTTTAAATGTGGACTTTGAGCTGATAATATCTTGAAAGAAGTTTCAGGTAAATATGATGCTAATATGTCTAGTGATTGATTAAGAAACCGATATGAATCTACAAATCTAAAATGCATACCGGTTTCTTGATGTACTTTCACAAAACCTAACATGTATATTTTTCCATGTTGAGAGGTAGTATAAAAACTCTCCCCTCAAACGCGTTACTAACATCTCTAATTAAAAAATTTGAATCGTAATTTGTAAAATTATGAAACAATATAGGAATTAGTTCTTTTTGTTGATAATTAAGATTGCAATGTTGATGTGCGATTCCTCTAATAAGACCTGTAAAGTGATCGTGGTCTAATACCTTCAACTGATCGTTTAAAAACTGCATGTTGCAAATGAAACAATGTGTTGCTTGTTTCTTCAATTTTTTTACGTTGCTACACGGTTCTATAGCTACAACTTTAGAGTAAAGAGGAGATAATGTTTCGGCAATTTGTTCAAGTTCTTTGGCAAACCATTGTATATGTTCTTGATCTACGTAATCTCTGTAATAACTAAGGGTGTTGTCGTAGTTATAATGTAGATAATAACCTATCGAAAAAGGGATGTGGTTCTGATAAATGAAACTTTTAGTGTATTGTTTAGTTGCGTTCACTTTATCATTAACACATACTTCTTGTAAAATACACTCTATATCAGCATAAATTATAAATGGTACACTTAATCTATTTCTAAAATTTTTAAAATAAAGCCATTTTTGATGTTCTGAAGGTATCGTTATTCTACATTCGTTCAATTTAGAACATATGTCTTCGTGCTTATCAAGAAGAACTTGTGTGGTGAAATAATGTAAACACCGATCACAAATATATATTGAACACTTATGTTTGGAAATCTGACTCTTAATTAATCGTGAAAGATTCTTTATTAAACAATAGTGATATCTAACAGAATTCTTGTTATCATTCAAACAGACTTCGTTATTAAGATCTTCGTTATCGATTGTGTCCGCAAACGTATCGTTTTCATCTTCAAGATATTCGTCTTGAATTAGAAGCAAATTTGCATGTCTTACTAATTTGTTTTGAGTTAACCGAGCTGGAACTACTGTAAATCGCTTCTTTTTATAATGTAACATAAAAACGTTTACTGAAATTTTATTTAGAGTTTCAAAAAGATCAATTTTGTCTAAAGTCATCGGTACCGGCAAACCAGTCATATTGAAAATATTTAAATAATTGGGATACGAACTCATACGTTGAGGATGATTTTTTGTAGGGTAAATGTGAGCAACAACGGACCAGTAAAAACAAGCATTATCTGAATTAATATGTTTAATACAGCTTTTTTTCTCATAATAACATCAGGTAATTTAATATGTTGATTAGCATGTAATAAGGCATCGCATGAGTTTATATGAACTGTCATAGAAACGATTTTACAGAGTCTACATCCAGATCGAGATAGTTCTTTACGATCAAGTTTTGATAGTAGATTGATACAAACATGTTCTAAGTACCAAGAACGAATACATTGAATCTTTTTACTAAAAAGCAAAACGTTTGGTGTTGCAAAACTTTTAAGTTCAAAGATGTCTTTAGTATTATCAAGATTATTAGTGGAAGTAGTTTTGATTTTACAAAATTCGCACGTTAACACTGTATTTACCTTCAAAACGTCTGCAGATCTAGTGTTAAATATTTTACTAAGACGTACATAAATATTTTTAAAACAATTATTAAAAAAATCAGAAAATTTAACATGTATTATATTTGTATATAAAACGGTTTGAATTCTACACTGAAAAGCACTATCTAATTGTCCAACAATTCGGTATCTTAACTTGAAATAGTAACTTTTGAAATAATATATGATAACGTTTTAAACTAATTCTATGTAATTCTAAAGAACGAAGTTTAGATAATTCAATTTTAGAAGCATTTCTTAAAAAATCTTTAATGATTTTCATATTTTTCTGAATTCTGAAAATAGAAGACTTTATAATTTGATTATTAATTATCTGATTCCTTCTACATATTATATAAGTTTGACTTAAGCTGTTTACATACTCAGATATTATGTCAAAAACACTTTTATCTTGTGTTACTAATATTTTTTCATTTAATAGTGATGACATGACAGATTTAACAAAATATATACTGATAAAACAATTACTACTACACTGAACACATTTTATTCTAAATTTATTTTATTAATATTGTCTAGATTAGAAATTTACCCTATACTACATGTTCTAAGTACCAAGAACGAATACCTTGAATCTTTTTACTAAAAAGCAAACCGTTTGGTTAATAAGATTTAAAAACTAATCACTCATACCTTTTATGAGATTATCAGTTAGATCTGGAGTAGTAGATGATTCCCCCACGTTAATATTTTTAACGTCAATTGTTTTATTGGACATGGGAATAATAGTTTCTTTGACTGGAGACTTCATCTGAAACAATAAAAGGAAAAATTATTAGGTTGACTAAGCTCTATTTTAATTTTTACATTTTTTAATTTTCATTTTTCTGCTTTAATATTTACCTGATCTGACAAGTTGATTAATATATATTCCGAGGAAGAATTGATCTTAGAAACTTCAGTTTCGTTAGTATTTTTATCATCAATTGGAGTATTAGACAACTGAATATCAGAATTAGCGTCTGTGTTTGATGTTTTCAACTGAAACAATAAAAAGAAAAATTATAATTAAATTTTTATATATTGTACCTTATCTGATAAATCTATAAATGTACATTGTGGAGTAGGATTGTAATTTTGTAGGTTTGAATTTCTTTAAACCACGGAATACTATTGCATAGTCGCCTTGATTAAATCGTTGTATTTTTTCCTCTGTGAAGAATTCTAGGAATCTTGAAGGAAGAAACGTTACACAATGCTCTAATTCAATTAATAACGCTTTCCTAGAGTCACTGCATGTGATTCCTCTAAGAGAAAGGACCTTGTGTTGTAATTCTTCGGGAAAGGATGACAATTTCTTTAGTGGTTTATTTTTTAAGCTCTGAAACATTATTCAGGTCTTTTAAAAAATCCATTTTTTATCTGTTAAAGTAAAAAAAGAACATATTAAATCTTGTTAATTACACATCTTAAATTTGATAAAAAGAACTTACCGCACAATAAATTAATGTTGGCTCACGAAAAAAAAACTAAATCGTAATTATTATATGCACAGAAATATAATGTCACAATGAATAAACTTTTTAAAATATTGTTTTCGCGTACAGAGTATGGAAAAAATTGGATCAATCGAACCCTAGATCTTATATATATATAAACTAGTCAACAATTGAAGTGATCCACCCATTAAAATTTCTCAAAACTGTATTAATTTGAATTTTTTTTCTATATATCTCTTAATATAATATTTACAATGTCTTATTTTACGTTTTATGAATCCGTGATAAAATCGAATGATTCCTTTTATACTTCTACAGTAAAAAAAAAATTTGAAGGTAAAAATCAGGTAATCATTTTTTCCAATTATCTCAAATTTCACATGTGACAGTGACAGTGACATTGTCTTATTGAATTATTAACTTGCTTAATAATGCCTCAACAACGTTTGTCAGATCGTGAATTGCAACTTGCGGTTCGTTTAGTGCTGCAAGGATCATCACATCGAGACGTTGGAAGAATTTTGAATGTGGCTCATGGTGTGATTAACAGAGCCATGAATCGGTTCCGGGAAACAGGGACTCCTGGATTTAGACATGGTGGAGGTCGTACTCGAAGCCTAACTCCAAGAGAAACACGTTTTCTCCAAATCACTGCACGCCGAAATCCTACCCAGAACGCCACTCAGTTAAATAACGCATTGCGACGGGCCACAGGAGTTGTAGTTTCCACTCAGACCGTAAGAAGAAGTTCATGAATACGGCTTAAGATCTAGGAAACGTGTACCATGTCTCCGATTAACGCGACAGCATCGGGTTCAGCGACGACACTGGGCACAAGCACATTTTAACTGGCAAGAAAACGAATGGTCCAGGTGCATGTTTTCCGACGAGTCAAGATTTAATCTTTATCGTTCTGATGGGCGAGTTAGAGTGTGGAGACGACCCAATGAGACATACCGCGAAGAAATGAGGGAATTAAGGGTGCCTTTTGGAGGAGGTGGTATTACTGTTTGGGGAGGCATCATTATAAACTGCCGCACAGAGCTTGTCATCCTCCAAAGAATGTCAATGAATGCACAGAGGTATAGAGACATGTGTATTAATCGCTGTGTATCGTCCCTGGTATTAAGATTGTTCGGACGTTTCTCGATCTCAATGGCTTCTCTTATGGTTCGTCGGGTCTTATGTTGTATATTCGCTAAAACTTTTGTATTTTCGAAATCTATGTTATGAGATGTACCACTTACATGTTGTGCTAGTGAAGACGTTCTCTCATTTTTGTTGACTGCATTTCGGTGTTCTTCTCTTCTTACTTGAATTCTTCTGTTGGTCTGCCTTATGTAGGATTCCCCGCAGTCTTTACATGGGATCTCGTATACTTCTTGGCTTTCTAGTGGTATTTTTGTTTTTGCGGATGGTAGCATGTTTCCAATCTTTTTATCGGTGTTGAAGATGGTATCGATGTTGTGTTTTCTCAGCACTCTACTTATTTTGTCCGTGGTCCCTTTGATGTACGGTAAGTGTGCTTTGGATACCGATGTTTCTTCTTCTTTTGGCTTTGGGTCCCTTGGTGTTAACGCTTTCTTGATATTTCTGGAAGAGAAACCATTTTGTTTTAATGCCAACTTCACCTGTTCTAGTTCTTGATGTTTATTATCGTCATCAGTCAATCGTTGTGATCTGGTTATTAATGTCTTGACTACTGACTGTAGTTGCGCTGGGTGGTCATGTGACTGCGCGTTCAGGTAGCGATTTGTGTGGGTTGATTTTCGGTATACTGTGTATCCCAGGCTGCCGTCTTCCTTCTTGATTATAGATACATCTAGGAAAGGTAGTTGATTGTCCTTTTCCACCTCTATTGTGAATTTGATCTTCTGGTGTATGTTGTTTAGATGCTGTAAGAAGGTCTGCAGTTTCTCTTCTCCATGGGTCCATATAATAAAAGTATCATCTACGTATCTTAGCCATAGTTTAGGTTTGTCACTTGCCGTTTCTGTTGCTCGGACTTCTAATTCTTCCATGAATAGGTTCGCTATTACCGGCGATAAAGGTGATCCCATAGGTGCTCCTTCCACTTGTTTGTACCGTTGATCTTTGTAGATGAAGTAGGTGTTGTTTAGGCAGTGTCTTGTTAACTCGATGATTTCATTTGGGACTTGGTATTTCCGTTGTATCATATCTACTGCTTCTTTTACTGGAACATTCGTGAATAAAGAGGTTACATCAAAGCTTACTAGCAGATCTCCTGGTGCCACTGTTATGTCTTTTATACGCTCGATGAAGTGGCTTGCGTTCTTTACGTAAGATTCGGCTTCTTATATGAAGTATCATATAATATCCGCGGAAATTTAAAATGTAACATTAATAACCTTTACGGGAGGGTTTTAGGAGAGGAGATTCTACGAGACGTCAAGAAGTTGGAGAAGCTACTATCCAAAAGAAACAAGCTGCTGTGCAACCTCGCATTCCTGGAACGCTGCCGGGACGAGAATATAATACCAAATTCCATGAAGCTGACGTTCCACAAAAAGAACAACCAAACGAGGAACATCTTGAGAAGAGCAAGCCTAGCATTACAAGAGAAGCAATTCACGATACCAGAAGGGCGCTAAATAGCATCAACATCGAGCTACTACAGTTACACCTACGTTTAAGTAACACAATTCATCCAGCTTTATGGTCAATACTAGATAACCTCACGGAGTTTCGAGCAGAAACTGACGCTAATTTGACAACTTCTAACCAGAAGAAGAAATTTGAGAAGCTACAAGCCGAACAACAGCCCAGGAAGTACATCAACCACCAAGTTGAACCAAAGAAAGTAGTTTTCAATCTTTCAGATCTACCGCTGGATGAAGCGACACATAGCGTGCTATCGAAAGGATTTAACTATGCAGTAGCACCAAACCGGATTCCAATAGAAAACATTATTTGCGGAGTCGAAGCATCAATAACAGGGATCCCAGGAAATACCGCCGAAATTATACGTCAAGACGTGTCACGTATACTGAGAACAGCCAAGCCACCGAAGAAGAACTTATCCCACGAAGAAATCCAAGCTTTAAACGACCTACGGGCGAATACTAGCGTAGTCGTGTTACCAGCAGACAAAGGCAACGCAACTGTAGTCATGGATAAGGGTGAATATGAAAGAAAAATAGAAACCTTACTAAATGATCCTGGATACCAAACAATCTCAACGGATCCTACAACATATTTGGAAAAGACCACTAAAGCCAAAATAAAAGCCTGCAGTTTCAGTCAAGAACAACAGTTACAACTAATTCCGAGAGAGAAGTCCTCATCATGCCCTAAGCTGTACGGATTACCAAAAGTCCACAAGGAAGGTGTACCACTAAGACCCATCGTAAGCTCCATTCGATCACCACTGCAACCTTATGCCGAAGAAGCCGAATCTTACGTAAAGAAAGCAAGCCACTTCATCGAGCGTATAAAAGACATAACAGTGGTACCAGGAGATCTGCTAGTAAGCTTTGATGTAACCTCTTTATTCACAAATGTTCCAGTAAAAGAAGCAGTAGATATGATACAACATCGTTCGATGAAATTTTCAAAAACGGTGATATGACATCACCTCAATATATATATATATATATATATATATATATATATATATATATATATATATATATATATATATATATATATATATATATATATATATATATATATATATATATATATATATATATATATATATTATATATATATATATATATATATATATATATATATATATATATATATATATAACAAAGGGATAATAATGGGAATTCGCGCAATAGATTTATAAGAGGAAGTTAGTTGCAGCCGTATACACGTGTTTCGCACTTATTAGTGCTCATCAGTACGGCATAGCAGATAGAAGAAATAAAATTTAAGCAACAAACTAGAAACAATGTATAACACAAGGTTTCACAGATAGTAGCCAACCACACATTTGTAGTTTCGGCTCGAAGATATTGAGTTTTCAATACAACAACAAACGTCACTACGGAGGTAGCTATAGCCACTACCGTGAGACAACCTAATCCCAAAACATATCAATATGAATAGAAAGATTAATGCGCGTATATAAACATATAACAAAGGGATAATAATGGGAATTCGCGCAATAGATTTATAAGAGGAAGTTAGTTGCAGCCGTATACACGTGTTTCGCACTTATTAGTGCTCATCAGTACGGCATAGCAGATAGAAGAAATAAAATTTAAGCAACAAACTAGAAACAATGTATAACACAAGGTTTCACAGATAGTAGCCAACCACACATTTGTAGTTTCGGCTCGAAGATATTGAGTTTTCAATACAACAACAAACGTCACTACGGAGGTAGCTATAGCCACTACCGTGAGACAACCTAATCCCAAAACATATCAATATGAATAGAAAGATTAATGCGCGTATATAAACATATAACAAAGGGATAATAATGGGAATTCGCGCAATAGATTTATAAGAGGAAGTTAGTTGCAGCCGTATACACGTGTTTCGCACTTATTAGTGCTCATCAGTACGGCATAGCAGATAGAAGAAATAAAATTTAAGCAACAAACTAGAAACAATGTATAACACAAGGTTTCACAGATAGTAGCCAACCACACATTTGTAGTTTCGGCTCGAAGATATTGAGTTTTCAATACAACAACAAACGTCACTACGGAGGTAGCTATAGCCACTACCGTGAGACAACCTAATCCCAAAACATATCAATATGAATAGAAAGATTAATGCGCGTATATAAACATATAACAAAGGGATAATAATGGGAATTCGCGCAATAGATTTATAAGAGGAAGTTAGTTGCAGCCGTATACACGTGTTTCGCACTTATTAGTGCTCATCAGTACGGCATAGCAGATAGAAGAAATAAAATTTAAGCAACAAACTAGAAACAATGTATAACACAAGGTTTCACAGATAGTAGCCAACCACACATTTGTAGTTTCGGCTCGAAGATATTGAGTTTTCAATACAACAACAAACGTCACTACGGAGGTAGCTATAGCCACTACCGTGAGACAACCTAATCCCAAAACATATCAATATGAATAGAAAGATTAATGCGCGTATATAAACATATAACAAAGGGATAATAATGGGAATTCGCGCAATAGATTTATAAGAGGAAGTTAGTTGCAGCCGTATACACGTGTTTCGCACTTATTAGTGCTCATCAGTACGGCATAGCAGATAGAAGAAATAAAATTTAAGCAACAAACTAGAAACAATGTATAACACAAGGTTTCACAGATAGTAGCCAACCACACATTTGTAGTTTCGGCTCGAAGATATTGAGTTTTCAATACAACAACAAACGTCACTACGGAGGTAGCTATAGCCACTACCGTGAGACAACCTAATCCCAAAACATATCAATATGAATAGAAAGATTAATGCGCGTATATAAACATATAACAAAGGGATAATAATGGGAATTCGCGCAATAGATTTATAAGAGGAAGTTAGTTGCAGCCGTATACACGTGTTTCGCACTTATTAGTGCTCATCAGTACGGCATAGCAGATAGAAGAAATAAAATTTAAGCAACAAACTAGAAACAATGTATAACACAAGGTTTCACAGATAGTAGCCAACCACACATTTGTAGTTTCGGCTCGAAGATATTGAGTTTTCAATACAACAACAAACGTCACTACGGAGGTAGCTATAGCCACTACCGTGAGACAACCTAATCCCAAAACATATCAATATGAATAGAAAGATTAATGCGCGTATATAAACATATAACAAAGGGATAATAATGGGAATTCGCGCAATAGATTTATAAGAGGAAGTTAGTTGCAGCCGTATACACGTGTTTCGCACTTATTAGTGCTCATCAGTACGGCATAGCAGATAGAAGAAATAAAATTTAAGCAACAAACTAGAAACAATGTATAACACAAGGTTTCACAGATAGTAGCCAACCACACATTTGTAGTTTCGGCTCGAAGATATTGAGTTTTCAATACAACAACAAACGTCACTACGGAGGTAGCTATAGCCACTACCGTGAGACAACCTAATCCCAAAACATATCAATATGAATAGAAAGATTAATGCGCGTATATAAACATATAACAAAGGGATAATAATGGGAATTCGCGCAATAGATTTATAAGAGGAAGTTAGTTGCAGCCGTATACACGTGTTTCGCACTTATTAGTGCTCATCAGTACGGCATAGCAGATAGAAGAAATAAAATTTAAGCAACAAACTAGAAACAATGTATAACACAAGGTTTCACAGATAGTAGCCAACCACACATTTGTAGTTTCGGCTCGAAGATATTGAGTTTTCAATACAACAACAAACGTCACTACGGAGGTAGCTATAGCCACTACCGTGAGACAACCTAATCCCAAAACATATCAATATGAATAGAAAGATTAATGCGCGTATATAAACATATAACAAAGGGTTAATAATGGGAATTCGCGCAATAGATTTATAAGAGGAAGTTAGTTGCAGCCGTATACACGTGTTTCGCACTTATTAGTGCTCATCAGTACGGCATAGCAGATAGAAGAAATAAAATTTAAGCAACAAACTAGAAACAATGTATAACACAAGGTTTCACAGATAGTAGCCAACCACACATTTGTAGTTTCGGCTCGAAGATATTGAGTTTTCAATACAACAACAAACGTCACTACGGAGGTAGCTATAGCCACTACCGTGAGACAACCTAATCCCAAAACATATCAATATGAATAGAAAGATTAATGCGCGTATATAAACATATAACAAAGGGATAATAATGGGAATTCGCGCAATAGATTTATAAGAGGAAGTTAGTTGCAGCCGTATACACGTGTTTCGCACTTATTAGTGCTCATCAGTACGGCATAGCAGATAGAAGAAATAAAATTTAAGCAACAAACTAGAAACAATGTATAACACAAGGTTTCACAGATAGTAGCCAACCACACATTTGTAGTTTCGGCTCGAAGATATTGAGTTTTCAATACAACAACAAACGTCACTACGGAGGTAGCTATAGCCACTACCGTGAGACAACCTAATCCCAAAACATATCAATATGAATAGAAAGATTAATGCGCGTATATAAACATATAACAAAGGGATAATAATGGGAATTCGCGCAATAGATTTATAAGAGGAAGTTAGTTGCAGCCGTATACACGTGTTTCGCACTTATTAGTGCTCATCAGTACGGCATAGCAGATAGAAGAAATAAAATTTAAGCAACAAACTAGAAACAATGTATAACACAAGGTTTCACAGATAGTAGCCAACCACACATTTGTAGTTTCGGCTCGAAGATATTGAGTTTTCAATACAACAACAAACGTCACTACGGAGGTAGCTATAGCCACTACCGTGAGACAACCTAATCCCAAAACATATCAATATGAATAGAAAGATTAATGCGCGTATATAAACATATAACAAAGGGATAATAATGGGAATTCGCGCAATAGATTTATAAGAGGAAGTTAGTTGCAGCCGTATACACGTGTTTCGCACTTATTAGTGCTCATCAGTACGGCATAGCAGATAGAAGAAATAAAATTTAAGCAACAAACTAGAAACAATGTATAACACAAGGTTTCACAGATAGTAGCCAACCACACATTTGTAGTTTCGGCTCGAAGATATTGAGTTTTCAATACAACAACAAACGTCACTACGGAGGTAGCTATAGCCACTACCGTGAGACAACCTAATCCCAAAACATATCAATATGAATAGAAAGATTAATGCGCGTATATAAACATATAACAAAGGGATAATAATGGGAATTCGCGCAATAGATTTATAAGAGGAAGTTAGTTGCAGCCGTATACACGTGTTTCGCACTTATTAGTGCTCATCAGTACGGCATAGCAGATAGAAGAAATAAAATTTAAGCAACAAACTAGAAACAATGTATAACACAAGGTTTCACAGATAGTAGCCAACCACACATTTGTAGTTTCGGCTCGAAGATATTGAGTTTTCAATACAACAACAAACGTCACTACGGAGGTAGCTATAGCCACTACCGTGAGACAACCTAATCCCAAAACATATCAATATGAATAGAAAGATTAATGCGCGTATATAAACATATAACAAAGGGATAATAATGGGAATTCGCGCAATAGATTTATAAGAGGAAGTTAGTTGCAGCCGTATACACGTGTTTCGCACTTATTAGTGCTCATCAGTACGGCATAGCAGATAGAAGAAATAAAATTTAAGCAACAAACTAGAAACAATGTATAACACAAGGTTTCACAGATAGTAGCCAACCACACATTTGTAGTTTCGGCTCGAAGATATTGAGTTTTCAATACAACAACAAACGTCACTACGGAGGTAGCTATAGCCACTACCGTGAGACAACCTAATCCCAAAACATATCAATATGAATAGAAAGATTAATGCGCGTATATAAACATATAACAAAGGGATAATAATGGGAATTCGCGCAATAGATTTATAAGAGGAAGTTAGTTGCAGCCGTATACACGTGTTTCGCACTTATTAGTGCTCATCAGTACGGCATAGCAGATAGAAGAAATAAAATTTAAGCAACAAACTAGAAACAATGTATAACACAAGGTTTCACAGATAGTAGCCAACCACACATTTGTAGTTTCGGCTCGAAGATATTGAGTTTTCAATACAACAACAAACGTCACTACGGAGGTAGCTATAGCCACTACCGTGAGACAACCTAATCCCAAAACATATCAATATGAATAGAAAGATTAATGCGCGTATATAAACATATAACAAAGGGATAATAATGGGAATTCGCGCAATAGATTTATAAGAGGAAGTTAGTTGCAGCCGTATACACGTGTTTCGCACTTATTAGTGCTCATCAGTACGGCATAGCAGATAGAAGAAATAAAATTTAAGCAACAAACTAGAAACAATGTATAACACAAGGTTTCACAGATAGTAGCCAACCACACATTTGTAGTTTCGGCTCGAAGATATTGAGTTTTCAATACAACAACAAACGTCACTACGGAGGTAGCTATAGCCACTACCGTGAGACAACCTAATCCCAAAACATATCAATATGAATAGAAAGATTAATGCGCGTATATAAACATATAACAAAGGGATAATAATGGGAATTCGCGCAATAGATTTATAAGAGGAAGTTAGTTGCAGCCGTATACACGTGTTTCGCACTTATTAGTGCTCATCAGTACGGCATAGCAGATAGAAGAAATAAAATTTAAGCAACAAACTAGAAACAATGTATAACACAAGGTTTCACAGATAGTAGCCAACCACACATTTGTAGTTTCGGCTCGAAGATATTGAGTTTTCAATACAACAACAAACGTCACTACGGAGGTAGCTATAGCCACTACCGTGAGACAACCTAATCCCAAAACATATCAATATGAATAGAAAGATTAATGCGCGTATATAAACATATAACAAAGGGATAATAATGGGAATTCGCGCAATAGATTTATAAGAGGAAGTTAGTTGCAGCCGTATACACGTGTTTCGCACTTATTAGTGCTCATCAGTACGGCATAGCAGATAGAAGAAATAAAATTTAAGCAACAAACTAGAAACAATGTATAACACAAGGTTTCACAGATAGTAGCCAACCACACATTTGTAGTTTCGGCTCGAAGATATTGAGTTTTCAATACAACAACAAACGTCACTACGGAGGTAGCTATAGCCACTACCGTGAGACAACCTAATCCCAAAACATATCAATATGAATAGAAAGATTAATGCGCGTATATAAACATATAACAAAGGGATAATAATGGGAATTCGCGCAATAGATTTATAAGAGGAAGTTAGTTGCAGCCGTATACACTTGTTTCGCACTTATTAGTGCTCATCAGTACGGCATAGCAGATAGAAGAAATAAAATTTAAGCAACAAACTAGAAACAATGTATAACACAAGGTTTCACAGATAGTAGCCAACCACACATTTGTAGTTTCGGCTCGAAGATATTGAGTTTTCAATACAACAACAAACGTCACTACGGAGGTAGCTATAGCCACTACCGTGAGACAACCTAATCCCAAAACATATCAATATGAATAGAAAGATTAATGCGCGTATATAAACATATAACAAAGGGATAATAATGGGAATTCGCGCAATAGATTTATAAGAGGAAGTTAGTTGCAGCCGTATACACGTGTTTCGCACTTATTAGTGCTCATCAGTACGGCATAGCAGATAGAAGAAATAAAATTTAAGCAACAAACTAGAAACAATGTATAACACAAGGTTTCACAGATAGTAGCCAACCACACATTTGTAGTTTCGGCTCGAAGATATTGAGTTTTCAATACAACAACAAACGTCACTACGGAGGTAGCTATAGCCACTACCGTGAGACAACCTAATCCCAAAACATATCAATATGAATAGAAAGATTAATGCGCGTATATAAACATATAACAAAGGGATAATAATGGGAATTCGAGCAATAGATTTATAAGAGGAAGTTAGTTGCAGCCGTATACACGTGTTTCGCACTTATTAGTGCTCATCAGTACGGCATAGCAGATAGAAGAAATAAAATTTAAGCAACAAACTAGAAACAATGTATAACACAAGGTTTCACAGATAGTAGCCAACCACACATTTGTAGTTTCGGCTCGAAGATACAAATGTGTGGTTGGCTACTATCTGTGAAACCTTGTGTTATACATTGTTTCTAGTTTGTTGCTTAAATTTTATTTCTTCTATCTGCTATGCCGTACTGATGAGCACTAATAAGTGCGAAACACGTGTATACGGCTGCAACTAACTTCCTCTTATAAATCTATTGCGCGAATTCCCATTATTATCCCTTTGTTATATGTTTATATACGCGCATTAATCTTTCTATTCATATTGATATGTTTTGGGATTAGGTTGTCTCACGGTAGTGGCTATAGCTACCTCCGTAGTGACGTTTGTTGTTGTATTGAAAACTCAATATCTTCGAGCCGAAACTACAAATGTGTGGTTGGCTTCTATCTGTGAAACCTTGTGTTATACATTGTTTCTAGTTTGTTGCTTAAATTTTATTTCTTCTATCTGCTATGCCGTACTGATGAGCACTAATAAGTGCGAAACACGTGTATACGGCTGCAACTAACTTCCTCTTATAAATCTATTGCGCGAATTCCCATTATTATCCCTTTGTTATATGTTTATATACGCGCATTAATCTTTCTATTCATATTGATATGTTTTGGGATTAGGTTGTCTCACGGTAGTGGCTATAGCTACCTCCGTAGTGACGTTTGTTGTTGTATTGAAAACTCAATATCTTCGAGCCGAAACTACAAATGTGTGGTTGGCTACTATCTGTGAAACCTTGTGTTATACATTGTTTCTAGTTTGTTGCTTAAATTTTATTTCTTCTATCTGCTATGCCGTACTGATGAGCACTAATAAGTGCGAAACACGTGTATACGGCTGCAACTAACTTCCTCTTATAAATCTATTGCGCGAATTCCCATTATTATCCCTTTGTTATATGTTTATATACGCGCATTAATCTTTCTATTCATATTGATATGTTTTGGGATTAGGTTGTCTCACGGTAGTGGCTATAGCTACCTCCGTAGTGACGTTTGTTGTTGTATTGAAAACTCAATATCTTCGAGCCGAAACTACAAATGTGTGGTTGGCTACTATCTGTGAAACCTTGTGTTATACATTGTTTCTAGTTTGTTGCTTAAATTTTATTTCTTCTATCTGCTATGCCGTACTGATGAGCACTAATAAGTGCGAAACACGTGTATACGGCTGCAACTAACTTCCTCTTATAAATCTATTGCGCGAATTCCCATTATTATCCCTTTGTTATATGTTTATATACGCGCATTAATCTTTCTATTCATATTGATATGTTTTGGGATTAGGTTGTCTCACGGTAGTGGCTATAGCTACCTCCGTAGTGACGTTTGTTGTTGTATTGAAAACTCAATATCTTCGAGCCGAAACTACAAATGTGTGGTTGGCTACTATCTGTGAAACCTTGTGTTATACATTGTTTCTAGTTTGTTGCTTAAATTTTATTTCTTCTATCTGCTATGCCGTACTGATGAGCACTAATAAGTGCGAAACACGTGTATACGGCTGCAACTAACTTCCTCTTATAAATCTATTGCGCGAATTCCCATTATTATCCCTTTGTTATATGTTTATATACGCGCATTAATCTTTCTATTCATATTGATATGTTTTGGGATTAGGTTGTCTCACGGTAGTGGCTATAGCTACCTCCGTAGTGACGTTTGTTGTTGTATTGAAAACTCAATATCTTCGAGCCGAAACTACAAATGTGTGGTTGGCTACTATCTGTGAAACCTTGTGTTATACATTGTTTCTAGTTTGTTGCTTAAATTTTATTTCTTCTATCTGCTATGCCGTACTGATGAGCACTAATAAGTGCGAAACACGTGTATACGGCTGCAACTAACTTCCTCTTATAAATCTATTGCGCGAATTCCCATTATTATCCCTTTGTTATATGTTTATATACGCGCATTAATCTTTCTATTCATATTGATATGTTTTGGGATTAGGTTGTCTCACGGTAGTGGCTATAGCTACCTCCGTAGTGACGTTTGTTGTTGTATTGAAAACTCAATATCTTCGAGCCGAAACTACAAATGTGTGGTTGGCTACTATCTGTGAAACCTTGTGTTATACATTGTTTCTAGTTTGTTGCTTAAATTTTATTTCTTCTATCTGCTATGCCGTACTGATGAGCACTAATAAGTGCGAAACACGTGTATACGGCTGCAACTAACTTCCTCTTATAAATCTATTGCGCGAATTCCCATTATTATCCCTTTGTTATATGTTTATATACGCGCATTAATCTTTCTATTCATATTGATATGTTTTGGGATTAGGTTGTCTCACGGTAGTGGCTATAGCTACCTCCGTAGTGACGTTTGTTGTTGTATTGAAAACTCAATATCTTCGAGCCGAAACTACAAATGTGTGGTTGGCTACTATCTGTGAAACCTTGTGTTATACATTGTTTCTAGTTTGTTGCTTAAATTTTATTTCTTCTATCTGCTATGCCGTACTGATGAGCACTAATAAGTGCGAAACACGTGTATACGGCTGCAACTAACTTCCTCTTATAAATCTATTGCGCGAATTCCCATTATTATCCCTTTGTTATATGTTTATATACGCGCATTAATCTTTCTATTCATATTGATATGTTTTGGGATTAGGTTGTCTCACGGTAGTGGCTATAGCTACCTCCGTAGTGACGTTTGTTGTTGTATTGAAAACTCAATATCTTCGAGCCGAAACTACAAATGTGTGGTTGGCTACTATCTGTGAAACCTTGTGTTATACATTGTTTCTAGTTTGTTGCTTAAATTTTATTTCTTCTATCTGCTATGCCGTACTGATGAGCACTAATAAGTGCGAAACACGTGTATACGGCTGCAACTAACTTCCTCTTATAAATCTATTGCGCGAATTCCCATTATTATCCCTTTGTTATATGTTTATATACGCGCATTAATCTTTCTATTCATATTGATATGTTTTGGGATTAGGTTGTCTCACGGTAGTGGCTATAGCTACCTCCGTAGTGACGTTTGTTGTTGTATTGAAAACTCAATATCTTCGAGCCGAAACTACAAATGTGTGGTTGGCTACTATCTGTGAAACCTTGTGTTATACATTGTTTCTAGTTTGTTGCTTAAATTTTATTTCTTCTATCTGCTATGCCGTACTGATGAGCACTAATAAGTGCGAAACACGTGTATACGGCTGCAACTAACTTCCTCTTATAAATCTATTGCGCGAATTCCCATTATTATCCCTTTGTTATATGTTTATATACGCGCATTAATCTTTCTATTCATATTGATATGTTTTGGGATTAGGTTGTCTCACGGTAGTGGCTATAGCTACCTCCGTAGTGACGTTTGTTGTTGTATTGAAAACTCAATATCTTCGAGCCGAAACTACAAATGTGTGGTTGGCTACTATCTGTGAAACCTTGTGTTATACATTGTTTCTAGTTTGTTGCTTAAATTTTATTTCTTCTATCTGCTATGCCGTACTGATGAGCACTAATAAGTGCGAAACACGTGTATACGGCTGCAACTAACTTCCTCTTATAAATCTATTGCGCGAATTCCCATTATTATCCCTTTGTTATATGTTTATATACGCGCATTAATCTTTCTATTCATATTGATATGTTTTGGGATTAGGTTGTCTCACGGTAGTGGCTATAGCTACCTCCGTAGTGACGTTTGTTGTTGTATTGAAAACTCAATATCTTCGAGCCGAAACTACAAATGTGTGGTTGGCTACTATCTGTGAAACCTTGTGTTATACATTGTTTCTAGTTTGTTGCTTAAATTTTATTTCTTCTATCTGCTATGCCGTACTGATGAGCACTAATAAGTGCGAAACACGTGTATACGGCTGCAACTAACTTCCTCTTATAAATCTATTGCGCGAATTCCCATTATTATCCCTTTGTTATATGTTTATATACGCGCATTAATCTTTCTATTCATATTGATATGTTTTGGGATTAGGTTGTCTCACGGTAGTGGCTATAGCTACCTCCGTAGTGACGTTTGTTGTTGTATTGAAAACTCAATATCTTCGAGCCGAAACTACAAATGTGTGGTTGGCTACTATCTGTGAAACCTTGTGTTATACATTGTTTCTAGTTTGTTGCTTAAATTTTATTTCTTCTATCTGCTATGCCGTACTGATGAGCACTAATAAGTGCGAAACACGTGTATACGGCTGCAACTAACTTCCTCTTATAAATCTATTGCGCGAATTCCCATTATTATCCCTTTGTTATATGTTTATATACGCGCATTAATCTTTCTATTCATATTGATATGTTTTGGGATTAGGTTGTCTCACGGTAGTGGCTATAGCTACCTCCGTAGTGACGTTTGTTGTTGTATTGAAAACTCAATATCTTCGAGCCGAAACTACAAATGTGTGGTTGGCTACTATCTGTGAAACCTTGTGTTATACATTGTTTCTAGTTTGTTGCTTAAATTTTATTTCTTCTATCTGCTATGCCGTACTGATGAGCACTAATAAGTGCGAAACACGTGTATACGGCTGCAACTAACTTCCTCTTATAAATCTATTGCGCGAATTCCCATTATTATCCCTTTGTTATATGTTTATATACGCGCATTAATCTTTCTATTCATATATATATATATATATATATATATATAAATTCAAAATCAAAATTCAAAATCATCAAAATTCAAAATCAAAATTCAAAATCAAAATCAAACTTCAAAATCAAAATTCAAAATCAAAATTCAAAATCACAATTCATAATACCGAATGCCATAGAGTATGTCCTATTAATGTATCTCTGCTTCTTGTATTACCTTTCTTCTTGTGCTTTTTCTAGTATTGCATTGTTCAATAGTCGGTCAATCCATCTCGCCTTTAGCATCTTTCTTTAGCACCACAACTCAAAAGCCTGTATACAACTGTTTTCACTCTTTGCTATTGTTCAACTTTCAGACCCGTATAGCGCGACACTCCATAGGAATTTTTGTAAAAGTTTAACAGCATTGACTTGATTCTATACCGTTTAGATCAGGCATTCAATTAGTTCAAGAAAGTTTCAAACTCCATCTTCTTCCTGGAACACTTCCTCTACTAGTTAAGGGTCCTATATTACCCGTCAGTTTCAAAAATGTTTTATTTTCAAGTTCAAATATCGTCTACTTATAAACGAGTAACACAAGGCTTATTTTTGTTCCAGTTCACTTTCTCCCCCTTTCTTCTCGCCCTCTCACTTTCTCCGTTGGTGAGTTTCGTAAGTACTCCCGCTTTCCCCCTTATAAATACAAAAGTGTGATGCAGCCGTCAACTTCCATCATTAATAAGCGGTTAATGTTTAAAAAATTGTTAGGTTGTGTAGACAAAACCTGCATAGTTGAAAATTATGGACAACAGACAAATTAAAATAATAGCTGATGGCAAGTGCTTATTCAAAACCGGCGTGAAGTTAGCAGCTAAAAGCTAGCAGCCAAATTCCCGAAAGTTCCCAAGTGCCCATAGACGGAGGGTTTAAGTAAATATTAAATAGCAGCATTTAATTAAAATAATCAAGACATTAAGGCGTCATCCTTTCCAATTTAAAATCGGTGTGGGAGTACCTGATAAGGTAACACACCATTTGCCAAAAGGACAACCCCATAGCAGCCGTCTAAATGTAGCTGCCATCAACCCCTAACTAAAAATAATAATTTAAATATGATGGCGTCATCCTTTCCAATTTAAAATCGGTGTGGGAGTACATGATAGGATCATAAGGTAACACATTATTTGCCAAAAGGACAACCCCTTAGCAGCCGTTTAAGGGTAGCTGCCGTCAACCCCTAACTAAAAAAAGCATTTAAATCTGAAGGCGTCATCCTTTCCAATTTCAAATCGGTGTGGGAGTAAATGACAAGGTAACATATCATTTGCCAAAAGGACAACTCCTCAGCAGCCGTCTAAGGGTAGCTGCCATCAACCTCTAACTAAAAAAATTCATTTAAATCTGAAGGCGTCATCCTTTCCAATTTAAAGTCGGTGTGGCAGTACATGGTAACGTAACACACATCATTTGCCAAAAGGGACACCGATTTTAAATTGGAAAGGATGACGCCTACATATTTAAATAATTTTTTTAGTTAGGGGTTGATGGCAGCTGCCCTTAGACGGCTGCTAAGAGGCTGTCCTTTTGGCAAATAATGTGTTACTTTACCATGTACTCCCACACCGATTTTTAATTGGAAAGGATGATGGCTTAATATTTAAATTTTTTTTTTTGTTAGGGGTTGATGGCAACTACCTTTAGACGGCTGCTAAGGAGTTGTCCTTTTGGCAAATAATGTGTTACCTTACCATGTACGCCCACGCCGATTTTAAATTGGAAAGGATAACGCCTTCATATTTAAATTATTTCTTCTTAGTCAGGGGTTAATGGCAACTACCTTTACACGGCTGCTAAGGAGTTATCCTTTTGGCAAATGATGTGTTACCTTACCATGTTCGCCCACACCGATTTTAAATTGGAAAGGATGACGCATTCATGTTTAAATTAATTTTTAGTTAGGGGTTGATTACAGCCACCTAGACGGCTGATAACGGGTTGTCATTTTGGCAAATAATGTGATACCTTATCATGTACTCCCACACCGATTTTTAATTGGAAAGGATGATGGCTTAATATTTAAATTCTTTTTTTTAATTAGGGGTTGATGGCAACTACCTTTAGACGGCTGCTAAGGAGTTGTCCTTTTGGCAAATGATGTGTTACCTTACCATGTACGCCCACACCGATTTTAAATTGGAAAGGATGACGCCTTCATATTTAAATTATTTTTTTAGTTAGGGGTTGATAGCAGCTACCCTTAGACGGCTGTTAAGGGGTTGTCCTTTTGGCAAATGATGTGTTACCTTATCATGTAATCCCACACCGACTTTAAATTGGAAAGGATGACGCATTCATGTTTAAATTAATTTTTAGTTAGGGGTTGATTACAGCCACCTAGACGGCTGATAACGGGTTGTCATTTTGGCAAATGATGTGTTACCTTATCATGTACTCCCACACCGATTTTGAATTGGAAAGGATGACGCCTTCATGTTTAAATTAATTTTTAGTTAGGGGTTGATGGCAGCTACCTAAACGGCTGATAACGGGTTGTCATTTTGGCAAATGATGTGTTACCTTATCATGTACTCCCACACCGATTTTGAATTGGAAAGGATGACGCCTTCATATTTAAATTATTTGTTTTTAGTTAGGGGTTGATGTCAGCTACCCTTAGACGGCTGCTAATGGGTTGTCATTTTGGCAAATGATGTGTTACCCTATCATGTACTCCCACACCGATTTTGAATTGGAAAGGATGTCGCCTTCATATTTAAATTATTCTTTTTAGTTAGGGGTTGATGGCAGCTACCCTTACACGGCTGCTAAGGGGTTGTCCTTTTGACAAATGATGTGTTACCAGTAGGCATACCGTCGGTTGAGTCGCCCCCTACTCCTTTTTTTTCTGGCCACGCCTAATGCTCTCTGATTGGCTATCCCTACTACTGTAGCTCCTCCCCTTGCTTCTGATTGGTCGACGCCATCTTGGATGACGCGCCTACTATTCTCTGATTGGCTGAAGGCGGCCATTTTGAAAACGCCTACTATTCTCTGATTGGATGACGTCCATTTTGGAACTTCGGGCGCCATTTTACCACGCCCTATGAATCCATGACGGGAAACTGTATTACCGACAACATGCATGCTTCTAAGAGATGGCGCTATGAAGAAATACCGACAAACTATGTACTATTACTACTAGAGGTCGCATTAAAGAAACCTGTATTACCTGTACGTACTGATGCTATTAGAGGTCGCATTAAAGAATCTCTTCTCTCGATGTATCCTCTCTCACTCTCTCGCTCTCTCACTCTCTCACTCTCTCCTATTAGAGCACGCATTAAAGAGTCTCCTCTCTCACTCTCTCACTATCTCTTATTAGAGGACGCATTAAAGAGCATTCTCTCCCTCACTCTCTCGCTCTCTCACTCTCTCCTTCTCACCTATTAGAGGACGCATTAAAGAGCCTTCTCTCTCACTCTCTCGCTCTCTCACTCTCTCCTTCTTGCTCTCTCAATCTCACACACTCTCCTTCTTCTTCAATAATGAAATCTGTATTACCTGTATGTACTGATGCTATTAGAGGACGCATTAAAGAACCTCCTCTCTCTCTCTCCTTCTCACACTCTCTCCTTCTTGCTCTCTCTCTCCCTTCATCCTAATGCTAGTAAATGAAACAACACTGGATAGAGGTAACCGTTACGTCTACTGTTCTAGGATTGGTTCGGACAGGTTTGTTATTTTATACGTGAAAATAAAAATCGATAAATGTTTTACTGCTTTTTATTATTTTTCGTAAAGTTACACAATATTACTAATATTCTATTGTAAATCAGCTTAAACTAGGTGATTATAGTTATATATAGTATAATACTTTATTACTCAATATAAACTAAATATGTTATATGAGGATGTTACAAATTAATTTTCTAACAAAATAACTTAGATCAACTTAAAATATATATATTCTAACACTTAACATTTACTTAATAGAATATTAACTATATATTAAACTTAAACCTCAACAACAACATACTTTATTTAATCTAGTAATATAAACTTCATATAGGTAAGAACTGTCATGGGAGAACATCTTCGGCCTTTATCCAGGACTTTTCATTCAAGCCGATCCATTTTACATAAATGTCACCATTGCTGCGGCGTTTAAGTACTTTTTAAACTAAGTAAATGTCTGGCTGTTTAGTTTTCTGCAGCTCGAACTCGTAGAAAGCTCCTCGGACAGCAACCCCATGAAGATCTTCCAGCAGATATGTGACAGGTTTTGTAAATTAAACTTTAACTATTTTGAATAATTTAGTTGACCAGCTGGGCGTGTATCCCTTAGAAAAGACCCCCTTGAACTTACTAATACGTACGAGGTCATTCAAGTCTAGTTTACGTTTACTTCCTGCAGCGACATCAGCTTTTACATTAGTGTCATAAACGGTTAGTTGGGTCGTAGGTGTAACAGTAGCAGGAGCTCGAGCTATCGTTCTATGTCTGGTGTTGTTATAGCTGTTAACTACCCTCTGTAATATATCTATCCATTTAAATGATCCTCGGTAGCTAAACTCTTTATACAGCTTTTGCATAATTGTACGGATAACGCGTTCAACTATCGAAGCCTTAATTACGGAATATGTAGAGTAATGATTTATACTGTGCTCTTTCATTAATCGTTTAAAATGTTTATTGTAAAACTCTTTCCCGAGATCCGTCTGAAGATTCTTAGGTATGACTGCATTAGCACTCTTAAAGATGCTGCGGACCTGCTTTGTCACCTCTTCTCCTGATTTAGTTTTCAACAGTCGTGCATACAGATATTTCGAATAATAGTTTATCATCAACAGTATGTAACGATACCCCTTATTTACTTTAGTATAGGGCATAAACTCGGCTAAGTCAGCCTGGAACAAGTCCTGGAAATTTTTTATTATAGTGCGGCGTTTTTGAAAGTTTTTTCTAGCAACCCTGTGTATTTCATCAACAACGGTTTGTTTAGCACTCATCATAGAGTAGTACAATTAATCTCAAAGACACCGAGAGAGCAACGTGTCAAATAATTATATTGGCAGCAGCCGTGTTTGATGAATACTGAATAATGTTAAAAGCAATATATCATTATATACCCCCGAAATATTCTATTCTATGATGCCTTCCTCCACTCTTTACAGCACTCTTACAGCATATAAGAAACGAAGCCTGTCGACTAGCTCATTAGCCTTATTCCAGTAGACGTATTCGACTTTGCAATCGCTTAATTTTTTAAAATTTGACGATGATAGTCTAATGCCTAAACCTTTGATCCTGGTTAAGTTCGGTTTAATTACATAATCATACTTCCAATGTTTAACAGCTGTTAGTTTACCCTGTGGTCTATATGATTTCTTATGCGCATTAGTAAGGGCTATTATCTGCATATAATTATTGATATCAGCTTGCGATGGTATAGACTCTAATTCTCTAAACGTGAGTAAGTCAAACAGATCGGGTGTTGCTTCGAAAACGTTGTTTTTAATTATGATGTTTGTATCACGCATAGTCACAGGGGAAGATGCAAATGTCCACGCGTCTCGATCAATTTTATATCTAATACCGAATCTAGTTCTATCTATATTTTTGTTTCCGACAGCGTTAGCTATTAGCATAACGTAATGAGTAGGGAGATCAAGAGTTTTATTAGATTTTTCTTCTTCTTCTTCGTCTGCTTCCGATGATGATGCTGATGCAGCAGGCTGTTTTTTAACTTTCAACTGGGGAATGTAACTAGCAGTAGTAGTAGTAGTAGTAGCAGATGGTTGTGTTTTAACTTTCAATAGGGGTACGTTAGAGGTGTTAACTGATTTAGCAATGGTTTCCAGCGGCGATATAACTGGATTGTGCGTGACGCGATACATACGTTCTGCTTCTGCTCTATCACGACGAAAGTATGCAAATTTCTTACGTATAGCATTACGAGCGTGTATTATTTTACGCTTTAAACTCAGATCATACGTGTTGGACATGTCGGCTATGCAGAGACTACTAAACGAATCGACTCTAATTATAAACTTATATATGAATCAAAACCCTTCCGATATCTGCCACGGTCTAGAGAGCTGTCTTTATTAATTACCAGGAAATCATGTGGCTCCTTCCAACACAGAGAGCAAATGTTTTTGAACTGATCATAGCTAATACCGTCTCCTACAACATGATCGCTAAACACGTGTTTTAAGTTCAACTCGTCTTGTCTAAAGAGAATAATTAGGTTTGCATTGTCCCTAATCAGATGTTTCGGTATCTTGGCGTATGTTTGACCTAGATAAAAACAGTCGACACCCTTATGCCTACCCATGCTAAAATATTCTCTAATCTTTTCCTGCTTGCTGCAAATTATATCATCAAAAATGAACACAGAATTAGGTTTAACATCACCGGGACTGATTACGTCATCGTTTTCGCTAAATTCATGATATCCCATACCTGTAGTGGTTTCATAACACGTCTTAAGAATTCATATTTAGGTTGAAATAAAGACTTGGCGTATAGGTAGATATTTTCAAATTTTAATCCGTTTTCGCTAATAAGTAAACCTAACATAGCATTAGTTTTACCGCAGGAAGATGGACCGCTCAATATTGCTCTACATGATACGGGTAACAGGTCGCCATGTTTCCTAACATCCTCGCCTGATCGTTGTAAAGATATATCATCGCAGTCGTCTAGGTTAAATATGTTTAGTGACTTATTTTGTTTAACAACCTTCATCATTACGGTATGCGTACGTGTCTAGTCACGGTCTCGTTAAACGGATTATACTCGATTAATGCGTCGTGAAGGATCAAACAATACGCCTTAGTTGTGTTCGTAAATGCGACAGA
Source organism: Agrypnus murinus (assembly GCA_929113105.1). Classification (NCBI taxonomy): domain Eukaryota; kingdom Metazoa; phylum Arthropoda; class Insecta; order Coleoptera; family Elateridae; genus Agrypnus; species Agrypnus murinus. The sequence continues at coordinate 678,383 of OV816027.1, forward strand.
AGACTCGAGCTCTAGTCTAATATCGACAGTGGAATCCCTAAAACTCTCTACCTGTCTTGAACAGTCAATAACAAAAACGGGATACGTTTCAAACGAATTGTAGCTGAGTAAACAGCTCTCAGCCGCACCTCTACCTATACCGTCATAGTAGTTCTCACGAAAACGAATATAGTTCAGATACGCAGGAATGTAGTCCCTACGGCTGAAATCGAGATTTAAACGCTGATGTGGGAACACTTGCGAATTTAAATACAACTTAACGTCGACCAAGTTCGAATGAGTAAATGTAGTCGGGTTACCCGCTCTTATACCCAGCTGACGCTCGTCTTGTAAAACTACAAAGACCCAGCGCGGTTTCTCTAGATCATTGGAGTTCTTTACGCGCCAAACCTGATTTTTAGTAGTTCCCAACGAGGGTAACTCGTGTAATTCCCAACGTCTGAACGGAGCGATAATAGAAGAATTATCTCTTAAACTCTCCACCAGGTTCACTTTGCTTTCATCTGATAACAGTATATGCGGAACTTCCCACGAGAGCTTATCAATCTTGATATCTACATCGGTACCTGCATCACCCGCGTCGCTTTTATAGCAATTAAAATCGTTCTTGGCGCGAATTAAAACTAGCTGACAACTCATATGAGGTATTACATTTTTATAATCGTCTGCAAATCCAAAGATATCTTTTAATGGTATTCTACATGTGAAATGAAAGACGTTATTCCCCTGGTTATGTGACAAATCATTATCGCTAGTAATCCCTAAGTTCCATGCATTGCAGGTTAAAGCTCTATCCTCGGCGCCATGTGAAACGAGACCTTTTATAGTGCTTGTAATGCCAGGCTGTTTAGATACATCTATGAGTTGGTTTGCGCCTAATATTAGTTGAATTTCATCAAACAGAAAGTGGGCGAAATTGTTTACCAGAAGGAATTGCTTGTTTGCAGCACGCGTTATGCTACCTTTAACAAGTACATAGCTGTTATACAAAGCTAAAACGTTATCGGAATTTTGTATGCTGATTCTAATGGTGTCGGAGTGATTGGCATTTAACGTAAACGGCAGATAGGTATAAAAATCCTCTTTTATTATATCTGTATCGACGCGCGGCTTCCCAAATATGTTCAATTTATCAATGGTAAAGGTGTCGGTGTTAATATGCATTTTACTTCGTTTTGACACGCTGCTGTTGTTATCGTACTTTAAAGCCTAAAGATTCAAGAAAAAGGCGACGAGCTTTAGTTAGTTTTAATCGAAGGTCTGCACTAGTCGACGTTCGACGGTGAATGACCTTTGATGGACATATGCTGATGTTTTTATAGCTAAAGTTTATTCCCATTTTTCACGTTTAAGTTCTAGCCTGATGCTCGTGAAAGTGTTTTCAGACAAATTTATCAACTCTCCTCACGCGTCTACCAGTCTAATGGTAATGTTGTCGATCTCGGTGACAGTGATGGGAAAGTAAATCACATGTGACGGCTCCTTTTCAATCAGATAACCGGGTGGTACGCAAACACCGAATTCGAAGATTGTATGACCTGCTTGATTGTTTCTATATGAGCCGCCTGTAATATTCGTGTCTACAAAGATGTTTGGGGTTGAAAGTATATCGACAACTCGATCTGATACGTGTCTACTACCTGGTTCTAGCACGCGCTTCTTAAATCCTAGTAGGGATCCTATGTTATTGGGCTTGGTAAAATCAATCAACTCGATAGCTGATTCAATCTCGCATTTTCCCGTATTAGTGTTAGCTTTGATTTGTAGTAGTAGATCTCCCTCTTCCGGATTTGATGGCCACTAATTTGATTCTTTATATAGTTAACGATTTCAGCCAACTCGTAGCTACCCGGTTCAATAGTTATTTCCTTTTCTCCGTATTAAAATTTATTTTTGCCTGGGTATATATTCCGTATCGTGTGACTTGTATATAAGCCGACTAAACCTAGTGAATACTCGTAACGCACGTGATCTAGTGTTGTAGGTGGATAAATACGGTCCGTAGAAAGCCTGTTCCCTGTACCGTACACCGTGATGGTCCTAGCCATACTTAACCGATTTACACTTTCACCTCTCTTTTATACAAAAATCGTAGACACAGATGTCCGCAGTTGTATGTATTGAACTTTTGTTCTTGGGCTACGTTGTAGTATACGGCGCAGCGAGGCCCTAAATATTTCACAAGTTCAGCTGGTGGTCTTAGGTCTCCGAAGGGGTCATAGTACAAAACCACGTTTCGATCCTTTCTATAGGCAACCCAATGAGTACCCGGTCCTCCAGCGTCGTCAAGATTAACAATAGCTCTTTCGAATTGCAAAGGTTTCGTTGAAGGTAGACTTGTTCTCATATAGACACCTCTAAAATAGGGAATGTCTTTAGCATGTTTTATTATATCTAGGTCTGTAAGTGGTCTCCGAGGCAAGTTATTCAGTTTTTTGACCGCCTGACATATGGTTTTAAGTACAATCCAGCTCCGCCGCCAGCTCTATACGGCTTCAGGTAAAGGGCGTTCCCGTTCTCACCGCCTAAAGCGATAGCTTCCATACCTTTATTATGCCGTGTAGTTTCTTCTAGCTGTCTCTTATTATTATTAGCAGTGTTAACAGCTTTTGCTACGCCCGAAGCGCCTCCTATAATTGCACCGAGAGCCGAGAGGCCAGCAAAAATTGGTATGAGTGGTAAAATACCCCCTATAGCTGTAGGCACAGGAATAATTCGGGGTACTTTAACGTTTTTTCGACCGCCTACGTTTTGAATGATTCTTCTGACAGCGCTCAGGGCATGATGTATTAAGTCTTTACCCGTGAGTCTCTTGCTTGTACGATTCACTACACCAGCAAGCTTCTTTAAAACGCCACCTTTGAAAGTGACAGTTTTCTTCTTCTTCATCTTTCTAGCGAGACCCTTTTTCGCAGACAGTTTGTTTGTCTTTACGCTTATTCCCAACTTTCTTTTAGCCTTCATTATACCGGTTACAAACAGAGCTGATGCTTTTCCCCCTAATTTAGAGTCTTTAGCCTTAACACGCTTCCAAGCGGCTTCTTCTAATACACGATCTGCCTGGTGTCTACTGTTCAAATCAAAGCTTTGAGCGTACGAGATGTCGTGCTGCATACACGCCTGGTCAAAAGGATTTATACCTTTATCGCCGCGTTGTAATCTTTTAGATAATTTAGTACCAGGTCCGCAGTACTGATAGGAAGGAAGATGTAGTTCAATAGGTAGCTTGTCTATGAGCTTGTTAACAAAGCCGTTACCCTCGTGAACTAACATCTGGTACTGAGAGAAGAGACTGCTTGTACCTGTATTTATACTCGGTCGCCGCCGCCGCCGGACTAATCTGTGTTCTGAAATCTCTGCGTATAGATAAAGTCTCTATGATCAGCTTGTAGAATTTCACACAGATGCTTTTCAACATTATGTATTCTTGTTTGAAAACGGTATCTGTCCAGAGCTAATGTTTGCCAGTCTCCCTTTCTCGCCTGTCTGTATGCATACTCCCATACTATCATATGATGTATATTATTCATGCGTGCGTCGGTGAAACTTACTTTCTTTACCATATCGACGTGCTACTACTACTACTACATATCGCTATGTTTGGAGAGTTATTGATATTAATAAAACTAAAACTTTGTTTAAATACATTTTTGTTTCTTCAAGGATACATTTAGGCTAAGATAGAAAAAATAACTGATTAGCGTAGATATAAGCAAACTAGGTATCTGTGCAGCACTAAGTATCTGTTCCCGTAAGGCTCACCACATTTCCTATCTGCGCTAATCAGGCATTTGATATAATACACTTAAAACTAGAATAAAAATGGTGTCCATATCAATATGATTAGGTCAACCGATAGTAGTAGTAAATTCCGTTATTAGTCGGCGTTATGTTGTAAGAGTTCGTACGTGTTGCAGATTCGGCTATTAGGGCATCAAACGATGATCGCTTAACTTTTTGAGTATCCTCGAGCGCTTGTACTTTATCTAATAATTTTTTATAATTACTATCTAGGGTATTATTCGTTTCTTCTATCTTTGTCAACACACTCGAATGATTAGTTTCCATCTCATCATTTGCTATTAGGAGATTTCTCTTTGTTTCTTTTTCCAACGTTACTAGCAAACTGTTAAGTTTACTAGTTTCAATGTCAACCTTTGTTACCTTTTGCTTTAGATCTTTAATAGTGTTCTGAGTGTCGGTAGTCATTGTAATGAAGGTTTGTACAGCAGAGTCGAATTGAGCATCTACATAGTCTTTAGAAGTGACATCCGTACCATCTATAGGGTAACTTACTGAAACAATACGTTTACCATCTGTATTAAACTGCATTTGATCGTTTGTATGCATAGCTCGTTTGTTAAAATAATGCCTAGAGATTACATCTTTATCCTCTAGAGGCTCCCCTATATTACAAATTCTTCCATCTTTAGCATCATAGTACGACCCCTGTCCTTTATCCTTTCGTCGTCTCAAACATTTAGAGAGTAATTTTCTTTCAACAGCGTCCACCAGCTCGTCGGTATACTTTTTCGTACAAACATCGTGGTCGTCAAGCGGTCCTTTAACGTGTACTAGTCTTCTTTTCTTAACATCAATTACACCTTCATCGCTATCTGATAACATTAGTACAGAACGCTTCGTGACAAGATCGTTATCGTTGATAGGAGCGCCTACATTAGTTATACGTCGGTTCTCAACATCGAAATTGCCCTCTGGTGTTAATTTGAAATCATAACCTCTCGGTCCACGTTTTGTTGCAGCCATTGCTTCATCTGTCATGCTCATCATAACTCTGCCGAAGAGATCTATTGTGTTCATGATGACAAATATGTCAAATAACTGTCACTCATGAACAGAATACACAGTATTTATAGCTGAGATCTTTATAGCGCAATGATGTACATATTTCAATACGTCATGAGATTTATACTGCGGTGATCTATATGAATGAAATAAAATATAATATCCACCGTTCCAAATGTATAATAGTTATTTATGGTACAAGTGAGTTAAGTAAGATATTATCCATGAACGAAAAATTTACCCTCGAGGGCCGGCAGGCCCGAGAGGGTTAATTTTTCTGAGTGGATAATATCCTTAACTCACGCGTGCCATACAAAATTTTATCCAACGCCTCTTTATTTAAGTCTAAACATTGAATTTGCAATTTATAGTTTATGACAGTAATAAATTTAATACTCTAACACGATGACTGGATTTTAATAATATTATGCAATGTAAGGTGGTGATTGGTTGTTATCTTTGAAGGAGTGAGTTTTTTAAAAATAACCCACGTTGCTAGGGGCAACGTACGTTATAATGTAACATAAGAGTAAATAATCACTTTCCTTATTTAAAATGACCATAGTAAACATTGTATTTATATAGAGATGTTGGATAAACATATAAATTATATACGTTGAATTAAATTTAGAAAACACCACAGATATTCTTTATTTTTCTCAGCTAGCTCAGGTTTGCTCAGTAAAGCATAAATTATATTAATTGCGAGACTCTTATGTACTTTTATGCCTGGAAAGAAGGAAAAACTTATATCGTAACCTCTAAAACTCCTGCAACCTGGACAACTGCTACTCAACTCTGAATTTGAAAGACAAGAATACCAGATGTTTCTATTAACATCAATTAAACACATATATGAAATTTAAAACACAATACGTACAAAGGGAAATAGAAAAAAATAGTAATTACCATTTCACTTTATTCAATAAAAACTTAACTTTGTCGTGCTATAATAACATTATAATTTTACGTACATGAGATAAAAGGTTCAAATTTATAAAAAAGAAACTTAAAAATTTATTCAGTAAAAACTTAACGTTGTCGTGCTATAATAACATTATAATTTTACGTACATGAGATAAATATTAAACTTTCGGGGCGTTCAAGCGTTATCTGATTGTAGAATACCGGGCAGGTAAAAAGAACACTGGTAAACCATTTTGTAAGAAGGGTTCTCTTTTTAAATTATATCTACTAAATATCGACGCAGAAATATACCAAAACGATTGGAGTTACTAACACAAACGGTTTCCTCTTTTTTATTACAGAAGTTTTTTAGAAATAGAATTCGTTTAATGAGAGGTCGCATCCTATACTCTTAAAAAGCTTGTAGTACATTGTTTAATTAAATGGTCTTAAAACAATAAAGTTCCCGGATACTTAGGTGATATAAATATATTGTATGGCTAGTTCATGGGATGCATACGTGGTTAGTAATTTAAATTAGATATTATTTTCTGAAATTTAAATTTATTTTAATCTAGCTGTCAATTGATTCGTTAGCTAATCTATCGTTATCAAAGATGATACTTATAAACTAATGTAGGCTTTTTTTATATTGTATTTATTATCGGGTCTACACGGAGATGTATTCTATTTCTATTAAAGTCACTATTATAGTAATTGGGATTGATGTAATTCAAGACTATCTACCTGTTTAAATATTAACATACATGAAGATGTCGCCCATTAAATCAGATGTTGTAACATTATAATAACTAATATCCATGTGAAACAAATATAAATAATACAATATCTATCAATATCTATCAATAGTGTAAAATTTCTCTTTATAACTAATTATTGTTATGATAACGGGACCTGTGTGTGTGTAGTTGACTTATTGCCTCTGGAAATAGGTGAGTTGTTTATTAGATTCATGTAATAAAACGATTGGAGTTACTAACACAAACGGTTTCCTCTTTTTTATTACAGAATTTTTTTAGAAATAGAATTCGTTTAATGAGAGGTCGCATCCTATACTCTTAAAAAGCTTGTAGTACATTGTTTAATTAAATGGTCTTAAAACAATAAAGTTCCCGGATACTTAGGTGATATAAATATATTGTATGGCTAGTTCATGGGATGCATACGTGGTTAGTAATTTAAATTAGATATTATTTTCTGAAATTTAAATTTATTTTAATCTAGCTGTCAATTGATTCGTTAGCTAATCTATCGTTATCAAAGATGATACTTATAAACTAATGTAGGCTTTTTTTTATATTGTATTTATTATCGGGTATACACGGAGATGTATTCTATTTCTATTAAAGTCACTATTATAGTAATTGGGATTGATGTAATTCAAGACTATCTACCTGTTTAAATATTAACATACATGAAGATGTCGCCCATTAAATCAGATGTTGTAACATTATAATAACTAATATCCATGTGAAACAAATATAAATAATACAATATCTATCAATATCTATCAATAGTGTAAAATTCCTCTTTATAACTAATTATTGTTATGATAACGGGACCTGTGTGTGTGTGTGTAGTTAACTTATTGCCTCTGGAAATAGGTGAGTGGTTTATTAGATTCATGTAATATTAAAATTAAGGGTAAAAGAGTGTCAGAGCAAATTTTTGTTTATTAAAAAGAAAAGTGACAGACCGCCCTAAAGATTTTAGTGAAAATCTATGTATTTTGATTCGGGAGGGAAAGGAAAGGAAATAAGTTAAAACCTAACCATCGACCATACTCTTTTGTTTTTACTGTACAAGGAATTTAAAAATGTTCAAGGGTTAGTACTTGCCTGCCTGCTATCACACCTCAGGTAGCCAAACCGACCTTTTTGGGGTATGGTGATGCATTTTAATGTGATAATTATCTCGATTTCCACAAGTCCACAACAGTCCGTCTTTAAGGAAGATTGAAAAGATTATATATATATATTGATGATGAAAAAAAAAGGGAGAGAATTTTTACAAAAAAAAAGATATTACAGTAAAATCTACATGTAAAAATAATAATAGCTTTTTAAAATATATATATACCTGACTTAAATAATACAAAATTCAATTCATTCTCTGTTTTACCTTACTGATGCATATTTCTAGCGATGATGTCAGCGGGCAGTTTTGCAAATTACAGCAGCATTTTGACGTCATTTGATGTTGATTTTAATATAAATTAAATGTAATATTTTTATCTTTATAAAAAGATAATATTTTTTACAGAAAAGAACCATTCAAAATTAAGAAAAAGGGAAAAGCAATTATACCTGGTTTTGGGGTTCTGGGACTGGTAGAGAGATCCCTCAGCTGATAAAACCGCATATTTCTAGCGATGACGGCAACGGGGCATGTAGAATTTTGTTTTTCACCCCCTTGAAATGTCTAAAGGAATCCGTATAGCCTAAGACATTATATTTTAAGCGACCAATGAAATGTTTCCCTTTTGGCTCATAGAGAGAGAGCTAAATATTTGAAATAATATTTTTCACGTCAGTACCTTTCGATACGTTGTATTCGTGTGGTATATAACAGTGGTTTGAAAGATTAATAACTGATTTTAAATTTTAAAAAGTGTCTGTTTACACTGAATATTTAATATTCTTCTTGGTGAGAGGTGATTAAAAGTGTAAATATTTATTGTCTTTTTCCGTTTTTAATTTAAAGTGATACGCCAGCGTAAGTCTATACATTTTTTCTGCATTAGAATTAGGTTTTTTCTCTTTTTTATGTAGTTAATTCAGCCGTTGATACATATTAGTGTTAGAAACCATTCCGATCCCTGAACGTGATTCAAGAGTCTGTGTATTTATTAACGTAATTTTCTTAACATGGAGATCCGAAAGCCCTTCACGTAGGGTAGCTACTGACATAGATATATCGGTTAGTCGAGCTTGCAAACCTCGCTGTTGTATCAAGGATTGCCGGTTTTATTTTAAATTTCATGATCTCTTTGGGTAGAAAGCTTCATTAGAATACAGCGGTTTTGATCACGTGGTTAGTCATCCGTGAAATATAAAATTCTAGGGCGGGAAGAATACTGGCGGTTCGTTTATATCGAGCAAGTCCGCGATTTGCGTTTAAAGCTGGCTGTTTCATTTACTAGCATTAGGATGAAGGGAGAGAGAGCGAGAGAGCGTGAGAGCGAGAGAGTGAGAGAGAGAAGGCTCTTTAATGCGTCCTCTAATAGGAAAGAGTGAGAGAGTGAGAGAGGATACATCGAGAGAGATTCTTTAATGCGACTTCTAATAGCATCAGTACGTACAGGTAATACAGGTTTCTTTAATGCGACCTCTAGTAGTAATAGTACATAGTTTGTCGGTATTCCTTCATAGCGCCATCTCTTAGAAGCATGCATGTTGTCGGTAATACAGTTTCCCGTCATGGATTCATAGGGCATGGTAAAATGGCGCCCGAAGTTCAAAAATGGCCGTCATCCAATCAGAGAATAGTAGGCGTTTTCAAAATGGCCGCCTTCAGCCAATCAAAGAATAGTAGGCGCGTCATCCAAGATGGCGTCGACCAATCAGAAGCAAGGGGAGGAGCTACAGGAGTAGGGATAGCCAATCAGAGAGCAGTAGGCGTGGCCAGAAAAAAGGAGTAGGGGCGACTCAACCGACGGTATGCCTACTGTTACCTTATCATGTACTCCCACACCGATTTTAAATTGGAAAGGATGACGCCTTCATATTTAAATTATTTGTTTTTAGTTAGGGGTTGATGTCAGCTACCCTTACACGGCTGCTAATGGGCTACCCTTTTGGCAAATGATGTGTTACCTTATCATGTACTCCCACACCGATTTTAAATTGGAAAGGATGACGCCTTGATGTCTTAATTATTTTTATTAAATGCTGCTATTTAATATTTACTTAAACCCTCCGCCTATGGGCATTCGGGTACTTTAGGGAATTTGGCTGCTTATTTCACGCCGGTTTATTCAAAGCAGTTTCATATTGTTTGTATAAACCGCAATGAATTTGCCAACACTAATTTTATGTCATGTTTTTGAAATATGTACTAATAGACGTTTTCAAGATGTTTTAAACAAGATCGATTTTTGATTTTGTACTTATCATTTCGTAACGTAGAATTTTCGTATATATGTATGTTGAATAAATCACCGGGGTGTTGTAAGCCAGAGAGGAATATATGTCGAAAGAGAGGAGGGTAAGCTGGGAGAGAGGAGTGCTAGGCTTAGAACTTTCAACTGGTTATGTTTGGTTTCGTTTATTTAAATAATCACTCACGAAAATCCGAAGGATTGTAATCACACATCGAATGTTGTATATAGGGAAATCCTTCAATGCTTTTGACCGTCATCTCTTGGCGAGGCTTCCCTAGTTAATATAATAATGAACGTTATGTTGTGTAATTAACTGCCATAATTGAAGTAGTGTAAAATATTTCTGTTAATATGAATTCAAAATTCAATTTATTGGTATTCATCAGTGTCATCCAACGGTTAGTAGAATGTCAATGTTGCTTTTTCTCATTTACAACGGTACCTACTTTTTTACATCAAATAGCTTTGAGGTAAGTAGCTCAAGGCCAAATTGGGTTTTAAATGAAAAAAATTTTTAAATTTAATTTTTTCAAATAAATTGAGCGTTTTTAGAAATTTCGCTTATCTGGAAATATTTTCTAACCAAAACGAACGAATACAAAAATTAAAAAAAATACGTGCGTCTTCCCCAATGGGGAATCAACTTATGGCAACTTATAATATTGCATGATAAGTTGCAAGAGTAAGAGGGAGAGACCGTGCGACGCGATGTGTCAAAGAAAAAAGAGAAGAGAGAAGAAGTTCCACGAAAGTAGCAATTACTACGCCGCCACTTATCTGCTACCTAGAAATTGTTCCTCATTTTGTAGTCTAAGAGCTAGCGAACACGACCGCTTCACAACTCCGTAATGGATAAAATCCCTTTTATTATCTGTATTCATAGTATATGAGTAGGAATACCCTTGTCTGGCAGGGCAACCCAGTGCTGCCGATTGGTGGATAATTATCCGATTTGCGGATAATTTGAAGTACTCGGGGATAATTTTCTAACCCTCTCATTTATCGGATAATTTGAGGATATTTTGAGTATTACAAAAATAATTTAACTAAATTCCAATTACTTTCTTTATATAGTTGTATTAAATGAAAAATTCTTGACAGTGACAAAATTTAATTTACTTTTTATATTTGCGTGTTCTAATGGCTTCATTAGAACACGCATTTTGCGTGTAAGAATACTGTAAACAGTAACATATTATTGTTAGACAGCTGTTCTTAGAATGTCAAACTTATCTTATTTACGCAGTGAACTTATAACTGGAATGTAACGCTTGCAAAACTAGTATTGCAGGCCACATAAATGCGACGAATAATAAATAGCCCTGTTAAGGGCGTAACAGTTTTTAGTTTATTATTAACGAACTTAACGTAATAAAATTCAGTTTTATTAAATTATATATCTTTACCTTATAAGTTATAATATCCAAAAGATCCAATGAATAATTATTTTTGTTAACAAAAATCATTCTTTGCTGAAAATACTATTGAATTTATACCTCATTAATTTCTTTAACAAACAAGGTATTTATTCTATGAAATGAAATATAATTATTGTTATTTCATTCAGGTTTTTAATTCATTAAGTAGCAATTATTTATGTCACAAATATATTGGCATACATTCTACTTTGAATTTATAATAATTTTCAACAGTACGTATAATACACCTGGCAAATTTGAACGAGGTCCTGCTGCTTAGTAGCGGCCCGCTACTAGCGGGCTTTGTGTACATGAGATAAAAATGAAAATTTCTACGTCGCGCGGATTAAGCGAGGACGCGAGGTTATGTACGAGGGTCATTTTTTAAGTAAGAATCGTTTTATAATGGAGTAAAAGAAACTTTATTTAAGGTCCAAGTGTACCCAAAAAACGTGTGTTGTTTGTTTAATAAATAATATAATAATGTGATAACTTTGGTTTTAAGTTAATAGTCGAGGAATGTTAAAAACTTACTTACCTAACTTGTTTTGGAAAAAAAAGTTTTTTAATTAAATTATTTCACGTGTTATACGTGAAAAATTAATTTTGGAGAAACTGTACATTCAAAATTAATCCAAATAATACCACTTATATTTCATAGTATTTGAACTATTTTCCCAAAATTTTAAGAAAATCGTATGTCTAGGGATTAAACTATTACCTCCTTTTTGCCAAAAAAAGCAGTTTTTTTTGGAAAAAAGCAGGTTTTTTGGCAATAATTTAGTCACTAGACATACGATTTTCTTAAAATTCTGGGAAAATAGTTCAAATACTATGAAATATAAGTGGTATTATTTTGGTTAATTTTGAATGTACAGTTTTTCTAAAATTAATTTTTCACGTATAACATGTGAAATAATTTAAATAAAAATTTTTTTTTCCAAAACATGTTAGGTAAGCAAGTTTTTAACATTCCTAGACTATTAACTTAAAACCAAAGTTATCACATTATTATATTATTTATGAAACAAATAACACACGTTTTTGGGTACACTTGGACCTTAATAACACAAATTATATCAAAAACTAAAGTATGAACATTTTTTCACTTTTCAACATAGTCGTCATTAACGTTAAAGCATTTGTCAAGCCGTGGCACCAGATTTTGGATCCCTTCATCAAAGAACTCTGCCGCCTGACTATTAAACCAGTTCGTAACTGTTTCTTTAGGCATGTCATCATTGTCCAAACGCTTCCCACCGAGAAATTTCTTAAGTTTTGGAAAGAGATGAAAGTCTGATGGTGCCAAGTCTGGGCTGTAAGGCGGATGATCCAGTACTTCCCAGTGAAAATTGTCCAGTTGCGTTTTTGTTCTTGCTGCAACGTGAGGCCGAGCGTTGTCGTGAAGCAGAACGACGCCGTTAGACATTAGTCCCCGCCGGCGATTTTGAACAGCGCGCCTAAGCTTTAACAGTGTTTCACAATACCTCTCGGCATTTATTGTCATTCCTCTTGGCAAAAAGTCTATCAGAAGAATGCCTTTTCGGTCCCAAAACACCGTGGCCATGATTTTTCGTGTTGAAGGTTCTTGTTTGAACTTCCGTGGGCGTGACGGGGAGTTTGAATGATGCCATTCACTAGATTGACGTTTTGTCTCTGGAGTGTAGTACGCAATCCACGTTTCATCTCCAGTCACAATGTGACTCAAAAAATTGTCACCATCCTTGTGGTAGCGCTCCAAAAAGGACAAAGAATGTGCTATTCGCTTTTGTTTGTGTTCTTCTGTCAACATTTTCGGCACCCATCTTGCACACATTTTTTTGTAGTGAAGTTTGTCACTAACAATGTGATAAATTACCGACCTTGAAACTTGAGGGAATTTCTGATGAAGCTCGTCAATTGTGAAGCGCCTGCTTCGGCGGGTTTCCTCATCAACGTTTTTGTCAATTCTTCATCCATGACAGTTGGCTTTCCAGATCGTTCTTCATCATGAACATTTGTCCTCCCTTCATTGAAACGCCTACACCATTTACGCACATTACCATCATTCATTACACCTTCACCATAAACTTCAACAAGCTGCCGGTGAGTTTCAGCAGGACGAACGTTTTTTGCATTCAAAAACCGAATAACGGCACGCACTTCACAATCGGCGGGATTACTGATAGACATGGCGACAAACTACGCAGTATAAGCACACAACCAGCACTGGCAGAGACGTGAAACGTAATGGCGGTGTAGTGGAGGACCGGCCAAGAGTTGGTGACCTTGAACTGGCGTCACCTGACTGAATGCGCAGACACGATGCGCATTCGGTTCTTACTTAAAAAATGACCCTCGTAAAAAACAATTCAATAATTTCTAGTGTTGCCAACTGATATGCTACAAATTTTATTTAAAACTAAGTAATTTTTTTAATTATTTAATAACAAATTAACGCAAATAGAAAAAATAGTATCTTTAGAAAACTCCCCGCTACGCGGGTCGTTTTCTAAACTCGGACGCGTGCGCTAAAAACGTGCCTTATGAAACTAATACTTCAATATACTATTATGTTACGGCCAACATAGAAACTTGGCAATATTCACTTTAGACGAACGAAAAAGTGCAGTTTTGTTGTTGGTAATAATGTTAATGTACCTAATTTTGTTGTTTTACTTGAACATTTTTTTATTAGAAAAATGACACTGAGGATTTTTATATACTGCGCCTGGTAGAGATAAAATGATATTTTAGTATAATATCAAGAATGTTATAATTAGTAAGTACAATTAAAATAAAATGTGATGCTAGTAGGATTAGTATATGAAAGTGAAACAAATATAACAGAAAAATGGGCCTTTTCAAAAAATATTCCAAAAATGTTTAATCTTCTGTGTATTCTTTTTAATGAAATACCTAATCAAGTAAAACAAGAAAATTAGGTTACACTTTGTACACTTAAGAGACTCCTTTGTTGTTATAAGAAATATGTTTATATAGAATTTAGTATTTAATGTAAAAGAATTTATCAACTCGGGGTTTAATGTGGAGTTAGAATGTGTTTTTATAATTTAAGCAGATGTTTATTTTTTTGTTAGAATCTACTTGCTCCTCCGAATATTTATCAAAATAAATATAGCATTACAGTATTCTATAGTTTATTTTTATCATTTAAGTTTATAAGTTTGAAATCTCATTCAGAGATGGCACTGAGGTCAGAGGATAAAATCGGATAATTAGGAACCACCCTGTGGATAAATTTAATTTTCAACATCGGTAGCACTGGGGCAACCTCTCCGATTTATAGAGGAAGAGATCAAATAGTGTGGTTAAAAAATGTCATATTTGAAACACATATGTAATGGTTTTTCTAATTTTTATATGAATCAAAATACTGAAAAAATGCGATAGCAAACTTGCCAGACAAATATTCCTCTGATTAATTAGTATCAGATCAGTACTAATTAATTAATTACATGTTAAAAGATTTAAAGTATAAGAGCATTGTGCACACGTAGGCAACCAGTTATACATAAGATAGCTAAGTTTATTAACTTTTCAGGGATGAAATCAGTGGAATCTTGATCTGCCATTTTGCAATCACACTATACAAGGATCAACTATACTTAGTAAAAAAGACAGACATTACACTTATACTTAAAATCTTTACACTGGTAACACTCAAGACTGTTAAAAGACGTTTCAACAGCCCGTTTTTTTAACGACTCGCTTTTTTCAAAATTTCCATTGTAAAGGTGACAACGACATTAAAGCCCCCCTTCGTCGGACTTCAAACAGCTCCCTTGACCGTTATAGCTATCTTAATGCGTAAATATCTATAACATTTCAATTTGCGACTTTAACAACCCTCTAGTACTATTTTTCATTAGCCATTTCAAAAAATAATTTCTGACCTCGGCAGTCATTGTGATCACTTTGCACTTTTGATCGATTTGTACGTCGAATTACTTAATTATTAATTAGCCCCTTATGAAAAAAATAATTTGTTAATAACAATTAAACAGGGCATTTGCGTACATAAAATTTATTAACTATATGCCTACTGTTTAACAAAAGAATCATCAAAATCGGTGAACAAAAGGCGAATTCCGAGGTATTACTTTTTATTTGTCTCCAGGAAACCGACTAAATATTCAAATTACACATAATAACATCATGAAAAACTAATAAAAAACATCTTCATAATAAAAATCATTTATATTCTTTTATCGTTAATAACAAACAATAAAACTCTTCTAGAAACTTGATAAAAGAGGTATAAATAATTTAGCGGTAATTAAATACTTTTATGATTCAGCATTAGGTGCCGAAAAATGCAGCTAACTGCCGCAAGTACATAAAAACTTCTGAAATAAATGAGTATGCATAGTAACATGGGAACGATTGATCTTTAGTTATTAAATGCTATTAAATTTCGTTTTTACTTCATTTACGTTAGTCATTCCTAACAGTTGGAAAACTGATTGAGTAGATTAAAAGTCTAGTACTATAATTTTCAATGCTCCTGTACTATTTCAGTTTTCGTCCAGTTTGGCAACGCTGCGTTGGCTACACTACTGATGCTAACGATCAAACGATTCTAACCTTCAAATGCTTAAGATGTATGCACGTCAATGAACATAAAATTCTTTGTATTGCTTTGGTATAAATAAATTATTCATAAATAAGGAATAATATGAATTCAGAAAATGGAGGACCGCCAAAGAAAAAGACACGTTTACATTTTTATTCACCAGCAGAATCAAAATCAAAGCAAAGTGTGAATGGTAAACAGAAAATTAATCTTATTTTTAACAACTTATTTATACTCTTGTTTTGAAAATAATAATATAAATTTCCAGAAGCAAAGCCAGTATTAGCTCCCAATTCCTTCGTTAAACAGGAATCGCTAGAATCTGAGGAACGTAAGCCATGTAAATATTTTACACGGTTTTAATTTTGTATCATTTTAGAATTAATTAATTTGTTTTCTAGCTGAGAGAACCAATCGACTGTGTCCTTACTTAGATACCATCAATAGACAATATCTAGATTTTGATTTTGAAAAGTTATGTTCAGTCTCGCTAACTAGAATTAATGTTTATGCTTGCTTAGTATGTGGAAAATACTTTCAAGGAAGAGGAACTAATACACATGCTTATACACATTCAGTTGCAGAAAGTCATCATGTTTTTTTAAATTTACACACATTGAAATTTTATTGTTTACCAGATAATTATGAGATCATTGGTAAATATTATAAAGTCTGTAAAATTTAACTTTGCACGTATATCAATTAATGATCGACGACAGATATCTCTTTTGAACAATTTATAAGCTAACGAAAACGTAAAGGTGTGTTATCCTCATATTCTAAGCCTCACACCATTTGTGACACATGCAAAGTTAGATTTTATATACTTTATGTAGTCAGTTTTATTCTTGACAATGATTAATTTTCAGATTCTTCTTTGGATGATATTAAATATGTTTTAAACCCAACTTTCACAGAACTGCACATTACAAATTTAGATTCAAGCACGAAACTATCTAGAGCCATAGATGGATCGTTGTACATGCCTGGAATTGTTGGATTAAACAACATTAAAGCTAACGATTACTGCAACGTTGTTCTGCAGGTTAACATAATAAATTGTAATATTTTCAGTTTGTAAAATAATTTTTTATTCTAGTCTTTATCACATGTTACTCCGTTACGTGACTATTTTCTCCGTGAAGAAAATTATAGCAAAGTTAAACGACCTCCAGGTGATTCCTCTTATACTCTAGTACAAAGGTTTGGTGAACTAATGAGGAAACTATGGAATCCAAGAAACTTCAAGGCTCATGTATCACCCCATGAAATGTTACAAGCCGTTGTGCTTTGGAGTCGTAAGAAGTTCCAATTTACACAACAAGGTGATCCGATTGATTTTCTATCTTGGTTCTTGAATGCTTTACATCGTGCTTTAAATGGCACAAAAAAGAAGAACAGCTCTATTATTTATAAATCATTTTTGGGTTCAATGAACATATACACAAGAAAAATTCCACCAACTGAATTGGATGATAAGCAAAAGCGCACTTTACTTGCAACTGCAGAATATCAGGAAGTTGTCACAGAATCGCCCTTTTTGTATCTTACTTGTGACCTCCCACCTCCACCGCTTTTTATTGATGAATTTAGAGAAAACATTATTCCTCAAGTAAAAATTTTGATTTAAATTATTTCTGCTTGTTATTAATTATTTTGTTTTTAGGTAAATCTTTATCAGTTACTGACAAAGTTTAATGGGCAGACCGAGAAGGAATATAAAACCTACAAAGAGAATTTTATGAAACGTTTTGAAATTACACAATTACCTCCATATCTAATACTGTACATCAAAAGATTTACTAAAAATACTTTCTTTGTTGAAAAGAATCCAACAATAGTTAATTTTCCTGTTAAGTAAGTCATTGAAAGACTGTCTAAGTGCTGTTTTGTAGTTATTGTGTTTGTGTTTTAGGAATGTTGACTTTGGAGAACTTCTAACGCCTGAAATTAAAACAAAACATAAAAATACAATATATGATCTAATAGCAAATATTGTACATGATGGTGAACCAGCTAAAGGAACATATAGGGTTCATATTTTACAAAAATCTACAGGCAAATGGTACGAGATGCAAGATTTACATGTCATTGATATATTACCTCAGATGATTACTTTAACCGAAGCGTATATACAAATATATGAACTTAGAAACTAATTTTTAAGAGTTAGTAATAAGAAAGAATATATAATTGTAATAGTAATACATAGTTAAATACTTCTATAAAAGAAATAAGCCAACTATTTTATAACTTAAAAAATTAAAATTTTTACTTCTGTGTTGAAAATATTGGAGTGATTTTTAATATGTCCCACGTTGCTAAGCAAGCCATTAATAGTTATTTATGTATTAAGGGCATAAAGCAGCTTTTATGGCCAGAAGCGTTATTTCTAGCCCGAGGCGTCAGCCGAGGGCTAGGAAAAGGCTGTAGGGCCATAAAAGCAAGTTATGCCCGAAATGCATACACTATTTTATGCACAGATTGTTTTTATCTCAAATCTATTATTGTGTAAAAAATATAATTAAATGAGTACGTAGGTTACATCAAGCTGCTGTACGTATACTTATGTGCATATATACGAAGTACGTTACTATAGTTACTATCTAAAATACTTAATTTCAGCTTATTTTCATTGGTGATAAGTTTACAAATTATATTAAGAACCAATCAAGTTGTACAAATACAGCTCTGACATTTAATTGACGTTTCATTATTGCCCATCGGATCATAAAGAGACAGTTATGTTTAGATAGATCTATCAATAATAGTCTAATTATAATGCATCTGTGCATAAAATATATTATTTCATTTCGTATTTCAAACAATTGTTTATGTACTACAATTAGTAAAATAAAGTATAACTTGATCTCGGTTGTCAATGACACCGGAGTATAAGACGTTCTTGATCTCCGTTGTTGTTGGCAACGTAAAAATCATTTGATGTTGCATAACAGCCACACGTTACATGCTGCTTTTTATCTCCTTGGTTACGCGTATGATGAATTTTAAAAGGGAGAAATTAGGATTGAAATACGAAATAAAATAAAACAACTTATGCAATACGGAGATCAAGCTTCTTTAAATATTCTTCTTAAAGTATCGCTTGATCTCCTAATTACATAATATATATTAAAATATTTGACCCCAATATTTTTTTTTTCCCAATGGGCTGACTCAGGTTCAATTCGATAGAGCATGAAATAAATGAAATAATAAAATCTTATTGATTCTTATACCTGAAATAAAAGAACTTACTACCAAGACACTTGGACTTCCGCAACTGGACAACAGCAAGCTAAACTCTATATGTGAAAAGAAAAAGAAATGGATGCTTGTGTACACATCAAATAAAGACGGTTTTAAAAGTGGTACTTTATTTTAAAAACGCAAAAGACGCAGCCCAAGTTACAAAATGAACACAGTTTACTGTTATGTACAATAAGATATTTATTCGTCGTGAATTTACACAATATAGACTTGCATAATCACTTAAATACTATTATACAATTTCACCTTAAAACTGGTAATAATGATGTTCAGAAAGGCCGAGGTAAACAGTAACCATGGCTTCTACGGCTTTCTGGGTGAGTATGGCTTGCAAGAAGGTAAACATTTAGCCTGGTAAACAGTTTCTATCTTTCAAGCTTCGTCGTAACTCAGACTGATTTGTCCCACGAAGCTCTGGTCTTTATATACTCTTTTCTGTGGGCGTAAAAATCCTTCAGTTGACCACACGTGGCCGTGGGCTGTGCCTACGTGATGATAGCATTCTACTTCCTCTAGGAATTCATAGAAAATGCATTAGATACAGTTCTGAGTATTGCAGCTGCTTGCTATGCACACACGTGGCTGTGGGTTTGATACTGCACCTGCAATTGTGGGCGCTCCTCTCGAGGCGTTTATCTTGCATACATTTATAATTAGGTCACACTTCGCTTGAATAATGACTAAATGTTAACTCCTTCCACGCAAGAATGAAAT
Organism: Agrypnus murinus; assembly: GCA_929113105.1. Taxonomy (NCBI): domain Eukaryota; kingdom Metazoa; phylum Arthropoda; class Insecta; order Coleoptera; family Elateridae; genus Agrypnus; species Agrypnus murinus. The sequence goes on from OV816027.1 coordinate 698,196, forward strand.
ATACTTTGAAGAAGAATATTGCAGTGATTACAATAAAGTGACTGGCTAAATGAGAAGTAGGAGGTGTCACATTTTACAAATATACTGATAATAATAAGAATACATAATAAGATAGTAAATAAAATATATGGAGATTACATAGATACATAATAGGAGTATAGAGTACATAATATGAATATATAATAATAGAACAGAGTAATAATGTAATGATAATATATATAATACTAATGTATAATCATAATTAGGTATGAGGTTAGTATTGATAATAACAATAATAGTTATGTTAAAGGTGATCTGCATTGGACCAGGGGACTTGAAGTTGGGTTAAAAGTTACACTGTCGGGTTCTTTAAGGGGTGACGTCAGTTGATACATTTTGGTGGCAATTAATCTGCGTTTACAAAGAAGATAAGACTTATTGTTATGATAGTCATGATCAGCGTGAGAATTAAAGGGCCATAATGTAATGGTGTATATCTGATAGGATTATACTTTCGAGTGTAGACATGTCCTTTGTTAATTTCGCTTGATTCTGGATTAATTGATGAACATTTATAGGTGATAGGTCAATTTTTGTAATTTCGGGTACATGGACTGAATCGGGTTGCAATTTTCCGATGGATGCCAGCAATTTGTTTTTGCACAATTTGGGATTGTGAAGTAGTTTGTTTGTGAACAGAAATAATGTGGAGGGTTTATTGTTGTCGATTAGTTGGTGAACCGTTATGTCACAGTGAACGAGGGTCCAGGTGAAGAAGAGGATCTTGATTGTCTTGAAAAGATCATCAGGTCATTAGCATGTCTTTTTAGCAATGCCTTTGTAAGTTCATTTCTTATGTCATATGTGTCATGTTCATGGATCTTTTCGATTAGGTAGTTTTATGATTAATCGTAGGGATAACAAATAAATTAGATCCTGTGAGTCTGGTCTGTCAGGATACACTGTATAGGTGAGGATTAGGTTATGGAGTTGGTCTGTTAGGTATACACTGTATAGGTCAGAATTAAGTTCTGGAGTTTTTGATTATTTCAACGTTTATAGTATCATCATTAATTATCAAGGGGGGATATTGCTGTTGTATTACGTATGTTTATTTTATGCATTTAAATATTTTTGGGTTAATATAGTTGTCTGGAATTGACACTGAGTTAGAAATAAAATTGGATAAATTAAATTGTTAAAATTACTTGCAAGTTATTTGTTGACACTTAAATAGTTAATTGTAAATTTTTATTTATTTTATCAAAGTAAGCATTTGAATTTAATTCTTTGCAGCAAGAATTATCTTCTGAAACGGGTGGTGTCTTAAAATAGATTTCGAAGAGTGTAATTGTTGGAGGTCACATTCCGGGATTTAGCGTATATACTATTTACTGTACTGTACTCTTATCGTTGCAATAGTTGCAGTTTTAACTTTGCAAAAGGGAATTTTGTTAATTAAAATCTCTTTAATAATAAAGCCCTTATATTTGCAAAAGTGGTTATTTATTTAAAAACAAAGATTCTTATTAAGGATTGGCAAGAGATAGTATGAATAGTGCAGACTTGAATGTGTTTTAATTTTGCATCTAATTATCATTTCATTAGATAATAAATAGAGAAGGTCATAAAAGTATTTTAGTTGAAAAGGGATTTGAATTTGATTTACTTGAGGAGAAGTTTGTTAATTAGCATCACATTTACATAATATAATAAGTAGATGGGTCTATAAAAATATTTTAGTTTCAAATCGTTTTCAATGTTCTTTGCTAATAGTCATTTTAATTTTTAAAGGGTTTTAGGTTCGGATGTTTTATATTTTCATTTTGGGCTTTAAATACGTAAATCGTCTATTATTTATCCTAAGAGGGATTATCTGTTTATTTTTATCTTGAAATTTTAGGTATTCCATTAGTTGTTGGTTATTTCTTTTCAACCAAGCCTTGTTACGACTTGAATTTTTATTGGATTTCGTATTTTTCTTCGTTTTGCGTAAACCATTGTTACATTTTCTAGCATGTATTTTCCTTTTCGTTTTACGGAAACCGTTTTTGAGTGTTTTATTTATTGGAGCCTTATGTTTGTTTTAAAGTTTTTTCTTCTTCGGTTCCAGCTTTGTTTCTTGGGGAGATTTGCGTTTTCTTGGTCTTTGTACGACTTTACGTAATTTTTGGGTTTTAGTGCTATTAAGATTATTGGTTTTAACACGAATTGGTTTTGGAACAATGATTTCTGTATTGTTTAAATTGGATTGATCCTTTTGATTTGATTCTTGAGTTACCGTCGGGACAATGTTTTCTCTATTTGGTTGAGTTAGAAAATTTGGGAAATGAAAAATATTTTCGAAGTCGTTATAATAAACATTGTTTGAAGTTGATTTTTGTTGAACATTTTTATGTTGTTCCGACAGACTTTGTGAAGGAAAATTATTTTCACGTTGATTAAAATTAATATATGTTGGGTTAAATTGTGAAGTTAAGTTGTTTGAAGTATTTAAAATTTTGGATTTCTTTGAAGCGGGATTTTCGAAATAGGATGGTTGTATTAATACAGTTTCTTTAAGAGATGGTTCGTTGAAAAAGAATGGTACTACGGTTTTTCCGTTCCGTTGGATATAATTTCCAGGAAAATTGATGCTTGCTCCTAATTTCTTCAGCAAGTCAGACCCAATAATGCCAATATAATTGGAATGAAAATTAAGAAGGTATACTAAATGTTTTCCTTCTATTTTATTGAGTAAAAGGGAAATAGAAACTGTTGCTACTTGATTGTGATACGTTGTACCGTGAGAGGTTGTAATTTCAAAAGGATATTCAAAAATGAATTCGGGGTAATCTTTATAAACAAATTCGGGCGATAGTATAGTTTTGCTACTCCCTGTGTATAGTAAGAGTTCATTTGTTTGGGGTATGATTATGTAACAATCGGCGTTTCCAAATTACAGAGTTGATTTAATATTTTTGGAATTCTTTTAGTTGAGCACACAGTATAATAAAAGAGATATTGCTTGGCATATAAAATTATAACATTGCACAAAACTTATAAAAACATTTCATTGAACTCTGAGGTAAATGCACTAAAGTTATTTTCTTATTCTTTTTATTTAATTCAATAAATAGAAATGGTAACGTCCTGGCTGCTCAATTTCCGGTATTAGTCTAGCGTATTTAAAAACACCTAAATGTCGAATCAGTAAAATAAAATAAATTTAGATTATTCTGCAACTTCAAAGTTCAGTGGAAATAAATATTAATTCTACTTATACTAATATATGGAAAATTAAAATTGTAAGAAATATCAAACCTTTATTCTACTGAACGCGCAATTCAAAAATTTAGAAAACGACTAAGACAGTCGCGAATAAAGCCTCCTGTGGAGACTTTCGAGGCCTAGTCTCGACCGGCCTATTCTTTGAAATTACCGCGAAGTTGCGCGAAGTGACTTGTTACCTACCTCAAATACGGATTACAGTGTTAAGGAATAATTAATTAAAGGTAATGTAAATCCTTTTATTTTAAATGGTTGTATTTATTCCGTTTGTTTATATTTTATTTTAAGATTGTTAAATGGTTATAAATGTACTTACTGTTCAGGGCGACTTGGTTTCGCTGATTATAAATCCGGAAATATTCAATTTTTGGTAGGGAATATTTCTTTATCCAAATTAGCATAAGGTTTAAGTTAATAAATACTAGTAAATGTTTTTCTGGACTTTTATTATTTGAGAGGTGTGCGAATCCCTTCTAACGCTCTGTTACAGGACCCAACTGCAGGACGAGTCGAAATATTTTATTATAAGCATAAAGCCGGGGTCGCTACGTTAACGGTAGCGGTGACTACATTTGGTGGCAGGGTGGTCGCTCAACAAGGGTGGTCGCTACATTGGTGGAGCGGTCGTTACATTGGTTACAGCGGCGGTCGTTAAATAGGTGGCAGCGAAAACGTAAAGAAAATTGCGGGAAATACCCGGAATTTCTAGGAAAAGCCAAATTCGAAGAGACGCGGAATTCGCCACGAGTCGTGTTAAGCAGTAAACATTTAGCGAAATCTGCTGGAGGGGTCAAGACAACGCGGATAAATTAACAGGTAAATATAACTTAAAAGGGCGTACACTCTCAATTTTTTTAATTGCTAAATAACATGTATATTAAATATCGTTAAGGCTAAATAAAATAAGGAAATATTCCCTTAAGCTAGGATAATTGTCACTAAATTAGTGGAAAGGTAATATAAGAAAAATCTAGAATTAGATTTTGTCATACTTTTAAATCATGCCTGGGGGTTCAACCGGTGGCGCTGGAGGTGTTCCTGGGGGACAAACACCAGGTCCTCCGCAACAAGGTATACAATTTCAGCCTGTCATTACAATGGGGATGATAGCAAATACGGTAGAAAGTTATAATGGTCGTACAAATCCGAAAGATTATTTTAATAAAATAGAGCAAAGAGCTTTTTTAGGCAACTTGAAACGAACATAAAAAATCACACACGAAACAAGGCCCCGCGATTGGGCGCCAGTGAAACGAACGTGTTTTTCTGCACAAAAGTACGACAACAAAAAGGCCCCGCGTTGAAGCCAGTGAAACACTCTAAAATCCTGGCCCACGTTGAACCGTCAGTGAAACAAAGCTAAAATACTCACAAACGAAACTATAAAAATGCTTTATACTTACTGCAACTAAAAACTCAAATGTCTGCCACAGCTTGAGATTTAAACTCTCTCTTACAAATTAATTAGTCAAGTCGTAGGTATTGGTTCCACAGCTGTATAAATTGTGAAAAGGAATAGATAAAGGTTCAAACACAAATAAAAACTTAAAAGGGCGCTATCTGGTTATGAAGCTTAAGTTATTAATTATAAATAACCAATCAAAGATGTAAATTGAATAAGCATTAAAAATGATTAAATTCATTAACCAGAAAATGAATAAAATATTTAGTTGAATCAAAAATTTTGTTAATTTAAAATTTTGAAGTAAAATGAAGCAGAGCATTCATAACTAATATGGTTCCGTTTTCTAGATCCTTAGTTTTGAATTAATAACATTTATTTAATCAGAAAAATGGTAAAGACATAACTATATAAGAAATAAAACACACCTCATACATTTATTACAATTCCAATCTAAGTTCATTAGATTATAACTAAACCAGAATAAATCAATAAAAATTCATCTAGAACTTTTCGTTAGATAACGGAAATAACCAAAAAGTTTATTGGATCGAACACAAAAATTGTTCAAACACATTAATTCAAATATTAAAATTTGTATTGACTGGTCTTTTTCTGGACAAAATTTATAAACAAATATCTAAATGAGATTAGACAAATTAAATCAATTTGACAGTATCAATATAAATGATTTGTAATTAAATTAAAGTTTAAAGATTTTTAAATAACGAAGAGAGCTCTCCCTAAAGAAAAAATTCTTAACTGTGAGATACTTAATTAACTGAATTATAAACAAATCCTTAAAACTACAGTACCTTGAATATTATCCATCAAATTCGTGGAATACCATACATATAGTCCAGTAGAAATTGGAAATTCGGCCTTTCATTTGGGGAAATTGTCGTTGAACTCGGCGTTGTATTGAAGTGTTGATTCTCCGTACCAAAAATGCGATAATATTTAGTTATTGTCATTCGCCCATATGATTTCATGAACAAACTAAGTCGAGCTCACCAAATAAAATCAAGATTTTATACTGCTTATACGTGCTGACGTATTTATTTTCATTTGGAAAAATGACGAAAATGTTTCTGGAGCTTCAAATTGTTTTTAATCACTCATGGCACTAAATGCTTTTAACTTAGTTTAATAATAAACTGCACTTATCTGAAGATCAGACGAGACAAAGTAATTGTTATTACAAGTTCTTCACCAAGGAATAAACCACTATTGTTTATACGCAATACGAGATTACAAGTCCTTCAAACACAACTAATGGAACGTAAAACCTTTTCAATAAAATTTTCACGTTGCTACACACAACAATAAAACTTTAACACACGGTACACAGAATATCTTTCAATTCTAAAGGATTAATGAACTGTAATCCGTTAGCACTAATTCAAAGTCGATCAATCATTATTGATCTAAACTCAAACGATCAAAACTTCGACCCCGGTTAAAGTGTTTTAATTTCGACCGCTCTTGACCGTACGCTGTCAGCGGGCTATAGTAAAAAGTCCCCGTCTCAACTCAGCCAAGCACTTTTATTAACTCTCAACCCCTAGCTCCGCGAGAATACATCTGTTTTTATGCGGCAAGGACGCTTTTATTTGGCCTTCTATAGGATTCTAGACTCAAATACAAAAAAGTAGGACCACTGGAATTCGCGCGCCAAACTTATGCGTTGGTACAGCATATGTCTTGTAAACGATATTCCTACGCTATACTGACTTAAAAATTTTTAAAACGCAATTTGCTAACAAAGAAAACTTCATGTTCGAGTCCTGTATTCTCCGAATGTTAACAAAAATATCTCGATAAATGAGTTGACTATCACTTCACACAATTTTTTTATCAAGGACTCTCAAAGTAATTGATATTATACATAAAAGCAATTTAGCACGATACGAAAACGACAATATCTTTATGACGTTACTTCTTTAATTACATCAAATATGACACAATCTCTTCTCAAAATGCTTTCTATAGGAAATGTTTACCTGATGAAATGCTTGTTTAAATAAAACGCAGCCCTACAGGACCGAACTTAAGATTTTTAATGAGGTTAAATACAAAATTCTGCATACTAAATGCCGGTGGAAAATATACCCGTTACACTCGCCCACTCGTCAAAGAAAAAGAAAAAACAATAAAAAAAGAAAAGCTAAGAAGCCCGTCTTGTCTTATACTTAAAACTAACAAAATGCCAGAAGGCATACGAAGATACCATACTAATATCAAAACCAAAAACACACTCAAAAGTGCCTAACGCCCAAGTCTACCAGACCCTAAGTGTCTAAACATTCAAAAAGGAAAGAGGAAAGGAAAGGGACTATCCGGCTAGGAAGATAGAAAGGACCGAAGGTAAGGAACGCCGAATAGAGCTGAAAGGAGCCACCCTAAAACAAATGTCCTCACAGAACATCCACACAAAACCGAAGGTGTTGGAGAAGCCAGACGCACCAACGGGGACCCCAATAGTCATGTACTAGGAAAATCAAAAACGTAATCATACTCAGAAACACCCACCAACATCATAATCTAAAACGAAATCTAGTACGCACACAAGAGAGTGTAACAGCAAGGTGCCGCATAGGGTACCAAAAGGCAACACCCCGTGATCTCCGGTTTACAGTAGCCCGATATGGTACTAACTGAGCCTTCACAGATCGAGAAGAAAGAAGGAAGAGAAAGAAATAAAAGAATAGTAAACAAAACTGGAAAAAGGAAACCTACACAGATAGTACTTTTGTTTCTTTGTTTCTTTGTTTCTTTGTTTATTTGTTTCTTTGTTTCTTTGTTTCTTTGTTTCTTTGTTTCTTTGTTTCTTTGTTTCTTTGTTTCTTTGTTTCTTGGTTTCTTTGTTTATTTATTTATTTATTTGATGACACTCTATTTATACTCCTCTTATATTCTATATTTTTTTATACACACGTTTATACAGTTATATTTTTATATTTATAGACATATTTTATTTATACAATTGCTAGTATTTTAATGTTCGTTTTCTAGTCATTTTATTATAAATATTTAGTTTATATCGTTTTTTGTTTCTCGTTTCAAGGTTCTAAAATGTATTACGTGTTATATGATATGTATTATCTATGTGTTCTATAAGTGTATTGTGTAACTCGACACAAGTAATCATAGATCTCCTTAATGTACAAATACGGCTAATAGCCTAAGCTGTTGATGCCGTAAAAAAATTTAAAAAAATAATGTTCCTATTATTATTATTATTACCTTTATTAGTAATAGAAGGGGCCCAAATTAATACATCGAACGACGCATTTAACTCAAACTTTAATAGCATTTAACTGGAAAGTGGAGATGCCTTCTTGTTGTATCAAGGTCTCTAATTGATGATTTCTATATTTTGGCTTCTTGCTTTTCGGTATAGGGTTCTGTCTGATTTATTTGTAATTGTTAAGTAATAATTAGTAATACTGGTCTGAATCTTTATCTTATTATGACTTGTAACACAAATAGTTGAATAATTTAGTTTAAACTATTTCACACGTGACAATATCAGTATGTTAATCCGTTCCAAGAAATGCAATAATGTGACACATTACATAATATATTGTTTCGGTGTCCTTTAGATCTAAAATAAATAACCATAGAATCAGACAAAATCGAATGTTTAGTGATTCGATAAATAGCTGAGAAAAGTTCAAAATAGAGATTGATGGATGTAAATATTGATATCAAGCTGGCGAAAAGTAGTGTATCCCTTGGTTATGAGTAATAACCAAATGTCTGAATAAACGCCGGCCTGTCTATTTGTGTAACTAGTTGATATAAAAGCCGTCCAACTTGGGTCAGACGCTGTTTGCAGCCGCTCAATCTGAGACAGACGCTGCTTTCTAGTTTTCGTCCGCCCCGGATAATTCATTTCTCCGGTACTACCTATATCTGGGAGGCATTCCCCTATCCGCCACCTGGGAAGGCGCCCGATGAAGGACTAGCAACCCCACACGGGTCGGTCTCTGTTAGATCTATCAAAGTTACTAACTTTTAATTATTATTTCATAATGCGTGGATGCATTCTCGGTAGTTTCCATTCTCGACTTTGGTTTTCTTGGTTGTGGTCTCTCGGTTTTGTTTTTTTTTTGGTTTCTGGGTAGTTGTCTTTCTCGGGTGCTTGCTTTCTCGGTGATGAGCAGATTCGGGTTTGGGCGCTTAGGATGTATTTGTCAATTTCTATTCATAATGGAAGCGATTATTTTATCGGTATAAAATTTGCTGATATCGCTTTAATATTCTATGTTCTTTTTCATTAGAAAAGCCAATGACTTGTGTTTCGTTTTTTTTTGTTTTGAGGAGTTTGGAAGATGACATATAAGGTAAAAGAAAACGTTTAATCCAACTTTCCAAATTAGTAGAATTATTGCAACAGTTGTTGATAGTGTGAGTTTGCTCATTAAATTCTAGTTGCTTTTGGCACTTGTTTGAGGATAGGAGTATTTCTTTTAAGTGTAGAGAGGGAAGAGCTAAGAGAAAATCGGCAGTTATCACAACACCAAGTAGGTTGTTCCCCGAAAACGTTCACACATTTACAATGTGGCTATTTAATTCGGCATGCTGAATTATCACACTATCCAATCCTTATGTGAGTATTAGAATAGTAATATACGTTATAAGTCCTGGAAATGGAATTTTACAGTCGAGTAAGATGTTACGGACAAGGCGACGAAGGAGCCGAGACCGGAACATCGAAACGAGACTGTAAGACCATTTCCAGGACGTATGACGTAATGCGTTTTATTTCATACTGCAATTATTGGAATATTGGTTTAATTTAAAAAAAATTATATAAAATAAATTTCCGAATGCAAAATATGGACATCTATGAAGAACGAGTTTCCATGGTAACTGATTACGTACTAAAACATTGTCCAGTTGATTGATTGTATTTGCGTCCGGTAAAAATTTTTACAGTCACAAGTGACTGTAAAATTTTTTACAGGCATACTAGACCGTAAAATCGCATGTTCTGGACTAAAAAGGTTGACGTAAAACTGACAAATGTGACACAGTATAAAATAATAGTAATTTACGTTATAAGTCCTGGAAATGGAATTTTACAGTCGAGTAAGGTGTTACGGACAAGGCGACGAAGGAGCCGAGTCCGGGACATCGACGCGAGACTGTAAGACCATTTCCAAGACGTATGACGTAATGAGTTTTATTTCATACTGCAATTATTGGAGTTTTGGTTTAATTAAAAAGAATTATATAAAATAAATTTCCGAATGCAAAATATGGACATTTATGAAAAACGAGTATCCATGGTAACTGATTACGTACTAAAACATTGTCCAGTTGATTGATTGTATTTGCGTCCGGTAAAATTTTTTACAGTCATACTAGACTGTAATAGTATATTACGTTATAAGTCCGGTAAACCCAAGTTTACAGTAGCGAGTTGAAAACGTTTCGGGACGAGGCGACGAAGGAGCCGAGTCTCGAATGTTGAAACGAGCTACTGTAATGGTTTACCGGAAGTATGACGTAAGGCGTTTTATTTCATACTGCCTCACATTGTTCATTTTTAAAAAAAATGCATTTAAAATTTTCAGTCCTTTAAAATTTTTTACCGGACTCAAATTAGATTTTCAGTCCGGTAAAATTTTTTACCGGACTCAAATTGGATTTTCAGTCCGGTAAAATTTTTTACCGGCCTTGTAACGTAATAATTCATTTACCGGACTCAAATGAGTCCGGTAAGTACCCTTTTACCGGACAGTATGAAATAAAATTCTTTACAGTCATACTAGACTGAAAAGTTTGACGTAAAACTGACAAATGTGACACAGTATGAAATAAATGCTTTTTTATATTTGCGTGTTCTAATGGCTTCATTAGGACACGCATTTTGCGTGTCTTAATGAAATTTTTTAGAATACGGTAAACAGTAACATTTTATTTTTTAAAGTTGATATCACTGTTAGACAGCTGTTCTTAGAATGTCAAACTTATCTTATTTACGCAGTGAACTCTTATAACTAGAATGCAACGCTTGCAAAACTAGTTTTGCAGGCCACATAAATGCGCCGAATAATAAATATTCCTGTTAAGGGCGTAACGGTTTTTACTTTATTATTAACAAAATTGTAAATTTAATATAAATTGTAAATATGGGATGCATTGTGTTGCTTATGTGCAAAAGCTCACGATAAACTTAACGTAATAAAATTCAGTTTTATAAAATTATATATCTTTACCTTATAAGTTATAATATCCAAAAGATCCAATGAATAATTATTTTTGTTAATATTTGAATTAAATCACTCTAGGCACATTATCTTTTGGTTTCGTTATGTTGATGACATTTTAGCTTGTTTTGACAAGTTATTTTGAGGTTATCAATGACTTTTTAATTCTTATTAATAGTAACCACAAAACATAGATTTTACACTAGAAACAGAACAAAACAGGGCTATAAACTTCCTAGACTTTATGGCATACCGTACTCAAAGGAGATTTACCTTAGAGCAGGTATTTACCACCGGCAGACGGCAGCTGTTCATCAGTGATCAGAGGTCGTAGATTTAAGAAATTAAGATATGCTCTATGAAATAAATGGATGAGATAAACTTGCATTCGATTATTTATTGTAAATCTCTACTTTGCCTATACAGATACATTCATGACAGATGTTAATAAAAAAGAAATGTCAATTTTTATTATTGTGATATGGTTAATTATTTTTGTTGTAGTCATTTAACATTACTCATTTGAGACTTTACCTTAAAGTTCATGAACTCCAAAGTTCACACAGTATGGATACATAAGCAAATTTTTTCATTTACCATAGAAAAGTAAACATCATAGGTTTGGTTGATCTGAATACAAAGTATAATTTATATATTAGAATTTAAGTTTTCGTGTCAATTTGACAGTAGTCTACTAAATTTTTTCAAACCAGATAAAATTGTTTTCTGGAAATGTCGAAAAGACAAACTTGAAAATTGCAATACAGAACTCGCTTCTCAAGTAGATATTCGGGAAGGGACAGGCAGGTTTAGATCGGGACGGGTATACCAAAAAGTATCCGGAAGCTGCACAGCAGGGGTCTTTTACTCCTTTTTCTAAGGTTGGATAAGGTATGAGGAAAGGATTCTCGTTTTTGGTTTCGTTACGATATGAAGATTAAAAAAACAAATTAAAAAAATTTGTTATTTACAAGATCTACTCAGAACATCTTTTGGAAGTTATAAGCATACCTTTTTATAAAAAAAGGGTTTTCACGTTGTTTTTCTTTCGGGCTAGTACTTCGACGTGCGATAAAATCGATGATAATCTTGTGTCAGATTTACTAAAAATTAATTTCCACTTCAATAAAAGAGAAACAAGAATATTAATTCGAACATACCTCAGCCTGTGATTCAAGATTATTTGTAAATTTTCTCAATAGAAATTATATTTGGAAAAGGCAAGCGTTATGCAAAAAATTTTCCTTCTGAATTTTTTGTTTACTTTTTAAAAACAAATCTCCTTGGGAACACCCAGGTAAAAATATCATAGCAACCAAATGTTTAGGTAAAAAGGTAAGTTTAAAAAATGAAAATGCTACAACTTAACTATCAAGATTAACGCATGAATTTTGTCACTATAAAGCACATAAAATAGCAGCCTACAGATCATTAGTACACAGAGCTTTAACTATTCCACTAACAAAACCAGTTTTTAGCAAAGAGATATCAACCTTTAAACAACTAGCACATGCAAATCATTACAATTCGAACATGATTGACAATTTAATTAAACAAAAAGATTATAGGTTAGCTATCAAAAGAATATATCCCATATTATTAAGATTGGGACAACTGTTAAAATTTTCAAAATATCGTTATAATTCTGTATTCACAAAAGCAGACAAAATTTTTGAGTCAAACATCTTGGCAGACGCAACGACGCAGAGCGGCGGTAATTTAAATGAATTGCTGCAATGATTAATTTATAGTAGTAAAAATAATTAAAAATAATCTGTAAACATACTGTTTAAGATATCGAGTCCCGAGTCGAAGAAGGTGTGATCAGTCCGCCATCTTGGAAAATATGGACGTTTAAATTGAAAATAACGAACAAAAATTATAGGAAGCTGAAAATGGTATAGATGTTACCGAATAGTTCATGTAAACCGCCATTTCTTCCCAGATGGCGTCTCAGGCATACCTTATTCAACTCGGGACTTATTATTTCTTAAACAGTATGTATTCGCCATCTATTCCAATTTTTAGCTTCCTATTAATTTTTTTCGTTATTTGCTTAATTTTGATAAAATTCTACTATACTTTTGGACTTTGATCTTTTCATAGTCAATGTCTGCCGATGAATCATACTTATATCGTTGGAAATACTTAAAATTACCTTTCAAATGATATATAATATGACGCATTTTAAGTGTCTCTCATTGGATATGTTTACTAGTAAGTACAAACTGATATGACGTAATAGGCCACATATTTTCTCAACCTTCCTCGCTGTCTGTCCCCATCCCCCCACTAACCAAACTGTCTGTCATTGTAATATATTACAAAATATTATTTACCGTCATCACACCAAAAATCAGCTTTACTTATATCACATTTTTGTATTAATATTGTTTAACCCTTTCACTCTCTCCCGCTATTCTTTCCACCACAGATATGTAACAGAACTTCCAATTAAAGTTTTCCTATGTTAAAACATTACAATGGCATCAAAAGTTTTCTTAATGAAATGACGTAACTACTTTTGTCGCTGGCTCTCCGTCTATAAATTTTACACTAGAAACAGAACAAAACAGGGCTATAAACTTTCTAGACTTAAATATCAAGATTAACGCACACAATCTATTGGAATTTTCCATATACAGAAAACCAACACAAACAGACATAACAATACCAAATGAATCTTGTCACCATAAAACACATAAAATAGCAGCCTACAGATCATTCGTACACAGAGCTTTAACTATTCCACTAACAAAAACAGATTTTAGCAAAGGGATATCAACCGTTAAACAACTAGCACATGCAAATAATTACAATCCGAACATGATTGACACTTTAATTAAACAAAAAGATTATAGGTTAGCTATCAATAGAATATAGCCCATTGACAATCAAACAGAAGACACAAAATTACATATCTATACCATATTTTGGCAAAATATCAAAAAAAATGCACATATACTAAGAAAAACCAACAATTATAAAATAACATTTAAAACCAACACTAACACTTTTTCATTTTTATTTAATGCTAAAGACAGAACACATGATATCATGAAATCGGGCATTTACCGTTTAAATTGTTCTTTTTGTAGTTCGGTATATATTGGGCAAACACTTCGTAATTTTGACATAAGATATAAAGAAAACGTACGTTATTACAAAAATAAACATCCTGAAAAATCTAATTATGCCATACACCTTTTAGAACAAAATCAAACAATGACTCCTCAAAATAATATTAAATTCCTACATTATTGTAATAACAAACGCAAATTAGACATTTTAAAAGCCTTTGAGATATACAAACACAAACTCAGGGTGCCTTTAATGAATGAACAATTTGAGCTCAGTAATTCTCCGTTACTGGAAGTATTAGATATTTAATTCTGATTATTATTATTATTTTATCTAGTTACCTATCTTTGTATCTACCTTAGCGACGTGTTTGTTTATAATTATATTACCTTTGATAATGACAGCATAGCTGTCGAAACAATATTTATTGTCAGGTTATATTTTAATAAAACTGTGAAACTTTTACTAATCTTTATTTATTTCAGCATTTGTATAAGGTTGTTGCAGCATTTAGATGTATTGTTGTGTAAGAGGCGGTTGAGGGTCCGCTTACTTAGTGGCGCAGTGTGCTTTCGGTGATCTTGGTAATTCTCGGGCGCCAGTTATTTTTACGTGGTATGCTCCACAGCTCCGGGTACCTACAAGTGGAGAAAGGATAATCCAGGGAACTGTTGGGGTTGCTGAGGTCGGCCCAGTCTGGATCACTCCTATCACTGAAGCTCAGAAAACAAGAGGGTATTAATGCTAACAAATAAAACACACAATCATCAATCCAAACAGTTATTATTACCAAAGCTCCAACCCTCCAACAAGCTTCAAATTCTATACCTAAAAGCATACGGTTATCTACGGTTATCTATTATAGCCACAGCAAGCGGGGTGCAATACGGCGTGCAATAACAAGCAAGCGTGCAAATGTGGGTTCGGGATACGGGATTGTGATACAGTGGATAGACCCCCAGGTTAACACACAGTGAGGTCTCGGAAGGAGCAAGGATGAGGCTCCTCGGTTAACACGCTGTGAAGCCTCGGAAAGGGGTGAGGGGTAAAAGGATGAGACTCCCAGGTTAACACGCAGTAAAGTCTCGGAAATGGATGAGGGATGAAAGGATGAAACTCCCAGGTTAACACGCAGTGAAGTCTCGGAAAGGGGGTGAGGGGTAAAGGATGAGACTCCCAGGTTAACACACAGTGAAGTCTCGGAAAGGGTAAGAGATGTAATCGGGGCGGAAAACGGAATCGGAACTTACGGCAAGAGGACTTACTCTTATATTCCCTGGCTCGGTCCGGTCTGCTGGGCTGGCTGGCTAGTCGGTTGGGCTGGCTGGTCCTGATGGGAGTCCTGGACGTGGACTGAATAAATCGTCGCGCGCCTGTTTATATAGGCGCTTTCGGAGCGTGGGGGAAAAGGTAGGAGTAAAACAGAGCGGCGCACGCCAAATATCGGTTAGGAAAGGGACGCGTGCACTCGGTCTCTTATCCGAACGGAATGAGATTGCACGCGAAGATACGGATTTTAATACATATACCCAAAATAAACAACCAAAATTAAGTAACTTCGTTACAGTTGGATGAATTACTTCGGTAGTCTGTCATCTTGTCTAGCGTGCTGGACTTTCACCCATGCGGCCCGAGATTGACTGTTAAGGTTTTCTGCAGTTTTCCTTAGCTATGACACAGATGTGGGATTTGCGCTGTTTCATCTGTAAGTCGGCTGCAGCCGCACGTAGGGTCTACGTAATAATAATAATAATAATCTCACCCTCCCTCCCTCCCGCACAAGCTTATAGCTTCTGGAGCCTGGTTTCCAGGTTATGGGTTGTAGCAATTATTATCTTAGGGCGAGTTTAGACTTTTTTTTTTTAGGGTAATATATGTCTGTCCGCCAATGTAGCTATTAAAGAAAATCATAAGTGTTATGCAGATTTTTGGAAAGCCGACTGCTTTTTCTTACTGAAGTTGTGGAGGATGAAGTCTGTGAAATTGTGCATCTTGAAAAAGGTTTTCATACTGTTTGTTCTCCGGAGTGTAATCAGTCAATATCTCAAGAGTTTCTAAGTATTCCTAAAGCCCGTTCTTAAAGTTCCTTGTGAAAAAAAGTAGTAGATCGAAAAATTCCATTTTTAGATGGCATACGAATATGCTCTATTTGTGAGTTTCTGAATTCGATAAACCACACGGGATAAATTCAAATTGGTACTGCTGTAATATCTCCGTGCGGGTTGTTAATTCAGAAGGTCGTGGACCTGTCATAATGTGTCAAATTATGCAACTGTTAGCGTACATGTTTTTGTATTACGCATTTTTTTTATATTAAACTTTAAATAACACAGTTAGATGTTAGTCAAATAGTTATTTAGAAATGTAATTTCTAGCATACAATTTTACCATGTCAAGACCAGCATCAAAACAATCAAAAACGAAGAAGTCTACAATTCAATGGCGGGACCAATTATCACAATTGAACGTAAACAATATTTACCAAGGACGAACTTGTGAAATTATTCTAATGATGGAATTAACTGTAGCCTTTTCAGCAGCCGTAGATTTATTTAATCAAGAGGTTGGCAATCACCTAACACATTTGATGAAGTCTATTAATTTACAGAATATTATAGAAGATATAAAAGAGAATAGAATAATAAAATCTGAAAAAGGTATTAAGGGAAAAGATTCTGAGAAAAGTGCTAAAAAGTCCGAGAAAGGAAAACTTCTATCTCATAAAGCAATATTTGAGTCCTGCATCGAAGAGGTTATGGTATTCTTAAATAATGAATATCAATCCATTCCTTGTGAGCTGCTGGCTCAGTTGGTAAAATTGTGTGTAATAAATCAAATTCTTGATGATGTTACTTTAAGGGACGAAGAAAGACAATCTAATTTTCAAAATCTCGCTGATAATGAAAATGCAATTAATAAAAAGGATAAAGAAAAAAAGAGTACTAGCAAAGGAAAGATGGCGATACTTCCCGTTGAGACCAGGCATCTATACATCATTTTGAGTCATTTCTATGATCCCGACTTGGTGTTTGAGTTGTATAAAATCGGAATGCCTGTAAATGCAGTCTTGGAATTGGCAACACCCGAGAGCGTATTCCGAGAAAAATTTGAGACGACAACGACTCCTAAATCTTCAGTAACGTCATTATCGGACTCTTTAAAAACCATGAATGATAGTGAAATATTGGATGATATTATTTATATAAATCCACGTTATCAAACTTCTAGGGAGTCAGTAAACGTCTCGACATTCACTGATGAGGGAGATTCAAAGCGGAACTCGATGTACGCGGAGCTTTCCCATAAAACTAACATTTTGTATAACTTTTGGGAAAAAATTTATAAACAACTAGAAGGGGAATTGCAAGCAAGTTTTCTGGAAAATACTATGCACATTAGAATGTATCCAAGTGCAGCGTTGCACGAAACTCCAAATCAATCTTTTAATGTGTTTACTGAAATCTTTATAGAAGTTCAAAAAATAACTGTAGCTCGACGACAGCATATAAACTATTTAAAAAATTTAAAGATTTTAACTATCGAAGATCAAGTGAGATATATGCCCAAAGATTCATTAAAAGTGTATAATAAGTGGATTAATATTATTCCTTGTGATTGTTTTACTGTTACCTTTTTTATGCATTGCATAATAGAAGAGGTCTGTGATAGATCTCGAAAAATTAAAAAATCTGGATATCGACTTTCTCAAGTTCAACAAAACCCGTCGCAAGCTTTATCTTTACTTTTCAATAAAGAAAACATTGGATCTGATAACGAAGAAGAATTAAATAACTTTTCCAACGATCTAATCAATTATAGAAAATTCTACATGCCCTTTGGCAAAACTGGTATTAATTATAGGCAAAATTATTTTGACCCAAGAACATATTTAAAAGTATCAAGGGAACATTTTGAAATACTAGACGGCGACTGGTTATCATTTAAAATAAATTCTTACAAAGATATGACCGAACATTACTTAAAAGTAAATTTTGACTATTTGAAGAAGTCTTCTACAACCTTTTTCTGGAAACGTTTTCCGTGCTTGTCTTCGATTGAAGTTATTTATAAAAATTATCAGTTGCAATCATGGGGCAAAGAACTGAATTTACCGGTAGACGATTTAAAATATCTAATATGCGCAATCGAGCTCGATTTAATTTATTGCAAAAAATTCCATTCTGTAGCTCATTACCATATGGGCGATCTCCAAAATCTCTTTCCCAAAAAGAATTACAGTGACGTTTTGAAGGTTGCCCAACCGCACGTTCAATACATGCAAACACCCGAAATGTCTGTAGCAAGTCTCCTTCAAAAGAAGAACTGTTTAAAAATACCTGATGTTCTCTATTCAAATCGTCCAAGTGTTTACGAAGCAACAAATATTTCAACTTACCTGTGGTATCAGAAATTATCCCCTTTAGTTATGTTGCAATACCTTAATAAGGCCGATTCAGATTATATTTGCCTTGATTGTAAGTACTGCCCATATAATGATGGTATCTTATTACGTTATCATAATAACTGTGATTTGTTTGGTATTAATTCCAAAATTTGGAACCAATCCCTTAGAACTCCGATATGTCTGAGAGATTTCTGCAAATACATAGTTCACGAAGACTGTGGGTGGCTCGAAAGTGAAGAAAATAAGTATCAAGAGAGGCTTAAGAGAAATGAAAAAGTCGATGAAGAGAATTGTGAATATCAAAAGATAACGACTTTGAAAGATAAATGTTCAAAACTTGGCTCCCCATACAGTTTTTATGGCTACGATTTAAGTGAATCTCGCGTGGAACTAACAGGTGTGACAACAACATTTCACAGTATGGATGGGTATAAAATAATAGTTGATCGTGCTAATTTTATTGGAAAACCGAAGAAGCTATCTTTAAATATAGAAATGCAAAATTTTAATTTCGTTTTGCATTACCAGAAACCCAAAGATCCCCTTATTTTCCATTTCCATCTTGCAGATGGTACAATCATGGTTTTTACAAAGTCATGCTTAATTCGTCCCGATGTCTCGATAGCAGAAAGAATTAATAAAATGGAAGTACCTAAAAAGAAACCGATGCAAACTACATACAAGCCCAGAAATGAAAGTGTGTATTATGTAAAGGAAACGCAGTTTTGTTATCTAAAAAGTGTTAAGGTACCATTTATTAAGCGTAGGGATGCAGTATTAAAGGAGGAATATTTGATGAATCTTTTAAAACGATTAAATTCATCAAAACATAAAAATATGAACAAAATAAGTCTGGGAGACATGTATCGTACATTGAAAGGCACCGATTTGTTACTAAGTCAATCGCAGAACAATAATGAAATTAACAGTTTACTTGTATCGCCGAATATTAAAGCGGATGTAGCTGATGATACTAAGAAAAAGGTGCCTAAGCCTGCAATTACGTCAGGTACGCATTAATTTCATAATTCAGTAGGAGGTAAATACCTATTACTTAAGTTATCAAGCCATAGTTAGTAAAAGTACACTCAGATTTTCTCTAAATGCTCTATGCTAAATGCTATTTAGAAATCTAGAATAGTACAAGTTATATGCAATAAAACAATTCGAATTGCATAACAAATCGTACACTATATGTGTTTGACTATACTTTGTGCACGACTTGAAATTACCTTAAAGATGAAAATGTGACAAATGTTGACAATTACTGACGAATTAACTTCTTTTCCTGGCATGCGCTCGTAGGAATTATTTATTCAGGCTCTCCTACCTATTAACAGCTTTTAATAAACAATGTAGCTTTTTCAAAATATAGATGGAAGTTTTAGTTTAATACGTCATACGAAATATATAAATTATTTTATATATTTAGTACTGACCCACATGCCTATCATAACTTCTTACCTCCTTTTTGAGATGAACAATATTTTAAAATTAGTTCCTCCCGAAAGAAAATTCTGGATACGCGTCGCCTATACTTTAAAAGTATGAAATTAAAATCTAACGAACAAGCATTATCTGTGTTGAAGTACAGATGTAATATGTAAACGAGCGAAATCTAACCAGTGACAAGGTATTTTTGGGAGGTTCAAGTATTAGAAAAATTCGTGGCACCTACAATTGAAAAGTAATTAAAATCTGACCACAAATTATTACTTGAAATACCGACAGTGTTCGTAAATGGGTATATCGATTATACCACTGGCACTGGCGGGATACTTATATATGTACCTTACGGGGGACTCAACTGAGGAGACGAATCGGCAATGGGCGTTCCAAACATTTGCGTACCCAATGGCCTGTATTTTAAAAAATTTTCGTTAGAGGGCGCTTCGGTCCTTGACAACGCTCAGACCACGCTGGCCATTGTTGACAGTTCGCTGGAGTGCCATATGGGTCGCAATGTTTCATAAAAATTAGCCAGATTTGCGATAAAATTTGCGATAAATCGCATAATCTGTCAACACTGTCAGCGTTGTCCAGAATCGTAGCGCCATCTAGAAGTAACGTTCAAACTTGAATTAACGTTCAAGGTCGGGGACGCTTTATTTGACTCGTTTCGTCTCCTCAGTTGAGTCCCCCGTAATGTACCTACTTTAGAGTTCTTTTATTTGGTTCATGTTGGAATTTCGATTTGATGGGTGCCCATTTGATTACAAAAACAAAAAAATTAAAACCAGTACGAACTTCCAATCTCTATCCTATTCATTGGCTGTAACGAAGTCTTCCGAACATTAACTTACAATCTACACAATACAATACATTTTTTCGGCATTAAATGTTTAATTAGATATTTAATTCGAATTTAAAAATATCTTAAATTATCAAAAAAAATTGTGTGGCTTTATGTTACACATTTTAAATAATCCATTTTATCTCCCGCACTTGGCAACCAACCGTTTTGGTCCTCAGTCCATAGTGGAAATATATTGATATGACCTATCTGTCATATCTAAATAGGCAATTCTCAGACGGATTCACGGAACGGACTATTTTGCCTTAAACTCCTCCACGGTCAAGGGATAATCTTGAGTAGTACAGGTAAGCGGGCCCTGGCCCAGGCATTGACGTCATAAGCACATGTTATAGGTAAACAAACATGGCCGCCGGATGTAAACAATATGGCCGCCGGATGTAAACAAACATGGCTGACGAAAGTGACGTCATACGTAAACAAAGCAGCTGATTGGTTGATTTAAATGGCGGTATGCATGTAAACAAATGCTCTTAGTAGATATGCCCGCCAAGCATATGTTATATGTAAACATACAGGTTAACCAAATGATATATAGTTAAATAAAAAATTACTAAATAATTCCCCCAAATGTAAACAAAGCAGCTGATTGGTTGATTTAAATAGTGCTATGCATGTAAACAAATGCTCTTAGTAGATATGCCCGCCAAGCATATGTTATATGTAAACATACAGGTTAACCAAATGATATATAGTTAAATAAAAAATTACTAAATAATTCCCGCAAATGTAAACAAAGCAGCTGATTGGTTGATTTAAATAGCGGTATGCATGTAAACAAATGCTCTTAGTAGATATGCCCGCCAAGCATATGTTATATGTAAACATACAGGGTAACCAAATGATATTTAGTTAAATAAAAAATTACTAAATAATTCCCCCAAATGTAAATAAAGCAGCTGATTGGTTGATTTAAATGGCGGTATGCATGTAAACAAATGCTCTTATTAGCTATGCCCGCCAAGCATATGTTATATGTAAACATACAGGGTGACCAAATGATATTTAGTTAAATAAAAAATTACTAAATAATTCCCCCAAATGTAAACAAAGCAGCTGATTGGTTGATTTAAATGGCGGTATGCATGTAAACAAATGCTCTTATTAGCTATGCCCGCCAAGCATATGTTATATGTAAACATATAGGGTGACCAAATGATATTTAGTTAAATAAAAAATTACTAAATAATCCCCTAGATTTGAAAACCCTCTTATTGTCTATTAGCTAAGCCCGCCAAGCATATGTTATATGTAAACAAAACATCTGATTGGTTAATTTAAATGAAAGGATGTATGTAAACAAATCCTCTTATTAGATAAGCCTGCTAAATGATATCACACATACAGGGTGACCAAATAATATTTAGTTAAATAAAAAATTACTAAATAATTTCACCAAATGTAAACAAAGCATCTGATTGGTTGATTTAAATGGCTGTATGCATGTAAACAAGTGCTCTTATTAGATAAGCCCGCCAAAGATATCACATGTAAACATGTGGGTTGTCAATACATAATTATGCGCTAAAACATCCTAGTGCAGCCATCTGTTATTCACAATTATTATTTGACTGTAATAATATAAGCTAAAAATTAGTTTTTATTAAATAACCCAATGTTGCAATCATGTCAATCATCAAAATAGAAAAAGAAAGTTTCAAACCACAAATTATTTTTTATCAATTATGTTTTAACGTGGAGAACCTAAGTAAAAACCATTATTTAGAGTGAGTTAAAAACAAGTTTTACAAAAGGTTTTGTGATTTATATTGTTACCACCATTATTTTGGGGTGAGTTAGATAATAAAATTATTATTATTCAACTTAGTTCATATATATATATGAAGGAATCCTTTACTAAAAGTAAAAAAAACATCTAGAAAAGTATTTTTGTTTATCAGACAACCTCTAAATAACAGATTCAAATAAGAAAATAATATTTATTTTATTAATTAATTGTAAAACATCAATCAGGTGTAAAAATTTTATTTAGTTTATTTAATAAATATAAATTAACAAAACTTCTTTTAAAAAATCCTTTGCATTTTTATATAATCTATATAGGAAGGAGGTTATTTTTAAAAGAGTTTCTATAAATAACCTTTTTAAGATAACCCAAAAACTTTAATTTTCTTACAGAAAAATAATTTACATATAATTTTCACAGATCGATTTTACTCTGTTCTATTAACTTTGATTTTCTTGATTGTTCACCCTTATAAATTTCTAAAGGTATTCGATGTTGATTAGCTTCCTGAACACCTTTATTATCGAAAAAGTCCCTTAATGCTCTCCCTTCTAGGTTGTTCGGATCAGCCATTATTTTAATATTATCGGCTGTAGCACCAAGATAAATGTACCAGTATAGATTAACAGGTATTCGATGTTGATTAGCTTCCTAAACACCTTTATTATCGAAAAAGTCCCTTAATGCTCTCCCTTCTAGGTTGTTCGGATCAGCCATTATTTTAATATTATCGGCTGTAGCACCAAGATAAATGTACCAGTATAGATTAACAGGATTGTATCCATATCCACCATAGGTTATTCAAGACATTTTTAACATAATTTAAAAAGTAAAAAATTTAGATTATAAAAATAAATAATTCTTACCTAGTTTAAACAACAGATAACGCAGTAATTTGATAAATGATTTTTATAAAGATAAATCTTAATATATACACATATATTGAAGAAAAACAGGTGATAAGAAAAGACCAGGTGTAAACATATTTTGCTAATAAAAATTGATTTTTACACAGGATATTATCAAGGTAAAAAATATTTTTTTTCCAATATTGAAAGTTTTAGAAAATATGTGATAACAAAAGAAAGGATGTAAACATATTTTTGCTAATAAATAATTGATTTGTACACAGGATATTATCAAGGTAAAAAATATATTTTTCCAATATTAAACATTGTTTTGATATGTTCAATGTCAAAAACATATTTTCCATTAGTTCTAGAAAAACAATTTTCATATGAAAGATATAAAGATATAAATGAAAATATAAACATTCTGCAATAGTTATTTAGTCTTAATAAAAAAATTACTAGATAAACTTCTAGAAAAATAGTTCCAAAATGGAGTTTTTAAAAGAACTTAACAACGTTGGGAAGCTGCAATTAAAACCTTTGATAAATATTGTTGATTTGGTGATAGATCGACAGTATAAATTGGAAAAAATAAAATCTGTGAGTACGAAATATGGACGCAAGATTATTGTTGAAGCAGCAGACAATTCTATGTTTCTACCAGGACGATTTTCAAAAATACTATCCGAAGCAAGAATTACAGCTCTAAATAAAGCAATTTCATCTGTAGCATTGGTATATAAAGGACAACAGGACATTGGAAAAGACCGAAAAACAGCTATACTTGAATTTGTAGATATTTAGAAACGCAACCAAAATCATTATTATATTTATCTACAAAAGTTTGGGCTTTCCTCTTTCACACATATATACAAAAAATATTATAAATATTATAAATAAAACAAATATTATTTTCTTATTTGTATCTGTATGCTTTAATAAATAAATAAACATATTTTTCTAGATGTTTTTTACTTTTAGTAAAGGTTATACTTTTGATGAAAACAACAAGGTCGTTTGATGCATATATAAGCAAGCATGTGCGTGGGCATTTCATTCTAAAAGTTGTTTTTGTACACATCATACTGTACCTACAACGAACTAAAAATGTCTCAAGAATTTTTAAATAAAATTGATCTTGTGTTGAAAATGGTTCAAGAAACGTATAAAAAACATAAAGAAACGTTAATACAACCTAAAATTGAAAAATACATAAAATTAATTAATTATAATTTAAGATTAATAAGTGTTGAAGTAAATACAAATAATCAAATTTTAACAACTGCAAATAAAAAACACATTCAAGCTGTGGCTGGGCAATTGAGTCAATATGGAGAGTTATTCAAGCAGTTGCTGCAAGGTAAAAATATAAATAATTATTGTTTTTAGTTTTAACAAAAAGTTATTTTTTAGGAAAAACTGGTGCTGGAGCAAAGCTTGACTAGAACCTGAAAGGTCGAGTAATTTGGAGGGATTTAACATCCGCATTTCAATCCCGTTTACAAACTTCAATTTTAATAAACTTAATACATAAGGATTTGAATGCATTTTTCGAAGACTGTTTTACGCTTTTTTGGACTTACATAAAAAAGCATATTTCATCAATACCACTAAAAATAAACATGGAATTTTGCGCAGAATTTACAAAACCAGTTGCTAATACAGAGGAGTTGCTGTTCAAAAAATTTACATTCAACACCAAAAATTATAAATTGCTGTTTTCAACTTTAAGGGATCGAGATGCTGTGAATGAATGGTTCCAAAAGCACATTAGAACCGTATTAATGGAGAAAATAGCTGAGTTCGAAGAGCAGGGAAGTGGTTGGGCTCTATCTAAAATTATTTCCTTAACGGTAAATATTAATAAAGTTACGTTACTTCACGCATCATCTTATATGGATTTGCCTAAAGAAATAAAATTTAAAAAAGCTATAATAAATGTACAAAATAATGACGAAGCTTGCTTTGGTTGGACTTTAGTATCAGCATTATATCCAACCACCTCTCATACAGAACGCGTTAATTCATACCCCTATTATGGGGAAGTGTTAAATTTTGAGGGAATTAATTTTCCAATGTCGTTTTTAACGACAATAACGACAATTTAATTTTTTAAACAAAATCCAAATATTTCGATAAACATTTATGGTTTGATTAGAAAATCAGAAAAAAGTTATGTAACCGTTCCGCTAGTTTTGATTATATTCTGTGGCCGAAGCTTTTGTTAAAACTTTATTTATTGAATCTAATAAAACACATTTATATATTTCGTTTGCAGTTGTAGAATATATTTTATTATTTTTAATCGAGAGAAAACTTTATCTCTTTTAATATTTAGAATACAAATATATTAATATTACTTTGTCTGTAATTATTTAACGAGTTTAAGACGAGCTTAAATAATTAGATTTGAATTAACACACTTAACAGAACAATTTTAGAATTCACATTTAAATGACATTAAGCAAAATAATTAATTAAAACTCGAATGAGCCTTTGTTTTTACTAGCAAGACAATTTTAAAATCCACACCTAGTTTTAATACTCACTCAGGATAAACACTTGTTGAATACTTAATAAAGACTTGTGTGTTGAATGAATATTTAATAAAGACTTGAGTGTTGAATGAATATTTAATAAAGACTAAAGACTTAAGATTAAAACAGAGGTATTTATACCTTATCTGCCTACACAGTTCTCATGGTCATGAGAGAATAAATGCCAAAGAAGTTCTCATAGAGATAACATAGACTTAGCAGAAAAACTGTAATTTGATATCGTGAGTTTTATATATATCTTATTGATATATTATATATTCTTTTTGATATCTTATCTATAGTGCGATTCTACGTACGTTACTCGCTTTATTTATGTAATGAAAGAAAACAACAACATGTAAATTTGTTAATGATTCAGGAAACTTATGAAATTGAAAAACAAAACGATGAAATTGAAGATGAGATTGAAAGTGACCATTCAGAGCAAGCTTCAATAAAATATCACTTTTGTTGGATTAAAAATTTATCTAAACTAATTGGGTCTCAATTATCAAAGAAAGAAAAGAAAAAATATATGTGTGATAGATGTTTGCATTATTTTAATAGCGAACAAAAATTAAATATTCATGAAATAGATTGTAGGGCTGTAAATAAATGTAAAATAGTTATGCCAAAACCTGGTACTACTGTTTATTTTAAGAACCATCATCATAAACGCCAAGTACCTTTTGTAATTTATGCAGATTTAGAATGTTTGGTAAAAGATTTTAAAGATGATGAAACCAAAGATACTATTAAGTATAAAGAACATACTGCCAATAGTATTGCATATTATCTTCATAGCGCATACGATAATTCTTTATCTCGTTTTAGACTTTATAGGGGTGAGAATTGTGTTGATTGGTTTGCCAACGAGTTATCGCAAATTGCAGATGAATTACAACACATTTTTGATCACCCTAAACCAATGGACCCGATATTAGATGTTCAAGAACGAGAGTTTAAATTAGCACCAGTATCTCATATATGTGAGGAACCCTTCTTAGAGGATCGCATTCGCGTTAGAGATCATTGTCATTTTACTGGTAGATTTTGTGAATCGGCCCACGTAGGGTGTAACCTTAACCACAAGATTCCTCATAGAATTCCAATATTTTTTCACAACTTCTCTGGGTATGATGCACATTTCGTAATAAAAACTGTTGCGACTGCAATACCTGGTAGAGTATCGCTTTTACCTAAAAATAAAGAACGCTACATTTTGATTACTAAAAATATTCCAAACGCAAATATTCAATTTAGATTTCTAGATTCGTTTCACTTCATGAGCGATTGTTTAGAAAAACTTGTATCTTATTTAGATTTTAACAATTTGAAAATTTTACGTAATATTTGTTCTGATTTAAGTAGCGAGCAGTTGAAATTATTAATTCGAAAGGGTGTATACCCATATGAATATATGGATAGTTGGGAAAAATTTAACGATACTGAATTACCATCTAAAAAACATTTCTATAGCAAATTAAAAACAGTCATATTTCTGAGGAAGATTATAACCATGCTCAAGAACTTTGGAAAACATTTAATAAAAAAAATTTAGGGGAATATAGTGATATATATTTGAAGACTGATGTGTTACTTTTAGCAGATGTGTTTAAAAATTTTCGGGAAAACTTAATAAAGACACATGGTTTAGATCCAGCTCATTATTTTACATCACCTAGTTATACTTGGGATGCTATGTTAAAACATACTAAGGTAAAGTTAGAGCTGGCTACAGATGTAGATATGTTACTTTTTTTAGAGCGAGGTATACGGGGAGGTATTAGTCAGGCATGTACCAGATACAGCAAAGCTAACAATAAATATTTGCCAAATTATAACCCAAAACTACCTAATAAATATTTGTTGTATCTTGATGCAAATAATTTATATGGTTGCGCTATGAGTCAAAGTCTACCTTATAAAGATTTTAAGTGGTTAAGTGATAAACAAATCAATGATCTAGATTCTGAAACTATTTTGAATATACCTAACGATATTGAAAAAGATTTAATTTATGAGGTAGATTTGAATTACCCAAACCATTTGCATGATTATCATAATATGCCATTCTGTTCAGAACATAAAGCTCCCCCAAACAATAAACAGAAAAAGTTACTTACCACTCTAGAGTCTAAAACGAGGTATGTCATACATCATAATGCATTAAAACAATGTATACAGGAAGGGTTGATATTGAAAAAAATTCATCGAGCAATAAGTTTCACACAGGCTTGTTGGTTGAAAGATTATATTGATTTAAATACAAAATTAAGATCAAAAGCAAAAAACGAGTGAAAAAAACTTATTTAAATTATTGAATAACGCAATATTTGGCAAATCTGTTGAAAACGTTAGAAAATAAAGAAATGTAAAGCTTTGCACAAAATGGAATGGTCGGTATGGTGCAAATCAATATATTTCTAAGCCTAATTTCCATAGCCGAACCATTCTTAGTGAAGATTTGGTTGCTGTTGAACTAAATAAACTTGAAATTTTATTTAATAAACCTATTTATGTTGGTATGGCAGTATGGCTTGATATTTCAAAAACTTTAATGTATGACTTTCACTATCAGTTTATGTTAAAACAATTTAATCCCAAGAACTGTAAGCTTCTTTATATGGATACAGATAGTTTGTTGTATGAAATAACATGTGATGATGTGTATGAAGTTATTAAAAACAACATTAATATGTTCGACACTTCTGATTATGCTAAAGATAATCCTTTTAATATTCCGCTTTGTAATAAAAAGGTGTTGGGTTTAATGAAGGATGAAAATAATGGATATATTTTGTATGAATTTGTTGGGTTAAAAGCAAAGATGTATGCAATTAAAATTTATGGTTTAGATGTTATAAAAAAGGCTAATGGAATTGTAAATCAAATTGTAAAACGTAATTTAAGTTTTGATGATTATTTAAGTTGTTTTAGAGATAATTATGTAAAAATTGTTAAACAGAGTAGTATACAAAGTAAGCACCATAATGTATATAGTGTTGAACAAAAAAAGAGAGCTCTTTCGAATGAAGATGATAAAAGATACATATTAGATAATGGTATTGATACTTTACCGTGGGGACGGGGAAATTATAGGATTAATGATGAATTAATGGATGTAGACTAAGTTTTATTGTAAACATACATACGAAATAAAAAAATAATAAACATTAAAAGTCTTTTATTGATTAATTGTTTTTCATATTTACTATATAATATTGATAACAGCATTAGAATTCACAGCTTGTTTGTCCAATGGTTCGATATCACAACATAAAAAATAAAGCAAAGCTTCGCGTATATCTTCTAACACTTTGTTTTTAAAGAAACACATCACTTCTAACATACTGCATACATTATGAAATATAATATAAATACAAAGATTAGTTAGTTTCACAAGTTTTGTTAATATCTTAACCTGACAATATTTTTTCGACACTTTGTGTCATTATCAAAGGTAGATAAGATTGATAAACAAACACGTTGCTAAGGATAAATGCATAATAATAAATACAGAAAATAGGTAACTAGATACAATACATAACAAAAACTAAATATCTAACACTTCTAATAAAGGAGAATTACTAAGCTCAGTTTGTTCATTCATTAAAGGTACACAGAGAAAAATGTATTTAAATTTCATCAACAATTGTGTGGTATTATGTGGTAAAACAAATTGGTCTTAAAAAGTGACAGGGACAATTTGTGTAGAATTATAAAACAAGATTGTGTCATTTAGTTTGTCAAGATTTTTTAAATAATGTTTTCAATTTTTTGTAAGGATGTGTATAAACTCAAATATAACATTTTGTGGAAGTCAATAGTAATTTTGTAAAATCAACTGAATAGTTGTCTATAAGTTTCCATAACAAATTGTGTTACTTATTAAAACAGAATGTGTAATGTTGTTGCATACAATTTTATACAAAATTGTACAATTGTTGAGCTAGTTGTGCCACAATTGCTTAATAGTATTTAACACAATTAATAATAGGATCTCTGAATGTTGATGATCAGGTCCGGATATAGAGGTACCCAGGGCCCCTAGGCAGTTAACGGGCCTCCCGTTTTTGGTAATTTAGCAAAAAAGCAAAACTTTTCTTTAAAAAAACTTCACTTTTACTTAGAATAGACAATCCGACATAGAAATGAAATGAAAGTACCAACTATACTTTTTTAACACATTATAATTTTTACATTTTCATACAATTACAAGATTACATTTCTACAATACAACCTTTCTGTAAAGGAACGGATGATCTCACTATAGTCTACAGACTGCATTATTTCTGACTGTACGGAATTAAGTCTATTTTCTTCTGTAGTAGATCATAAATAAATCTTTACTCTTTTTAGTGCTGAAAACGACCGGACTCTAGTGTACACAACATTATTCGCAGCGCTATTCCCACGTTTGGATAAATGTCCAAAAAGCCTTCTTCCAGGATGTACTTTGTATGTAGCTACAGTTACGATAACCCTTTCCCCTGTAACCTCTGCGAACAACAAATGAGATCGCAAGTGTAGACACTGGTTTTCCAAAGTACCATCCCAATCCCCCGGATAGAAGGCTTACGGTTCCGTACTCCGCTACGGACGTCTTGAGATTCCAAACTATGTAGCTTCGAGAGAAAGTCAAATCTTTGACTTAACTTCTCGTAAGTAGAGCCACGTCTCTGTAGCTCTGCAATCAACCTGTCTATAATGACGTTGAAGATTCCGAATCTGCCCCTGCTGGAGAGTTTAACCTCTTTTTCCTTTACTTCGTCAAACTGGACTTTTCGCTTACTTTTCCTCTTCATGTAGTATGCGTAGTTCTGTTCTTCGCTTTTTCCACAGCTTTCGACTAATAACCATCAAAGGTAGCGACTTTCCTTATATCTTCTAGGTATGTTACCAAAGACTGAAGCACACCCATTTGGATGTTCACAGATTGGAAACATTTGCTCACTTTGTTAAATCTTTCCAGGATATCATCCCACAACAGGGTCAGGAAGCACATTTCCAGGGAGTCGATTGAATTAAAAAAGACGTGGAGCCTCAGAACGCATAGATGGTTTTATTTGTTTCAGTGGCGGTTATCTGAAGAGCTGCATGATCTTACTCCAGGAGCAACAGAGACTTCTTCAGGCATCGCCCCGAGCAAACCATCTTGTCTGAGAAAGCTTTACAACTGTTGAATTCGGCTTCAGTTCAGGTAACAAACTTGCCATCTGCGTGACGAAACCTAGAAAAATTGCACAATTCCTGTAAAGTACCAAAGAAAGATATAGCAGTCTCACAACATCCGACAAGATTCAGTGAGTCCAAGACGTGATTTTTTCAAGGTCTGCAGAACGACGTTAGCCAAGTCTTCAGCTTCTTGTCTACTGTTTGGTATGAATCTTATAAATCGTTCGATAGGAAATCCCTCAGCATATTGTACATATTGTACTATGAGTGAAAGTTGATTCACCTGGTAGATGTCAGAGTCGAGTCGACAGAGATGGAAAAATACTTCGCATGCTTTATCTCAGTCAGATCGTGCTGATGGCTTTTTCTACCATAATGTTGATAATTTCTTCGCATAGTCTAGACGAAAGGTATGACTTTGTCCCGCATCATTTGTTTCCTTAGTTTTATGTGCGTGTCCAGAAAAGGATCGAACTTAGCCAAAAGTTCTACGGACATGACATATTAGTTCCCACTGTTTCTCGATCTAAATCTTTTCTGTGGACCTATAAACGGCAATCCGCATGCAGACAATGACCTCACAACAGACAAAATATACCACAAAACCTCATGCTAGTATTTTATTTCTTCTTTCGTATGAAGAACAACACTCTTGTCAACTCTACCGCCAACCTTCTTCCTCGCTAAGCGGACCAGTGTCGCACATGCTGATCTGTGATCGTTTGAACTGACCTACATTTTTGCAGTCGTTGTATTTCATCATTAGCTAACAACCCCGATTTTACAAACAGCTTACAAGGGTCACAGAACACGTATATGAATAGTATTTTTACTCTTTAAAAATACTATTCAAGGCCGAGGTTGTTTTTCGCCATTAGGGAATGTTTGGCTAAAGAGTTAAAAGGATGGATATCTGGTTGTATCTGCGTACTGGCGGCGCTTCGAAGATAAATCGGCATTCATATTTTGTTTCACGCCATTTTGTACGAAGTGTTGGAGTGTGGCACCGGCATCATGAGTATCCAATCGACAGGATCGTCACTAACGGATGGAAAGGATGGAATCGCAAAACCATATGTTCGCGTGAAATTCAAGATGTTCTCCAATGACAGCTGCGGGGTTTTCGGAAATTAAGCTTTGAGGATATTCAGGTAGCTGGTTACAGTTGCCTTTTCGATTGACGGTCGTAACTCCAATCGCCAAAGGCTGATGCGTACTAGGTCTAGAAAAGGCGAAGAACGAGTCCAACTTCGGAATATTACAAAAAAGCTCCTTTTCCTTCTGCAATTTCTTCTGATTTCTTTTTCTTTTCTAGACATCGGTAATTTCTAGAAAATGAGTGGATAATGAGTAATAGTTTTGGTTGTTTTTGACAAGGCAAAAATGGGAAAACAGAAATAAGCATTGAAAAACGAAGTACTATTAGCACTCTATTTAAAGAAAGTCTGTCATGTCGAAAAATTGCAACAAGAGTGAACGTTTCGCTAAAAGGTGCAATAGTCAACTATTGCGGAATTCAGAAGTATCGGTACTAATAATAATGATCGTCCTCGTATTGCAAGATCAAAAGTAACTAGCGCTTAGCAGGACAATCATATTGTGGTGACAAGCAAACGAGATAGACGATTAACTCTATCAAAACTATGTGCCTATATCAACAAAACGCGCTTAAACCCGGTATCACTCACGGCATTGAGGAGAAAGAAGTTTATGAGATGCAGGTTTAAAAACTTTTGTTGCCGTCGAAACATTTACTACGGACAATAAATAAAAATAACACACTTTAAGAATATACTTTGGACTGATGAGGCTGTGTTTGGAGCTCGTCGACGTATTTCTGTCAGAAAACGCAGTTCGTTTCAAAACATGGCTGACATGGCTCCTCAGTGTATACTACCCACAGTAAAAGACTGGGCTGGTTCTATTATGGTATGAGCTTAGCATAAGAATAGTGCTCTGCAAAATAAAAGCACTCTCGCAAATATTTTCAGCCGACCGAGTGCGATGTTGATTGTTAGCGGGTTACGCAGCAACAGTTATACTGTAATATTCGCTCCTTGTTATTACCGCAGCCTACGATGACGATCGGTAAGCCTCGAACTGATATATGTGTGCGATTTTCGGGACTAACTGAAAAACTTTAAAGTGTTTCTGAATCCGCTGGTTATTCTTGTGCTGTGGTGTGGGGTTGCTCTTCTGACAGAAATACTGGATATTTTACTAAAATAGACATGAGGAAAGAGGGTTACAAAGAGATATTCGCTAAACACGCAATACCATCTGTCTTAGAATCATTGGCCGTGGTATCGTGTTACAACAGGATAACGTTCCGAAGCATAGTTCCCGTCTTTTACGGGGGTAACTTAGAGGAGAAAGAAGCAGATGGCGTACTTATTAACATGACTTGGCCATCGCAATTGCTAGACATTAACTCTACAGAACCTTTTTGAACTCTACTTTCAAGAGCTTGAGAAGCAGAAAGGTTAGGATGTTCTGTCCCAATTCTCAAACTGGGTATAATTGAAAATGGTCTATTTCTAAGGTAACTCAATTTATTTTTTGCTTAAAAGAATTTTACACAAATGTACAAATAAGGTAATTGTAGATAATTACCAAATGTATAATATCTAAATGATGAACCTGACTGTTGTGATCTACTGCAAGACGTAGATATGATCTTTTCTTTAAATTTTCCTATAGCGGTGAACAAAAAGTCGTTTTGTTAAAACATCTTACAGAAAATTGATAAGGGATCAAAAAGATTTTTCAAAACTTAGTGCAATGAAGAGTTATGAAAGAGTTAAAATATTATATAAAGACGATAGATGTCTTTATAAATAAAAACACAAGCAAGAAAAAATACATTACAAAAAGATGAAAATTATGAAACAATATAAGAGCAGAGCTGGATGGTCAGATGACAACCTATGCAATGAATATATAGGTAACAAAGACATGAAGCAAATAAAACTGAAAAAGAAAAGAAAGAAATACTAGAAAGTATAAAGCGTATAAGTTATTGCATATGCAGATGATGTAATAATTATGAGATTATGACTAAAGAACTCGTAATAAATTAATAGAAACTTTCCAAAAGATAGAGAAAGAAGCAGGTACCATTTGATTAGTAAAGCAAATACGACCCAAGTATAAATGCAGAAGGGAAAGGAATAACCAAACAGAGTATACGACGATTGA
Source organism: Agrypnus murinus (assembly GCA_929113105.1). NCBI lineage: Eukaryota > Metazoa > Arthropoda > Insecta > Coleoptera > Elateridae > Agrypnus > Agrypnus murinus. Next base: position 732,379 of record OV816027.1, read on the forward strand.
CCAAATTACAAGTTTGAAGAGATCAACATATCAATAGCGCAAATGATAGAAGCAAAATGAGTAAAGAAAAAATACTAGCTGGAAATAGAATGTACTTTGCTAGTAAGAAGACACCAGACACGTCAATGGATCTCTTGTGCTTAACAAAAACTGAAGAGGAACATCTCGAAACTCTCATATACTCGGATCAATCATTTCTTACTCTTGAAGTGCATGCATTGTGTTTTCATTCATTCATTCATGTGTCTCGGTACATTTTTTCTTTAGACAGCCAGCGCTACCTAGCGCTGGATGACCCAAACCCTATTGAACTACGCGATGTAAGAGAGAGAGGTGAGGAACCGAGCTTGAATTCTTTTTTCGTATTTCAACAAAAGCAACAAGTTACTAAAGCTTACTCATTAAGGTAAGCAGTTGGCACCTAGTGAAGCATTAATGGTAAATACCATTAGAAAATAAATCATAAAATTCTAGAAGAAGTATGCGGAGAAGATGTTGTAAGGTTTATCAACTCACAGTAGATTAGACAATTCAGCCATGCATGTGGTGTCATATAAGAAGATTCAGAACAAGACGGCAAAATGAGATGCAACAGGGATGATAATGCCAACAATAATAAAGCTATGGGGGGGGGGCAAGCTGGTCATTCCAGAGGTCAATGTCTGCCAATCCATTTGTTGGAAAATACTTTTCCAGACATTGCGCAACTGGAACTGGAAAATGTGGTGGTGCACCATCTTGTTGATACCGAATGTTGGTAATCTTGTTTTTTTAATGGTTTTATCCAAAAATAGTCACAGATTAGAATTCTGCATATAACAGTTACAAGAAATTAAAAATGATTTTTTTTATATATGTAGTCTTCTATATTTTGTAAACATTTATTTCAGACTCCCATTATGATCAAATATTGAGAAACTCAATACCAAATACTTTTTGATTCTAGTGAAAAAAGACGGACTTGTAATTTAAAAGAATAGTCGATAACAAGCTCCTAATGTGTGGTGGGAAAAAATAAATAAATGAAGATGAATGATTCACCTATCACTTGTTAGCTGACAACAGGAGCACAATTTATGTAGCATTCTAATTAGTTTAATTTATTAGATATATGAGGTAAGCGCCGTAAATTCTCGGCCCGGCAGGCTTGTACAAATGCCAACATGCTCAAACTCAGTTTCGTCATAGTTGAACATGTAAGAGGCCTACACTATATATATTACGAATAGAAGCGTAATAGGTTTTAGTAGCCACTCAAGCATCGTGGCGAGTGCATGAAAATGTAGCAGCTAACGAAAATTGAGTTACCGCGCAGTTATTAAATTTTTAACAAGAGAAGGGCACACGCCTAATCAAGTCAAACAACGTTTAGACGGCGTTTATGGTGATTTATCTCCTTCATATTTCACCGTACAAAAGTGGTCAAAATGTTTCCGTTTGGGGCAAGAATCTCTTGAAGATGATGAGCGCATCGGTCGGTCAATTGAAGCGGTAACGCCTCAAAAAGTTGCAATTATTGAAGAAATGGTATTAGAAGATCGCCATTTGAAAGTTAAGGAGTTAGCAGTGATGTCTGACGTCTCGGAAACAAGTGTTCGCCGAATTCTTCGTGACTATTTGGGTATGAATAAAATTAGTGCAAGATGGGTACCACGTCTTATCTCTGCTGTTTTTAAACTTGTATGGAGACGACCCAAAGCCGACTTTGGAGTCCATTGTCACTGGAGATGAAACAATGGTTCTGTATTATAATTCTCTATCCAAAAGGAAATCGATGGAATGGCGGCGACCCGATGAACCTCGTCCCAAAAAGGGGAAAGTCGTTCAATCGACTAAGAAAGTTATGGCAACAATATTCTGAGATTGTGACGGCACTTTACTGATTGATTTTAAGGAACGCAATATAACTGTTAACAGTACATATTATGCGTTTTTATTGCGTAAATTGAGAAACAATATTCGTGAAAAACGTCGAGAAAAATTGACAAGAGGTGTTCGATTATTACACGACAATGCACGCGTTCATACCGCCGCAATATCACAAGCTGCCATTCGCGAACGCGGCTTTGAAGCATTGGATCATCCACCGTACAATCCGGACATGGCTCGTAGTGACTATTATTTCTTTTCCAATTTAAAGAAAGACCTTAGGGGACGTCGTTTTAAGGACGAGAACGCGTTGCAAGCAGCTGTAATTGAACATTTTGAAGGAAAAACTTTAGATTATTTTTACAAGGGTATTGAATTATTAAGTGCACGTTGTAATAAGTGTATTGACATTAGGGGAAATTATATTGAAAAATAAAAATTATATTTTACCAAGTTTATTTTTTCTGTATCAGGCCGAAAATTTATGGCGCTTACCTCGTACATGTTTGTTTAATTCCTAGTCGTTGAATATTTCATTGTGTTTGATAACTATTTAAATACAAATTATTTAAATAAATACTTAATAATTTTTGTAATAAATCTCTCACTTCATGGTGTTTCCAGACTTTTGACCGGCAGTGTATATAACAATACAATATTTTTGAAATTTGATACCTTTGTTCCTTACCATGCTGCTTGGAAATAACAACAGGTACCTACAGATAAATTAAGGAAACGAAAACAATTACGATTACTATATAGATTATACTATAGGACTTCAAATTAAAATAAAACAAACTCAAATAAACACAAACAATTTTTATGAAATAAATAAAGATTATTAAAAGTTTCACAGTTTTATTAAAATACAACCTGACAATATTGTTTCGACAGCTATGCTGTCATTATCAAAGGTAATATAATTATAAACAAACACGTCGCTAAGGTAGATACAAAATAGGTAACTAGATAAAATAATAATAATAATCAGAATTAAATATCTAATACTTCCAGTAACGGAGAATTACTGAGCTCAAGTTGTTCATTCATTAAAGGTACCCTGAGTTTGTGTTTGTATATCTCAAAGGCTTCTAAAATGTCTAATTTGCGTTTGTTATTACAAAAATGTAGGAATTTAATATTATTTTGAGGAGTCATTGTGTGATTTTGTTATAAAAGGTGTTTGGCGTAATTCGATTTTTCAGGATGTTTATTTTTGTAATGACGTACGTGTTCTTTATATCTTATGTCAAAATTTCGAAGTGTTTGCCCAATATATACCGAACTACAAAAAGAACAATTTAATAATAATAATAATGTTTATTTACGGATCAACCATTTCAAATACAATAGAATATGCAATAAAATATAGAACAATAGATAACAATAAAAATACAATTAATAACATGAAAATGACATACTGTAAATAAAACTAGTAAAATGTAAATGTTAATAATAAATACAAAAACACAATTCACTATTCAAATAAAGAAATATGTAAATATCTAGTTTAATTAACTATTACATAGATAATGCAGTTCTGGCTTTATTCTTAAACATATTAAGCGATACCCCAAAAAAGTCGATTTGATGGTTATAGTTATTAGCTAAATTTGCTATTCGGGCATGTGAAGAACACAGTCCATAAACGGTTCTATGATATGGAATTTCAAAAAGTGGCGAAGATCTCATAACTGCGCCTCTGATACGAAAAGAAAAACTGTTTAAAATTTCAGGACTATTAATTAGGGCATTTAATACTTTAAATAAAAAACATAAATCAAAGAAAGTGCGTCTTGTCTGTAGAGAAGGTAGTCCCATATATAATAGAATATTGTTGTAATTATCACTTTCATACAATATGTTTTGTCTGAAACATAAATATTTAACAAATTTCTTTTGTACCGATTCAATTCGTAAAATATAGGAAAAAGTGTAAGGACACCAAATCTGTGAGCAATATTCTAATAATGGGCGTACTTGAGATACATACAGAATGTGTAGTGTTCTAAAATTTTCAAAATCTTTACATTGGCGAATGATAAAACCCGCGAATTTGTTCGCTTTATTAATTAATTGATTAATATGAAGGCCAAAGTGAAGTTGCTGATCAATGATTACGCCCAAGTCTTTAATGTATGTTACATTTTCTAAAACTATATTACACAGTATGTAAGAACAGTTGCCTGGTTGAAGTTTACGAGAAAACCTAACGCATTTGCATTTTTCTATATTTAATTCTAAGTCGTTGTGAAGGCACCATGAAGATAAGGAATCAAGGTCCTCTTGAAGCTGCGGGTCATTATCCGATAAGGTATTATATTTAAAGACTTTTAAGTCGTCGGCATAAAGAAGGAATAAACTGTTTTTAATGGCATTCTTTATATCATTTATATAAAGCAAAAAAAGTATAGGCCCCAAATGAGATCCCTGAGGCACCCCAGAAGTTACATTTATCCAGTTAGAGTATGTATTATTTAATACAACTCTTTGCTTTCTAGAGGATAAGTAAGATTCGATCCATGAGACAATGGGGTCACCAATGCCCATTTTTTTCAATTTGTTAATAAGTCTTTTTATATTGACGGTGTCAAAGGCCTTACTAATATCTGTATAAATACAATCTACATTAAAACCTCTCTCAATATAGTTGACAATATAATTTGTAAACAAAAAGAGATTAGTAGAAATAGATCTTCCTTTGAAAAAACCATGTTGTTCATTGATCAAAATGTTTTTAACACATGAAAATAGTTTATCTGCTACTATAGCCTCAAAAAGTTTCGGAATAGCCGATAAGATGCTGATACCTCTATAATTACTAACATTTGATCTATCTCCACTTTTATGTATTGGAATAATGTTCGATTTTCTCCAACAGTCTGGAAAGTAAGATTGATTAAGAGATTCATTAAATAGAATTTAAACGGTAAATGCCCGATTTCATGATATCATGTGTTCTGTCTTTAGCATTAAATAAAAATGAAAAAGTGTTAGTGTTGGTTTTAAATGTTATTTTATAATTGTTGGTTTTTCTTAGTATATGTTCAATTTTTTCTGATATTTTGCCAAAATATGGTATAGATATGTAATTTGTGTCTTCTGTTTGATAGTCAATGGGATATATTCTTTTGATAGCTAACCTATAATCTTTTTGTTTAATTAAAGTGTCAATCATGTTCGGATTGTAATGATTTGCATGTGCTAGTTGTTTAATGGTTGATATCTCTTTGCTAAAATCTGATTTTGTTAGTGGAATAGTTAAAGCTCTGTGTACTAATGATCTGTAGGCTGCTATTTTATGTGTATTATGGTGACAAGATTCATTTGGTATTGTTATATCTGTTTGTGTTGGTTTTCTGTATATGGAAAATTCAAATAGATTGTCTGCGTTAATCTTGATATTTAAGTCTAGAAAGTTTATAGCCCTGTTTTGTTCTGTTTCTAGTGTAAATTTTATATTAGGGTGGATACTGTTTATAAGAATGAAAAATTCATTGATAACCTCAAAAGAACTCGTTTTAAACCTCGTTTCATAAACTTGTCGAATATAACATTCAATGACAGAGAAACACAATTTCTTAACAAAGGTTTCAAATTTTGTCCTTTTCCAAAATTTACCAACAAAATTAAAGAAATTTTGGCCGTTGAATGCGTATACTTAAGAAAGATCATAATAACTATGCAAAATTCCAAATTTCGAATTTGTTAAAAGAGATGTCTTTGAAACAGGACAAAATGTACGACACATCTAACATATCACTTCTTCAATCTATAAAACAGAAAATCACAGAGAACAATATAATTTCTGTTAAAGCAGATAAAGGTAACACTTTGGTAATTCTTTCAAAAGATATTTACATACAAAAAGTTAATGAATTTATTAATAAAGAAAATTTAGAAACTTTAAATAAAAACCCAACCACAAAATTCCAAAAAAAAATAAAACAAGGTTTAGAAAACTGCAATATCTGCTTTTCAGAATTAGAAAAGCAACAAATCATTAATAAAAACCCACAAATACCTAAACTGTATGGATTAGTCAAGACGCACAAACAGAATATGCCAATAAGACCAGTTGTATCATACATCAATGCACCTAATCACATTTTATCTAAAAAACTGAACCAGATTATTAACACGATAGGTTACAAATCGAAATACTCTGTTAGAAATTCATTAGAATTAGTAGATAAGCTGCAAAACATACATCTTCCACCACATTCAAAACTTGTTAGTTTTGATATTTGCAACATGTTCTCCAGAATACCCCCACAAGAATGTATTCCTTTATTAGATAGTTTCTTGATCAATAGTAATATAGAATTAGTTAAAAGGTTAGAGTTAATTCAATTATTTGACCTTTGTATAAGTCAAAATTATTTCACTTTTAATAACATAATTTATTTACAAAAGGATGGTTTACCTATGGGTAATTCTCTAAGTCCTCTATTAGCTAACATATTTATGGACAAGTTTGAAGATCGAATATTTGAATTAAACCTCTCTAAACACATTATCTTATGGTTTCGTTATGTTGATGACATTTTAGCTTGTTTTGACAGTTCTTTTGAGGTTATCAATGAATTTTTAATTCTTATAAACAGTATCCATCCTAATATAAAATTTACACTAGAAACAAAACAAAACAGGGCTATAAACTTTCTAGACTTAAATATCAAGATTAACGCAGACAATCTATTTGAATTTTCCATATACAGAAAACCAACACAAACAGACATAACAATACCAAATGAATCTTGTCACCATAATACACATAAAATATCAGCCTACAGATCATTAGTACACAGAGCTTTAACTATTCCACTAACAAAATCAGATTTTAGCAAAGAGATATCAACCATTAAACAACTAGCACATGCAAATCATTACAATCCGAACATGATTGACACTTTAATTAAACAAAAAGATTATAGGTTAGCTATCAAAAGAATATATCCCATTGACAATCAAACAGAAGACACAAATTACATATCTATACCATATTTTGGCAAAATATCAGAAAAAATTGCACATATACTAAGAAAAACCAACAATTATAAAATAACATTTAAAACCAACACTAACACTTTTTCATTTTTATTTAATGCTAAAGACAGAACACATGATATCATGAAATCGGGCATTTACCGTTTAAATTGTTCTTTTTGTAGTTCGGTATATATTGGGCAAACACTTCGAAATTTTGACATAAGATATAAAGAACACGTACGTCATTACAAAAATAAACATCCTGAAAAATCGAATTACGCCAAACACCTTTTAGAACAAAATCACACAATGACTCCTCAAAATAATATTAAATTCCTACATTTTTGTAATAACAAACGCAAATTAGACATTTTAGAAGCCTTTGAGATATACAAACACAAACTCAGGGTACCTTTAATGAATGAACAACTTGAGCTCCGTAATTCTCCGTTACTGGAAGTATTAGATATTTAATTCTGATTATTATTATTATTTTATCTAGTTACCTATTTTGTATCTACCTTAGCGACGTGTTTGTTTATAATTATATTACCTTTGATAATGACAGAATAGCTGTCGAAACAATATTGTCAGGTTGTATTTTAATAAAACTGTGAAACTTTTAATAAACTTTATTTATTTCATGATTATGGAGTTCCACAAAATAAGGCTGGAAACAATAAACAAAAAAACAAACAATTTAATAACTTTGCTAATAGAGGTTAAAAATCTGACACATGAATACACAATAAATTATTTTTGATATTTCTTTCCAGTTCCCTACGAGTCTTTCTTTAGCTTTTAGAAGAATATTTTCGATTCTATAAGTACCTGAAAGTTGGAAATGTACCTAGTATTATATGATAAAAATAAAGTTATACCTTCTCTATATAGATTATCATCATTACATTTTCCAATGCATTTTCCAACATATCACTCCTTATTAGTTCTTATAACTATAATATAGAATATTTTTGAAAATCTAATACTGAAAGGATAAGAAACTGGTTTTCAAAACCGTCATCACGTTTCGATAATGTCACACGTCGCACAATTATTCTTGGCTGTTCCATTCGCTGTCATTATGATCGTGAAGCGTTAATAGCTTTCTACCGAAGTCGAAAACTCCGCCTCCTAGATTGGAGCCTCTAAATTCAGATAAAACTAAATTTTGAAAGATATATAATTCAAAAAAAAAATTTTTCTTGCAATTTCAGGATCACTATTTTATCAGACATCACATGACATCTTTTCGAAAAAAATTTCTTTTTTATTTTTTTTCTTAAAAACTAAAGGCACTAACGGCTTGAAAATACTTCAAGCCCGAGAAAATGTTGTTATTTATTGCTATAAAAAAAATACAGCATTGTAGGTTACATCAGTCTCCATAAATTGGATCTCAAAGTTTACATTGACTAGCATAGGCAGACGGCAGTCTTAAAGGCTATGCGTCTATTATGTTTCTTTTTCCTCATTCTATTAAATTTCTTTTTTCTCATTCCCGCTCCGATAGCTTTTTTAGCTCGCATGGCTGTGGTAACACCCCAAGCAGCAGCTCGTTCTCCGAAACTAGAGTCCTTAGCTTTAACTCTACGCCAAAATCGTTCTTGAAGAATATGGTCTGCTTTATGTCTGGAAGCCAAATCTTTATGTTGGGAATAAGCGATATCGTGTTCTCTACAACCTCTCTTGTAACTTAGTACCTGGACCACAAAACCGATACCCAGGTATATGAGCTTCAAAAGGCAGTTTATTTATCAAGGTGTTTACAACACCTTTACCTCTACAACGTCTCGCCATCGACTAAATGTCTAACCACAGCTAACCAAGTCTAACAACTAAACAAACCTTATTTATTGTGCCAAGAAATAATTTTTGATTGTCGTTTGGAAACAGAACTTTTATTTGTTTAGCATTGTTGAAGTTTAATTTTGTTTTGTGGTAGATAAAGCGTGACAATATATGACACGGTATGAAATGTTCCAAGTTTTATTATATTATATAAAAACAAATTTGATTTTTTAGCTCCAAGTATCTTATTGAATTAATCTCGAAATGAGAAGGTGCAGGCAAGGTTCCAAAAGACATTTTGTTAAGTAAATTTTAATATTAAATTGGATATCTGTCAAAGAAAACAAAAGATTTCAAAATGATGTACATGGTAACTGTGATGCAAAAATTTATGTGAGGATAGCCTCAAGATTTTGACAAGAGGAAATTAAGGTTATGTTTTACGGTGTGAACAAATTAGAACTTTCTGTTAAAGTTGGCAAAAATAAATAGTCAAATTGACGAATATTAGCTTTACCGATGAACTTTGTTGTTTGTGTTTTATTTAATCCCGACAGGTTGGAAGAACACGATATTGGTTTTTGATGTGGTAAATTTAGTATCCTCCCTACTGAAAGGAAATGGTCCCGTGATTATAAAAGTTAAACATTTATTGGTAACCGGAAATTCCGCTGTTACAAATATTATGGCGCCCGAGAGCAGAGACTTGAAGAGGATTTACTACAACATGTAGTCGGACCTGAAGAGAATTTACTACAACATGTAGTCGGTATAACCACTTTTACTTGTGTAGATAAATTGACCGTTCTTTGATTTGGTTGATCTATTAGGACATCGTACTTCCAGACGAGATAAATACTCATACAATGTATTTATTTATTTGGTATCTATTTAGGTATTTGTATTAGTTATTAGGTATTAGATTATTAGTATATTTAGTATGTTTGTTGGGTATTTTGTACCATATATGTAATAGTAAGTAATTTACGTTATAAGTCCTGGAAATGGAATTTTACAGTCGAGTAAGATGTTACGGACAAGGCGACGAAGGAGCCGAGTCCGGAACATCGAAACGAGACTGTAAGACCATTTCCAGGACGTATGACGTAATGCGTTTTATTTCATACTGCAATTATTGGAATATTGGTTTAATTTAAAAAAAATTATATAAAAAATTTCCGAATGCAAAATATGGACATCTATGAAGAACGAGTTTCCATGGTAACTGATTACGTACTAAAACGTTGTCCAGGTGATTGATTGTATTTGCGTCCGGTAAAATTTTTTACAGTCACAAGTCCTGTAAAATTTTTTACAAGCATACTAGACCGTAAAATCGCATGTTCTGGACTAAAAAGTTTGACGTAAAACTGACAAATGTGACATACCTAGTATGAAATAAAATAATATTTAGAAATATGTATTGTGAGTAAAAATTGTAAGGATCTGTCAAAAGTTTGAGGTTACGACCAGTGTCCCAGGCAAGTAACTTTGATCAAATTAAGTTCGGAGTTTTGCTATTAGTTACTTGACTTTTAATATTTATTATAATTTTCAAAATGACTAAACTGGAAAATACCTTAAAGGTTTTGAAAATTGAGCGAGTAGATTTGTTTGCGAGCATACAATGTGTCTTCGACAGATCCAAGACTTTGACATTGGCAAATTTAGCCGACTTTGAGACTTAATATCAACGTTTAAGTGTTTGGGAAGATAAATTAGATCAGATTACTCAGAGAATAAGAGAAACGAATGCTCTTATTTCGGATTCTAGTTTGCACCTCGAAACGTTTCAAGTGTATAATGCCGCTATCGATCTTATTGATCAAGTTCTTAATAATTATTTAAGATTAACTAGACCAGTTACCCCGAAAGTTCTGACTGCCAGCTTGGTTAACACAGATTCTCCTCATAGCGGTAACACCAGTAGTCTACCTCGAGTTGAACTTCCTATTTTTAATGGAAAACTCGATGATTGGCCTAACTTCATTTCACTTTTTCAGTCGTTAATTCATACCCATCCCAGTTTGTCTGAGACAACCAAGTTTCATTATCTTAAAACTTCCTTAAGGGATGAGGCGCTTTCTGTAGTTTCAAATTTGTCATTGGAGCCTCAAAACTATACATTGGCTCTTGATGCTTTAAAAGCTCGTTATCAAAATAAAAGAAGATTAGCTTCTATGTACTTGGATAGAATACTAGATTTTAAACCCTTAACAAACGGTTCTATTCAAAATTTGAATTCCTATTTATCAGTACATGAAACTAATATGAATGCTCTATTAGCATTGGGTATTTCAGATCTTGGTGATTTCTTGAAAATGCATCTTTCTTTGAAAAATTTAGATCATGGTTCGCGTAGAGCTTTCGAAGAACATTGTCCATCACAGGCAATACCTACCTATATTGGTCTTATGAACTTTGTTACTGAACGTAGTCGTAAACTGTCTCTTATGACTATTTTTGCTAACTCTACTAACAATCAAAATAATTCTAAACCCAAAACTCCAAATAAGATTTTGTCAGTGAATAAAACCCCCCAAAATCCTTGGTTTTCAGCTAAACCAAATAAGCCTAGTAAACCTATTAGCTCTAAAGCACCTATAAAGTGTTGGAATTGCCAAGGGTCACATTTGGCAAAAAATTGCGATAAGCCCAGTAAAGTTTATTGTTATGGTTGCGGAGAGCCTGGTGTAACTAAGACCAGTTGTTCTCACTGTAATCCCAGGCCGGTTCAGGGAAACTAGCCAGGAAGTCGGTTTTCGGAGTCGAGCCGATTTCCTATCAAGACTCCAAATCTTTTGGTAATACTATTGTAGTTGTGGAGCAGTCTCTTGTTTTTAGGGAGTCACAAGTGTCTAAATTGACCAGGGTGACTAATGTTTTAGTTGTTGATGAGTCTGGACGCGTACCATCAGTTGTTGTGGAGGACGAGCAGCATTCGAAACCTGTTTCATCCGAAATTAGTTCAGTATATTCGAGTTCCAAGGTGGAATCGAATTGTGATGTTGAGAGCCAAATCTTGGCAAGCTCTTCATCAGGAGTTCGTAAGTCTTTAGGACACTATCTTAAGTTTAGTGGTTTTGTTAAGCAGTGGTATTTACCAGTTTTAGTGGCCAGTCCCAAGTTCTCGGAAAATCTTTGGTGGCCAATTTCTTTTGTTGTGTATGATACGGGTTCTAGCTTATCGTATGTGGGTGATAAAGGAGTCCAAATCCTTAAAAAATTAGGTTATGTTGCAAAACCTACTGAACCTTTTACGGCTGAAGTAGCGACTTCAGAAACTACCATTGTTTCAGAGGTTTATACCGTTTCCGTGTATTTAGAAAACCGTAAGTTTGACTTTTTCTATATACCATCATTGTCTTTTCAGTTTCTGTTGGGTTTGGATAACATATCTAGTTCAAAGATTTGTACTAGTTCTGGTTCGGATCTTTGGTGGTTCGAAGATCGTCCCCAAGATCAATTTAAGTTTCATTTAAGTGTTCCAAACAAGTCATCGCAGCCAAGTTATGGAATAACTACTTTTGTTAAGTCAGAAAAGGAAATTTTAAATAAAATAGTTCGTGAACGTATAGAGTTGGTAGAGTCTTCTCCGAACTGCAATTCGAAGATTACTCATAAAATTGATGTTGGTGATGCTGTACCGATTAAACAAAAGGCTTATCAATATTCACCAAAAGTTTTAGAAGCTATGCACCAAGAGTTAGATAGATTGTTAGAAAAAGGTTATGTAGAACCTTGTATCTCGCCATGGGCATCTCCGGTTGTCATGTTGAAAAAGGGTACAGGTTATAGATTTTGTATAGATTTTAGAAAAGTTAACGCGTTGTCGCGTAAGGATTCTTACCCACTGCCTAATATGACTTCACTTTTGGATAGTGCTTTGTCAGGCTAAATATTTGTCAAAAATTGATTTGAAACAAGCTTTTCATCAGATTCTTTTAAAGGATGAAGCTACTAGAGATCTTACTGCTTTTATTGTACCTAGCCGAGGTCTTTTTCGTTTCCGTGTTATGCCTTTTGGGCTAACCAATGCTCCGGCAACCTTCCAAAGATTAGCCGATAGTGTTTTTGGACCAGAATTACTTTCATATGTTGTAGTCTTCCTGGATGATATTTTGATATGTACCCCTGATTTCGAAACTCAATGTATAGTTTTAAGAGACGTATTTTGTCGACTGAGTGTGGTTGGCTTGAAAATCAATTTAGAAAAGTGTGAGTTTGGTTGTAGTGAGGTTACATATCTGGGTTATCGTGTGAATGAGCAAGGTCTCACCTTTGATCCTGAGAAAGTCAAGTCTGTCGTTTCGTATCCAACTCCGAATAATGTCAAGCAGTTACGTACTTTCCTTGGCATGGCTGGCTGGTACCGTCGTTTTATAGCTGATTTTCGTCATTAGTAGCTCCTATGACCAGATTGTTGAAGAAAAAAGCGGTGTGGTTCTGGACTGACGAACAAGATATCGCATTTGAAAATCTCAAAACCTGTTTAACTTCTGCACCTGTTTTAGCCAGACCTAATTTTTCGTTACCTTTTCAATTACAAACCGATGCTAGTTCAACGAGTATAGGATGTGTCCTTAGCCAAATCTATGACGATAAAGAACGTGTTATTGCTTATAGTTCTAGGTCTTTGAATAAGGCTGAACAAAATTATTCTATTACAGAAAAAGAGTGTTTAGCTGTTTTGTTTGGAATCGAGCATAATAGACATTACCTCGAGGGTTATAAGTTTATCGTGATTCTGATCACGCTAGTTTGAAGTGGCTCTTAAACCTGAAGAATCCCACTGGACGATTAGCTCGTTGGGCACTTCGCTGACAAGCTTTTGATTTTGAAGTAGTCTATCGTAAAGGCTCTCTAAATAGTGTAGCTGATGCATTGTCTAGGATTCCTGTTTCGTTTGTTTCGACATCCTCAGGTACCATTTCACCTCAGGAACAAACCGGTGATGATTGGTATGATAGAAAATCTTATCGAGTAAAGAATTTTCCTGGAGTTACATCCAGATTGGAAAATTAATTCTAATCGATTATATTATCTTAGAAAATGTTTCCTAAAGAGTGAGTTAGAAGATCCTAGTGAAGATTGGAAGCTGGTATTGCCGCTTTCAGAACGTAAAGCCATTTTAGAAACTTGTCATGATGACGTTAAAGCAGGTCATCTTGGTGTGGATAAAACCCACTGGAGAATTGGTCGGTTATACTTTTGGCCTGGAATGTATTTCGATATTCAGAGGTATGTACGTGGTTGCGAAGTTTGTCAAAAAGTTAAACCTTCTAATCAAACACCTGCTGGAAAAATGTTTCCAAAATATCTTACAACCTCTTGGGAAATAGTTACTACTGATATAATGGGTCCATATCCCAGAAGTACTAAGGGAAACGTTTATTTGTTAGTCTTTCAGGACAGTTTTACTAAATGGGTAGAATTGATCCCTATTCGGAAAGCAACCTCAGCTGTCATTGTTGTAAAATTTCGCTCTTATGTGTTAACTCGTTTTGGATGCCCGCGAATTCTCCTGTCAGATAATGCTAGCACTTTTGTTAGTAATGTGGTTAAAGATTGAGCCCAATCTTGTAATATTGAATTACGAAAAACTCCCCTGTACCATTCTCAGGAAAATCCCACTGAGCGTGCTAATAGAAATGTATTGCAGCTTGTGGTGAGTTACCTTAAAGGTAAACACCAGCATTGGGGTAAGGAAATGAATAATATACAATTCGCATTAAATTCAGTTGTTCAAGACTCTACTAAGTTTTCTCCTGCATTTTTAAATTATGGCCATGAGTTGCGAACGGGAAATGAAATAAAGTCTCTCTTCCCTCTTCCTGGCAAGATTTCTGATGAAATTGAGCAGGAATCTCTTAATGATTGGTCCCAAAAGATCGCAAACTTAAAAGATTTCTTTGTTTCTTTGTTGTGTTGTTCGAACAAAACTTGTTAAAGGCAAGTCAAACCCAAATTAAAAGGTACAATCTACGACGAAGAGTTTCACATTTTAAAATTGGAGACCAAGTACTTCGTAAGTCTTTTCATTTATCATCAGCTTTTGATAAAAAAGCTTCCAAGTTGTTTCCTCGTTGGGAAGGTCCCTTTACAGTCACCGAAGTCAGTCCTTCTGGTGTCTGTATATTGCAGAGTCCCGATGGCAAGAATGCCGGAGTTTGGCACCCTTCCAAAATTAAGTCTTATTATTCCAGCCAAGCTAGTGTACATATATAGTGCCTTCCTTTAAGAAAGCCTTTCTGTTTCCGCGCTGGAGGGGAATATGTGTGCCAAGAAATAATTTTTGATTGTCGCTTGGAAACAGAACTTTTATTTGTTTAGCATTGTTGAAGTTTAATTTTGTTTTGTGGTAGATAAAGCGTGACAATATATGACACGGTATGAAATGTTCCAAGTTTTATTATATTATATAAAAACAAATTTGATTTTTTTAGCTCCAAGTATCTTATTGAATTAATCTCGAAATGAGAAGGTGCAGGCAAGGTTCCAAAAGACATTTTGTTAAGTAAATTTTAATATTAAATTGGATATCTGTCAAAGAAAACAAAAGATTTCAAAATGATGTACATGGTAACTGTGATGCAAAAATTTATGTGAGGATAGCCTCAAGATTTTGACAAGAGGAAATTAAGGTTATGTTTTACGATGTGGACAAATTAGAACTTTCTGTTAAAGTTGGCAAAAATTAATAGTCAAATTGACGAATATTAGCTTTACCCATGAACTTTGTTGTTTGTGTTTTATTTAATCCCGACAGGTTGGAAGAACACGATATTGGTTTTTGATGTGGTAAATTTAGAATCCTCCCTACTGAAAGGAAATGGTCCCGTGATTATAAAAGTTAAACATTTATTGGTAACCGGAAATTACGGTGTTACATTATATGTGTGATCATACATCTGAGGATTCATAACCGTGATGGAGTTTGTTAAGCAACCATGTTCGTTGCACATTGAAAAACATAATTTTTTGGAAGAGCCTACAGCAACAAGAAAGCATGGACCTCTATTTCCATCTTCCATTAGAGGTATTATTTGTGGACCTTCGGGGTGCGGTAAAACAATTGTGATGATTAGTTTATTGGAATCTCCAAATGGTTTAAAATTTAAGAACGTGAACGTTTACGCAAAATCGTTGAAACAACCCAAGTATAGATATTTAGAGCATTTGTTGGAACCATTAGATGGTATTACGTTCAACAAGTTCACCGATAAAGATGATATTATACCAACGCAAGAAGTTGAAAACCATTCGATTATGATATTTGATGATATTTAATGCGACAAACAAGATGTAATGCGTGATTATTTCAGTATGGGTCGTCATAGAGGTGTAGACTCGTTCTATCTCTGTCAAACATGTTCCATTATACTTTTTGAAAAGTTCAAATCTTTATGTTCAGAATGTTGGAAAGAAAAATTTGGATTTATTACTGTTGTTAAAGACTTCGAAGATGGTAGATATCGACGTGTATTTGACTGTTATATAAGATCACATCAAGCATTATAAATGTCATTATAGTTAAAGTGATCCAAGTGAATATATTGATTTGAAAGCGGTTTTCAAGCGATCATTTTAAAGTACATCGAGACGTCTTTAAAAACGCTTCCAATTATTATGGATCCTATTGAGAAGGCAATCAAACAAAAATTAATAAAGACACGAGCTGCTATTAAACGTAAATGTGAAGCTCTACAAACGGGTGAACGTGAAACCGAACTGTTTACAAAGAAAGCTTACAAACCTATTGTGGAGCCTCTAAACAAGCTTGTTAAATCAAAAAGTCTTTTAAAACAAATTAAACCTGAAATTAAACAGGAACCTGAAGAAGAAACAGAAGATCCTTCGTTAGTAGAACTATTAGAATCCTCTAATGTTAGTGAAGAACAATTTCTAGAACAGTACGATCCGCTTCCACGCAAGTTTGTTGATTTGCTTATTCATGATAATAAAGCATTGGTTGACAACACTTATGGTATACATTATGATATAGATATTGATCAATGGGCTATTGGAGATTCTGTGGTTGTTATTGTTGGTCCTGATGTAGTTATTAAAGGAAAGAAGTATGTTGGTACACCTGGTATGTGTGAACTGTTGGTATTAAAAGAGCCTAAGGAATATACTCCCGAAGATGTAGAGGCATATATGAATATACTTACTGATACAAATACATACCGGAAACACTATGAGGCCTCTGGTCCAATACAAGGTACAAAGGGATATATGTATCAAAATGTGATAAAACCACAGATTGCTAAAATGCGAAACAAGTCAACTTCTGGAGATGGTATGAAACATGTAACCAATAAAGAAAAAGAGTATGTTTATTGGAACACCCCTAGAGAACTGGTTGAACGTTTGAGATTATTGCATGCATTTAAATGTTTGGTCATACTGGACATGATAATGAGATTTTGAATATTGTTGAAGAACTTAGAGAAGAAGGTATAATAGCTTAAATCGTTAGATTAAAGCATCAGTGTAAAAATGAGTGTCGACAAGTTTGGACGATATCATTGGACATTAAAAGCAGGAAAAAAGGGTGATCCAGGTATCGGGTTCAACCTCACTGCTGATGGTAATTATGAAATTCAAAACAAACGATTTGTAAACGTTGCGGATCCTGTTAACAAGGGTGGTCAACTCTGAAACATTATTTGAATACCAAGTATGATTGTGATCTAAAAAGATTGGTGAATCTAGCCGGTCCGCATATCGATACTGATGCTGTTAATAAGATTTATGTGGACCAAGCATGCAGATCTGCTTGTGGACATACCATAAATCGTATACATGCAGATACCACATAGAGAATTAAAGCTATGATAGAAAAGAGATGTCTGACGTTAGATGAAGATGGTCACTATAATGCTAAGAAAGCTAGGATTGTAAAGGTGGTTGATCCCGAAAACGAAACTGACGCTACAAATAAATTTTATGTAGACTCCATAAAAAAGAGTTTGTTTGACCGTCTTACTAGACACATAGTCAGTGCAGATCAAGCTGTGGAGCGCTCTGGATCTGCTATAGACAACATTTTAAATTTTAAAAATGATACTATTAACAAAATAACACAGCTTGAGGAGGACCTTAAAGATACAACAAATAAGGTGTATGTAGATGAAATTAAAGACAAGTTGTATGCGTATATTAACAACCATATAAAGGAAGCCAATCAAAATATAATAGCATCTAAGAAAATCATAGACGATATTGATAAATGTCAATCAACTATCAGTAAACAGGTAAAAAAGTTGGGAGAAGATTTGGACAGGATGACTAAAGTAAAGTATATTCACAATGGAGCAGGTAGTGAAGGAACTACACAAACCGGCTAGACGAAATTTTCTTAGGAAAACAACGATTATCAAGGAGCATGATGACTTGTGGCAGGCTGACTTAGGAGAGCTTGGTTCGTATGCTAAAGACAATCGTTCAAATAGATTTGTTCTTTTGGTGATTGATGCTTATTCAAAATTTATATGAACCAAACCTCTGAAATCAAAGAGCGGTGTAGAGGTTACCAAAGGTTTGGATTCTATTTTAAAGGAGGGTAGGATTCCCAACAATATACAAACTAATATGGGGAAAGAGTTTTACAACAAAGAGTTTTCTGCGCTCATGAAGAAACACAACATCAACCATTACTCTACATATAGCGTGAAGAGAGCTGCAATTGCAGAAAGAGCTGTGCGTACGATTAAAACCGCTCTATATAAAGCTTTCAGTCTTAGAGGGAAGTACAAATGGATAGATATCTTAGATAAGATCACTGCTGAATATAATTCACGTTGTCATAGAACTACTGGTAAAAACCTAAAGATGTTACTACCTCAACAAAGCTATCTGTTTACAACAATAATAAACAAGTGGGTTTTGCAAAGTATAAGGTTGGTGATCATGTTAGAATTTCAAAGTTCAAATCAGCATTTGCCAAGAGATATACGCCAAACTGGTCTACAGAAATTTTTAAAATTGATAAAATCAAGGGTGGTAAACCTGTTACTTATCTGCTTAAAGATGTGGAGGGTAAACCTATCCTTGGACAATTTTACTCTGAAGAATTGCAAAAAACCAATCACCCAAATATTTTTTTAATAGAAAAAGTGTTACGCCGAAAAGGAAGTAGAAAAAATGAAAAGTTATTTGTTCGTTGGCTTGGTCTCTGCAAGTCTCAAGACTCTTGGATTAATAAAACAAACATTTTAAATAAAAATATGTAACTGTATTATGTATAGCATCTTAAATAAAAACCTTTTTTAAAACATTTGTTTTTTCTTATTACCTTAAATAAAACAACAGTATTACATTATCCCTGTATATTAAAATAGCATCTACAATACATTATTTATTTGCATAGGAAAAGGATTATTAGGCAATAGCAATAATTCTTTTCTAACATCTTCTATAAATTTATCTGGATAAAGGTTCACAATTTCTGTTATAAAAGAACAATCGCCATCTGTTCTTCTCCGTGATACAACTTCCATCATTGGTTTCATCATTATACATAAAAATTTGCTCATAGATAAAATACTTGAGTCATCTGTTAGATCTTACTTATGTAATGCGGAAGCAACAAGCGAAATAAAACTGGTATAAGTCCATTGGTTAGTATATTCTTGAAGTGTGTTTAATTTTTGATTTATTACATCTCTTGTTGAGAACAGTTTTTCCATTTCTTCCAAACTAAAGCATATCCAACCAAATAACCCTATTAGTTTAACAGTTTTTGTTTTATTCTCATCGCTTTCAAATCGAATTTTAATGCAGCTTATCTACCGAATATTCCATAATCTTAGTGGTTTCATAATCATTTTTAAATTTTCTAAATAAATGTTCAATTCGAATAGACGATAAGCTTTCCCATTCATCATAATCAAGCCGTAAACAGTTCTTATCGTTAATGCTAGTTATTTGTATGACTGGGTCAAAATTGTCTGTATTAATACATCCTACTTCAACCATTAACAGATTTCTTTTCTTATTGTTTCAGAAAAAATATCCATGATGAAATTAATTCCTTGCGATTGCAATAACCTAACGAGAAAATAGAAGAATATTATATATTGCTTTTTTATTATTTACTGTTTAGCTTACCTGCATCGCAGGTATCAATAAATGTGTTGTTCATCTCCATGATTCTACTATCACGTTTTACATACAATTCTAAACTAATGCAGCGGTATATTTTGAACAGCCTTTTATATACACCTAAACGTGCACACGCGTAAATCATTTTTAAAGGTTGAAATTATATAAAAAATGTGCTAATTTTAGCTTGTATGAATACAGTCAAATATTTGTGGTTTAAACTTCCTTTTTATTGAATGTTGTTTACATATAACATATGTTTGACTGGCTTATCTACTAAGAGCATTAGTTTACATGCAATATCATTTAGCAGGCTTATCTAATAAGAGGATTTGTTTACATACATCCTTTCATTTAAATTAACCAATCAGATGTTTTGTTTACATATAACATATGCTTGGCGGGCATAGCTAATAAGATCATTTGTTTACATGCATACCGCCATTTAAATCAACCAATCAGCTGCTTTGTTTACATTTGGGGGAATTATTTCGTAATTTTCTATTTAACTAAATATCATTTGGTCACCCTGTATGTTTACATATAACATATGCTTGGCGGGCATAGCTAATAACCAATAAAAGCATTTGTTTACATACATCCTTTCATTTAAATTAACCAATCAGATGTTTTGTTTACATATAACATATGTTTGGCGGGCTTAGCTAATAGACAATAAGAGGGTTTTCAAATCTAGGGGATTATTTAGTAATTTTTTATTTAACTAAATATCATTTGGTCACCCTATATGTTTACATATAACATATGCTTGGCGGGCATAGCTAATAAGAGCATTTGTTTACATGCATACCGCCATTTAAATCAACCAATCAGCTGCTTTGTTTACATTTGGCGGAATTATTTAGTAATTTTTTATTTAACTAAATATCGTTTGGTCGCCCTGTATGTTTACATATAACATATGCTTGGCGGGCATAGCTAATAAGAGCATTTGTTTACATGCATACCATTTAAATCAACCAATCAGCTGCTTTGTTTACATTTGGGGGAATTATTTAGTAATTTTTTATTTAACTAAATATCATTTGGTTACCCTGTATGTTTACATATAACATATGCTTGGCGGGCATATCTACTAAGAGCATTTGTTTACATGCATACCGCTATTTAAATCAACCAATCAGCTGCTTTGTTTACATTTGGGGGAATTATTTAGTAATTTTTTATTTAACTAAATATCATTTGGTTACCCTGTATGTTTACATATAACATATGCTTGGCGGGCATATCTACTAAGAGCATTTGTTTACATGCATACCGCCATTTAAATCAACCAATCAGCTGCTTTGTTTACATTTGGGGGAATTATTTAGTAATTTTTTGTTTAACTAAATATCATTTGGTTACCCTGTATGTTTACATATAACATATGCTTGGCGGGCATATCTACTAAGAGCATTTGTTTACATGCATACCGCCATTTAAATCAACCAATCAGCTGCTTTGTTTACGTATGACGTCACTTCCGACAGCCATATTTGTTTACATCCGGCGGCCATATTGTTTACATCCGGCGGCCATGTTTGTTTACCTATAACATGTGCTTATAACGTCACTTCCTGGGCCAGCGCCCGCTTACCTGTACTATCTTGTTAGTACTAAAATACCGTTATGACATTTGTGAAGATTGCTACACTGGTTATAATTCCTACCTGTGAATTGCATTTTAAAGATCGGTAGGGTGAAGACTGGTAAAACCGGTATTAAAAATAGGTAACTATTTAAAATAATAGTCCAGTAAACGGAGACCGAAAAAGGGTGGTTACCCTACAAAACGTGGGGTAGTTCTAAATTTTTGATATGTTGTATAGATTGGTGGGTTAGTGAAAAGTCCAAGTTTTCTCACTCCTTCCCCCTCTGTCATCTTGAAAAAACCGTCGAAAATTGACACTTTTTTAGTTTTTCGTCTATAACTTCATTCTGGTGCATCTTACCGCAAAGAAAGTTTCTGCTGACTTGTAGAGGACAAAATTTCCTACAAATTTGCTGAAGTTGCTTTGTACGATGAATAGCAACGGAGCTGCAAAGTTCGCATTAAAGGCTAAAATTGCCTACTTTGCAAAATGTTGAGTTTCTTGCCACTTAACATCGCGATAACTCCGAGACACTTCATTTTAGCGTAAAAGTCTTCGTAATCAATCTTGTAGAGAATTTAATTAGCTACAAATCATGTGTATCAATTTGTGTATTACGCTTTATACAACGGAGTGAGTGTAAATTTAGAAAAAAAAAAACGAAAAGTGGTTTTTTTCAAGTTTAGTGCATCAAATCTGTTTGGTTCATTATTTCCAATTACAAAAGTATTACTTTTGATTTCAGACAGAATAATATTTATAGATGCAAAATGAATTTAATTGTGTGTATATGTATTTCATGCAAAGTCAGTCGGAATCAACTCGACGGAAACCCGCCGCAGGTATGGAATCTTTCATTCCCAATGGCACACAAAAAGAGAGATTATGGAACAGTTAGACGATGAGGATAGAGGGAGAGAGCAGCAGGAGAGTAGAATAGTGGAGCGGAACGGAAAGAGTTCTAAGGGAGAGTAGAGGGGAGAGCAAGGACAATGACCAATCCCACAATTCTCTCCACTATGCCAAATTCATGAGCAGCAGCTCCAAACTCAATTTGGCAAAGCTACCATCTACAACAGATGCTGCGCAGTACCATTCCCTCCGGACATACCACCAGGGCATGGCGTGGATGGAAATTGAAAAGAATCTTCTGCATAGGCGTTAGACGACGGCGAGCCGAGGACTGCAACCCATCAAGACTGAGAGAGATGCTGCTCCTCTCAAATTACTGAAAATTGCATCCTGCAGATATATAACTGACTGCATGGGAGCTTGTGGCTGCAGGAAAGCTGGCTTCAAATGCTCCACCCTCTGCAAATTCTGTTGGAAACAGTCTTGCGAGAACGGGCCAGACGTTCTCGACAATACCACCAACACAAGAAGACTCTAACGACAACGCCGCCCCTCCCACACCACTCCCTTATAAACGTAGAAAATTGTAGGTGCGGGAAGTTAGCCACACATTTTTTGAAACTAGAGCTCATAATATACCAATTTTTAACGCCCAATTAGCGCCATTTAGCGCCGTTGAAATTAGAATTTGCGCCGCTCTCTGGAACTCAGAAATTATAATGCGGCCAAGTTCACGTGAACTTGGCCTACACAATTTTATTTTTCAAATTTTTTAAAAAAATTTTATCACCATCATCATGCTCTGAATTTGCGCCCACCAATGCGAGTTTTAAAGAAATGTTACATTTTTAGAGAGAAAATTTTTTTTTTAATTTTACTACCGTGAAGTTGGCCGCACTTTTCTTCCGAAACCTGCTATTCCTAATATCAATATTTAGCGCTGAATTTGCGCAAATTAGCGCCCACAAATAGAGAAATGCTCCTGTCAATGTTAAAATGTTAAAACCTTTAAAACATTATGTAATTATGAAATTAAATAAACGTGAAACCGAGTATTTTTATAGAAATAAATGGTTTATTAGTCAAAAATGAGTGTCTTTAAGCGCTTAATTAAGCATCCCACCAATTTTCCAAAATAAACTACACTTTCTTCTTAACACTCCACGTATATATCCCGTCTCATCTAGACTGGACAAGGAATCCAGCGTCAATAACGATCATGGTATCTGAAGTACTGCTTTGAGAAATAGCAATAAGAAATTGACGGCGCTAACAAAGCGTTAATTAGCGCCGTCCAAAAAAGTACTTCTCTTTGACCTGTCTCAACTTTTAAAATATTTTAAATATATCCATACGCAATCGACGACGCTAATATAGCGCCATCTAGTGCCGTCCAAAAATGTACTTTTTGACCTGTGTCAATTTTTGAAAAAATTTTAAGTATAACCATACGTAATCGATGGAGCTAATATAACGCCAATTAGCGCCGTTCAAAAATGTACTTCTCTTCGATCTGTCTCAACTTTTAAAATATTTTAAGTATATCCATACGCAATCAACGGTGCTAATATAGCGCTAATTCGCGCCGTCCAAAAATGTACTTCTCTTCGATCTGTCTCAACTTTTAAAATATTTTAAATATATCCATACGCAATCAACGGCGCTAATTTGCGCCGTCCAAAAATGTACTTCTCTTCGATCTCTCTCAACTTTTAAAATATCTTAAATATATCCATAAGCAATCAACGGCGCTAATATAGCGCTAATTAGCACCGTCCGAAAAAGTACTTCTGTTTGACCTGTCTCAACTTTTAAAATATCTTAAATATATCCATACGCAATCGACGGCGCTAATATAGCGCTAATTAGCACCGTCCAAAAATGTACTTCTCTTCGATCTGTCTCAACTTTTAAAATATCTTAAATATATCCATAAGCAATCAAACATTTTTGGACGGCGCTAATTGGCGCTATATTAGCGCCGTTAATTGCGTATGGATATATTTAAAATATTTTAAAAGTTGAGACAGATCGAAGAAAAGTACATTTTTAAACGGCGCTAATTGGCGCTATATTAGCGCCGTCGATTGCGTAAGGATATATTTAAAATATTTTAAAAGTTGAAATAGCTCAAAGCAAAGTCATTTTTTGGACAACGCTAATTATTGCTAAATAAGCGCCTTCGATTGGGTATGGATGTCCTTCAAATTTTTTGAAAGTTGAGACAGATCGAAAAGAAGTACATCTTCGGACGGCGCTAATTGGCGCTAAATTAACGCCGTCGATTGCTTATGGTTATACTTAAAATTTTTAAAAAACTGACACAGGTCAAAAAGTACATTTTTGGACGGCGCTAATTGGCGCTATATTAGCGCCGTTGATTGCGTATAGATATATTTAAAATATTTTAAAAATTGTGACAGGTCAAAGAACAGTACTTTTTTTGACGGCGCTAATTAGCGCTATATTAGCGCCGTCGATTGGGCATGGATATCCTTCAGATTTTTTGAAAGTTGCGACATATCGAAGAGAAGTACATTTTTGGACGGCGCTAATTGGCGTTATATTAGCGCCGTTGATTGCGTATGGATATATTTAAAATATTTTAAAAGTTGAGACAGATCGAAGAAAAGAACATTTTTGAACGGCGCTAATTGGCGCTATATTAGCGCCGTCGATTGCGTATGGATATATTTAAAATATTTTAAAAGTTGAGATAGCTCAAAGAAAAGTCCTTTTTAGACAGCGCTAATTATTGCGCTTGATCGTTATTGACGCTGATTTCCTTGTCCAGTCTAGATGAAACCGGATTTATACGTGGAGTATTAAGAAGAAAGTGTAGTTTATTTTGGAAAATTGGTGGGATACTTAATTAAGCGCTTAAAGACACTCATTTTTGACTAATAAACCATTTATTTCTATAAAAATACTCGGTTTCACGTTTATTTAATTTCATAATTACATACTGTTTTAAAGGTTTTAACATTTTAACCTTAAGAGGAGCATTTTTCTATTTGTTGGCGATAATTGACGCAAATTCAGCGCTAAATATTGATATTAGGAATAGCAGGTTTCGGAAGAAAGGGCGATCAACTCCACGTTTAATTTAATTCTTAATTACATATTCTTTTAAAGGTTTTAACATTTTAACCTTAAGAGGAGCATTTCTCTAATTGTGGTCGCTAATTGGCGCAAATTCAGCGCTAAATATTGATATTAGGAATAGCAGGTTTCGGAAGAAAAGTGCGGCCAACTTCACGGTAGTAAAATTAAAAAAATTTTTTCTTTCTAAAAATGAAACATTTCTTAAAAGCTCTAACGGCTAAAGTTCACGTGAACTTGGCCGCATTGTAATTTCTGAGTTCCAGAGAGCGGCGCAAATTCTAATTTCAACGGCGCTAATTGGTTGCTAAAAATTGGTATATTATGAACCCTAGTTTCAAAAAATGTGCGGCTAACTTCCCGCACCTTAAACATTTTTAAACGGCTGGCGTAAGCCACATTACCTTTCTCCTACTTATTTCCATGCCCTCACCACACACGCGTTTTTCACTCTGGGCACGTGGTATAGCTATTAAAACACCTATGTAGGCAGAGTGAAAGAAGTGTGTGTGTGGTGAGGGTGAAGTACAGTTTTATATGACATTAATTTCATTAATCTGTAAAGTTTTCGTATTCTTTGGATATAATAATTAATTTTATTGCCTGCATTTTTACAAATGTTGTTTGTCTTTTATTACTTTTACATTTCAATAACTGATTTATCATTTAGTTGTTCAGATCACTAAGACCTTGGTATCCCAAGGTTTTAGGTGAAAATATAATTGCAGTTTTTGTTAACTTTAGTCTTTATAACATCTAGGTATTATACATATACAATATACATATACCTATTTATATTTATTATCTTCTTGTTACAGAATGCAAAATAGTATTGAAGAAAATTAAACAAGCCAAGAAAGTTCAAATATCGATGTTCAAAGTATTCTCCAGCAAATTACACAAACAAGAATACATAAATCGTACAAAGTCATATTTGCACATAGAAATTGGAAAGCACAAGATTCATTTATTATGTAGACATCCTAGTTACCAAACAAAAAGAGAAATTGAAATTGTAAAATTGTTTCCACTGAAGTTAACCAACTCTTCATTTAGCAGCGGCTATATTTACGATCTAAAATTGTCATTTCCTACCGGTCTACTGGTTCATACAATATCCGGTATTAATAACAAACCATTTAATATGAAGCAAAAATATTTAGAAAAAGGCCCGCAATTTAGAAATATTTCCCATGAAGAGTCAAGGACATTCATGAGAACTGGGAATGTTGTGATCAAAAATTGTGATGGTACTTTAGACATATATTCGGCAAATGGGCAAGTTATTCACTGTGAAGTACCTTATTGTGCAAGAAAAACTAGACGAAAATATAAATTAAACAATCAACAAAATAGGTTATATAATCTGACTAAATATCAATCAAGATTATGTAGAACTGAAAATTGGAGAAAAGCGCACATCATCGGAGGTATTGAAAGTCATAATTTAAAGCTACGTAGGAACTATATACGTAAACAAAAATTATCAAACAGAATCTTCATTTTAGAAAAAGAATGTCCGTTTAAATATACATTAGTAACTCATAATGGTAGGAAATTAAGGGTTTCAAGTTCAAAAGTCGAAGTCATAAACGAATTATTTCAAAGCTATCATACAGATGATCTTTATGAAGAATATCTCCGTATAAGAGACGATGGTGCAATAACATTTATGTTTGGTGGTGGTATTTTAACAACACAATATCCAGATAAAACGAGAATATCATCATGGTTTTCTGATATGTTAGAAATAGTAATAAAGGACGAAAATGCAAGTAGTACGTCTATAGAGAGCTTCGTCAGCCATAGCGGTGGTTTTCCACCTCAAGCTCACTACAGGACCGTGGAAGAAGGATGGGTTTTTGTAGAGATCTTTTATAAATTCGAACATCCTTGTTATGCAACCATACTACTCAGCGGTGAAGACAACGAAACTGAAATTGGATTACCCAACGATGTCGTTATAAATGTAACTGATCTTGGTAACTTTTGTATTGATTTTAACAGTGGTGTATCAGCAGTCATCAATAAAGACGTTGTTTATTTAGATGGCGCAACTTGCGATACTTGCATGCAACGCTGCATTAATATTGTTAATGTACAGCCACTTTACGACAGCATGACTACTATACCTGATGAAGTGGAATTATTAAAATCTTGTGATAGTTACGAAAAGGTATTCATTGTACATTACAATGGAAAGTGTTTCAGAAACTCGAATTTTATTGGGCGCAGAGTAAACCGTGCAGATTGTACCCTACACGATAGAAATGATTTTCAGCAATTATTTATACTAAACAGAGACCTCTCGGGATGTAAATTATGGGATGTAAAAAAGTATAGGAATCACGTTTCGAAAGCTACAGATAACGATCATACTACAGTGCAATATTATGGAAGACATTCAACACCTGAAAACTACGCGTCTTTAGAATTTAGAACAATGGGATACAGACCATATTTCGCGCACTTTTCGAATCTTAAATATTGCTATAATTTTACACTAACAAAACATGTAATCAGATCTAATCCTGAACTTCCCGTTTGTACAATAATATGTAGAATACATAGCCTGCCTAAACAATATATAAGTAGTCTTTTAAAAAAAGAACTAATTGAGTATAATAAAAAACACGTAAGAATTCCAAAATCAGACAACTCAGCTACACCTTGCAAGTGCATTAGCCAAGTTAGGAAAGAAGATATTAAGATTGAGGAAAAATCACTAAAAGACCGCCAAATTAAAGTGAGCATGTCGTCAGCTATTTCACTTTGTAAAAGATGGTGTGCTTGGCATGAAAAAAACCAACCTTACACTTTCTCGCCTGATGATCCAGTTTGTGAATGCATAAGCGACAGTAAAAACGAAATTGTGGAAAAAAAGACAACAAAGCCGCCCATTGTTAATATTCAAGATAATATCGAATTCAGGTCTTCTCTAGAACAGGTACCGCGTAAGCTTAGTTCTGCATCTATTAAACCATATAAGAGAGTTACCAGAGTATGCAAGATGTGTAACATACCTGCACAATTTGTATGCGATTGTAATTGTAAGAAAGAAAGATCGGAAGATAAGTCTTATATGTCTAAGTCTCAGGTTTCTGAAAAACTCATTACATCATATGATATAGATGCTATGGAAAAAATTTTATCGATAGAAAACTATTCATATGATAGTGGGTGTGGTGAAGATGTGTATATTAGTGAGGGAGGGAGTACGAAATCATCACCTTCACATATGGGAAAATCGTTTTCTGAAACTGTAGTGGAAGAACTCCAAAAGGTATGTGTACTTTATTATATTCAATAATAAAATTAAGCTTTATTCATCATCTCTTTTCGTTTTCCTTTCTTAATTTATGCTACAATTGATTGACAGTTAAGTGTAGAAATGTTTTCGGTTTCTTGTGCTACTTTAGCGACGATATATATTGGTCTGTATATTTTAATCTGTTATCTGTTTCTTATGATAATACTTAAATTCCGTTACAATAAATTAAAAAATACTAATAGAATGCGTCTTACAGATTAATAAAGAAAAGCCATCTTTAACTTCGCACTCACCGTCATTACCCTTACGATCATGTAAATGCAATATCAGAGACGCATCTAGCTTTGACAACATTAGAGAAAAAGCAAGAAAACGTTGTTCAAAAAATACTTATCAAGACAAGCAGGCACTTCAAGGATTAAGTAACAGGCAAGCTGGTGGCGAAGATTGCCTATCTAACACTAAAAATAGCAATTTTAAAGAATCTGGAGTTGTAATTAGTATACAAAAGGTATATTATCTAAAGCAAATTAAAAAAAAGATAATTGATCTATTCTCAGTGGTGGCCTGGAGTAAAACAGATCCAGAGAGAATTCATGTAACAAATAATATATTCTATGATGTGCTGCAGAAGTTTACGGATATAAATGATATTGCGAGATTGTTAAAAAAATTAAATAACGTTGATGTAAATCAATACGTGGATTTAACGGAAAGCGAGTTAAAATATTTTATTTTAAATGGAGAGATATCTGCACTGTCAAGAGTCAAGAAAGGATATGAAAACGGAACTCCAAATAGTGAACAAACGAGTATGAAAACAAAAACCGTGACCAAAGTAGAGCTGCCGAAAACTGAGAAATACCAAAATAGCTTCAACGAAATAACCTGCATAGATCGTAAGCGAATCATAAACAAGAAGAAGTAATAAAATATGTATTAAATATTTGTAAAAGGTAGATACAAATACATAGATTAAGATAAGTACTTCTTCTTTTACGGTTAAAAACAGTTAAAATCGCTAAGAATTTTTACTACGACGTCGGTAACAATGGTGAAAAATCCAATAGATTGTTCAGATGTATTTATATATTTGCGGCATAAATATATCTTTGCTATAATAATGTAATTGTTTATTATTTGTACCTGCAAATTCAAATTTAAAGAAAAACAGGAAAAATACCCGTCTGACAATACAATTACTGAAGAGTACCTTCTTTATTCTTGATCAACGACAGATGCAGTGCATATACTAATAGTCCAAGCGGCGCACACTGGTGTAAAATTCACGAAATTGGCGCATAAGGGTAGAAAATCAAGTTCTTGGAATTCTTAGATTATATGTCAGGTGTTATTAAGAATGAATGGGGGCATCTTTCATGCACGACCTTGGAACTGATAAATAGCCACGTAGGTACTGATATAACATCCCCGTACTTCGTCATTTCATTATAGCGCTTAAAGCAAGTACACTTGTGCGTTAATTAAAAATACCCCCCAGTGAAACAGAAGGATTAATTTGCTAATTGAAAATATGGATTTAGATTTTCAAGGTAAGTAGTTTTAGCCTATGTAACAGTTATTCCCCTTGTATTTATTACGATCTATTAAATACAGGTATGAAGATTATGAGTTTTTTTTTGGAATTTTAGCAATAATCTGTCATAAGTTTCGATTCGCGTCGATACCTGCGTTCTAATTTTTACATCAAAGAGAAGCATCTTTGGTGAAGATTTCCTGAAAATCCCAGACCCCCTCGACCCCCTGCCTGAGTTAGTAATTTTTTAAGTTACTACAGTAATTTATAGTTTTGGCCGTCACCGAACATACGACTAATTTATGAAAAATGTGAAAGTAGACAGTTTAGGGAAAACGAAAACGCTTGTCAGCCTAAGCAAATCCTGGCAAGATTGCAATTAATGACCTAAGTAGGTCTAATTAATTAGTGCTTTGCGCCCGTCACATAACATCCAGATGGAATTTACAGGATTTATAAAGAAATACACTCAAAGAAATAATG
Source organism: Agrypnus murinus (assembly GCA_929113105.1). NCBI lineage: Eukaryota > Metazoa > Arthropoda > Insecta > Coleoptera > Elateridae > Agrypnus > Agrypnus murinus. The sequence goes on from OV816027.1 coordinate 762,980, forward strand.
CCACAGGAGCAAAATATACTGTAACGAATAGAAAACTCTAAACGCCGTCATCGAATATTCTAGATTCTGGCGGCAAGATGTATGATTCATCAACACCTGCATGTATGATTCATCGGCTTGAGTCATCGACTGCTGCACAAAGCAATACACCAACTAGTCTAATCGAGTACGTTCCAGAACATTTATATGGGGATATAGATTGACGTTCGCGCATAGAAGGGAGTTCAGTTAATGTTTAACCGGCGTATTGAAATGTGCTCTGTGTAATTAGTAATCGAATGTTAGTGAACAAATAAATGTTATAAATGGATGTTGTATTAAAAATAATTAGCCTAGTTTAAGTTTGTAAATATCTAGCATTTAAGTTCATTAAATAACGGGTGATTATAAACCTTCGACATCTCAGTTGCTGTGAAATTTAAAACGTATGTGTTTTATTACTGTTTTAGACGTATAATAAATTAATGTAATTTACTTGACGATCAAAAAATTATTGTTTTTGAGTAATAAAACAAATGCGTTGTAAATTTCACAGCAACTGAGATGTCGAGGGCACAGTATATATAACAATCAGTAGGTTTACTTGTGTGCGGCACCTTTGATGTTGCTAACCCACCTTCGAATATCACGCCCATAAACAAAGCAGTGCACCAAAGTTTATAGGTCGGCATCGCTTACGAATGCCGGTAGAAAATATTCAGTAACGTATTCAATAAAATTTTCTATTTTATTTAAAATTTACAGAATTGTGTGAATCAACAAAATTAATTGACGCCTTTGAACAATTAGTTTGTTATTAACTGAACTTAAATTAACGTACATAATTGAATATTCATTTACAAAACGAAAGCTTTATTTTTAATTATGTTTCAATATAATTATCTTTTTACTACTTTTGGATGATTTAAAATTTCTGTTAACGTCTTTTAAAGTGTAATACACTCGCAGTCGAGCGTGTAAATGATATACTATATCATTATTATACTATTAACTTAAAATATTTAATTTAAAATTTCCCATTACTTTTATTAAACGGCTATAGCTTGTAACGGGTACATTTTCCAACAGCATTTTGTACGCAGAATTTAGCATTTATTCTTATTAAAAATCTTAAGTTCGGTCCTGTGGGCTTCGTTTTGTTTAAATCAGCATTTCATCATGTAAATAATTCCTACTGAAAGCACTTTTAATGTTGGACATACACGGTCTTCCCCGACGACGTCGGCGAAAACGTCGTCGACGACGTCGGGGATAATTTAATGCATAAACAACTTCTACTTCCAAGCTGGACTGCTATAATAAAATTATGAATATCGTATTTCTTTAATGCATCAAACTGAAAGAAAGCAGTTTTGAGCATAATAAAATGCGCACTGAATCTCTTTCTTTAAAGTATTTCGAAATAGCTTATGCAATTAACAAAACTTTTCATAAGCGGAATAATATTGATATCCATCGGTAGAATTACAAATCAACTCTTTTGTTTTTTATTTATTTCATTCTTAATTTAGTTTAAAAATTAACGCAGGATTTAGGATTCTGAGTTCTGGTGCGCAAACGATGTACAATAATTTCCTATAAAGGACTTTCCGTAAAAGAACACTGGTAAAAATCTGCTGATTTTGGTATAGGAGAGGTCAACGGACAAATTATTATATAGGTATCAAATATCATTTTTTTCGTTGTTCATCAAGAATGTGCTGATTCTAGTAAAATAAATATTTTGTTGCATTTGTAGAGACCGTTTAATAAATTCAACCGAATTTGATGTAAACTGATTCTTAATTTTACAAATCATGTTTACAATATGGGCCATAACCTGATAACCTTGGAAGATAATTACAATCTGTACTACTAATAATTGTCACCTGAACACTTGATGCCATCTATTTTCTTGTATAATAGGAAATAAGTACATACTGAGAATTTTATACTTTTTGAAAGATTAATTTTATTTATGTACAATATTTTATAAATGTTGAAACTACAGTAGGTATTATTTAGCCAACTTATAAAATGTAGGAAATGCTTTTACTACTATTAATAAAAGATGACAGATATGATAACAATCAGCAGATTTTTACCATTGTCCTTTGGTAAGTGATAATCTTCCTTTTGGTTTCGGAAAATTGTACATCGTTTGCACACTGGAACTCGGAATCCTAAATCCTGCGTTAATTAATTATATCCATTTTTCAACTAAATTAACAATGAAATAAAAAAAACTAAAGTTTTCGTTTCATAATAAAAGATTGATTTGTAATTCCACCGAAAGGTGACGTCAAGGTTAGTACGTTTATGAAGACTTTTGTTAATTGTATAAGCTATTTCGAAATACGTCTAAATAAAGAAAGAGATTCAGTACACATTTTATTATGAATGATTATTATCAATAATGCTTTTTTTCATTTTGATGTTTTAAAGAAATACGATATTCATAATTTTATTATAACAGTCCAGCTGGAAGTTACAAGTTGTTTATGCATTAAATTACAGTAAATGTAAACATTACCTCATTATTTCGACCTTGTCCCCGACGTCGTCGACGACGTTTTCGCCGACGTCGTCGGGGAAGACCGTGTATGTGCTATTTAAGAAAAGATTGTTTCATATTTTATGTAATTAAAGAAGTAACGTCATAAAGATGTCGTCTTTTCGTATCCTGCTAAATTGCATTTTAAAATAATATCAATTATTGTAGGGAGAGACCTTGCTAAGAAACTGTGAGAAGTACTTGATCATCAATTTTATAGAAATATTTTGTTAACATTCTGAGTATACAGGACTCGAATGAAGTTTTCTTTGTTAGCAAATTGCGTTTTAAAAATTTTTTAAGTCAGTATAGCGTAGGAATATCGTTTACAAGACACATGCTGTAGCATACCACACTAGTTGGCGCGCAATTTTAAGTGCTACTTTTCACACTTAGAGTCGAGAATCCTATAGAAGGCCAAATAAAAGCGCCCTTGCCGCATAAAAACAGATGTAGTCGCGCGTAGCTAAGGGTTCAGAGTTAATAAAAATGCTTGGTGGTGTTGAGACGGGGTCTTCTACGATAGCACGCTGACAGCGTACGGTCGGTCTTGTGTTAAAAATGCCGTTTCGTTCTAGTAAAATGGAATTTGAAAGAAAATTCTAAATACAGTTTTCGTTTAGTTTAATCGACTGCCGGTTTTCGGTGACCGGAGAATCTAATTGAAAAAAATCTACATTTAATAATTTCGTTTAAATAAATGTCCGGAAATTAACCAATAATTCGTGGTTAACAAAAGTTACAGTTATTCCGCTATACATTTTCTCGGACGTTTGTGCTTAGGTAAAATGGGAAATTCAACTTTCCTTATTGCAGTGTAACAATGTTACGACAGCCTATGTACCGTATTCTCGTCTAAATAATTATAGAACCAAAATAATTTAAAATTTACAGACGCTTTCTCTGTAATCGAAATTTCGACTAATAAATAATTCGTGCTGTGTGCCTTCTAAATTCAGTTCAGAATCAATGATTATGTCTGTTGTTTTATTGAAAACAATGAACTTTGAAATGGTTATCAAAACTAATAGCCAAATTTTTATGGAACTTTTATGGTTGCATTTAGTTATTGCCGTTTGGGGTGAATTTGCAAATTATGATTCACCATATCCAGATTCTACGAGGGTCATTCCATTACATCTTTAATGTATGAAAGAAAAATCCAAATTTTCCAGTTTCCATTTGCAGTGACGCTGTCGTCAAATTTTTTTGTGCAGTTTATCGTTGATTTTGGTTTGTGATTTACCGAAAATAAAAGGTATTGTGACTATTGTTTTTTAGTGTTAATCATTTATGTAAATTTTTGTTTGAACTTGTAGTAATTTTTTTATTGTTTCTCAATTAATAGAAATTCATTACAAACTTTTTTTTACTCATTAAATTCTATTATCAACAGAGCTCTTAGGCAGGGACTTTTCGTTAAATTACTGTATGTAAAACTTGTAATCCTTTTTATAGTTTATTTTGTTGGTGTTTTTTCTAAATAAATATAATTTTAAAGTTAATAATAATTGGTAAACGGAACCATATAGTTATGAACATTTTATTTCATTTTACTGCAAAATTTTCAAATAAATAAAAATCTTTCTTGTTTTAATTTAATATTCTATTCATTTTCTGGTTAATGGATTCAATAATTTTTAATGCTTATTCAATTAACATCTTTGATTGGTTAATTTATAATTACCTAAGCTCATAACCAGATGGCGCCCTTCCTGTGTATGTTTTTGTGTTTTATGAAACCTTTATCCATTACTTTATAAATTAGACAACTGCAGAACCAATACCTACGACCTGAACTTTAAGAATTTGTAAGATAGAGCTAAATCTCAAGCCGTGGTATTCTTGAGCATCATTTAAAGTAAGTATTCAGTTTAATGTATGTTTATCATTTTTATTGTTTTTATCGATTTTGTAAGTTATTTAGACCGGCTGAAAAGCGGACGTTTCATTGGCGCCCAATCGCGGGGCATTTTTATAGTTGTGTTATTGTATGGTAAAAAACCTATGTTTCATTGGCTTGGCCAACGTGTGGCTCGAAAAAATTGTTTTTGCAGTTTAAAAGTTTTGGATATTGGTTTAAGATTTCAGGTGATTTTGTATTATGTATTCAGATAAAGATTCCTTTTTGGAATCAACAATATTGTCATATTTTTTGTGAGGAAACTGGAAAGTTTAATTACAGTCATACAGTTTGTTGTTAAATTATGCAATGAGTTAAAATTCAAAACATTGGCAGCTCAGATTACAGAATTATTTTTTATTACCGATAAAGTTTTTGAGGATTTGGCGAACTAGTTAAAATTTTGTATGATACAGTTTTTTATAGGCTTTTGTATTTAGAAGGCATTTGCGTTAATCGTCGGAAGGTGCTCATTTTTGAGATCTATTTATAGCTACCGTCGGATAGCTTTGTACCGTAATGTTTTTTTGTTGAAGGTAACTGAGTAAAGTTAATTATAATATGTTACCGTTTGAAAATATGTTAGGAGTTTTTCTGATAAAACTTTTGATATTTGAAAATTTAACGTATCGTATCGTATCGTTTGTTTGAATTTAGCGACTTCGTTTAGTTAAATAGAATGACAACGATTTCAGAATTGCTTTTGATATCATTAGGATATTTCAGATTATCGATTAATGGCTTTGAGATTTTTTTTGAGTTATAGATTTCACGTTTTCTGTAGTTAGAAAACCATTATGAGTTTTTCCGAATGGATAAGAAATTTTCTTTGTTAAAATTTACAGTTGTGTAGAGTTTCAGCTTTGGTTGAAAGTTTTAGTAAATACCGATAATAAGCAAAGGTTATTTAAATTACAGAAAGTTTGAAGTACAGGGAGTTTCTTTCTCTTTCGTGAATAGAATTTTGATGTTTCAATTTTTTAGTAACATTATTGGATAGTATCGCTGGTTTGTATTTCCAAAATTATATTTTGTTGTCAGTAAATAATAACTAATGGAGAAAAATTATTTTAGAATTTGAATAAATATTACAGCTGAGTTTATTAGAAATTATTGAGCGTTTGGTTCGTTTGAAAATTTATTAAGGTGTAAAGATTCTCCTTGTTTAAATTAGGTTACAGATATGTTAGACAAGATTTTTTTGGTTTTGCGTTTTCGAATTTTGGTAATTTGATTACGATTATGATTTGTAGTGACTTAAAAATTTCTTTTTGGGTTTCAGTAATGTGTTTTATTTCTGGATGAATAAATTAAATTTTCTTTGAGATATTTTATGATGATAATATTTTTTTCAAAATATTTTTGGCTACTTATGGTTTCGTGTCGGCGGGTATGCTCGTGTGTGTATTTGAAGGTACCTAAACTTGATGATTGGGAACATTTGATGATGTAAGCTGTTGTATGTTCTATGATTGTGGACCCTGGCCGATGAATGGATTTTTGTATGAGATGATTGGAGAGCTTGCTTGCCACCAAATTTATAAATTAAATACCTACAGTATAAAATTCCTTTTTGGGTCGCTTTCTAATCTTCGTATTTAAAATCTTTTATGCTTATTGTTAAATAAGTTTATCCTTATATAATGCTAATTAATCCCTTTTGTGGCGTTAATTCTTTCATGGTTCTGACAGGTACTGTTGAATTTCTTTCATTCTTTTAGTTGTGGGAGTTACATAATACAATGATAACGTGATTTGTTGCGTGCCCTCTTCTTTTTGAGTGATTGATTATCTTCGTGGAATTCTTGTGTGGAAGTGTGATTGAGTGAAGCGTGTACAGGGGATATTCTTTTATCCCTTGGGTGTTTCTTGGTAGGTTGGTCGGAACTCACGCAGGGTGTAAGACAATTTTCCCGATTGTGTCCAGTATATATTTACCGATTTTGACAGTTCTGTCTATTTAGAAATCTGTGTGAAGTTATTACTTCATTTTGAATATTCAGAAAACATAATAATTTGTTGGGATTTTATGTCCTTGTGCATTTTAAGTTCGTTGAACTTCCATGAGCTTTTTCAAAAAGCTAAATTATAAATCTGTTTGAGATCTATTAGGTCTTGTGGTATTGAACCATCTTTGAAGTTAGAGTGTGTGAGGTTTTGGTGATGTCGTTCAGTTTTCATTTGTACCGTTGGCATCTACCATTTACCGACTTGTGTATCGTTGGTGATACAGTTTGCAGTATAGTTTTGTACCATACTGCTCTTTTGGGAGATAGTTTCTGTCCCTTTACCGTACCGTTGGCAAGTGCCATATACCGTTCCGTGCCGTTCAGGCAATATCGTATCGTTTTGTTGGTAAGTTATTTACCGTTCCGTGCCGTTCCGGCAATATCGTATCGTATCGTTTTGCAGTAGAGTTTAGTACTGCGTTTTTGGAGGCATTTTGGTCTCTGTTCCTTACCGTTTGGTGATTTTGATCACCGCCATTACCGTTTTGCTTTTTGAAGTATACTGTGCTTCGTATGTACCGTTCAGTAGCGTTACAGTTTGCTGTGACAATCCAGTATGAGTGTTCCTGTGTTGGAATTCGTTTGACATTTGAGAAGGTTTTAGTGACCTTATGATGTTCAGTTTCAGTGCGTATTAGAGAATTGCGTGGTGGTATAGTTTGGCCATTCACAAAGTCTTATTGAGATATTAGTGTTTGACTTAGGGTCTGTGAATTTTGAGAAGTTTTGTGTTCAGATTTGTGTTATCGTATCGAGTTTTGAGGTCGTGTTCTTTTCAGAACAAGCTTTCGGGTTCTGACTTCTTTTGAATTTTAGACTTTGTCTATTATAGCGCGGTGGGATGAGCTCTAGAAATTCCTTCACCGATGTCGGGTACCGGTAAGAGTCCGGTAAAGCATTTGTGGTCTTTCTCTACCATCTTTAGACCTTCTGTTTTGGACTTTGTCTATTATAGCGCGGTGGGATGCGCTCTAAAAATTCCTTCACCGATGTCGGGTTCCGGTAAGAGTCCGGCAAAGCATTTGTGGTCCTTTTCCTACCATCCTTTGGCCACTTCTCCTAAGGACTTCTGGTCCTTCGGGTCACTTTGTTGACCAATTTAAATTTGATGTTTCTTTTTGAAACTGTTTCCCCCTTATAGAATTTTATATTTCTTTAGACCTTTTGTTTAGACTTTGTCTATTATAGCGCGGTGGGATGCGCTCTAGAAATTCCTTCACCGATGTCGGGTACCGGTAAGAGTCCGGTAAAGCATTTGTGGTCTTTCTCTACCATCTTTAGACCTTCTGTTTTGGACTTTGTCTATTATAGCGCGGTGGGATGCGCTCTAGAAATTCCTTCACCGATGTCGGGTTCCGGTAAGAGTCCGGCAAAGCATTTGTGGTCCTTTTCCTACCATCCTTTGGCCACTTCTCCTAAGGACTTCTAGTCCTTCGGGTCACTTTGTTGACCAATTTAAATTTGATGTTTCTTTTTGAAACTGTTTCCCCCTTATAGAATTTTATATTTCTTTAGACCTTTTGTTTAGACTTTGTCTATTATAGCGCGGTGGGATGCGCTCTAGAAATTCCTTCACCGATGTCGGGTTCCAGTAAAAGTCTGGTAAAGCTGAGGTAGTTCTTCCTTACCATCCTTCGACTACCTTCTTTGAGGACTTTTGTCCTACCGGTCTTTGATGACCATTCAATCTGTCGGTTCTTTTTGGGAACCATGCTCTTTGTGAGATTTTTTTGCTTTGTGCAGTTATAAGGTACCCTCGATCTATTAATCTGTATAGATCACCTTGTTCAGTGTGTCCATTTAGGGGCAGATCATTCCCTTTCAGGGTTACCGTCGTTCGTGCCGTTTTGTGTCGTTCTTTGGAGTTTCGTTTTAATGGGATATTGACCCACTACCGTACCCTTTTGTGGGATTTTAGTGTTACAGTTCCTTGTAACGTCTTGCGTTTTGGTGCGTGCGGCGCACTATTCTATCGTTGTTTTAACGAACGAACTAGTAATGTTGGAATCTGTTCTTTTTAGAACAAAGCACTAGTGTGCGTCCTTCTTTCTCCGTTTCTATAGAGCTTCCTTTGTCTGGTGACATAATGTTTTAGAGAGGCTTATACCATTTTGAGCCAGATAATATGGAAAGGTTTATGAACCTTGAATCATCTACTTTGTAGTTGTAGTCAGTGTGCTCTATGAAAAGGTTTATTAACCTTCAGTTATATAGTTATTCGTTGCCGTTAACGGACTTCAGTTAATATGAATAGGTTTATTAACCTTATGTCTTTCAGTTAATAGCTACGACCCAATATACTTTGGAGACTATTTGAAAAGGTTCTAGTAACTTTAAGTCGTCCAATCGTTGGTTAAGATTTAGCATATTCCACTGGTAAATATAATAGGGGTTTACTAACCTTAATTTATCTACTTGTAAATATTTAATTTCGAGGAGGTTTATTAACCTTAACTCCTTTAGCTTGCAGTTATTGTATTATATGAAAAGGTTTGTTAACCTTAACTCCTTTAGCTTGTAGTACAGTCTGATGACTTTTTAACGGGTTTTTGTAATCCTAAGATGAGGTTTCTATATAACCTTAGGTGTGTAATTTGGAGAGGTTTTATCAACCTTAAGTTACTTAGTTTATAGTTATGTGTAACCTATTATAGGTTAGAATTTAAAAGGAGTTTTAGTAACTCTATATCGTTTGATTTTCAGTTATGGTTTACGTTTTGGAAGTCATTTCGTTCAAGTATTGATCTTGAATTTTATTTTTGGTATACCGTTTGCTATACACTTACCTTGTATAGGTATTTTGAGTGAATGAGGTGACGAATGGGTAATGTTGACTACTTTGTTTAGTTTAGTGACGTTCTTTCGTTTGGTACCCTAAGCGGCACCTTGCTGTTGCACTCTCTTGTGTGCGTACTAGATTTCGTTTTAGATTATGATGTTGGTGAGTGTTTCTGAGTATGATTATGTTTGTGATTTTCCTAGTACATGACTATTGGGGTCCCCGTTGGTGCGTCTGGCTTCTCCAACCTTCGGTTTTCTTTGAATGTTCTGTGAGGACATTTGTTTTAGGGTGGCTCCTTTCAGCTCTATTTGGCGTTCCTTACCTTTGGTCCTTTCTATTTTCCTAGCCGGATAGTCCCTTTCCTTTCCTCTTTCCTTTTTGAATGTTTAGACACTTAGGGTCTTATAGATTTGGGCGTTAGGCACTTTTGGGTGTGCCTTGGTTCTGATATTAGTATGGTATCTTCGTATGCTTTCGGCATTTTGTTAGTTTTAGTATAGCATAAATAACATATATAGCGTAAGACGGGCTTCACAGCTTTTCTTTTTTATTGTTTTTTCTTTTTCTTCGACGAGTGGGCGAGTGTAACTGGTACATTTTCCAACAGCATTTTGTACGCAGAATTTAGCATTTATTCTTATTAAAAATCTTAAGTTCGGTCCTGTGGGCTTTGTTTTGTTTAAATCAGCATTTCATCATGTAAATAATTCCTACTGAATGCACTTTTAAGAAAAGATTGTTTCATATTTGATGTAATTAAAGAAGTAACGTCATAAAGATGTCGTCTTTTCGTATCCTGCTAAATTGCATTTTAAAATAATATCAATTATTGTAGGGAGAGACCTTGCTAAGGAACTGTGAGAAGTACTTGATCATCAATTTTATAGAAATATTTTGTTAACATTTTGAGTATACAGGACTCGAACATGAAGTTTTCTTTGTTAGCAAATTGCGTTTTAAAAAATTTTTAAGTCAGTATAGCGTAGGAATATCGTTTACAAGACACATGCTGTAGCATTCCACACTAGTTTGGCGCGCAATTTTAAGTGCTACTTTTCACACTTAGAGTCGAGAATCCTATAGAAGACCAAATAAAAGCGCCCTTGCCGCATAAAAACAGATGTAGTCGCGCGAAGCTAAGGGTTCAGAGTTAATAAAAATGCTTGGTGGTGTTGAGACGGGGTCTTCTACGATAGCACGCTGACAGCGTACGGTCGGTCTTGTGTTAAAAATGCCGTTTCGTTTTAGTAAAATGGAATTTGAAAAAAAATTCTAAATACAGTTCTCGTTTAGTTTAATCGACTGCCGGTTTTCGGGTGACCGGAGAATTTAATTGAAAAAAATCTACATTTAATAATTTCGTTTAAATAAGTGTCCGGAAATTAACCAATAATTCGTGGTTAACAAAAGTTACAGTTATTCCGCTAAACATTTTCTCGGGCGTTTGTGCTTAGGAAAAATGGGAAATTCAACTTTCCTTATTGCAGTGTAACAATGTTACGACAGCCTATGTACCGTATTCTCGTCTAAATAATTATAGAACCGAAATAATTTAAAATTTACAGACGCTTTCTCTGTAATCGAAATTTCGACTAATAAATAATTCGTGCTGTGTGCCTTCTAAATTCAGTTCAGAATCAATGATTATGTGTGTTGTTTTATTGAAAACAATGAACTTTGAAATGGTTATCAAAACTAATAGCCAAATTTTTATGGAACTTTTATGGTTGCATTTAGTTATTGCCGTTTGGGGTGAATTTGCAAATTATGATTCACCATATCCAGATTCTACGAGGGTCATTCCATTACATCTTTAATGTATGAAAGAAAAATCCAAATTTTCCAGTTTCCATTTGCAGTGACGCTGTCGTCAAATTTTTTTTGTGCAGTTTATCGTTGATTTTGGTTTGTGATTTACCGAAAATAAAAGGTATTGTGACTATTGTTTTTTAGTGTTAATCATTTATGTAAATTTTTGTTTGAACTTGTAGTAATTTTTTTATTGTTTCTCTTTTAATAGAAATTCATTACAAACTTTTTTTTACTCATTAAATTCTATTATCAACAGAGCACTTAGGCAGGGACTTTTCGTTAAATTACTGTATGTAAAACTTGTAATCCTTTTTATATTTTATTTTGTTGGTGTTTTTTCTAAATAAATATAATTTTAAAGTTAATAATAATTGGTAAACGGAACCATATAGTTATGAACATTTTATTTCATTTTACTACAAAATTTTCAAATAAATAAAAATCTTTCTTGTTTTAATTTAATATTCTATTCATTTTCTGGTTAATGGATTCAATAATTTTTAATGCTTATTCAATTAACATCTTTGATTGGTTAATTTATAATTACCTAAGCTCATAACCAGATGGCGCCCTTCCTGTGTATGTTTTTGTGTTTTATGAAACCTTTATCCATTACTTTATAAATTAGACAACTGCAGAACCAATACCTACGACCTGAACTTTAAGAATTTGTAAGATAGAGCTAAATCTCAAGCCGTGGTATTCTTGAGCCTCATTTAAAGTAAGTATTCAGTTTAATGTATGTTTATCATTTTTATTGTTTTTATCGATTTTGTAAGTTATTTAGACCGGCTGAAAAGCGGACGTTTCATTGGCGCCCAATCGCGGGGCATTTTTATAGTTGTGTTCTTGTATAGAAAAACTTATGTTTCAAGCTCTCGTAAACACGACTTCAGTTTCAACCTTTCGTAAAACCTCTGTTGTGTCGTACTAGGTAGGTTGAATAAGAATAGATGTTAACTCAGTGGCTGCTTAGTGGACTGTGTTTATTTACAAGTATGCACAAAAATAGGTAAACTCACAAATGGTTGGGGTAAGTGGGGGTGTTTCCCTCTATTGGTAGTACAAGACGTACCATGCCGGTCCCATTGAAGTCTCATACAGCTTCAAAGTTATTTTGACAATATAACAAAGAATTAGCTGACTATACATGTCATAAATTGCACCATAAAAGTCATATAAAACAATATGACAACGAATAATTAAAATTAACTACAGTCGAACTTCTATATAACGAAGTCGGTAAATCCCGAAAAAAAATTCGCTATAGGGAAATTTTGTTATAAAGAAATATCACCTTTTGTAAATATTATTTTAATGCTTTAATTTTCATTTGAGTGATTCCGCAAACTGTATAACGCCTTGTATTTAATTAATTGTCTTGATAATGGTGCATTTTTGTCGCCAATTAAATGCACCCACTTTAAAACTGCTTCATCTACGTCGCGACGTAGTCGTCGTTGTAAACGTAAGTTATAGCACGTTTTGCTGTAAGTTCACCAACTGCTTTTAAAATTGATTCGCGATTTTTTATTATAGTCGCTAAACTACTGGCAGGAATTCCAAACTTCGCCGCGAGTCGCGATGTCTTTCTTTTTTGTATACAGTTATCATTGTTATCAATTTTCCGCAAGACGTTGATTTTCTCAGTAATGCTTAAACACTTTTGCTTTGACTTTTTTTTGTACTACAGTGTGGTTTATTCACAAAACTGAAGTTAAAATAAAAATTTGCAATGCAAGTTTTTAACTTTATGTAAATCCTAATTGAATTTTAATCTTTCTTAGAGGGGTGGAATCTCCATTTAGACAAATAACAATGTGTATAATGCATCGAAGTTTAATCTTTCCTAAAACTCTCATTCAGGTAAATTTTCGGAAATCCCCTGATAATGTAAGAAAGTATAGATAAACCAGTTGTAGGAGGCCTTTTAATGACAATTTTAACCATTCTTAGAAATTCTATTTAAACAAATTTACAAAATCCCTTTGCAAATTTACAGGTTTTTAAAAATGTGTGCAGGCTTCTTGGAAAATGGGTAAATTTATAATCTTTTACTGTTGCTAATAAGAAAGAAAGATTGATGCATAATAAACACATTTACTTGGAAAACTTATTTTAGTTTGGCCTAAAAAATTCGTTATATAGAAATTTTACTTCGTTATTTAGAGACAATTTTATATGTATTTTTTCTAAAAGGGCAGTGTACAGCACAAAAATTCGTTATATAGAGAAATTCGCTATATAGAAGTTCGTAATATGGAAATTTGACTGTAATTAGATTTAAACTTAATAATATTAGATTGATAAATTGATAATAATAGTAAGATTCTAATGGATGAAGATGAAATATAATAACCTAAATATAATAAACTCTATTATAAAGGATGACTAAATATATGCAATATACATTTTAAATTTGATAACTAAACATTTTGATAACTAAGTTAATGCATACTACAATTACTGTTAAACAAGATTGTCTCGAAACACTGTACACACAACTTTTGGGTTGTTAACGCGTTTCACATAGAGTTCACTGGCAAAACACAAATCTTGGTAACTCCTCGTTTAAAAATCCCTTTATAAATGACCGTGACTACACGTATTAACCCATCTTTGCCTGGGTGAACTTCTTGAACTCGCCCTAGTGGCCAGTGCAACGGTGTTGTTTTTTCTACCAAGATAACCATGTTTCCCAGTTTTATTTCAGTGGAAGCGCTTCTCCATTTGTATCGTATCTGCAACTGGCTGATGTACTCCTTGCGCCAGCGATTCCAGGAATGTTGACGAATTTGCTCCACAAATTGCCAACGGAAGAGACGATTCATTTTAAGTTCCGTTAAATTTTTCTCTATCGGGGCAGTTAAAGATTCGCCAATAATAAAACGGCCTAGAGTGAGGGAATTTAGATTATTTAGATCAGATGTTAATGGGATGAGAGGTCGGGAGTTGAGGCATGCCTCTATTCTTACAAGCAGCCTGTACCTTTCCTCATATGTTAGGAGCGCATCTGCAACTACTCTTTTCAAATGGTTTTTTACAGTTTTTATATTAGCCTCCCAAATTCCGCCAAAGTTTGGAGACCGTGGAGGTATAAAATGCCAATGTATATTTTGGTCCGCTAACTTGCTAATAATCTTATTTTTACTTACTTCATTATAAATTACATTCTCTAATTCGTTCTTAGTGCCTATAAAGCATTTTGCGTTATCTGAATGAATTTCTCTCACATTTCCTCGACGAGACACATATCGCTTTAACGCGCTTAAAAAACCTTCCGTTGTTAGGTCACTCACCAGTTCCAAATGTACAGCCTTAGTACATAGGCAAATAAATAAGGCAATATAAGCCTGTACCGTTTTGTTACCACGACCGTGCGATTCTTTTAACTGTATAGGCCCGCAGTAATCTATTCCGCTTTTGTAAAAGAGTCGCACAGGTCAAGTCTCTGCGATGGCAAATCGCCCATTTTTTGCTGCGATAAAATCAGTTTCGTTCGAAAACATGCCTAACATTTATGTAGTACAGATCTCACTACACTTCGTCCTGAGATTATCTAATACACTTGCTTAATGGCAGCAAGTGTAGCCTGCGCCATGAAAATGGACATCATGGAAACGTGTTATAATAATAGTAGTAAAATGATGATGTTTAGGTAAAATAATCGGGTATTTTTTATCAAATGATAACTTTGCGCGATTTAACCTACCTCCTGCTCTTATTATACCATTCTTGTCTAAGAAAGAACTCAAAGCTGATAAATAACTTGATTTTTTAATAAGCCCATCTGACTGTAAACATTTTAAATCATCTGGAAATGTTTCAAGCTGCACCAATTTAATTACATTTATATACGCGTTATCTATCTCTTCTATAGATAATGTTTTGCTATAATTTTTTGTTTTATTTCTACAGTTGGTAACAAATCTTAATACCCAAGCCACAATTCGTTTTAATTTGGCAACATCCGAAAATTGATTTATAATGTCGCAAGATTGACGTACTACCATGTTGTTAGATACTCATTATATCTTTTGTGTTAATTATTGTTTTTTTCTGGTTGATTCATTATCATTATTATTGTTCATGCATTGATCTATTTTTACTAATTTGTTCTAAGTGCAAGTGTTATTATTTGTTTACTATTGACCTATTTAAAGTGATTCATGATTGTCAAACATTTAATCTTGGGTAAATATAATTGTTATTCACTTCCAGTAAATGTTTGCGTCCATAGTCAGTATAGTAAATTTCCCCTATGAACTTTGGCACGTAAACAAATAGATAACAACTTTCTTTTTCCAATGTATGACAATTCTCAAATCAGTTAGTTATCATCAAGACAGGCACGAAGAACAACCACAATTTATTTCATCAATAATTAAAATAAGTGTTAATAAAATTTAATAAAACATATATCTAAAGACAATCATCTTTATTATTTCGGGGGTCAGTCAATGCAATATTAACCGAGGAAACTTGAGAAACACAACATAAAATTTGGCGCGGTCGGCAGGACGTCACCAATTGAAGAAAGAAAAAAAAACAGCAACATCTGTTCTGGCTTCAAGGGAAGAATTCTAATTCTAAGTGACGAAAAGAAAAAAAACTCCAAAGCGGTTGTTACAAAGAATTCCAAATTCTACAACGCTGGATAATAAATAATTTGGTAAGTGCAAAGTTTCCTTTAACACATTCACCTCCGGCAACGCGTTTACCGCGTTCATCCCATATTTCGTCATATGCCCACAACGCGGCTGCCGCGGACACTGTCGTATTAAGCTTTATAGGCAAGTTTCTCTAGCGGACTTGCTGTTACTTGAACCAAAATCGACAGGCACATAGAAAAAGACATTGTCTCACTATATTTTCTCTTGGTTTTTGAATACTGCTGTTTAATTTTAATTAGTTGAAGAATGAATTCTAAGTGTACTATAAAACGACGTAGCAACTCAGATGGTAATTTTATTGATTTTATATGCATTAAAATAGTTATTTATGACAAGCTTTGTAAATTAATTTTTACGGGCGAGCTGGAAAGTGTGTGGGGGAGCGACGAAGGAGCGAGCCTCCATAATTTAGTGAGCTTAATATAGATTAGTTGCAAAAGGTACAAAGTTTTATTTCCACTTTTATTAGAGTAGATAACAAATTGGACATCGTATGTTAAACGTGGTCAAAATATATTATACTTTGATAGTATTGGTCAGTTAAAACCCCCACTAGAACTCGTTCAGTACTTTAAAAGTGATGGTAGCTTAAACGTTATTAGTTACAACTACGATGCTTTTCAGAAGCTAAATTCGTACAATTGTGGACATTTAGCGCTGAACTTTTTATATGATAACACGCCTTAACATTTCCGCAGTCTTACTGGGAATGTTGAGATGTCTCAAACATTCATCTTCTCCGATAAAACTTCTGTTTTAACTTCTTCTTATAACCCTCCCATATATTTGGATGCTAAAAAACAATGGGTTATGCGTTTGACAAATTTCGAGACGTTTAATACTATTCCGAACGTAACGGATGAAAACAACGTGTTTAAAATTGGTGAAAGAATAATAAAGATACCTACAGGGTCATATGAGCTTGCTGATATAGCTCAATATATTAATTCTCAAGTAAACGGTGAGTCTGTTAACATCGAACCGAATCATAACACCCTAAAATCGATTATAAAAGCCGATCACGACATTGACTTTACAGTTGAACACTCTATCGGGACATTGTTAGGGTTTAAGAATAGAATCTTAAAAGCTAAGGAACGTCACATATCTGATTTTCCAGTTAAGATTATCAAGGTTAACTCGCTAATGATTGAATGTAATATAATAACAGGGAATTATATTAATGGCACACCGGCCCATGTGATACATCAATTCTTTCCCAGTGTTCCTCCTGGATTCAAAATAATAGAAGCTCCTGAAACTGCACCCTATTTACCAATTAATGTCAACACTATTTCAAACATTACCCTTAAAATATTGGATCAAGACGGGGACTTGGTTAATTTCCAAGGGGAAACCGTGACGATAGGACTTCATTTGAAGAGTGTCGATGATGGTGCTCAAATATAACACTCCTCGATGTTGCACTGATCGATCTGGGTATAAAAGATCGTCTTTGAAGCGAAAAATGGTTAGTCAAGCATCGGTCACTACTCAATTGACAAGGGGCAATCGCTTATTCTTGCAAACCTTAAGTTTTATTATCCCAAAATGAATGTACTAAATGTAAACGAAAAAGTGCTCGTCGATAACTCGATTGTTGGAGCTGAATTTCACACTCACCAACCTTATACCACTCGTTTTGAGAATAATGACGAAATTCGAATACCTATTCAAGAGGATATGTCTACTTTGCCTTCGCGTAGTTATCTATATGTAGAAGGTACTGTACTGAAAGAAGATGGTAAACCATCAGCGAGTGGTAAATTTATAAACAATGGTATTGCACATCTTTTTAGTGAGATTCGGTACGAAATGAATGGAGTTGTGGTGGATTCGGTAACAAAAGTTGGTCTAACAACCACCATGAAAGCTTACCTTTTTGAAGACTATGGAAAGATTATTATGAATATTCGTCAAGAATTGGTATTAATTAGAAGCAATTCGGATGTCGATGCTCTAATATCCACCGATGCTAATGAAAAGCTTAAGGTTAACTTGCAAAAAATATATTGGAAAGTTCCACATATTCAACCAGGATTGGCGGAAGAATTATCATTAACAAAATATATTGGGAAAAATATTGACACTCAAGTGGCATTTAGAAGCTGGGAAACTCATATTTATCCCGCTGTACCGCAAACGGATAAGCATAGTTGGTCTATTAAAACATCGACCACTCTGGAAACTCCCCGTTACGTTATCATAGGGTTTCAAACCGATCGTGATGGCCAGTTGCAGAAAGATATGAGCACATTCGACACCTGCGATATTCAAAACGTGACGGTATTTTTAAATACGGAAAGGTATCCTTACGATCAATTAAATATTAATTATGCCGAAAATCGATTTGCTACTTTATACGAAATGTATGCTAACTTTCAACGATCGTACTATGACAAACCCAACGAACCACTACTGGCTCCTGATAGATTTAAGGCACTTTCACCTCTAATCGTCATCGACTGTTCGCGACAGAAAGATTCCTTGCTAGGAAAAGCTGTCGTTCTTCGAGTTACTTTCGAAACCCACAAAAGCATTCCAGCGAACACTACTGCTTACTGTCTCATTTTGCACGATCGAGTATTTACGTATAACGCATTGACGAAGCAAGTACGACAACTATAAACGAAATCATTATATACATTTATTAGTATAGCAGCACGCATCGACCATGCTGTTTGTCGATGTTCAAGGTTTCAAGACTTCCGACACAGACTTTGTGCCCAAGGAATTAGCCGTGTTTGATGGACATCACGTGTCTCACTACGTCTTCAAACCTCCATTTACCTTTCGCAACTTACCTCTCAAGTTTCGTCAACAAGCTACTTGGTTAATGCATAATCATCATTGTCTCGATTGGAATGAAGGATTCACTCCTCCGTTTATGTTTTCCATAATTCTTCAACGCTTGACTCGGCAGGCGGACACCGTTTACGTGAAGGGGTCTGAAAAGAGCAACTACATTCGACGTTTCGTGTCACAACAGGTGGTGGAGCTAGAAGAGGAACCAGCTCTCCAAGCTATGCCTCCATCATGCTTTTATCATCGTCATTCACTCTGCTATTGTGCATTAAGCAATGTATACTACTTACATAAAACTCATGTAATGGATTGTTCAGAATAAAGTTTTTTAAATTCTTTAATGGTTTTATTAAAAACAAAATATTAATTACAGCATTTATTCATTGTCACTACAAACTAATTTATCTTTGATACATGATTACTCACAATTAAACAAAATTTAACATTACACAGTTATTTACATTTAACAATTACTATCATTTACTTCCCTAGTCAGATAATGCACCGGGACACTTGAGGCATACAGACGTGACGTCACAGTATAGCTATCTCTCTCACATGATTACTCACAATTAAATATATAACAATTACTATCATTTACTTCCCTACTCAGATAATGCACCAAACCAGCAGGGAACCCGGCAACAAGATTGTCACGTGCACGTTGAGTTGCAGCACGCCATTGACTATATGATGTAAAGCACTTACATTTGAAAAGAACAAAATCACATTTATCAGGCAACAAGTTAATAGTATGACGATGTTGGAACAAACCATGTTCTGTACATCCATAATTTTTCATATTTATGAGGTTACCATTTTTTAACAAATAATGGACTTCTATACCTGCACAGGCAGTGTATCGAAAATCATCTTGACTTCGTATAACCACAGTATCCGGAAGTCTAGCTCTTCCGATTAACAACCCAGTATTGTGAGTCTTATAACGAGAAAACACAATTTCACCATTATCTGTGGTTTGAAGTGCCCAATGATGTTGCCAGCCCACTTTGATTGAACCCATTTCGATTGTCACTGAGCAATACGTTACGTTCAACGATTTTAAGCTACATCCCTACCACTTTTGATGATTCCCACCCGGATTTTATAGACTAGGGAAGTTTACATAATTATTATATACAGCAGACAAAATTAATACAACATAATACAACATTTAGTTATATTGAATTTATATACAGTAGACAAACATCAACACACGGTTACATAATTATTTATATATACAGTAGACAAACATTGACACACGCTTTTAACATGTTACATTTATTTTATTAATAATAATAATAAAATTAAATAGAAATTAAATAAAAACAAAATGACAATTCATTCTCTAGCAATTCTATCAAGCGACTTAAATCTTGTCTTTGTAAAGCGTCATCAATAATTTCCAAAAGCATATCTAGATTTTCATTTACCATTTCTGGAACAATATCAACGTGCCCCCAAGCTAAGGTTTTTGTGGTGCCAGGAATCAAATACCGTTTATCATCTACGGCGGAAAGTGCAATCTTGTTTTTCATTTCCGTATATATGTTATGACGTTCTGTCTTAAATATAAACATTTTACAGAAACTAACGCTGACTTTATTCTCAAAGATATTTTCATAATCTTCGCGCTTTAATACATTTTCTATAACATTTTTTTTTATTCCTTTCGCTTTTTTACACACATCATTTATCGTTTCGCAACAATATGCTTTCGCGCTAGCACCCCAAAAATCTCTTAGGGGAATGCCTATATATTCATCTTTAAATTTACCAAGCACCGATTGGTTTGGTGGAATTTCGTGCAAGTTATCATTTTTAAAATTTGAAGTATCAAATCTATCCAAGTGCAGTTTCATGTCTTCATAAAAATTTTCCGTGAATACCTCAATTATTAGACTGTCTGTGTCCGTATAAAGTAAGGAAACTCGATCGCCATACAAACGTTTTAGAAAATTATAGTAAAAATTATACATCACAGTTTTCGAAATGTCTAAAATACTAAAACCAACATAAACCGGTTTGTCGTAAAGCACTAAAACTCGTTCCATTTCCACGGCTACCAAATTCTCCGTAAAAACAGCAGCACTTCTAAAATTAGCTTTAGCAATATAGGATTCGGCACCACGTTTCTTTCCAAAATTTTCAAAATGAGACAATAACTTTATGTCCACTCTGTTTTCAACATTTTCCATCGTCTTACCAAAGACACTGTTATTCATCAATTTAAAAAAATCTTTTTCAAAACTGTTTTTAGCTAAGTTTCGTAAACGGGTATTTAAATCTATATAAAACCTCAACCAAGGCGATTGATCAAATTTTAGAATCCTATGAATTTTTGTTAATACTAAACCGTGTTCCAAACACTGTTTTAGATTACGATAATGAATTACGTACTTGGATTTATTATACAAATTGGGGATGAGTTGTTTTTGTTTTTTCTCGGTGGAGCCATTATCTCGGGACAAAAGGGAAATTCATTCTGCGCATGATGTAAATTTTCACTAATTTTCAAATCCACTTCCAGGACAAAACCTTGGGGGGATTCGTCTGTAATTTGCATGACGTCGAAATCTTCAATTTCTCGCTCTGACAGCCACGTAAAGTTACCACGAGGTAAGAATGTCGCATCGCAAATCCGTAAAGATTCGTGGCATCTAGATACATTATGAAGGAGCTGGGTCGTGAGGGATCATAATTTGGAAGAAATTTGTTATTTGTAATAGCTTTGCGTCCAACACATACGCTCACCCCTCCTCGTATTCCTTTTTTAAAAAAGTGTAACATGTCAATATCGGTTAACAACTCAAGCTCTACACCCGCATGTTTTAGCATAGCCTCCCAACTCAAACCCGGTGCCGTGAAATATTGTGGCGGATCAAGATTATAGTATTCAAGACACACCGATCGAAAATTCTCAAAAATATCCGTCAGTAGTAACACATCACACGTTAGGTATATATCAGAATATTCACCCAACGTTTTACATTCAAATAACTTCCACACATCGGACGCGCGTTTATAATCTTCTTCGCTTACATTTTCATTTCGAAGTTGATCATAAAAATTGTCACGAGTCGGTAGTTGCGTTTCATCTAATTTTGAAAAGTCGTCAACATATGCATAAGGAAAAACACCTTTTTTTCGCATTTGTCGAAGCAGTTCACCAGAACCAAATTTTCTTCTAATTTCTACACACTGTTCATCGGATAATTTTTTTCCTAATTTGTCTAAACTCGAACTCATAAATTTAAAACTGTCCAGAAACCTTAAACGAAAAAACACTTTCTGCAATTTATCTTTCGCATCTCTTACCTCATCAACTTGCACGACTTTAGTAAACGAAATGTATTTTTCTTTGTTTTGCGCAATGACTTGTATCTCCTCTTTTTCTAAGGCTAACTGTTTGATAAACAAATGCGAATCGTATCCACTCAAATTATGAAAAAAGATGGGTATAAACTTTGGAATTTGATAATGAAGATTGCAAGTTATATGGGCAGCCCCGCGAAAGCTACCACTAACGTGGCAGTGGTCTCTAACTTTAACATCATTTTCAACCGACCCTTTACATATATGGCAGGTGGTAGCAGCTTGAAATTCGTTTTCTTCCTCCCCCGTTAAAGCCAAAGGTTGTTTCGGTTTTAGATAATCGTGATAAATACGTTTAACTTCCTCATCTAATTTTCTAGTGAACTCTTTTGCAGCATCACCCCCCCTGTAAATATAAAATTTCGAAAGCGAGTCATCGAAGGAACATTTTATATAAAACGTAAAAGAATACGGGATATGGTGCTGTGTGCGAACGGTAAATGCTTGGCCATCATCAGGCACCGTAGTATGAACAGGCACTAACATTGACTCAAAATCGCAATATATGACAAACGGTAATTTTAACTGCTTAGACAAATTTTTGAACTTCAAAATATTCTTCGGAATTTCTCTTCCTACCTTATCTTTAATCAAACCAGTGCTTGGTAATTTAGCATAAACATGATTACAATCACTTTGCGTGTGTCTCATTAATTTTGCAGGCGTCGCGAAATATTGCAAACAACCATCACAAAAATATTTAGTGCCATGGTGCTTGTTAATTTGTTTGTGTAATAACCTAGAAAAATTCTTAATCCAACAATAATGCCCATTTCCGTGATCGTCTTCTACCAATAAGAGATTTACATGTACCTCTCTTTTAATTTCCGAAAAATACAAAGGTCCAACTACCTCATACTTTAGAACGTTATTCTCAAACATCTTTTCCAAACCGTAAACGTTCACGGAAATTCGAAGATTATCGTTCAAAAACTTATCTATTTTTTTTACTTTTACCGGAAACTCCACATTCGTCAAGTTCAATACCTCGTTGGGGTCCGGATACGAGTTGCATCTGTGAGCACTTCCGTTAGGGGGCACAAGAGCGGATACCAAACTCCAAGCGAAGCATCGTTCATCATTATTCTGCACGTTAATGACAGCTCCCTTTGTTCGCATCTGCGGGGGTAGGGGGATGTAAGAAGAAGCACGTAGAGGGTTAAACTTATTAACGTTTACTTCTAAAAACAGCAATCTGACTAACGTCCAACCTGGAAACATAAAAAACACATAAGTTTTTCGCTTCCACACCGTTTTAAATGTCATACCTGATTCTCGCTCTGCAAATTCCTCAGACTTAGTTGCCAATATTTCAGTGATATTTTCGTAATATCCCTCTAGATCAGAACCTGGACTGATAACAGAATTCTTTGTGTTGAAGGACTTGATATCTTCCAAACCCTTGGCTTCGAGAACGTAATATCCAAATAACTCCACATTTACTTTTATCGAGGTATGCTTGTTCACCTCATTACTTAGAACTTTGAACACCTTCGCTTTAATATCCTCCATAAACTCCGACGTATCCACATGATGTTCATTAGTGGAGACCCTGTAGCTAGCAATACGAGACTTGAATGCAGACTCCATAACAGCTATCCCCTCTTCCCCATCTAATGCTCGGGCAGCTTTTTCCTTGTGATCATTAATTCGCGTATGCGCTGCATAGTTGGAACGCAGCATATTTTCCCTGCACGGCTCACAGAAGACCAGATCTAAAAGATATCATACTCAGCACAAAAAAATTCCAAAGACTATTTATCAAAAAACCTTACCTGCAGGTGGAACCACCCGTGTTCGTTTTGGGGCTGGACCTTCCCCAGTGGTATCCTTACAATATTTTTGTAAGTGGCGTTTGAGAGCATCTTTTCTCGAGAAAGATTTATTGCACTTATCGCACTTCATCTAATACATTGAGAACGTTACTCGACGAGAAAGTGCATCGACACACACACACACACACACACACACACCAACCTTTACATTCATTCCTCTAACTCTCTAAGAACTTTCAAACACTCTTTCCACTCTTTCATACACTTTTCATGCAAATCTCTCCTTCTTAGATACTCATGCAGATCATCATACCAAACATTCTCAAATTGCCATTCATACTTCTTCGCTACCTCTCTCAGCTCTCTGATCTTGTTACGGGTCTTAAGGATCTTTGCTCTGCGTTGTTTTCTTTTAATGTTGTCCAAAGTTGCTTGGTCGAGCGCGCCTTCCTCGACCAAGCCAGAGCAGGATCCTACACCTTTCCAGCTGGCAGGGGTAGCGGGCCACTTTCGCTTCCATTCCTCATCATCGTCACCTTCATCCACCCCTATTTTGGATGTGGACGGACGGGGCGATACCGCTCTGTTCTCAACATCCATTTTGGATGTTGAAGGACGGGGCGATAGCTCTCTTTCTTGCACCACATCCAAACCGGGAGGCGTCGGCGCAGATGCAAGCGACGAAATTGGTGACCACGACACCGGAGGAACAGCGACAGGAACACATATCCTCATACAAAAACGGATCGTTCACATCTATAATTTGCGCACACTCTCGCATATGGACTTCATTCGGAAGAGGCGACGAAGGAAGTCCATTTTCAATCCTCTCATGCTCTTCATTCGCAAACATTCGCCTCATTCTAAATTTAGACCGTTCATTCCTCGCATGCTCACGCAACAAGTTCTCCAAATTTTCAAACACTCCCCTAGAGCAGACATCTTCCACAGCCTCTTCAGACACATTTTCAAAATTTTGTTCATTCAAATTTTCAACCTCCAAATTTTGTTCCCCAAAATTTTGTTCAACTAAATTTTCAACAACATTATTCAAATTTTGATCAACTAAGTTTTGCTCTTCCACATTTGCAACAACATTTTGTTCAACAACATCAGGTAAATTTTCTAAAACGAAATCATATACTTCATTATTTTCAACTGACTCATTAACAATTCGTTCGAATAAATCAGATGCATTTTCTAAAACGAAATCATCTACTTCATTATTTTCAACCGACACATTTAAAATTTGTTCGTCTAAATTCTCTAAATTTTGTGCACTAAAATTTACATATTATTGTTGAACCAAATCTTGTACAATAACATTTGAATCCATTTCTAAATCATCTAAAACAATATTAGTTTCCAAATTATTCAACGACATTGGTGTGGGTAAACCACCCACATCCATGTCAATATCGAAACGTCCTGCATCCACAGCTGGAGGTGTGGTTAAATCAATCACCAATTCATCCTCGCTATCAGATATTTCAATTACGCCATTCACATCTCCAACAGCAATTGCAGGGATTAAAGAAACATCCTGTAGAATTCGTACCCTGCCTGCTCTAGGAACGTTTTCTCTTGCTATTAACACATTCAAGCCAACGGCCTGCCCTCTTTTCTTGGGGTGGAGAAGGGCCAAATCATATATATACAAATTTAATTCTTGCCTTTCATTCAATCGTTCGAAGTTAGTGTTTAATTATCATTATCATTATCATTATCATTATCATTGTCATTGTCATTGTCATTGTCATTGTCATTGTCATTGTCATTGTCATTGTCATTGTCATTGTCATTGTCATTGTCATTGTCATTGTCATTGTCATTGTCATTGTCATTGTCATTGTCATTGTCATTGTCATTGTCATTGTCATTGTCATTGTCATTGTCATTGTCATTGTCATTGTCATTGTCATTGTCATTGTCATTGTCATTGTCATTGTCATTGTCATTGTCATTGTCATTGTCATTGTCATTGTCATTGTCATTGTCATTGTCATTGTCATTGTCATTGTCATTGTCATTGTCATTGTCATTGTCATTGTCATTGTCATTGTCATTGTCATTGTCATTGTCATTGTCATTGTCATTGTCATTGTCATTGTCATTGTCATTGTCATTGTCATTGTCATTGTCATTGTCATGGTCATTGTCATTGTCATTGTCATTGTCATTGTCATTGTCATGGTCATTGTCATGGTCATGGTCATGGTCATGGTCATGGTCATGGTCATGGTCATGGTCACGGTCACGGTCACGGTCACGGTCACGGTCACGGTCACGGTCACGGTCACGGTCACGGTCACGGTCACGGTCACGGTCACGGTCACGGTCACGGTCACGGTCACGGTCACGGTCACGGTCACGGTCACGGTCACGGTCACGGTCACGGTCACGGTCACGGTCACGGTCACGGTCACGGTCACGGTCACGGTCACGGTCACGGTCACGGTCACGGTCACGGTCACGGTCACGGTCACGGTCACGGTCACGGTCACGGTCACGGTCACGGTCACGGTCACGGTCACGGTCACGGTCACGGTCACGGTCACGGTCACGGTCACGGTCACGGTCACGGTCACGGTCACGGTCACGGTCACGGTCACGGTCACGGTCACGGTCACGGTCACGGTCACGGTCACGGTCACGGTCACTGTCACTGTCACTGTCACTGTCACTGTCACTGTCACTGTCACTGTCACTGTCACTGTCACGGTCACGGTCACGGTCACGGTCACGGTCACGGTCACGGTCACGGTCACGGTCACGGTCACGGTCATTGTCATTGTCATTGTCATGGTCATGGTCATGGTCATGGTCATGGTCATGGTCATGGTCATGGTCATGGTCATGGTCATGGTCATGGTCATGGTCATGGTCATGGTCATGGTCATTGTCATTGTCATTGTCATTGTCATTGTCATTGTCATTGTCATTGTCATTGTCATTGTCATGGTCATTGTCATGGTCATGGTCATGGTCATTGTCATGGTCATGGTCATGGTCATGGTCATGGTCATGGTCATGGTCATGGTCATGGTCATTGTCATTGTCATTGTCATTGTCATTGTCATTGTCATTGTCATTGTCATTGTCATTGTCATTGTCATTGTCATTGTCATTGTCATTGTCATTGTCATTGTCATTGTCATTGTCATTGTCATTGTCATTGTCATTGTCATTATCATTATCATGGCATTTCCAACAGATGCAGACCAGCCGTTGTTGTTTTTTAAGAAAGCTCATCCAGATGCTGTGGCACCAACACGTGCTACGCGGCTTTCTGCCGGTTTTGACTTGTGCAGTGTCGAAACTGCATTATTCACCCTCGGGATAAGAGGTTGTTTAATACGGGGCTGCAAGTAAAATTGCCTCCAGGGTCCTATGGCCGTATCGCACCACGTTCTGGATTGGCACATTATCATTTTTTGGACGTTGGTGGAGGCGTTATCGACGAAGACCACAGAGGAACAATTTTTGTGTTGCTGTTCAACCATTCCTGTCATCCCTACACTGTTAGGGCCGGTGATGGAATTGCCCAACTAATATGTGAAAATATTTACTATCCGGCAGCGTATGAAGTGTTCCAGCTGACTCCTACAGATCGAAATACGAACGGCTTTGGTTCCTCCGGTTTGAATGGTGCCGTGGAGTCTAGACCATTCAATCAATATGAAATGGAGACATGGCTGTACAACAGCCGCAACAATTTTCGTATTCGACCCGAGTAATTATAATATACTTAGTATATAGTTTAGTTAAACAATATTTGTAATAAATAGTTGTAGGCTGGGGGCGTAATTCAATAATGATTTAAATTTGTTCAACATGCTTTTCAGTACATTTATTTTAAAGAATTCTAATTCTCACAAATCAAAGTTAATCCCAGTTCAGAATGTTATATTCGACAGGTCCTTTCGGGTCGTGTGACTGCTTGCTCCTGCGTGGGCGGGAACGGTCGGTTATGCTTCAATTCAGATACATGTCGCGTGAGACCCAAAACGTAAAATACCACAGAGCCGGATTAAGGCATACATGAAAAGATAAATTACAACACATTAGTCGCTTACCCTTTAAATGGAAATTAGCAGTACTTACGGGGGGATTGGGGATCCCCCGTGCCATTTCACGTTGCGTCTGGATGATTGGCGTCTTCGGGAGTGAAGACCTTCAGTGCACTATCACGATCTTGATGACCTGAAACAGAGATGCTTGCCGCATCGGGCGCCCTTTAGCCGAATTGCTAACAGGACCAGGTACACACTTGGGCACCGTCATGTATTCACCTCCCCCGAGACCGCCCCTCGGCGGGATTGACATACAGGAAACTAGAGGGGAATAAGCACCCCAAGACTGCCCAGTGATCAGCTGGGGCCACTGGGTGACACACTTGGGCCACCCAGGTCGTAGGAGAACGTCAAGATCCGCCCATCTTTCCGTCTCCTAAGAATACAGTATACTGTGCGGTTAATTTTACAGAGCTCAATTCACATATCATCAACAACAACAACAGGCAATTCCTCAATCGCCAACACATCAATATAATACAGCAATTCCAACCAATTGCTAACATCGACATAAAGCCAATATCACACATTGGCCAACAATCACAATTCAAGCAACAACTCACGTTGCCGAATATTAACAAGAACACATATAACAAACACAGTAAATATTAGCGTTACGCATCTGCATTTTCGGTCCCAAAGCGCGCAGTAACTATACCGTCGACCGACCGTCCGCTAAACATACCAGAACACTACTGGCCCTTCCGGCATAATCTCACCGATTCTTGAATACTTGTTGGATGTTTGGTTTCTCACAACGTAGGGTGTGACAAAAAAATGTTAACACTTAGGGTCAGAGAGGTTACGAATTTATTGCCTTCTATTCCTTCGTCGACTAAAAATACATTTGAGGTTTTTAACATAAATTCGAAAACACATGCATGAACCATTAACATTGATAATTAATTGAATACCTAAAATCGCTAAACTACGCCACTAAAATAAATGTCCCACATTCGACCATCCTGAAGAATTCTCGTCCCGAGAACTGTAGGTGATGTTTCTATGGCAATTACTCTGTACCGGAACTAATGGGACTGCCATCTCCATCGCTTTCTTGTGCAGTATCATCAGAAATACCACCAGGTGGAATCCAATTTTTCATGCGGTCGATGGCCACAACGTTGTCATACTTCCGGCGAGCACTTCTGGTCGAACCAGGCATGTCCGTAACTCGGTAGCGATCATTAGGAAGCACCTGTGCCACAACCATGGGTCCTAAGAACTTGGGGACCAATTTCTTACTGGTACCATCGGCAGTGAGGTTCTTCTGAATAAGAACTAAGTCACCCACGTTGTAAGTAGTAGGTGCTTTTCGATGTTGATCAAAAGCATCCTTTTGCACTTGTTGTTCAGCCCTAATTCTTTCGGCTACTTCTCGACGTAATGCGGTGATGTCAGTGTGTACTTGTTCCACTAGATTGATTTCGTTAGTGAGAGCGGCATCGGTCACCGCCCTAGGTTTATAGCCCATCAGCAACTCGCTAGGTGTTTTACGAGTTACCCGGTTGACAGTGTTGTTGATCGCAAATTGTACTTTTGGGACTGCCTCTGTCCAATTTTCGTCTGGTGTAGTTGCAGCCAAACTAGCCGTAATGGTCGCATTATAACGCTCAACTTGACCATTAGCCCGAGGTGTAGCTACCGCAGTCTGTATATGTCGAATACCCATTTCGCGGCACATTCGCGTAAACTTTCGTGATGTAAACGAAGTCCCACGATCGGATATAAGTCTTTTTGGCGTTCCGTATATGTAGAACTGTTTAGTAAGAAACCGAATCACATATTTAGTTTTTGTCGAGCGCACTGGCTCTATCAGTACATATTTGGTGAATGCGTCTACCATCACGAACACATAACTTAATCCACTTTTAGTTTTAGTGAATGGGCCTAAATGATCTATGTGCACAGTATGGAAGGGGATAGGCTCCTTGGGAATGGGGTGGAGATAGCCTGGTTTCTTACCGGAAGGGGTTTTAGTATATAAGCAAGGAGGGCAACATGTAATGTATCGCTCCACATACTTCCGCATACGGGGAAACCAGTAACTTTCGATTAATTTTCTCAGTGTCTTCTCTACTGAAAAATGACCCATATCATCATGGGCACTTCTTACTACGCATTGACGCATTCCCCGTGGTACAACCCATTGTATGCCGGAAGTCGTAATGCGATACACACGATTATTGCGCAAACAGTAATCTCGGTAGATCTTTCTGTCGTACTCGGTGTTTGGAGGTCGAGATAGAACCTCTCGTATGTCTCGTATTTTTTCATCTGTTAGCTGTGCAGACAACACCCAGTCGGCTGGTTCGATGTGCAATACTTCAAGAACTGGTGGTTGCTCTTTTTGAGTTGGGTTCCTGCTCAAGGAATCTACATGATTCATTCGCCTACCCGCCCTGTACTCTACATCGAATTCATATTCCTGGAGCAGGAGCCACCATCTAGCAATTCTAGGTACCAAATCCTTTTTCGTAGATGCCGTCTTGAGAGCACTGCAATCGGAAACGACTTTGAACTTACGACCAACGAGATATACTCGAAACTTTTTAAGAGTCTCTACTACCGCTAAAGTCTCCAATTCAAAGGAATGGTACTTAGTTTCACTGGGTGTTGTTTGACGGCTATAATACGCTACTGGGCGTAACTTACCTTGGTGTCTCTGCAGAATAATACCAGCTAACCCTAACGCACTGGCGTCTGTATGTACCTCAGTCTCCGCATGCGGATCGTAGATGGCCAGTACCGGACGCGTGATCAGAATCCGTTGCAGTTTTTCAAACGCGAATTGTTGTTCAGCCCCCCACACCCATTTGATCCCCTTTTTGGTGAGCTTCGTAAGAGGCTGAGCAATTAGCGCATAACCCGGAACAAAGTGTCGGAAAAATCCCGTTAAGCCCAAAAATTGACGCACCTGCCTAATTTCTTTTGGGACTGGAAAGTATTGTACAGCGTTTATCTTGTCTTCTCCCGGTTTAACACCGTTAGCAGATACTTCGAAACCTAAATAGGTCACGCTTTGTTGAAGGAATGAGCATTTCTTTAAGTTAAGTGTTAGACCTTCATCTTGGAGCACTTGTAGTACCGTTTCTAATCTGCTGAGATTATCTGGCACAGTGACCGATGGTATTAATACATCGTCGAGATATACGGCCGCAATATTTTTGCAAGATGCCAAAACGGTATTCATCAATCTCATGAACACGCTAGGTGCATTTGCGAGACCAAACGGGACTCTGTTAAATTCATAATGACCATCTGGTGTCACAAATGCAGTAAGTTGTTTCGCGCTCTCTTTTACGGGAACCTGATGATAGCCCGATGCGAGATCTAATGTTGTAAAACATGTGCATCCGTGCAACCTATCTATCTGGTCATCTATTCGCGGCAAGGGATAACGATCCTTAACAGTCGCAGAATTAAGCCTACGATAGTCGATGCATAACCTGTCTTCCCCGTTTTTCTTTTTTACCAATAAAATAGGAGATGCAAATGGAGACTGAGATTCGCGGATAATTCCATTCTCCAGTAGCTCTCCTATCATTCCCCGTACCTTTTCCCTTTCAGCGTAAGACAGACGATAGGGCCTATAGGTAAATGGTTTATCGTCTGTCAACCTAATATCCATCTCTACACGGACAGCAGTCCCTATTTCACGCGAGTCCAACGCGAAGCAACTTCTGTACTTATTCAATAGCTGCATTAATAAATCCCTATCAGTATTATTGATTGAACCCGTTACTATGTCCTGCTCGGGTAGGGTCGGTTCGGATTCTGGATGTAATCTTAGTGTAACCGCGTTCTCTCCCGGTTGCGGTTCGCAAGGCCACCCGCGTGCTATCGGAAATTTGCAGCCAACTTGAACCTCAAAGTGAGATAAATTTACGACCGGTAGATAGGATCGCTCGCTTGGACTGATCCGTAATATCGTTCTAGGGATGAGATGCTCCCTACCCTCCCCCAACCGCATGCTAGTATCCACAAAAATATCTCCTTCGTGGGGTTCCTTTGAATACACTTCTATATTTGCGACGTGATTAGGAGGAAGGACCATCGCATTCCTAGCCCACAATACCAACTTCTTACTAGGTTTCATGTTACTATCATCTATGTACTTAACTAACAAGGAGGAACTATCTTTCACTATCATGATGTTATCCCTTTCCGTAAAGGGTTGTCCTATAAGAAGAGGGACCACTTGCACAGTGTCTGGCACGACTTGTGCATCCACCATTTCCCTAACACTATCTACTCGTAGTTGAAAAACTGTATTCCCTAAGGTTGTGATTCTCGCATTGCCATAACCGCGCACAATGATCGTGTGTGTTTTGTCTATCGTCAGACTTAATTTTTGTGCATCTTCGAAACGTAACAGATTGCATCCGCTACCCAGATCGATATATGCGCGTACAGGCGTTTCATTTATAAACACATCCTTAAAATATTTAAGATTACGTTGCTCAGCGGTTAGTCACAAGGTCGTCTTTCCGTCACGGCCTACTCCTTTAATACACGTCCGCTGCGTATGCCCCTTCGAGTTACATCGATAGCAAGTTACATCTTTAAGAGGGCAATACTGTCTGGAATGACCCGTTCGCCCACAACCCTCACACTGGCCAACTCCAGTAGCAGCTAAATTCGGATTACGCGGTTTATTGTGATACTTCTCTTGGGGTCGTCTCATATTTACTGGTACCGCCTTATGCAATGGTTTAGAACGCCACGTGTCCTCTTTACAAGTCTTAAGATAATTCAACAACGATTCAGGTGTGGTATAATCACCTGCGCGTGCTGCGGCCTGAACTGTTCTGTCCGTCATACCGCCTATGAGACATGACACTGCCTCTTCCCCCTTAATATTACACGCGGTTACTAAAGCCATCTTTTCATAAAAATACCGTAGATAAGTTTCCCCGTGACGCTTTTCGCGGGCCATCATGCGCTTTAATTTATCGTAATGATCTGAGCGGCTTGGAAAGGCAGAATACAATTTATCTTTCCATTCCGCCCATGTATATCTTATAGATGGTAAACCGCGATACCAAACTTCCGCCAACCCTTCTAACCGTGACAAAGCATGGTACACCGTTGTTTCGTCGGTCCAACCAAAGATCTGCCTCAACTCGTCAATTTTAGCGCACCAGTGCTCGATAGTTTGCATTGAATTTTCCGGATCAAACACCGGAACCAGATTTCCCCTAAATTGTTGTGAAGTAGATGGCATAACAGACGCGCTACTGGACGACGAAGAAATGCCCGCACTTACTACTTTAGCAAGATCATGAACTACGGTACTAAGGGCTTTCGGGTCGTGTGACTGCTTGCTCCTGCGTGGGCGGGAACGGTCGGTTATGCTTCAATTCAGATACATGTCGCGTGAGACCCAAAACGTAAAATACCACAGAGCCGGATTAAGGCATACATGAAAAGATAAATTACAACACATTAGTCGCTTACCCTTTAAATGGAAATTAGCAGTACTTACGGGGGGATTGGGGATCCCCCGTGCCATTTCACGTTGCGTCTGGATGATTGGCGTCTTCGGGAGTGAAGACCTTCAGTGCACTATCACGATCTTGATGACCTGAAACAGAGATGCTTGCCGCATCGGGCGCCCTTTAGCCGAATTGCTAACAGGACCAGGTACACACTTGGGCACCGTCATGTATTCACCTCCCCCGAGACCGCCCCTCGGCGGGATTGACATACAGGAAACTAGAGGGGAATAAGCACCCCAAGACTGCCCAGTGATCAGCTGGGGCCACTGGGTGACACACTTGGGCCACCCAGGTCGTAGGAGAACGTCAAGATCCGCCCATCTTTCCGTCTCCTAAGAATACAGTATACTGTGCGGTTAATTTTACAGAGCTCAATTCACATATCATCAACAACAACAACAGGCAATTCCTCAATCGCCAACACATCAATATAATACAGCAATTCCAACCAATTGCTAACATCGACATAAAGCCAATATCACACATTGGCCAACAATCACAATTCAAGCAACAACTCACGTTGCCGAATATTAACAAGAACACATATAACAAACACAGTAAATATTAGCGTTACGCATCTGCATTTTCGGTCCCAAAGCGCGCAGTAACTATACCGTCGACCGACCGTCCGCTAAACATACCAGAACACTACTGGCCCTTCCGGCATAATCTCACCGATTCTTGAATACTTGTTGGATGTTTGGTTTCTCACAACGTAGGGTGTGACAAAAAAATGTTAACACTTAGGGTCAGAGAGGTTACGAATTTATTGCCTTCTATTCCTTCGTCGACTAAAAATACATTTGAGGTTTTTAACATAAATTCGAAAACACATGCATGAACCATTAACATTGATAATTAATTGAATACCTAAAATCGCTAAACTACGCCACTAAAATAAATGTCCCACATAGTGATTAATATAATAGTAAATAGTTTTTAATAAATATATTTTTTATTATATGATATGCTTTTTCTTATTAATGGTGGAAATGTCATGATAATGATAATTATAATGATAATTAAACACTAACTTCGAACAATTGAATATAGATGATGTACTTGATACGATTTTCTTATTATCCAAACTTCATTTGACCATACCGTTTTTACATCCTATTAATATATTTGGAGATACTAATGTGATTGTATAATGTTTTATATTGTACCACACTTTCCTGTTTCGTAGCACACTCGTTTCGAACGATTGAATAAAGGAGATGTACTTGATACGAATTTCTTATTATCCAAACTTCATTTGGCTATACCTTTTTTTACATCCTACTAATATATTTGGAGATATTAATGTAATTTTAACTGTCTAGAGCTAAGGGGGTGCTGTCTATGAGAAGTGGTCTATAAAGGGGTATAGCTTACCAAGCGGGGGGGTCTTGAAAACAAGTGAGGCAAGTAAAGAGAGGGAAAGCAGAGGAAGGCGTGACTTATAAAGGGAGGGGTCTGGAGAGGGGGAAGTGGCTTCTAAATGGGAGGGGCATAAAAAGTGAAAGGAGGTCAAATGAGAGTTCAAGGTTGTGTGGCTCCACTAAGCCCATTTGTTATCTACTTACCCTATTAGTAAAACCCAGACCAATGATGGCGAACCTTTTTGAGAAGTGGGTCAGATTTTGTTCATAATTTTTTTTAATAGTATCCCGTGGGTCACTAAATCAGTGGCGTCACTTAGAAGGGGGGGTTAAAAAGGGTACCAATAATTTGGAAACACCGAAAATTTGTTAACAGAAAAACTTGGCAGTTGACTTCATTTTTTTTGGTTCTCACTTTTAATCTTAAAAGGTTTAGGTTTCCGTTTTGTAACTTTTACTTTTGCAAGTGAAAAGCAAAATTCATTAGATATTTATACTTTAATTTTTTAATATTTTCGATTCGTCTTTTCTCGCTTTTATGATATAAAAAATAAGTTTATAAAAATCAACGCGTGGGTCATTTGAAAAGGCTTCGTGGGTCAGTGTCTGACCCACGGGTCATAGGTTCGCCACCACTGACCCAGAGCATAAGTTCTTTCTAGAAAATTTTGCCAACTACCTTAATATGATGATTATCTTATACATTAGTAAAAGATTAGAGAGGGCGAGTAAATAACATACAGGATTAATATTCAGGTAATGACTACCAAGAAAAACTCAACCTGATGTAAATGGAATTAGAAAAAAGTAATTGAGCTATAAAGTAAAATTTAACAGAAATACAGTTTGGTTAGGTTTTTCTGGCGCCGAATTGGCACGATGGCGAATTAGCTAGCGCCGAATTGGCACGGCGCCGAATTGTCGGCGCCTAGTCGTCCCATACCGGTTTCAGAGCACTATAATTTTTGGTAAGTGTACTATAATTTTCAATGCCCCTGTACTATCTCCGTTTGCGTCCAAGTTGGCAACGCTGCACCAGACCGAACTCACTAGACCATCTGTCATTGTTGGTTGCCTTTTAAACAGTAGTGTTATGGTCGATAAATATTGGTATTATTTTAGTATTACATTACTGGGGTTTTTTGTGTCATTTTCTTATACTACTAACCACATAAAAAATGCATCTATAAACAAGTAATGATCCTACTCCTATATCCTATATAATATAATATAACAAAACAAGTAATGTGAAACAATGTGAACCTACGCGTATAGCACTAAGAGCCTTCTACTTTTAACGAATCTGCAACGTTTTCACCACCATGTCAAGTAAACATTCCAATGTTCCTAGTATTCACAATTAGAAATCACTTTTCTTTGCAGTTTCTCAAGATTCTCTTAATACCATGAAACTTGACATTGTACATAATGAAATTAAGGTGGAACGAGAAGATATAACAATAGAATCACAAACACCGCTCAATCCCAAAGTGGAGAAAGAAATTCTTGCCATTCCCTTCAATACTAATAGTGGAACAAATAGATTATTAATTAATTCACTAAGTTTACAAGAAAATACAAAAATAAAAAGTAAGATTCTGTTGCAGTGTAAAGTATGTAATTCAACAATTCCTTGTAAAATGAAATTAATAAAGTCTCTGCTGAAGTCTGACAGAAATGAAAGCTTCATATGTAATATGTGCAATAATAAATGTCCACAAAAACTTCAAGCTGAGAAGCGCTTTCAATGTACAATATGTAATTATAAATCGGCACATAAGGGTTACCTTAAAACACATATGTTTATGCATAGTGGCGAAAAGCCTTTTAAATGTAATTTATGTGAATATAAATCATCACAAAAGAGTCATGTTAGAACACATATGGTCACTCACACTAGAGAAAAGCCATTCTACTGTAATAAATGTGATTACAGATGTTCACTAAGGGGCTCACTTAGAACACACATGATCACTCATACTGTTGAGAAACCATTTCATTGCAACCTTTGTGATTTTAAATGTTCTAGAAAGACTAATCTTAAAACACATATGACCTTTCACACCAACCTGAAGCCTTTTCAGTGTAGTTTGTGTGATTATAAATATTCACTAAAGGCTCTTCTTAAAAGACACATGATGACCCATAGTGGTGAGAAGCCTTTTGAATGTAATGTATGCAGTTTTAGATGTGCACAGAAGAGTCATTTGACAAGACATATGACTAGACACAGTGGCGATAAGCCATTCCAGTGCAATATTTGTAATTACAAATGCTCACAGAAGTATAGTCTAATAACACACATGATCATACACAAAGGGGGTGAGCAATCATTTCAATGTTACCTATGTGATTATAAATCTTTAGTGAAGAGTAATCTTAGAAAACATGTGGCCACTCATAGTGATGAAAAACCTTTCCAATGTGATATGTGCGATTTTAAATGTTTGCAGAAAACTAATCTCAAGGCACACGTTAATTTAAAACATAGTACTGAGAGGCCATTTCAATGTAATATGTGTGATTATAAAAGTTCATTGAAAAGTAGTCTCAAACATCATATGGCAACTCATAGTGGTGATAGACCATTTCATTGTATTTTATGTGATTATAAATGTTTACAGAAATTTAATCTTAAAAGACATGTTATATCGAAACACTCCCAGAAATAAAAAAGCCTTACAAGATAACATATCGTTTCTAAATCTGCAATTTCTAAGTTAAATTTTAGTTTTTAATTCTATTCAAGCTTCAATCTCAGTCAAAGTTTATAAAGGTGTTTAAAATATAGTATGAGCAAAAAGTAACTCCATCAAAGGTGCCTTTGGAATTTTGCACTCGTGTATTATAACACCAGATAATTATACAAAATAATCAGAGTCCTTTTATAGTGACAGTTGTTATAATTTTCCGGTGTTATAATACACATGAATTTAAAATTTCAAAGGCACCTTTGATGGAGTTACTTTTTGCTCATACTATATTTTTATTATAAGTTGTTCCTACACTTTCTGTAAAATTGTATCGCATACGAGATAATGCAGATTTATTGACAATATGTACACCATACTGTAATAAAGAGCAATCTTTAATAAGTGCTTGGTTGCGCACAGTGGTGGAGAAATGTTTGCAATGTGGCATGCAGTTGTTCCTAGTCTTGATAAGTGATATGAAGTAAGTACATAAATTACTTTTATTGTTGAAAACAGATATAAATTGGAAATAAACTAATATTTAATAATCTTATATTTTGAGTTTGTTTTATAGAATCATATGAGCCCCCCTCCCATACCAATTGGACCACTTTTATTTTTGTTAAAGGACACCCCTGCATTTTTCTTGTTTTGGTATATGCAGTGACTGTTGTTGCTAGGATAAAGTACTGCCTTTGCACTTACTTCATGGCAATTTCATGAAATCTCATTAAGGGGTTTTCTTAACCCGCCTCTTCAACTCTGATAGATCAGCGGACACCAATTGCGGTATGAGGGATCCATCTCCCCAGTAAGATTTCTGGCACCTGGGAAGGGGTTGTAGCAATTATTATTATTATATATGATATTCAACATGGAGTAAGTACAGGGACAATACTTTACTAGCGAAAAGGAACAGCCACCTTGTACTCTGTTTTAAAATATAAAAAGTAAATACATGAAAAACTATATATAGGCTATTCAACCACATCTGGTTTTAGGCTCATTCTATTAGGATATTACAATCTACAATCTGAGATGGATTAGGTCTCTAAGTCTTGGTTTCATAACTGTTCATGCGCTTTGCCCTTCTCTACTATTTTCTTCCATTTTTTTCTATCTGTACATGCTTGCTTCCAGTTCGTCACTTCCATATTCTGTAAGTCCTTCATAACACTATCCAATCATTCGCATCTGGGTCTTCCTCTGTAATGTTTCCCTTTTGGTTTCCATCTATGACAATTCTTTTTGTTCTTATTTGATCACTTCTTATTACATGTCCAAACCATTTTAACCACTTGAACTAGATGTAGCTCACAATGTCTTCACTCTTGATTTTGGTAGACACTTCAAAATTCATTCGTCCTCTGTACTGATTGTTGCCTACTTTTACATGCTTTAGAATTGTTTTTAAAATTTTTTAGTTTTTCCACAGCTTTTGTTAGTGCCCATGTTTCCATTGCATAAGTTACTACAGGTCGGACTAATGTCTTGTATATTCTTACTCTTGTTTATTTATGCATTTGTTTGGGATTCAGTATTGATTTGTTTGTGCCATACACTTTGCTCCCTTTTAGTATTCTCCCTTTTAATTTTTTCGATTCACCTTCTATCTTTCTCACTAAGTTATGACGATAATTAAATATCTATTTCTTCAAATGTATACTCGTCAAGCAAACAAGATATGCAGATGCATATCTTGTTTTTGTTCACTTTTGTGTTATAGCTCAAGTATTTAGTTTTCTTTTCGTTAATTTGGAGTCCACATTTTTTTGCTTCGTTATCTATAATTCTTAATTTCTGCTCTAATTTGTGCCTGGTTCTACAAACTACTGTTAGATCATCAGTGTATGTGATTACTTGAGTTCCTTTATGATTGATTGTACCGTTTATTTTTGTCTAGGTTACCTAAGTATCGCTACTTGAGTTATGAATATTACGCGATATTACATGAAAAATACGTAAGATTTGCGTGCTGAAATTGCATCCTAGAACTTCAAAAAAAAAACGTCACGTAAAAATGATGTAATTTTTACGTGCCATACAGATGAAATACCCTTCTTTTTTGCATTCTTTTTACATGCCAAAGTGATGTACAAAGATGATCAAAAAAGGATGTATTTATTGTGTTCCATCGGGCATTTTCGTTTTGCATAATAGCGTTGCACAGCAAAAATGCACCGTATATCTGTCCTTGAAGATCTAAACATGGATTCCAATAGTTCATTGACGCTGAATGCAAATTGATTTACCAAACTGTCCAATTCATCGATTTTTTATATAACGATAAAAACTGACTTTTTTAGCTAATACAAACGAATAGATCTCAGTAATAACAGTATGGGATAAAAATTCAAATAGAAGCTGTTTAATTGCTCGACGCCCAAATGCGTATTATTATGTTTATAATTATTTTGAGTGCTTAATACCGACTTGTCTCTTCAATAAAAATAAAATAAATTCTTCACAAGTATTTGTTACAAATCTTTTATAATTTTACTAGTATTTGAAAATATTAAATTTATAATGCAATGGCAATATGTAGCAACTAACCAGCTCTGACATTTCATATTGTAATGTTTTTCAAAATTAATGATTGTGTGTCTTATAAGGAATCAACTTTATTTTTTGCTCCTTACATGATATCTATAAGATCATTGAGATTGTGCATTTTGATAAACAAATTAGGGGAGTTTCAAAAAACTATAAGAATTAACAATTTTAGGTCTTGAAAGGCAGATGTAGGGTTCATGTTTGTTGTAAGTGAACTAAATTAATTACAATTTTTTGATAATATGCAAATATTAGTTCAAATTAGTTTATTTAAGAAAAACGTATTTACAATACTGAAATATTGATTTAAAGAATACTTAATTATTAATACTTTATTAATTAATTCAAAGGACAAATGATTAATATAATTATCTTATAATATCTTAATATAAATAATTAATAATAAACACAGACAACAAACGTGTAGCAATACTAACAGTAAATAAATGGACGTTCTAGTTCCGAATCCTGAAGTGGAGCACTAGAATTTATCAAATTTATAATTTCTAAAGTTTCATTTTTTAGAATTCGTCTTAAATGACGAGAAGTATAGATTTTTTTTGCCTCTTTTCATTGCACTGAAAACGAGACCAAGCGTTTTGTCGGCAACAATATTATGTCTAATCTAATCTGTTGAAACTTGGTAAATTATTTACAATGCCTGTTGAGGGTCTTACTCAATTTGATTTATTTTTCTTTATTTTATTATTTTTAAGGCATTTTCATCTTTTGGCAATTTGAAGATACCAAGCAATGCAGTCTTCACATCCGTTTTTATTTGTGTCCAAGTTCTCCTGTAAATAAATAATTAAATATAAATGTTAGCCAACTAAATAATATAGAAAAACGTACATAACCATCTATAGAACAAGGGTCCTGTGATTTTGGAAATAATGTAATAGTTACTGCTTTTGCATATTTAAAAACAAGAGTGAGTTTTTCGATTAGTATAAGTAGGTATTCCGGTACCTGGCCAGACCCCCTCTACTTTTATGTAAGTGACCCCGCGGTCTAATTAATAGTCAAATGAGGCGTGGTCTAATTAAATGCGCGAATTAAATTAATTGATCAAATTAAATTAAATTAATTCACGGTATCATTTACATATCTCATCTCTCATTTACATATATCATTTCTCATATGCATGCGCGAATTAAATTAATTGATCTAATTAAATTAATTCACGGTGTCATATGCATATCTCATCTCTCATTTACATAACTCATCTCTCATTTGTACATCTCACCTCTCTCATTTCTCATATGCATGCTCGAATTAAATTAATTCACGGTATCGTTTGCATATCTCATCTCTCATTTGCATAACTCATCTCACATGCATTCACGAATTAAATTAATTCACGGTATCATTAGCATATCTCATCTCTCATTTACATTTATCATCTCATATGGATGCTCGAATTAAATTAATTCACGGTATCATTAGCATATCTCATCTCTCATTTACATTTATCATTTCTCATATGGATGCTCGAATTAAATTAATTCACGGTATCATTAGCATA
Organism: Agrypnus murinus; assembly: GCA_929113105.1. NCBI lineage: Eukaryota > Metazoa > Arthropoda > Insecta > Coleoptera > Elateridae > Agrypnus > Agrypnus murinus. The sequence goes on from OV816027.1 coordinate 804,356, forward strand.
TCTCATCTCTCATTTACATTTATCATTTCTCATATGCATATATATATATATATATATATATATATATATATATATATATATATATATGTAGGGATAATTACCTGCAATTGATCTACGCCCTGGTCAATAATTTTGATCTACGCCTATGAAGAAAAAAAAGAAGAATAGAATGACAGTGGCAGTAAGACGTAAAAGACGTGAAGACGATACAATTAATTTTCTGCATTTCTTTTTAATGTTGTTAGTGTAATAATTGATTTAAATAAAGTGTTCTGGATGAAGGAAGGTTGTTCAGTGTTCACTAAAGATAACTCATCAGGTAACGACAGGCTTTTCTTAAACATTTGTACAAGAAACCTACAAATTGGGGGCTCAGCCGGGATAATAGCAAGTGTTTGAACAAATTGTAATAGCTGTGAACAGCTGTTCAACAGCCAGAAATCTGGCCTGAGAATGTATGCGTGAATCGTTTTTTAAATCGTTTTTTACAAAAGCCGAAAGAGAAGAAAGAAGAGCAAAAGTAAGTAGTAGAGTGATCAATGTAGCAGAAAATCGTAAAAGCGAAATTCAACTTAAAAACTATCACAAATTATTAATTCTAGGACAGAATGTGCAATCAATAGGAAACTGTCACAATGTAATTGAACAACATATAAATCAAGTTAATTACGATGTATTGGGAATAACAGAACACTGGAAAACTTACGATCAGTTAAAGGCGTATAAGTTCAACAATTACAAGCTAGTTACAAGTTTTTGCAGAGAAGAAGGAAAACACGGAGGTGTTGCAATTTTTTGTAAGGTCAACTTAAAAGTTCAAGTGCTAGAAGAAATTAAACTATTTAGTGAAAATGGAATCTTTGAATGTGTAGCTATCGAAATGGATTACAATAAAGTAAAAATCGCGATAGTGTGTGTTTACAGAACGCCGGGCGAAGGCCAAATTCAACTAGATTTATTTTTAAGGAAAATGAATGATATTTTAAACTGGTTATTAATTAAGAAAAAATTATATGTAATCATAGGCGATTACAATATCGATTTTTTAAATGTTACTAACAAAAATACTCAAAATGTAGTGTCATTGCTTGAAGCTTACAATGCTCAAGCATTATTATCAGAGTACACCAGAGTGCATTATAATGGAAGTAGGACTTGTTTAGATAACTTTATAATAAACCGTGTATTCTATAAGTATGAAGCAAGAAGGGTAAATATTTATGTATCTGATCATCTAGGTATAACACTTGATATAGAAATCGAGAAACAAAAACCTGAATATAAAAGGATAAGATATTTTAATGATCAAAACACAGATTGTTTTTTAAATATGTTAAGTGAGGAAAGATGGGATAATGTTTATGCTACAGAAGCATCAAATGTTAATAAACAGTGGGAAAAATTTATGTTTTCTTTTTTAAATGTCTTTAATCAAAATTTCCCTTTAAAAACAATTTTATTAAATCAAAATCGCAAAAAAATTTATAATACAACAGAGGAAATAGAAAATTCAAAAAAACGATTGAGTAATTTATCTATACTTATGAAATACAGGCAGACATTTAAAGAAGAATACAATAGGGAAAAGCAAAACTTACACAAATTAATAACACAAGCAAAAAAAGAATTTCTAAGTAAAAAAATTAGAGATTCAAACAATATTTCTAAAACAATATGGAATGTTATAGACAATGTTAATGGAAACTTAAAAAAGCAAAAAAACAATGTAATACAGTTTAAAGGCGAACCAAAAGAAATGGCCAATAGTTTTAACGTATTTTTTGCAAATACAGCAAGAAAGTTAGTAGAACAATTACCAAATGTCAAGTATTCTGATAACATACAGATAAATAATGTTTCATTAGAATTTCAAGCTATTACTACACAAGAGTTAATCAACATAAGTAGGGAATTCAAAAATAAATTGAGTACTGGGTACGATGACGTATCTATACAAATCATTAAAAAAGCTATCCATATAATTTCACAACCACTATGTTACATTATAAATAATTCTCTTAAATATGGGATATTTCCAGAGGCATTAAAAATTGCTGTAATAACCCCGATACATAAGAAAGGTGATGACACTAATGTTGAAAATTTCCGACCGATAAGTCTTTTACCAGCATTTTCAAAATTGTTCGAAAAAGCTGCTTATATACAAATTATATCCTTTTTTAATGATAATAATTTATTTAGCGTTAATCAACATGGATTCTTAAAAGGAAAAAGCGTTGTAACTGCTATTTATAATTATATTAATGAAGTTTTTATTGCTCTGGAGCAAAAAATAATCCCTTTGGGAATATTCCTTGATCTCTCAAAAGCATATGATTGTATTAGTCATGAAATATTAGCAGATAAACTTTACAAATATGGCGTTAGAGATATTCCTCTTAAATGGATTATATCATACTTGCAAAATAGGAAACAAATGGTAAGATTAAACAGTGGGAATGGACAAGTAATGTCTGAAATTGAAAAAAATTCAATAGGAATCCCACAAGGAAGTATTATGGGCCCCCTAATCTTCAATATATATATAAATGACTTTTGTAATGTACTGAGAAACACAAACCATCCAATTACGAATTATGCAGATGATTCATCATTACTAATTAAACTAAAAAACAGACCAGTTATCCGACGAAGTTTTAACTGTGTTAAATACTGTCAAGGATTGGTTCATAAAAAATAAGTTAGTCTTAAATAATGAAAAAACTAAATATGTATTATTTCAAACAAACCGAACAAACTTGGAAGTAGAATCGATTACGATTGGTAATGAAGAAATCATTCTGGATGATTCAACAAGGTTTTTAGGGATTCAAACAGATTCCTCATTATCCTGGACAGGTCATATAAATGAGTTATCTAAAAAGTTAAACAGCGTGATATATAGCATGAGAGTTATCAAAAAAACTGTTAATATCCAAACATTAAAAACAGTTTATTATTCTTGTTTTATTTCAAAACTAAAATATGGGATTTTATTTTGGGGTGGAACAACTGAAATTAACATTAATAAAATATTAATTCTACAAAAACAGGCGATTAGGGTTCTGTTTGATATCCCGTTTGGAATATCCTGTAGAAGTTTCTTTAAAAGAAATAACATGTTAACTGTGGTTGGAATGTATATATACGAATGTTTGATATTTAATTTTAAATATAAGCACAATTTTGTTCAATATGAATCACAACATGATCACAATACAAGATGGAAACAAAATTATAATTATCCTATTCATAATCTTTCAATGTATGAGAAGAGTCCTTGTTATGCCAGTATAAAAATTTTCAATAAACTACCAAATGAAATAAAAACTATAGAAACTTTGAAAAAATTTAAAAGAGATGTTTGTAAGTATTTAGTAAACATAGAGCCGTATACAATTAATGAATTCTTTGATACAGCGTAATTTATACTGTTTATAGGTTGCTTAATTATTATTGTTAGAGATAAGAAAGTTGTTCTTTGACGTGTTTCAACACACTCTTATTTGTATTTTGTGTATGCTTGAAATAAAAATTATTATTATTATTATTATTATTATTATGAACAATAAAATGATAAGAATCTGAAAGAACATTCTAAATAAAGACGAGAACGTAAAGCAGGTAAGCTGGACAGTATTTACATTGAGTTAATTTGACAATTATTGACATCGATAAATAGTGCATGCGTATCGCGTATATTGAACTTAGTGATGTACTGATTTATTTTTTCCTATTTTCTAATTGTGTGTTCTTTCCAATACAAAATAATAAAATATGGCCACGTTAGAAGAAAATGAAGTAATCAACAATAATATTTCTAACGGCAATCCCAAAACGCTAAAAGTACTGTTTACAATCATATTTGATGATCCGTTGGCGCGTTTAAACAACTAAATTCAGGAAATTTAGTGGATTTAATTACGATGAAAATACAGAAGAATTTATGGACAAACTAACTGAAATAAAATTCATAAGTTTAGCTAATTTAATTTCTGTTTGCCATGTATTAAATATCAAATATGAAGGAACATCAGAAGAGCTTGCAACGAGAATTTTGCGCTTTTTATGTGGTTTACAACAATCAAATGAAGATGAGGTTGAAGAAGAATTAGAAGACGAAGACGATGAATACGATGAAGACGAAGAAATTAATAAAGACGTACGTTCCACTATGAAAGGCGGTCAAAATGACGGAAGAGATGAAGACGTAGCGATAAGTGCAAAACAAATTGATGAGAATAAAAGATTAAAGAAGCAAAGCAATTACAGTGTCAAACAAATATTAAATGCTGAAGAAGTTACAAGAAGTATGACAAATTTAAGAGTAAAGGAAAAAGCATCTTACAGTAGTATAAGCTTTCGTGATGTCGAGGATTCCATTCGCCAATTTAACGGAAAAGATGGATATCCTGTAGATAAATGGATTGATGACTTTGAAGAGATTGCAGGATTAATGAATTGGAACGACTTGCAAATGTTGATATTTGCTAAGAAATCTTTAGATGGATTGGATAAATTATTAGTACAAGCTGAGAAAGGAATTACAAATTGTAATAAATAATACCAAACACTATCCTGTAAATTTATTTTTATTATTAAAAATAATTATTATTGCTTAACAAATATATTTCTCCTACAAAGTAGGCATCATCAGTGTTGTAAACAAACTAAAATCAACAAATTAAAAATACATCCAACAACTCACACATTAAAATCTTATTTAAAAGTGGGGAGTATGTCAAATAAAACGTTATGGAGGGGGGCTAAATCAAAATTCATAAGATGATCTTTGTTTAAAAACATATATATAGCTTCCTTTATATTAAGGTATTGATACTGGTTCACCTCTTCTAATAGTTTTACACTTTTTATTTTATGACCTTCACTCCATACATGCTCTGCCAAAGCGGACTTATCAAACATTTGATTTTTAATATAATATATATGTTCTTTTTCTCTAGTGCGTACATTTCTTTTAGTTTGACCTACATATTTTTTGTGGCAATTATTGATTGATTGATTAATGAAGCAATTACAAATTGGTCTAAGTTGAAGAATTTGCTGAAGAAAGAATTTGAGGTAAAATTAAGTAGTGCTGATATTCATAAACTATTGATGACGAGAAAGAAGAAAAAAGACGAAACGGTACAAGAATACGTACTAGTGATGCGAGAAATTGGCAGTCGAGTAAATATTGAAGCCGAAGTTATTATCCAATATATTATTGACGGAATACCTGATGAACAAAGTAATAAAATAATTCTGTATGGGGCCAAAGACTTCACAGAGTTTAAAGGAAAAATTAAACTTTATGATCTCATGAAAACTAAAACGTCACATGAAACTGTTTTAGCAGGAACCAGAAGGGAACATCAACCAATGAAAAATAAGTTCAAACCATATGTACAGAAGAGTCAAAACCAAGCAGAATCAAATAAAGTGCGTTGTTTTTCATGCGGAAAGCTAGGACACAGATCAAGCGATTGTCCGAATAAAGAAAAAGGTTTAAAATGCTTTAAATGTAATGATTTTGGTCACATAGCAACCAAATGTTCAACAGAAACAAAAAGTAAAAATACATCGCAAGTTAACCAAATAGAAACAATAATGGCGGCAAAGGAAGATAAGATGTTTAAAGAAGTAAAGATCAATAACAACACCTTGTTAGGACTGATAGACACTGGAAGTGATCTAAATGTTATTTCAAACTGTTGTTTTCAAGCCTTGAAAATAAAAGAAGTGCATGAAGGTACCAGAATAATACAAGGATTAGGACTACGCCAAATTGTAACCATGGGAAATTTAAAGACTAACATAAATATTGATGGAGAAGACTTTTGTTCAACCATTCACATAGTAGCCGATGATGTTATTCCTGTTAATTTGATAATCGGTAAAGAACTATTGAATCAAGCTGAAGTTGTTATTAGTTCCGATAGATTAAAAATCACTAAGTATCCACCGCAAGAGAATTTCCTGATGGCTATCCAACTGAATGAAGATGATGAACTCGACAATATACCAGAAGATGTCAGAATACTGGTAAAAGAATATTCTCCAACGAATGTTAAGGTAACAAACGTACAAACCAAAATTATATTAACTGAGTCAGCGAATCAAGAAGAAGGGTTAAGTAGATTAAAAACCGTTTTAAATCGTGCAGCTGAGTATGGTCTTAAAATCAAGTGGAAGAAATGTCAATTTTTACAAACAAGAATCGAATATTTAGGATACGGGATAGAAGATAATACGATTTCTCCATCTCAAGCAAAAACAAAAGCAGTTCTGAAGTATCCAGAGCCGACAACACTAAAACAAGTCCATAGTTTCTTGGGACTAACAAGTTATTTCAGAAAATTCATTAAAGATTATGCTCAGATCGCAAGACCATTGAGCGACTTATTGAAGAAAAATTCAACCTTTGTATTTGGACTAGAGCAGAAAAAATCGTTTGAAATATTAAAAGAACGTTTAGCCGAGAAACCAGTATTACAAATCTATTGTCCTGAACGTAGAACAGAGCTGCATACGGATGGCAGTAAGTACGGGTACGGCGCAATATTACTGCAGGAAAACGACGAAGATAGGAAATTACATCCAATTTACTACTTCAGTAAAAAAACGACTCCAGCCGAACAGAAGTATTCAAGTTATGAATTAGAGGTTTTAGCAATAATAGAGGCAATTAAGAAATTTCGCGTGTATTTGCTTGGTATCGAATTTTAAAATAGTAACCGATTGTTCAGCATTTGAGATGACGATGAAGAAGACCGACATAACACCACGGGTTGCAAGATGGGCAATGTTGTTAGAAGAATTTAGATATAAAATAGAGCATAGAAAAGGTGATAGAATGAAACACGCCGACGCGTTAAGTAGAAGTCCGATATCATTGTTAATACAAGATGACGTTACAAACCGAATAAAAAGTCTGCAGCATGGTGATGAAGAAATTAGAGCTATTCTAGAAATATTGAAGACAACGACTTATGAGAATTTCATAACCGAGCAAGGTATTCTATACAAACAAAATGAAGGACGCACACTGCTAGTTGTTCCCAGAAAGATGCAACATGAAATCATCAAAATGGCGCACGAGCATGGACATTTTGGTATAACCAAGACTTCTGAGTTGATACTACGTGAATACTGGATTCCAAATCTAAAAGAGAAGACTAAGAACGTTATAACAAGTTGCATACCTTGTATATTATCAGAAAGAAAAAGAGGAAAGCAAGAAGGATACTTACATGCAATTGATAAAGGTGAAAATCCGTTAGATACTTATCACATTGACCATTTAAGGCCATTATCTTCAACTAATAAAGGATTTAAGTATGTTTTAGCAGTTGTTGATGCATTTAGCAAATTTGTTTGGCTATATGCAACAAAGACTACCACAACACAAGAAACCATACAAAAGTTGGAGAACCAAAGCTTTATTTTTGGCAATCCTCGTAGAATTGTCACAAACAGAGGATCTGCGTTTACGTCCAATGATTTTCAGGAATATTGCACAAAAAGAAACATCGAACATGTGTCAATAACCACAGGTATCCCAAGAGGAAACGGTCAAGTTGAGCGCATAAATCAAGTGATAATACCCGCGTTAACTAAATTATCAATTAATAAGACTAAAAACTGGTATAAATTCGTCAACCAACTACAAACCTGTTTAAATAATACTTACCAAAGAAGCATTAATAAAACGCCGTTTGAAGTAATGCTCGGAGTAAAAATGCGAACACCTATAGAAATTCGCATAAAAAGTATAATTGATGAAGAATGCATTGAACTGTTTGAAGAAGAACGCGAAGAAATTAGAAGAGAAGCCAAGAAGAATATACAGAAAATACAGCAAGAAAATAAAGCCACATTTAATAAGAAACGAAAACCTGCAGTAAAATATAAAATTGGAGACCTAGTAGCAATAAAGCGTTCCCAGTTTGCTACATCCGCTAAAATAAAACCAAAATTTCTGGGTCCATATGAAATTATAAGTATCCTTGGGAATGATCGGTATGAGATGTGCAAGCGAGGTCAACGAGAGGGGCCAAAGAAGACGATGAGTGCTGCCGATAAGATGAAACCTTGGTGTCCTGATTCTATTGATGACGTAGAAGAACTTTCTGACGATTCAAGCGGAGCAGTTTCCGAGGCGGAACCAAGTCAGGAGGGCCGAGTTGTAGGGATAATTACCTGCAATTGATCTACGCCCTGGTCAATAATTTTGATCTACGCCTATGAAGAAAAAAAAGAAGAATAGAATGACAGTGGCAGTAAGACGTAAAAGACGTGAAGACGATACAATTAATTTTCTGCATTTCTTTTTAATGTTGTTAGTGTAATAATTGATTTAAATAAAGTGTTCTGGATGAAGGAAGGTTGTTCAGTGTTCACTAAAGATAACTCATCAGGTAACGACAGGCTTTTCTTAAACATTTGTACAAGAAACCTACATACATACATATATATATATATATATATATATATATATATATATATATATATATATATATATATATATATATATATATATATATATATATATATATATATATATATATATATATATATATATATATATATATATATATATATATATATATATATATATATATATATATATATATAATATATTGCAGTAATATTGGTTAATTAAAAATAATAAATTATTTTTAAAAATTTTATTAAATATTTTGAAACTGTGAATAATTGCCGTTCGATCGTAGATAATTACTTTATAATTAAATTGATTTTTTAAAATGACTGTGAACTTTGGAAATGCTTTTCAACTTCCCTCTTTTATAAATTCTAATATGATTTGAAAAATACCTTTTAATAGATTTAATAATGCAATGGTTATATAAAATTAATGTTACGTTAGTTCTTGACTAACTCAAATTTACGTAAGAGAGTTGGGCGCCAGTTAAATAACTTAACATATCAAAATTAAATTTAATAAAGACTCATCTCAGGGTGAATGTGGATTCTTGTGGTATAAAAAAAAAATATACAAATTAAAATTTAAAATCACTTTTAAAATTGAAATCTTAATTAATTTTAACTATTACTAAATTGTTCAAATCACTTTACTACACTTTACAAACGATAGTCTTTTCTTCAGCAAATGCCAATACAAAAACGAAATAACTTCCTACCTTTTTATAATACTTCTTTTTTTCTTTTAGTATAGATGTCCTCTTTCCCAAACCATTGGCAGTGTAGATCACTTTATGTTGACCCAGGGCTGGCTTCCAATTCACGGTTGACTTTCTTCCTTTTTGCATGGATTTTCCATATAATATCATCCACACACTTGATTTTGGAACTCACTTTTGTTTATTAACTGCGGGTACAATTTCCCTTTTTCGTAGAATGCTTATAGTTGTTTTTTGTGTTTAATTAAATAAAACATCCGTTTATGGTTTTAACGTAGATTTATTATCTTGCTTAACTTTAGCAAGTAATTTATGCCGTATTCAAATCACCAACTAACTTAACTTGTCTATATTAAGACTAAACTATTTACAATTTTATAATATTATCAACCACGACTTTACTCTGTCGCTTTATATTGGTAAGTCTTATTTTATCTTACACGACTTTACTACGTCGCTTTCTATCAGTAAGTGTCTATACTCTTTCGTCGTTTAACAGTAAGTGTCTATTTACATATTTACTATATTCTCTTACACGACTTTACTGCCTCGCTTTATGTCAGGAAGTTCTTTAAAATTATTATTTTCTAAGCTTATATACTATTGACTATTTACATAATTATATTACACAATTTGACGTCACCTTATCATCTAATACAATGTACACTCATATAATACATAATAGCAGATTAATATTCTTATAAAAATGACACATCTATTACAGATTAATTACACAATACTTTTACGCAATAATAACGATCTATTTACATTAACTAACCTTAAAGAATCACATAACCCGTCGATATACATATTTGAAATTATACATAATTGAATTACATCATAACAAAAACTTGCGCACAACTGGATGTTACGTATACTTAAGTAATCGGTGAGTAAGCTATTTGATAATAAATAATGAAACATGTATTATTTAACCTTATTAAAAAGTATACACATTGATTGTATAATCAATGACACACCATTAAATAACTCAAATTTATTTTTAACTGGAAAAGTTGATAAAAATATATCAAAAGTGTTAGTATTTAGCAAAGATTTTAGATTTTCACAAAATTTTCAAAATTTTCCAAAATTTTGAAACTACCATCCACAGCATTTATCCCCTCCTGTTTCAAATAAAATTGAAAATGCAATTTTACTTTTAAACACAAATAAGTTAAAACAGCAATACTAACAATATAAGTTATACAAATAAATAATTTTATATTTTTAAACACCAAAAATCTTTTTGTATTTTAATCTTTTATCCCAATAAACTTGCCCTATTCTAAATCTGCTAACTAAACTATCTACAATATTTACAATAATTACATCTTATCAATCCATCCCAATCTCATCTCCATCCTATTCATCTAATTATTTCATAATCCTTTTTCAATGTATCATAATCATTCTATTTCCTACGTCATTTTTATTAATAAACGCACTCTTAATAAATCTACTAAACTTTTCCTCATCAATATCATAGTTCATCATAATTTCAATTTAATTCATTTCTAAAAACGTCTAACCTTCTAACTTCTTCTAACCACAATCCTATTTTTATTTTTATTTTCAATAGAAGATTTCTACTAATCATAATCAAATTCATCACCATTCACCTTATAAACTTATATCTTCTTATTATTCATTAATCTTTATAATTTTATTTTAATATCATTTCCTAATCCCCATTTTCCCCTATAAACATTTCATAAACATTTTTCATCTATATTTTAATTTTCAATTCTTCATACACTTTCCCTTTCTTATTTTTAACACCATAATACATAAATCTTAATCGAGTATAAAATTCCATAAGCCTGTTTATTATATAAAGTCATATCGGTTACATAAAGTCAAATCAGTTATCTTAAGTCTGAATCATTTTAAATTACCTCATATCTGGATTTATTGTCACGATTGTTTATGTAAATTCTAATTAAATAATTATTCTAAAAAGATCTTTATTTCTTTCTTCTGCTTTTATAATTCTTTAGATGTAAATTACTAATTGGTAAAATTTGTCTTTTCCAGAGTTTATTTATAATCCTAATATTTCTCCCTCTTCCTCTATCAAACTTTTTATTTTTCTCTTTTGCCTTAAAATTACCTAACATAGCTTTATATCTTGATTTTGTATCTTTGTTTTTTAGTTGTATCTTCCTATTCCTAATTTGTTTACCTATAACCACCCCTTTCTTATCTTTTCTACTATAATCTAACTTTTTAATTATTTCTTCCTTTAAAATTTCATCTTCTTTAACATTATAACTTACATTTACAATTTCTAACTCATCTTTCACAATGTTATCCTGATTATTTCCTACATCTAATTTTCCTAATTCTACAAGTTGCCTATCTTCTTCTAATGTTTTTGTATTACTTCTTATTTCTTTAATAATTGTTTCAGTATAATCTTTTAATTCTTGTTTTATTTCCTTTATATCATTTTTAATTTCTTGTTTCATTGTTTCTGATTGAATTCTCATTTCTTCTTTCATTTCTAAAGATTGTTTGTCTAATTTAGTATTCATTTCTAAAGATTGTTTGTCTAATTTAGCATTCATTTCTGTAGATTGTTTTACCATAAATGCCATAAGTTGTGAAAGTGTAGGTTCTACTGTTTTGCCTTCTTCCCCGTTCCCCTCCATTATGGAAATCGTTAAACCTTTCTGCTTCTCAGACACAACTAATTCTTTATCTGTATACTTCTTTTTTAATACTAAATTACTTTCCGCGGCAGAATATATATTTTTAACTGACGTCATACATTAACCACTAAAAATCTTTTCTATACCTTTTAATTATGCTATTATAAGCCTAATAATTTAATATAATCGTAATAAGCTAACTATTACTATAAGCAAAATAACCTACAAAAACTAAATAATCTCAAAAGCCAAATAATCTATTAAAAGCTACTATAACCTACTATTTTTCAAAAGATTATATAAACCACAAAAAATTATATGTACCACAAAAGCCCCACGTTGGGCGCCATATATAAATGCAGTAATATTGGTTAATTAAAAATAATAAATTATTTTTAAAAATTTTATTAAATATTTTGAAACTGTGAATAATTGCCGTTCGATCGTAGATAATTACTTTATAATTAAATTGATTTTTTAAAATGACTGTGAACTTTGGAAATGCTTTTCAACTTCCCTCTTTTATAAATTCTAATATGATTTGAAAAATACCTTTTAATAGATTTAATAATGCAATGGTTATATAAAATTAATGTTACGTTAGTTCTTGACTAACTCAAATTTACGTAAGAGAGTTGGGCGCCAGTTAAATAACTTAACATATCAAAATTAAATTTAATAAAGACTCATCTCAGGGTGAATGTGGATTCTTGTGGTATAAAAAAAAATATACAAATTAAAATTTAAAATCACTTTTAAAATTGAAATCTTAATTAATTTTAACTATTACTAAATTGTTCAAATCACTTTACTACACTTTACAAACGATAGTCTTTTCTTCAGCAAATGCCAATACAAAAACGAAATAACTTCCTACCTTTTTATAATACTTCTTTTTTTCTTTTAGTATAGATGTCCTCTTTCCCAAACCATTGGCAGTGTAGATCACTTTATGTTGACCCAGGGCTGGCTTCCAATTCACGGTTGACTTTCTTCCTTTTTGCATGGATTTTCCATATAATATCATCCACACACTTGATTTTGGAACTCACTTTTGTTTATTAACTGCGGGTACAATTTCCCTTTTTCGTAGAATGCTTATAGTTGTTTTTTGTGTTTAATTAAATAAAACACCCGTTTATGGTTTTAACGTAGATTTATTATCTTGCTTAACTTTAGCAAGTAATTTATGCCGTATTCAAATCACCAACTAACTTAACTTGTCTATATTAAGACTAAACTATTTACAATTTTATAATATTATCAACCACGACTTTACTCTGTCGCTTTATATTGGTAAGTCTTATTTTATCTTACACGACTTTACTACGTCGCTTTCTATCAGTAAGTGTCTATACTCTTTCGTCGTTTAACAGTAAGTGTCTATTTACATATTTACTATATTCTCTTACACGACTTTACTGCCTCGCTTTATGTCAGGAAGTTCTTTAAAATTATTATTTTCTAAGCTTATATACTATTGACTATTTACATAATTATATTACACAATTTGACGTCACCTTATCATCTAATACAATGTACACTCATATAATACATAATAGCAGATTAATATTCTTATAAAAATGACACATCTATTACAGATTAATTACACAATACTTTTACGCAATAATAACGATCTATTTACATTAACTAACCTTAAAGAATCACATAACCCGTCGATATACATATTTGAAATTATACATAATTGAATTACATCATAACAAAAACTTGCGCACAACTGGATGTTACGTATACTTAAGTAATCGGTGAGTAAGCTATTTGATAATAAATAATGAAACATGTATTATTTAACCTTATTAAAAAGTATACACATTGATTGTATAATCAATGACACACCATTAAATAACTCAAATTTATTTTTAACTGGAAAAGTTGATAAAAATATATCAAAAGTGTTAGTATTTAGCAAAGATTTTAGATTTTCACAAAATTTTCAAAATTTTCCAAAATTTTGAAACTACCATCCACAGCAATATATATATATATATATATATATATATATATATATATATATATATATATATATATATATTGCTGTGGATGGTAGTTTCAAAATTTTGGAAAATTTTGAAAATTTTGTGAAAATCTAAAATCTTTGTTAAATACTAACACTTTTGGAATATTTTTGTCAACTTTTCCAGTTAAAAATAAATTTGAGGTATTTTATGGTGTGTCATTGATTTTGAAATCAATGTGTATACTTTTTAATAAGGTTAAATAATACATGTTTCATTATTTATTATCAAATAGCTTACTCACCGATTACTTAAGTATACGTAACATCCAGTTGTGCGCAAGTTATTGTTGTGATGTAATTCAATTTCATATGTGTATATCGACGGGTTATGTGATTCTTTTAGGTTTTTGTTATGTAAATAGTTCGTTCTTATTGCGTAAAAGTATTGTGTAATTAATCTGTAATAGATGTGTCATTTTTATAAGAATATTAATCTGCTATTATGTATTATATGTTGTAAATAGTGTAGTCATTGTATTAGATCATAAGGTGACGTCAAATTATGTAAATAGGAAATAGTATTTAAGCTTAGAAAATCATAATTTAAGGCAGTTCCTGATAGAAAGCGACGCAGTAAAGTCGTGTAAGAAATATAGTAAATATGTAAATAATCACTTACTGTTAAACGACGAAAGAGTAAAGATATTATAGTAAATCCAGTAAAGTCGTGGCTGATAATATTGTAAATAAATAGTTAAGTTGGTTGATGTATGGAATACGGCGAAAGTATTAAAAATGTTGTAAATTGTAAAAGTGTATAAAGAACCACCTTTTAAAGTTAATTTACTTGCTAAATAAGCAAGATAATAAATCTTCGATTAAAACCATCAATCGGTGTTTTATTTAATTAAACACAAAAAGCAAATAGAAGTTCTTCGAAAAAGGGATATATACCCGCAGTTAATAAACAAAAGTGAGTTCCAAAATCAAGTGTGTGGATGATATTATATGGAAAATCCATGCAAAAGGAAGAAAGTCAACCCTGAATTGGAAACCAGCCCTGGGTCAACATAAAGTGATCTACTCTGCCAATGGTTTGGGAAAGAGGACATCTATAGTAAAGGGAAAGAAGAAATATATAAAAAAAAGGTAGGAAGTTATTTCCTTTTTTGTATTGGCATTTGCTGAAGAAAAGACTATCGTTTGTAAAGTGTAGTAAGGTGATATGAACAATTTAGTAATAGTTAAAAATTAATTAAGATTTCAATTTTAAAAGTGTTTTTAAATTTCAATTTCTATAATTATTTTTAATACCACAAGAATCCACATTCACCCTGAGATGAGTCTTTATTAAATATAATTCTGTTAATTTAAGTTATTTAACTGGCGCCCAACTCTCTTACGTAAACTTGAGTTAGTCAAGAACTAACGTAACATTAATATTATATAACCATTGCATTATTAAATCTATTAAAAGGTATTTTCAAATCATATTAGAATTTATAAAAGAGGGAAGTTAAAAAGCATTTCCAAAGTTCACAGTTAAATTAAAAATCAATTTACTTATAAAGTAATTATCTACGATCGAACGGAAATTATTCACAGTTTCAAAATATATAGTAAAATTTTTAAAATAATTTATTATTGTTAATTATCCAATATCACTACATTAATATATGGCGCCCAACGTGGGGCATTTGTGGTAGATATAGCCTTTTGTGGTTTATATAATCTTTTGAAAAATAGTAGGTTATAGTAGCTTTTAATAGATTATTTGGCTTTTGAGATTATTTAATTTTGTAGGTTATTTTGCGTATAGTAATAGTTAGCTTGTTAGGATTATATTAGCTTGTTTAGATTATAATAGCATAATTAAGAGATATAGAAAAGATTTTTAGTGGTTAATGTATGACGTCAGTTAAAAATATATATTCTGCCGCGGAAAGTAATTTAGTATTAAAAAAGAAGTATACAGATAAAGAATTAGTTGTGTCTGAGAAGCAGAAAGCTTTAACCAGTTCAGTAATGGAGGGGAACGGCGAAGAAGGCAAGCCAGCGCAATCTGAACTTTCGCAAATGTTGGCACAAATGCAGGAACTGATGAACAAACAATCTGAAGAAAGAAAAAAAGAAAGGGAACAAAAGAAACAAGATCAAGAGAAACGTGATAAAGAAATGAAACAAGATCAAGAGAAACGTGATAAAGAAATGAAACAAGATCAAGAGAAACGTGATAAAGAAATGAAGGAATTTAGTGCTAAATTAGACAAACAATCAGAAGAATTGAATACAAAATTTGACAAACAATCTGAAGAAATAAAAATTGTATCGGAAACAATAAAACAAGAACTAAAAGATAATACTGAAACAATTATTAAAGAAATAAGAAGCAATACCAAAACATTAGAAATAGATAATGACAAAATTAAAGAATTAAGAAAATTAGATGTAGAGAACAGTGATGATAAAACTATAGAAGATGAGTTAGGACAGGTAGATGTAAATTGTAATATTAATAAAAATGAAATGTTAAAGGAAGGAAGAATTAACAAAATGGAAGGTAGTGAAAAATATAAGAAAGAGGACGGTAATTTGTTACAGGATGATGAAAATATAATTAATGAACCATTTAGTGTAGTGGAGGAAGATGAGGAAAAATTTAAAATATTAAAAGATAAACAATTTTTAGAATTAGGAAAGTCAGGTGTAGGGAATGATATTAATAATGATGAAAATTTGAAGGAGAAAATAATTGATGAGTTTCAATATAGTAAAAGATATAAGAAAAAGGCTAATAAACAAATTAGGAGTAAAAGGGTAAATTTAAAATACAAAGAAAAGAAAAATAAACATAATAAAATCATGATTAGTAATTTTAAAATTATGAAGAAAAATAAAGAGTTTGATAGAGGAAGAGGGAAAAATATTAGGATTGTAAATAAACTCTGGAAAAGACAAATTTTACCAATTAGTAATTTTCATCTAACGAATTATAAAAGCAGAAGAAAGAAATAAAGATCTTTGTAGAATATTATTGTAATTAGAATTTACATAACCAATTTGTGACAAGAAACCCAGATATGACGTAATTTAAAATGATTCAGACTTAATAACTGATTTGACTTTATATAATAAACAGGCTTATGGAATTTTATACTCAATTAGGACTTATGTATTATGTTATTAAAAATGAAAGAGGGAAAGTGTATGAATAAAATGAAAATTAAAATTTAGATGAAAAATGTTTATGAAATGTTTATAGGAGAAAATGGGGATTAGGAAATGATATTAAAATAAAATTATAAATGAAAGATTAATGAATAATAAGAAGATATAAGTTTATAAGGTGAATAGTGATGAATTTGATTATGATAAGTATAAATCTTATGAAAAAGAAAATAAAAGTAGGATTGTCTAGATGAAATGGAAACTATGATTGAAATATATTATTATATGATAAGCAAAAAGATTAGTAAATTTATAAAGAGCGATTAATAATAAAAATGACGTAGGAAATAGAATGATTATGATACATTGAAAAAGGATTATGAAATAATTAGATGAATAGGATGAAGATGAGATTGGGATGGATTGATAAGATGTAATTATTGTAAATATTGTAGATAGTTTAGTTAGCAGATTTAGAATAGGGCAAGTTTATTGGGATAAAAGATTAAAATACAAAAAGATTTTTGGTGTTTAGAAATATAGAATTATTTTATTTATTTAACTTATTTGTGTTTAAAACTAAAATTGCATTTTTCAATTTTATTTGAAACAGGAGGGGATAAATGCTGTGGATGGTAGTTTCAAAATTTTGGAAAATTTTGAAAATTTTGTGAAAATCTAAAATCTTTGTTAAATACTAACACTTTTGGAATATTTTTGTCAACTTTTCCAGTTAAAAATAAATTTGAGGTATTTTATGGTGTGTCATTGATTTTGAAATCAATGTGTATACTTTTTAATAAGGTTAAATAATACATGTTTCATTATTTATTATCAAATAGCTTACTCACCGATTACTTAAGTATACGTAACATCCAGTTGTGCGCAAGTTATTGTTGTGATGTAATTCAATTTCATATGTGTATATCGACGGGTTATGTGATTCTTTTAGGTTTTTGTTATGTAAATAGTTCGTTCTTATTGCGTAAAAGTATTGTGTAATTAATCTGTAATAGATGTGTCATTTTTATAAGAATATTAATCTGCTATTATGTATTATATGTTGTAAATAGTGTAGTCATTGTATTAGATCATAAGGTGACGTCAAATTATGTAAATAGGAAATAGTATTTAAGCTTAGAAAATCATAATTTTAGAGAGTTCCTGATAGAAAGCGACGCAGTAAAGTCGTGTAAGAAATATAGTAAATATGTAAATAATCACTTACTGTTAAACGACGAAAGAGTAAAGATATTATAGTAAATCCAGTAAAGTCGTGGCTGATAATATTGTAAATAAATAGTTAAGTTGGTTGATGTATGGAATACGGCGAAAGTATTAAAAAGGTTGTAAATTGTAAAAGTGTATAAAGAACCACCTTTTAAAGTTAATTTACTTGCTAAATAAGCAAGATAATAAATCTTCGATTAAAACCATCAATCGGTGTTTTATTTAATTAAACACAAAAAGCAAATAGAAGTTCTTCGAAAAAGGGATATATACCCGCAGTTAATAAACAAAAGTGAGTTCCAAAATCAAGTGTGTGGATGATATTATATGGAAAATCCATGCAAAAGGAAGAAAGTCAACCCTGAATTGGAAACCAGCCCTGGGTCAACATAAAGTGATCTACTCTGCCAATGGTTTGGGAAAGAGGACATCTATAGTAAAGGGAAAGAAGAAATATATAAAAAAAAGGTAGGAAGTTATTTCCTTTTTTGTATTGGCATTTGCTGAAGAAAAGACTATCGTTTGTAAAGTGTAGTAAGGTGATATGAACAATTTAGTAATAGTTAAAAATTAATTAAGATTTCAATTTTAAAAGTGTTTTTAAATTTCAATTTCTATAATTATTTTTAATACCACAAGAATCCACATTCACCCTGAGATGAGTCTTTATTAAATATAATTCTGTTAATTTAAGTTATTTAACTGGCGCCCAACTCTCTTACGTAAACTTGAGTTAGTCAAGAACTAACGTAACATTAATATTATATAACCATTGCATTATTAAATCTATTAAAAGGTATTTTCAAATCATATTAGAATTTATAAAAGAGGGAAGTTAAAAAGCATTTCCAAAGTTCACAGTTAAATTAAAAATCAATTTACTTATAAAGTAATTATCTACGATCGAACGGAAATTATTCACAGTTTCAAAATATATAGTAAAATTTTTAAAATAATTTATTATTGTTAATTATCCAATATCACTACATTAATATATGGCGCCCAACGTGGGGCATTTGTGGTAGATATAGCCTTTTGTGGTTTATATAATCTTTTGAAAAATAGTAGGTTATAGTAGCTTTTAATAGATTATTTGGCTTTTGAGATTATTTAATTTTGTAGGTTATTTTGCGTATAGTAATAGTTAGCTTGTTAGGATTATATTAGCTTGTTTAGATTATAATAGCATAATTAAGAGATATAGAAAAGATTTTTAGTGGTTAATGTATGACGTCAGTTAAAAATATATATTCTGCCGCGGAAAGTAATTTAGTATTAAAAAAGAAGTATACAGATAAAGAATTAGTTGTGTCTGAGAAGCAGAAAGCTTTAACCAGTTCAGTAATGGAGGGGAACGGCGAAGAAGGCAAGCCAGCGCAATCTGAACTTTCGCAAATGTTGGCACAAATGCAGGAACTGATGAACAAACAATCTGAAGAAAGAAAAAAAGAAAGGGAACAAAAGAAACAAGATCAAGAGAAACGTGATAAAGAAATGAAACAAGATCAAGAGAAACGTGATAAAGAAATGAAACAAGATCAAGAGAAACGTGATAAAGAAATGAAGGAATTTAGTGCTAAATTAGACAAACAATCAGAAGAATTGAATATAAAATTTGACAAACAATCTGAAGAAATAAAAATTGTATCGGAAACAATAAAACAAGAACTAAAAGATAATACTGAAACAATTATTAAATAAATAAGAAGCAATACCAAAACATTAGAAATAGATAATGACAAAATTAAAGAATTAAGAAAATTAGATGTAGAGAACAGTGATGATAAAACTATAGAAGATGAGTTAGGACAGGTAGATGTAAATTGTAATATTAATAAAAATGAAATGTTAAAGGAAGGAAGAATTAACAAAATGGAAGGTAGTGAAAAATATAAGAAAGAGGACGGTAATTTGTTACAGGATGATGAAAATATAATTAATGAACCATTTAGTGTAGTGGAGGAAGATGAGGAAAAATTTAAAATATTAAAAGATAAACAATTTTTAGAATTAGGAAAGTCAGGTGTAGGGAATGATATTAATAATGATGAAAATTTGAAGGAGAAAATAATTGATGAGTTTCAATATAGTAAAAGATATAAGAAAAAGGCTAATAAACAAATTAGGAGTAAAAGGGTAAATTTAAAATACAAAGAAAAGAAAAATAAACATAATAAAATCATGATTAGTAATTTTAAAATTATGAAGAAAAATAAAGAGTTTGATAGAGGAAGAGGGAAAAATATTAGGATTGTAAATAAACTCTGGAAAAGACAAATTTTACCAATTAGTAATTTTCATCTAACGAATTATAAAAGCAGAAGAAAGAAATAAAGATCTTTGTAGAATATTATTGTAATTAGAATTTACATAACCAATTTGTGACAAGAAACCCAGATATGACGTAATTTAAAATGATTCAGACTTAATAACTGATTTGACTTTATATAATAAACAGGCTTATGGAATTTTATACTCAATTAGGACTTATGTATTATGTTATTAAAAATGAAAGAGGGAAAGTGTATGAATAAAATGAAAATTAAAATTTAGATGAAAAATGTTTATGAAATGTTTATAGGAGAAAATGGGGATTAGGAAATGATATTAAAATAAAATTATAAATGAAAGATTAATGAATAATAAGAAGATATAAGTTTATAAGGTGAATAGTGATGAATTTGATTATGATAAGTATAAATCTTATGAAAAAGAAAATAAAAGTAGGATTGTCTAGATGAAATGGAAACTATGATTGAAATATATTATTATATGATAAGCAAAAAGATTAGTAAATTTATAAAGAGCGATTAATAATAAAAA
Source organism: Agrypnus murinus (assembly GCA_929113105.1). NCBI lineage: Eukaryota > Metazoa > Arthropoda > Insecta > Coleoptera > Elateridae > Agrypnus > Agrypnus murinus. The sequence goes on from OV816027.1 coordinate 825,373, forward strand.
TGACGTAGGAAATAGAATGATTATGATACATTGAAAAAGGATTATGAAATAATTAGATGAATAGGATGAAGATGAGATTGGGATGGATTGATAAGATGTAATTATTGTAAATATTGTAGATAGTTTAGTTAGCAGATTTAGAATAGGGCAAGTTTATTGGGATAAAAGATTAAAATACAAAAAGATTTTTGATGTTTAGAAATATAGAATTATTTTATTTATTTAACTTATTTGTGTTTAAAACTAAAATTGCATTTTTCAATTTTATTTGAAACAGGAGGGGATAAATGCTGTGGATGGTAGTTTCAAAATTTTGGAAAATTTTGAAAATTTTGTGAAAATCTAAAATCTTTGTTAAATACTAACACTTTTGGAATATTTTTGTCAACTTTTCCAGTTAAAAATAAATTTGAGGTATTTTATGGTGTGTCATTGATTTTGAAATCAATGTGTATACTTTTTAATAAGGTTAAATAATACATGTTTCATTATTTATTATCAAATAGCTTACTCACCGATTACTTAAGTATACGTAACATCCAGTTGTGCGCAAGTTATTGTTGTGATGTAATTCAATTTCATATGTGTATATCGACGGGTTATGTGATTCTTTTAGGTTTTTGTTATGTAAATAGTTCGTTCTTATTGCGTAAAAGTATTGTGTAATTAATCTGTAATAGATGTGTCATTTTTATAAGAATATTAATCTGCTATTATGTATTATATGTTGTAAATAGTGTAGTCATTGTATTAGATCATAAGGTGACGTCAAATTATGTAAATAGGAAATAGTATTTAAGCTTAGAAAATCATAATTTTAGAGAGTTCCTGATAGAAAGCGACGCAGTAAAGTCGTGTAAGAAATATAGTAAATATGTAAATAATCACTTACTGTTAAACGACGAAAGAGTAAAGATATTATAGTAAATCCAGTAAAGTCGTGGCTGATAATATTGTAAATAAATAGTTAAGTTGGTTGATGTATGGAATACGGCGAAAGTATTAAAAAGGTTGTAAATTGTAAAAGTGTATAAAGAACCACCTTTTAAAGTTAATTTACTTGCTAAATAAGCAAGATAATAAATCTTCGATTAAAACCATCAATCGGTGTTTTATTTAATTAAACACAAAAAGCAAATACAAGTTCTTCGAAAAAGGGATATATACCCGCAGTTAATAAACAAAAGTGAGTTCCAAAATCAAGTGTGTGGATGATATTATATGGAAAATCCATGCAAAAGGAAGAAAGTCAACCCTGAATTGGAAACCAGCCCTGGGTCAACATAAAGTGATCTACTCTGCCAATGGTTTGGGAAAGAGGACATCTATAGTAAAGGGAAAGAAGAAATATATAAAAAAAAGGTAGGAAGTTATTTCCTTTTTTGTATTGGCATTTGCTGAAGAAAAGACTATCGTTTGTAAAGTGTAGTAAGGTGATATGAACAATTTAGTAATAGTTAAAAATTAATTAAGATTTCAATTTTAAAAGTGTTTTTAAATTTCAATTTCTATAATTATTTTTAATACCACAAGAATCCACATTCACCCTGAGATGAGTCTTTATTAAATATAATTCTGTTAATTTAAGTTATTTAACTGGCGCCCAACTCTCTTACGTAAACTTGAGTTAGTCAAGAACTAACGTAACATTAATATTATATAACCATTGCATTATTAAATCTATTAAAAGGTATTTTCAAATCATATTAGAATTTATAAAAGAGGGAAGTTAAAAAGCATTTCCAAAGTTCACAGTTAAATTAAAAATCAATTTACTTATAAAGTAATTATCTACGATCGAACGGAAATTATTCACAGTTTCAAAATATATAGTAAAATTTTTAAAATAATTTATTATTGTTAATTATCCAATATCACTACAATATATATATATATATATATATATATATATATATATATATATATATATATATATATATATATATTAATATATATATATATTAATATATATATATATATTAATATATATATATATATATATATATATATATATATTAATATATATATATATATATATATATATATATATATATATATATATTAAATAATATTTAGAATGCAAATTCATATAGAAAAATTTATCATCGACTCTGCTGGGACTCGAACCCAGGACCCTCCACTGTCTAGGTGGTATCTCTACCAACTGAGCTACAGAGTACGACTACCAGCATAGCGAGAAATTTTCCATATGAATTAGATGTTTAAGCAGACATACAAAGTAACTAGATATTTTTTTTTGAATATTATTAATGAAGATCAGCAAGTCGCATGACAACAACATCAATATTCAAAGTATCTAGATTATTTTTAATCATTCCGAAGGGAAATTAATTATATAGAAATTTTAGTTGATATTAATTTTTAAGTTGAATAATGATTTTACATTAAATAATATTTAGAATGCAAATTCATATAGAAAAATTTATCATCGACTCTGCTGGGACTCGAACCCAGGACCCTCCACTGTCTAGGTGGTATCTCTACCAACTGAGCTACAGAGTACGACTACCAGCATAGCGAGAAATTTTCCATATGAATTAGATGTTTAAGCAGACATACAAAGTAACTAGATATTTTTTTTTGAATATTATTAATGAAGATCAGCAAGTCGCATGACAACAACATCAATATTCAAAGTATCTAGATTATTTTTAATCATTCCGAAGGGAAATTAATTATATACAAATTTTAGTTGATATTAATTTTTGTTAAGTTGAATAATGATTTTACATTAAATAATATTTAGAATGCAAATTCATATAGAAAAATTTATCATCGACTCTGCTGGGACTCGAACCCAGGACCCTCCACTGTCTAGGTGGTATCTCTACCAACTGAGCTACAGAGTACGACTACCAGCATAGCGAGAAATTTTCCATATGAATTAGATGTTTAAGCAGACATACAAAGTAACTAGATATTTTTTTTTGAATATTATTAATGAAGATCAGCAAGTCGCATGACAACAACATCAATATTCAAAGTATCTAGATTATTTTTAATCATTCCGAAGGGAAATTAATTATATACAAATTTTAGTTGATATTAATTTTTGTTAAGTTGAATAATGATTTTACATTAAATAATATTTAGAATGCAAATTCATATAGAAAAATTTATCATCGACTCTGCTGGGACTCGAACCCAGGACCCTCCACTGTCTAGGTGGTATCTCTACCAACTGAGCTACAGAGTACGACTACCAGCATAGCGAGAAATTTTCCATATGAATTAGATGTTTAAGCAGACATACAAAGTAACTAGATATTTTTTTTTGAATATTATTAATGAAGATCAGCAAGTCGCATGACAACAACATCAATATTCAAAGTATCTAGATTATTTTTAATCATACCGAAGGGAAATTAATTATATACAAATTTTAGTTGATATTAATTTTTGTTAAGTTGAATAATGATTTTACATTAAATAATATTTAGAATGCAAATTCATATAGAAAAATTTATCATCGACTCTGCTGGGACTCGAACCCAGGACCCTCCACTGTCTAGGTGGTATCTCTACCAACTGAGCTACAGAGTACGACTACCAGCATAGCGAGAAATTTTCCATATGAATTAGATGTTTAAGCAGACATACAAAGTAACTAGATATTTTTTTTTGAATATTATTAATGAAGATCAGCAAGTCGCATGACAACAACATCAATATTCAAAGTATCTAGATTATTTTTAATCATTCCGAAGGGAAATTAATTATATACAAATTTTAGTTGATATTAATTTTTGTTAAGTTGAATAATGATTTTACATTAAATAATATTTAGAATGCAAATTCATATAGAAAAATTTATCATCGACTCTGCTGGGACTCGAACCCAGGACCCTCCACTGTCTAGGTGGTATCTCTACCAACTAATTAATTATTAAAATGATAATCTAATGATTAAAAATAATCTAGATACTTTGAAAATTGATGTTGTTGTCATGCGACTTGCTGATCTTCATTAATAATATTCAAAAAAAAAAAATATCTAGTTACTTTGTATGTCTGCTTAAACATCTAATTCATATGGAAAATTTCTCGCTATGCTGGTAGTCGTACTCTGTAGCTCAGTTGGTAGAGATACCACCTAGACAGTGGAGGGTCCTGGGTTCGAGTCCCAGCAGAGTCGATGATAAATTTTTCTATATGAATTTGCATTCTAAATATTATTTAATGTAAAATCATTATTCAACTTAACAAAAATTAATATCAACTAAAATTTGTATATAATTAATTTCCCTTCGGAATGATTAAAAATAATCTAGATACTTTGAATATTGATGTTGTTGTCATGCGACTTGCTGATCTTCATTAATAATATTCAAAAAAAAATATCTAGTTACTTTGTATGTCTGCTTAAACATCTAATTCATATGGAAAATTTCTCGCTATGCTGGTAGTCGTACTCTGTAGCTCAGTTGGTAGAGATACCACCTAGACAGTGGAGGGTCCTGGGTTCGAGTCCCAGCAGAGTCGATGATAAATTTTTCTATATGAATTTGCATTCTAAATATTATTTAATGTAAAATCATTATTCAACTTAACAAAAATTAATATCAACTAAAATTTGTATATAATTAATTTCCCTTCGGAATGATTAAAAATAATCTAGATACTTTGAATATTGATGTTGTTGTCATGCGACTTGCTGATCTTCATTAATAATATTCAAAAAAAAAATATCTAGTTACTTTGTATGTCTGCTTAAACATCTAATTCATATGGAAAATTTCTCGCTATGCTGGTAGTCGTACTCTGTAGCTCAGTTGGTAGAGATACCACCTAGACAGTGGAGGGTCCTGGGTTCGAGTCCCAGCAGAGTCGATGATAAATTTTTCTATATGAATTTGCATTCTAAATATTATTTAATGTAAAATCATTATTCAACTTAACAAAAATTAATATCAACTAAAATTTGTATATAATTAATTTCCCTTCGGAATGATTAAAAATAATCTAGATACTTTGAATATTGATGTTGTTGTCATGCGACTTGCTGATCTTCATTAATAATATTCAAAAAAAAAATATCTAGTTACTTTGTATGTCTGCTTAAACATCTAATTCATATGGAAAATTTCTCGCTATGCTGGTAGTCGTACTCTGTAGCTCAGTTGGTAGAGATACCACCTAGACAGTGGAGGGTCCTGGGTTCGAGTCCCAGCAGAGTCGATGATAAATTTTTCTATATGAATTTGCATTCTAAATATTATTTAATGTAAAATCATTATTCAACTTAACAAAAATTAATATCAACTAAAATTTGTATATAATTAATTTCCCTTCGGAATGATTAAAAATAATCTAGATACTTTGAATATTGATGTTGTTGTCATGCGACTTGCTGATCTTCATTAATAATATTCAAAAAAAAATATCTAGTTACTTTGTATGTCTGCTTAAACATCTAATTCATATGGAAAATTTCTCGCTATGCTGGTAGTCGTACTCTGTAGCTCAGTTGGTAGAGATACCACCTAGACAGTGGAGGGTCCTGGGTTCGAGTCCCAGCAGAGTCGATGATAAATTTTTCTATATGAATTTGCATTCTAAATATTATTTAATGTAAAATCATTATTCAACTTAACAAAAATTAATATCAACTAAAATTTGTATATAATTAATTTCCCTTCGGAATGATTAAAAATAATCTAGATACTTTGAATATTGATGTTGTTGTCATGCGACTTGCTGATCTTCATTAATAATATTCAAAAAAAAAAATATCTAGTTACTTTGTACGAGGGTGGTTCAAATATAAACCGGAATTTTTGAATAAACGCGCGAAGAAGTTAGTGTCGTTAAAGTGGCTGTACTGGATGTTAGATTGGTCTGTTACAAAGCGTAGAGAACAGCTGGGACCGCGTAATTTCGCTTGTCAGTGTAGTTGTAGCCATGAGTGAGAAGGACGTACCAGTGTCTGTTGCGCAACGCATTATTATTCGTTTTTTGGTCAAAGATAATGTAAAAACCGCGGAAATTTATCGGAAATTGCTCGAGCAGTTCGGGAATGAGTGCCTCTCCAAGACTCAAGTGTATGATTGGTGTTCCGCTTTTCGAAATGGCCGAGAAGTGGTGGCAAAGGCGCGCCAGTTAAAGCGAAGGTTACACTGTCAGCGGGAAAGGTGTTGTGTACCGTGTTTTGGGACATGAGAGGAGTAATTGCGGTCGATTTTCTCACTGAACAACGAACTGTGAACGCGCAGTATTATAGTAACCTTCTAAAACACACGGTGAAACCTGCCTACAGATCGAAACGACGCGAGATTCCAATCCGAACTGCGATATTGCTGCAAGACAACGCCAGACCGCATACAGCTCGGCTTACGATGGAAACATTGCACGAATTGGGTTGGGAAACACTGGAACACCCTCCTTATAGTCCCGATTTGTCGCCATGCGACTATTATTTATTCGGTCCATTGAAAGAGGCACTTGGCGGACAGCGATTCAAAAGCAATGCGGAGGTAGAATCTTTCGTGCGCGAATGGTTACGTGACAAGCCGAAAGATTTTTACGAAAAAGGCATCCTAAAGCTTCCGGAGAGATGTCAAAAGTGTGTAGAGTGTGACGGAGACTATCTAGAAAAACTGTAAAACATTTCAGCTCTGTAACTTAATAATAAAATTTTTTACAGCAAAATTCCGGTTTATATTTGAACCACCCTCGTATGTCTGCTTAAACATCTAATTCATATGGAAAATTTCTCGCTATGCTGGTAGTCGTACTCTGTAGCTCAGTTGGTAGAGATACCACCTAGACAGTGGAGGGTCCTGGGTTCGAGTCCCAGCAGAGTCGATGATAAATTTTTCTATATGAATTTGCATTCTAAATATTATTTAATGTAAAATCATTATTCAACTTAACAAAAATTAATATCAACTAAAATTTGTATATAATTAATTTCCCTTCGGAATGATTAAAAATAATCTAGATACTTTGAATATTGATGTTGTTGTCATGCGACTTGCTGATCTTCATTAATAATATTCAAAAAAAAATATCTAGTTACTTTGTATGTCTGCTTAAACATCTAATTCATATGGAAAATTTCTCGCTATGCTGGTAGTCGTACTCTGTAGCTCAGTTGGTAGAGATACCACCTAGACAGTGGAGGGTCCTGGGTTCGAGTCCCAGCAGAGTCGATGATAAATTTTTCTATATGAATTTGCATTCTAAATATTATTTAATGTAAAATCATTATTCAACTTAACAAAAATTAATATCAACTAAAATTTGTATATAATTAATTTCCCTTCGGAATGATTAAAAATAATCTAGATACTTTGAATATTGATGTTGTTGTCATGCGACTTGCTGATCTTCATTAATAATATTCAAAAAAAAATATCTAGTTACTTTGTATGTCTGCTTAAACATCTAATTCATATGGAAAATTTCTCGCTATGCTGGTAGTCGTACTCTGTAGCTCAGTTGGTAGAGATACCACCTAGACAGTGGAGGGTCCTGGGTTCGAGTCCCAGCAGAGTCGATGATAAATTTTTCTATATGAATTTGCATTCTAAATATTATTTAATGTAAAATCATTATTCAACTTAACAAAAATTAATATCAACTAAAATTTGTATATATATATATATATATATATATATATATATATATATATATATATATATATATATATATATATATATAAAACAGCACTTTAGGCCAAAAGGCCTTTGCCTTTTGTTTTTTCTCCATGCTTTTCTATCTTCTACCGTATTTTCCCAGTTTATAATCTGGAAATCTTCTAAATCCCGCTCCACTTTCTCCCACCATGTTTTTCTTGGTCTTCCCCTTTTTCTTCTTCCTTCTGGTTCGCCTGTCATTATTTTGTGGATTAGTTCGTTTTTATTTTTCCTTTTCACGTGTCCATCCATCTCAGTCTACTTTGTTGTATTATGGTCTTTATATTCGCTTCTTGGTAGATTTCTTCCAATTCTTTATTTGTTCTTCGTCTCCATATATCATTTTCCTTGATGCCTCCATATATCTTCCTTAGTATTTTTCTTTCCCATGCTTCGATCTTCTCCAGTTCTATTGTCAGCACCCATGTCTCACTTCCATAGATTACGATTGGTCTTATCACTGTTTTATATAGTCTCACCTTTGCCACTTTAGAAATATTTTTATCACACAGTATTTTTTTTAACCCCCCTACTGTTTTATTTCCTGCCAGTAGTCTTCTTTTAATTTCTGGTTGTTGTGCTCCCTCACTTGTTATTTCCACTCCTAAGTACACCGTGCTATTCTTTAGTTTGAAGTGGTATTTTCTTTCCCCGTCTTCTGCTTCAAAAGTTAGTTCTGCATCTTCTCTTTGCTGTTTATTTCCCAGTATCATATATGTAGACTTTTCTTCATTTATTTCTAAACCTACTCTTTTTGCTTCTGCTTCTAGTTTTTGCATTCTTGTTCGAAGTTCTGTCTTTATGCGCGTCATTAGGACCACGTCATCCGCATATGCTAGGTATTGGTATGGCTTTTCCAGTATATTATAGTCCATTTTCATGTTACTTTTTCTAAGGATATATTCAAGTACAATATTAAATAATTCGGGTGAGAGAGGGTCCCCCTGTCTTAGTCCTGTATTGCTTTCAAAAGCCTCGGATAATTGTCCTCCTACTTTTACTCTATTTTTAGTTGTTCTCAATGTCATTGTAACCAGCTCTATTATATTTCTTGAGTATTGTAATTCTTTCATGGCCTGTATTATTTCCGTGCGTTTGATTCTGTCATAGGCATGCTTGAAATCTAGAAATAGGGTATCTATTTGTATATTTTTACTGCCACACTTTTCTTGTATTTGTTTTAATATAAAGATGTTGTCAATTACTGATTTCCCGCTCTTAAACCCAGCTTGGTACATACCAATCTTTCCTTCTGATTCTTCTTTTAGTTTGTTATTTATAAGCGTTGTTAGGATCTTATACACTACATTTAACAAAGAGATTGGTCGGTAATTGTTCGTCTGTTCATCGACCATTCTTCTGGCATACACTTTGTGTGCCATATTTTTTGTAGTAATTCGCATATACGGGTTCTCATGTCAACATTTGTTTCTTTTAAGAATTCAACCATAATATTGTCAGATCCTGGGCTCTTATCGTTTTTCATTTTTCGTATGACCTTTGAGTATTCTTCCCACGACGGTGAGACTTCTTCTCTTTCTGTAGTGATATTTTCATTTATCGGTTCTACATCTGTCCTTTGTAGCATTTTTGCATAGTGCTGTTTCCATATCTCTAGGATTTTCGCGGTTTCTAAGGTCAGCATTCCATTTGTGTCTCTAAGGCCTATGTCCTGTTTTCTGAAGCCATTTTTTTCTTCTCTAATTTTCTTATAGAATTTTTTCATGTTTTTATTTTTAAATATTTCCTCTATCTCTATTATTTCTCTTTCTTTCGCTTCTCTTTTTCCTGCATGTTGCATTAGCTTGGTTTCTTAGTATTATATATGTCTCTTTCTCTTCTACTGATTGCGTTTGCAGCCACTTTATTCTAGCTTTTTTCTTTTTTTTTATTAGGTCTACACATTCTTCGTCAAACCATTTATTTTTCTTTTCCTTTTTCTTTAGTTCGAGACTATTTGCACTTTCGTTTATTGTTTCTCTAATATTTTTCCACTCTAATTCCACGTTTTCTTCTATTTTCTTTCCTTTTCGTTTTTCTTGGGTTATTGTTGCATATTTGGTTTTGGCTTGGTTTTCTTTAAGTACTTCTACCTTCCTTTTACCCTGTTCTGTCTTCTTCTCGTCATACCATGTTACTCTGGCCTGTTTAATAATTGCTTTTACCATAAAATGGTCCGAGCTTATATCTGCCCCTCTATAGTTCTTACTGATTCAATGTGGTTTGTTTGTCTTCTTGTTATAAGTAAATGATCTACCTGGTTCTTTGTATTACCGGGTCGGGTGATATCCATGTTGCTTTATGTATGTTTTTCTTTTTTTGCATCGTACTTTTATCAAGTTGTTTCTTGCTGCAAAGTCCACCAGTCTCTGTCCATTTTCATTTGTCGTACCGTGTAGGCTTTCCTTCCCTGCTATCGGTTCGTTTTGTTTTTCTTTCCCGATTTTGGCATTTTGATCTCCCACTATTATTTTTATGTCAAAACTGGGTATTTTACTAATAACCTCGTCCAATTCTTCATAAAATTCTTCTTTTTTCTCACGTTCTGCCACCTCAGTTGGTGCGTGTACGTTTATAATACTATATTTTCTATATTGCCCTCTTATTCTTAGGTAGCTTATTCTGTTGTTTATTGCTTTAAATTCTTGTACTTGATGTTTTAATTTGTCTTTCACGAGAAAGCCTGTTCCATCTCATTTTTATATATTATTAGTCATCTCTCATCTCTCTCTCATAAATTTATTTTAAAATAAATCTTATGTTGTCATTCCTATTTGATATTTAAATATAGATCTATAGGTCATCATGTAATTCTGCGAAAACAATTTAACATGTAGAAACATCTAGGGTAATAATAAAAATTTGCTTTCAAGTATACAAAGTATCTCTAAAGATTACTGTCAATCACCAGTCGGATTATCTCTATTGCATTCTGACATGTTTAAATATACGTCATAAACATTTAAAATACGGTTTACAAGCAAAGCAAATTCTAATTTGAAAGAAAACACTTAGGGTCGTTATGATTTCTTAAAAAATTATTTATATAATTCCGATAAATATTTATAAATAAAACTTAGAAAAATGAATATTGTGTGGTACCATTTTAAAGTCAAAAAGCTTATACCGTTTTTAAATTTTACGCTTTTCAACTGTTGCCGTTCTTAAATGAAATTATACATAATTAGAAATGTAAACGTCATACGGCTAACATTTAAAATACATCCGAGCAACATAATTGATAATTATTCTATAGAATTTTGAATTTTCTAGTTACGAGTCATTAAGCTTTCAAAACAATTATCATTCTGTTATTACTAAGTTCAAAGGAATTTTAAACCTTAGATTTTCTAACAAATAATTACAGTTGTATTATTCATCTTAAATACAATAAATTAATTTTAAAAACCGCAGTTTTCAAAAGATTGTTTCGTTAAATATTCTAATATTCCGGGCTATATGAACCAAAACGATTAAAAAATAAACATCCCCCCCTGTTATGTGAATAGTATATTAGACAGGCATCGTAATCCCTAAAAGCAATCAAGCTTAAGCTATTTCGACGAAAACAATAGAATTTTTAAAAATAATTACAATCTCTTTAGTACGAACAATAACATTGAACATTCTAGTGTAAATATGACGATACTAATCAGTCTAACGCGGAATATATAATTTATATTATACAAACGGAGAGAAAAGAATAGGTACAATCGGATTATGTTCATACCAGGCTCACCATGATTATTATAAACATCTTAACAGAATAAAAAGGGCGATATGAATATAACTTATAGGATTTAATCAAACTAGAAAAATTTCGATATATATCCTGCGTTGAGAAAATAATTATACTAGGTGTTTAAATGTTTAAGTTCATCATAGCTTGCATCTCCTAAAATATGAGCGTTATACACATGTTTGAAATTCAATTCATCTTGCTTAAAGAGAATAAGTAATGGGAATTTTGGTATATGTTTGACCTAAATAAAACGAGTCAACACCCTTTATGTCTACCCATGCTAAAATATTGTCTATTTTTTCTTGTTTGTCACAGATAATATCGTCGAAAATGAATACTGAATTGGGTTTCACATCATTAGGGGTGATTACATCATCGTTTTCGCCATATTTAGGTTGAAATAGAGACTTGGCGTATAGGTAGATATTTTCAAATTTTAATTCTTTTTCATTAATTAGTAGACCTAACAAGGCATTAGTTTTACCACAAGAAGAAGGTACACTCAAAATTGCTCTACAGGAAACGGGTAAAAGCTTACAATGCTTCTTATCACCATCGGAATATTATCGAGAAACATGATCGTCTAAGTTAAATATATTTAGCTACTTCTTTTGCTTAATAATTTTCATTATGGTATGTGTATATGTCTAGTCACAGTTTCAGCAAACGTATTGTATTCTATCAACGAATCATGTAAAATTAAGCAGTATGGTTTAGTTGTATCAGAAAGTGAATTGACCGATTCAAGCTCTAATCTAATGTCTACAGTAGAATCCTTAAAACTCTCTACCTGCCTTTAACAATCAATTACAAAAACTGGATGAGTTTCTGACGTATAGGTAGATATTTTCAAATTTTAATTCGTTTTCATTAATTAGTAGACCTAACAAGGCATTAGTTTTACCACAAGAAGAAGGTACACTCAAAATTGCTCTACAGGAAACAGGTAAAAGCTTACCATGCTTCTTATCACCATCGGAATATTATCGAGAAACATAATCGTCTAAGTTAAATATATTTAGCGACTTCTTTTGCTGAATAATTTTCACTATGGTATGTGTATATGTCTAGTCACAGTTTCAGCAAACGCATTGTATTCTATCAACGAATCATGTAAAATTAAGCAGTATGCTTTAGTTGTATCAGAAAGTGGGTTGACCGACTCAAGCTCTAATCTCTAAATTCATGAATACCTTATACACACGATATATTAACTACGATGTAAGATTACGAGAGGGTACATGAAGAAAAGGGTATGTTGTAAGTCGGTTCTGAATTTCTTAAAACATTACTCGAATATCAAAAATTAGAATGCTCTTACCCCTCAGAAGTGAAGGTCTTCAGCAGCTTCAGATCAGCAAATTAAAAACTTGATAGAGTCAACATCTAACTCCGAATGTCATACAGAGATATCAACTAAATCATATACAGCTTTTGCTTAATTGTACGAATAACTCGTTCGATTATTGAAGTCTTAATCACGGAACACGTAGAGTAATGATTTATGTTGTATTCATTCATTAACTTTAACTCGATATATACAAATTCATATATGAGAGAAATGTTTTGTATCTCAATACGTACCTAAAACGTATTCTTCGTATATTCAGTAAGAGCTACCCATTTTCTAGACATTCGAATTTTGAACAGCTTGATAACATGTTTTCTCATTTAATCATAATTAGGGTCAAGTTGAATAGCAAAATAAAGTACATAAAAGTTAACAGGTTAAAATAGAAATTCTTTTTGCTACCTTTATATGTGCTAAGTAAAATAATAAACATATTTCGAAAATTTTATGCATTCTTGAGAGAACGGGGTATAATATTTAAAACACACTGTAGAAAACATATCAGCAGAGACAGGGAATACATAAATACAGTATGTTTTGTATGATGAGGTGTCGTCAGTTTAAAAGAAATGAGTTTAATGTTGCACGTATTACATCAATTGCATCTGTACAAAACAAAGGTATACATCCCTCTTATTAGATTGTCACGAACGTATGTAGTATACTTCTAAATTCATGAATACCCTATATAAGTATTCTAACTAGACAATAAAGGTTTACTGATATTATATACCTTATAATATAGCAATAGAATTTTTCTAAATTTTATTCTTTAAGTTTTATTTAAATAAATTTTAGGATTCAAAAGCATTTTCCTATTATTATTAATGTACATAGACCGTAGCTACATCGAAATCGCATGAGTTGTTACCGGCTCTTTAACAAGCGTATGCTACAATTTTCTAGTTTCTAGACATAATGTAGTTTTGAACAGTTTTTAGCCTTTTTCGTTATATCTACTACCTTGTAAACTGTTTCTACATATGTATTCTTATTGTTTATGCACCATATAGATATTCGTCGTCATATTTAAACGTTATTTTACAATATATCATACATTTTCAATAGCTTCGAAATACGCAGATATGTAATAATAATATACTATATACTCTTGTATGATATTCATCGTATCTATAGTAATGAGTTGTTACCAGTTCTTTAACAAGCGTATGCTACAATTCTCTAATTTTCTAGTTTCTAGACATAATGTAGTTTTGAACAGATTTTAGCGTTTTTCGTTATATCTACTACCTTGCAAATTGTTTCTACACATGTGTTCTTATTGTTTATGCATCATATAGATATTCGTCGTCATATCTAAACGTTATTTTACAAGATATCATACATTTTCAATAGCTTCGAAATACGCAGATATGTAATAATATACTATAGTATACTCTTGTAGGATATTCAACGTATCTATAGTAAACTTGTATGAATAATAATAATTTGTAACCATTTTCGATACCTTCGAAATATAAGTCTATAACATATGTTTCTAATACGTCGCATATCGATCGATATCATTCAAGTCTAGCTTACGTTTAGTAGCAATTTATTTTTATTTAATATATCATTCAGATATGTCGTGCTATGTGTTTAAATACGAAATATAAAACATGTCTAAATCTATGTAAAGCTTAGGTTATGTAGGGTTAGCAAAAGACAATCATCGCTATTCGGATGAAATTGAGGTGAATCACACTTCCTAGGCACACTATACGGTTCACATCTACTATTATGTTGAATGCGCTCAGCTTTGTAGAATGACATTTTAACTATGAATAAACAGCAACACCGATAAATCGTGACTAAATAAGTAGGTCTGCTGCTTCTGTTATTTATTACCGTCTAAAGAGGAAGGGAGAAATCACTAAAACGTTTACATTTCCCCTATACCTAAACATTTAATACAACGGTTCTCCTACTAACAGGTTTCTGCTTGTCTCAACTCTTTGGATCTTGTTTGATACGGTCTGTAGGTTCCTATATCTCTCACTGATGATGTTTTCCGCATACTCTATTCGAAATAAGCATAGTATTCGTCAGCGCTTAAAGTATAACTTCATGTTTATACTTAGGCTCATAATCGTATGTAGCGTATTGATGCTTGCATAGTATAATTATTTTCTCAACGCAGGATATATATCGATATTTTTCTAGTTTGATTAAATCCTATAAGTTATATTCATATCGCCCTTTTTATTCTGTTAAGATGTTTATAATAATCATAGTGAGCCTGGTATGAACATAAACCGATTGTACCTATTCTTTTTCTCTCCGTTTGTATAATATAAAATATATATTCCGCGTCAGACTGATTAGTATCGTCATATGTACCGATTGTTATATTTCCGTGAATATTTGAGTTTTCACCAATACACAGGATAAATTGTTATCTCTAATTTTATATATGACGTTTTATATAGAGCAGGAGTCTTACGATAATTTATTGTCATATACTGTCTTTGAATATTCTAAAACAGATAAAGAACCCTGAACCTTTGTTAGGAATTTTAAAAATAACGAAATTTTTATTGAATCAGCTAAATAGATATTGTACTTATAAGTGGATCTCTAAATAACGAATGCGTTAACAGTACTCATACATAACGTTTCATCGTGTTTTTTCAAAACATATTTCATTGTAAAAGAATAAGAATAATTTCAATTTTATTTATCAGGCGATACACATTATATTATTTTCATATATTAGTACGCAATAAAAAGTAAAATATTTATCTGATTTATTTCTCCAGGTTAAGTCTTCAGGGTTCTCATAACTGTAGATATTGCAAGATGTAACTACCCTGTATTTCAAAGTTATAAAGACGTATTACAAACATATGTTATAGACTTATATTTCGAAGGTATCGAAAATGGTTACAAATTATTATTATTCATACGAGTTTACTATAGATACGTTGAATATCCTACAAGAGTATATAGTATATTATTACATATCTGCGTATTTCGAAGCTATTGAAAATGTATGATATATTGTAAAATTACATTTAGATATGACGACGAATATCCATATGATGCATAAAAAATAAGAACACATAGGTAGAAACAGTTTACAAGGTAGTAGATATAACGAAAAAGGCTAAAATCTGTTCAAAACTACATTATGTCTAGAAACTACAAAATTAGAGAATTGTAGCATACGCTTGTTAAAGAACTGGTAACAACTCATTACTATAGATACGATGAATATCCTACAAGAGTATATAGTATATTATTATTACATATCTGCGTATTTCGAAGCTATTGAAAATGTATGATATATTGTAAAATAACATTTAAATATGGCGACGAACATCTATATGATGCATAAACAATAAGAACACATATGTAGAAACAGTTTACAAGGTAGTAGATATAACGAAAAAGGCTAAAAACTGTTCAAAACTACATTATGTCTAGAAACTAGAAAATTGTAGCATACGCTTGTTAAAGATCCGGTAACAACTCATGCGATTTCGATGTAGCTACGGTCTATGTACATTAATAATAATAGGAAAATGCTTCTGAATCCTAAAATTTATTTAAATAAACTTTAAAGAATAAAATTTAGAAAAATTCTATTGCTATATTATAAGATATATAATATCAGTAAACCTTTATTGTCTAGTTAGAATACTTGTATAGGGTATTCATGAATTTAAAAGTATACTACATACGTTCGTGACAATCTAATAAGAGGGATGTATACCTTTGTTTTGTATAGATGCAATTGATGTAATACGTGCAACATTAAACTCATTTCTTTTAAACTGACGACACCTCATCATACAAAACATACTGTATTTATGTATTCCCTTTCTCTGCTGATATGTTCTCTACAGTATGTTTTAAATATTATACCCCGTTCTCTCAAGAATGCATAAAATTTTCGAAATATCTGTTTATTATTTTACTTAGCACATATAAAGGTAGCAAAATGAATTTCTATTTTAACCTGTTAACTTTTATGTACTTTATTTTGCTATTCAACTTGACCCTAATTATGATTAAATGAGAAAACATGTTATCAAGCTGTTCAAAATTCGAATGTCTAGAAAATGGGTAGCTCTTACTGAATATACGAAGAATACGTTTTAGGTACGTATTGAGATACAAAACATTTCTCTCATATATGAATTTGTATATATCGAGTTAAAGTTAATGAATGAATACAACATAAATCATTACTCTACGTGTTCCGTGATTAAGACTTCAATAATCGAACGAGTTATTCGTACAATTAAGCAAAAGCTGTATATGATTTAGTTGATATCTCTGTATGACATTCGGAGTTAGATGTTGACTCTATCAAGTTTTTAATTTGCTGATATGAAGCTGCTGAAGACCTTCACTTCTGAGGGGTGGGAGCATTCTAATTTTTGATATTCGAGTAATGTTTTAAGAAATTCAGAACCGACTTACAACATACCCTTTTCTTCATGTACCCTCTCGTAATCTTACATCGTAGTTAATATATCGTGTGTATAAGGTATTCATGAATTTAGAGATTAGAGCTTGAGTCGGTCAACCCACTTTCTGATGCAACTAAAGCATACTGCTTAATTTTACATGATTCGTTGATAGAATACAATGCGTTTGCTGAAACTGTGACTAGACATATACACATACCATAGTGAAAATTATTCAGCAAAAGAAGTCGCTAAATATATTTAACTTAGACGATTATGTTTCTCGATAATATTCCGATGGTGATAAGAAGCATGGTAAGCTTTTACCTGTTTCCTGTAGAGCAATTTTGAGTGTACCTTCTTCTTGTGGTAAAACTAATGCCTTGTTAGGTCTACTAATTAATGAAAACGAATTAAAATTTGAAAATATCTACCTATACGTCAGAAACTCATCCAGTTTTTGTAATTGATTGTTAAAGGCAGGTAGAGAGTTTTAAGGATTCTACTGTAGACATTAGATTAGAGCTTGAATCGGTCAATTCACTTTCTGATACAACTAAACCATACTGCTTAATTTTACATGATTCGTTGATAGAATACAATACGTTTGCTGAAACTGTGACTAGACATATACACATACCATAATGAAAATTATTAAGCAAAAGAAGTAGCTAAATATATTTAACTTAGACGATCATGTTTCTCGATAATATTCCGATGGTGATAAGAAGCATTGTAAGCTTTTACCCGTTTCCTGTAGAGCAATTTTGAGTGTACCTTCTTCTTGTGGTAAAACTAATGCCTTGTTAGGTCTACTAATTAATGAAAAAGAATTAAAATTTGAAAATATCTACCTATACGCCAAGTCTGTATTTCAACCTAAATATGGCGAAAACGATGATGTAATCACCCCTAATGATGTGAAACCCAATTCAGTATTCATTTTCGACGATATTATCTGTGACAAACAAGAAAAAATAGACAATATTTTAGCATGGGTAGACATAAAGGGTGTTGACTCGTTTTATTTAGGTCAAACATATACGAAAATTCCCATTACTTATTCTCTTTAAGCAAGATGAATTGAATTTCAAACATGTGTATAACGCTCATATTTTAGGAGATGCAAGCTATGATGAACTTAAACATTTAAACACCTAGTATAATTATTTTCTCAACGCAGGATATATATCGAAATTTTTCTAGTTTGATTAAATCCTATAAGTTATATTCATATCGCCCTTTTTATTCTGTTAAGATGTTTATAATAATCATGGTGAGCCTGGTATGAACATAATCCGATTGTACCTATTCTTTTCTCTCCGTTTGTATAATATAAAATATATATTCCGCGTTATACTGATTAGTATCGTCATATTTACACTAGAATGTTCAATGTTATTGTTCGTACTAAAGAGATTGTAATTATTTTTAAAAATTCTATTGTTTTCGTCGAAATAGCTTAAGCTTGATTGCTTTTAGGGATTACGATGCCTGTCTAATATACTATTCACATAACAGGGGAAGAATGTTTATTTTTTAATCGTTTTGGTTCATATAGCCCGGAATATTAGAATATTTAACGAAACAATCTTTTGAAAACTGCGGTTTTTAAAATTAATTTATTGTATTTAAGATGAATAATACAACTGTAATTATTTGTTAGAAAATCTAAGGTTTAAAATTCCTTTGAACTTAGTAATAACAGAATGATAATTGTTTTGAAAGCTTAATGACTCGTAACTAGAAAATTCAAAATTCTATAGAATAATTATCAATTATGTCGCTCGGATGTATTTTAAATGTTAGCCGTATGACGTTTACATTTCTAATTAAGTATAATTTCATTTAAGAACGGCAACAGTTGAAAAGCGTAAAATTTAAAAACGGTATAAGCTTTTTGACTTTAAAATGGTACTACACAATATTCATTTTTCTAAGTTTTATTTATAAATATTTATCGGAATTATATAAATAAATTTTTAAGAAATCATAACGACCCTAAGTGTTTTCTTTCAAATTAGAATTTGCTTTGCTTGTAAACCGTATTTTAAATGTTTATGACGTATATTTAAACATGTCAGAATGCAATAGAGATAATCCGACTGGTGATTGACAGTAATCTTTAGAGATACTTTGTATACTTGAAAGCAAATTTTTATTATTACCCTAGATGTTTCTACATGTTAAATTGTTTTCGCAGAATTACATGATGACCTATAGATCTATATTTAAATATCAAATAGGAATGACAACATAAGATTTATTTTAAAATAAATTTATGAGAGAGAGATGAAAGATGACTAATAATATATAAAAATGAGATGTACAAAATGAGATGAGTTATGTAAATGAGAGATGAGATATGCAAACGATACCGTGAATTAGTTTAATTCGTGAATGCATATGAGAGATGAGATATGTAAATGAGAGATCAGATATGTAAATGATACCGTGAATTAATTTAACTCGAGCATTCATATGAGAAATGATAAATGTAAATGAGAGATGAGATATGCTAATGATACCGTGAATTAATTTAATTCGAACATCCATATGAGAGATGATAAATGTAAATGAGAGATGAGATATGCTAATGATACCGTGAATTAATTTAATTCGTGAATGCATGTGAGATATGAATAATGCAAATGAGAGATGAGATATGCAAACGATACCGTGAATTAATTTAATTCGAGCATGCATATGAGAAATGAGAGAGGTGAGATGTACAAATGAGAGATGAGTTATGTAAATGAGAGATGAGATATGCAAATGACACCGTGAATTAATTTAATGTAATTTAATTAGATCAATTAATTTAATTCGCGCATGCATATGAGAAATGATATATGTAAATGAGAGATGAGATATGTAAATGATACCGTGAATTAATTTAATTTAATTTAATTAGATCAATTAATTTAATTCACGCATTTAATTAGACCACGCCTCATTTGACTATTAATTAGATCGCGGGGTCATTTGCATAAAAGTAGAGGGGGTCTGGCCAGGTACTGGAATACCTACTAGTATAGAACAACAAATATTTAGTAGTTTTTTCTTAATATGCCATCTAACATATTTTCTGTAAAATTTAAAAATATCGGAACTTCCCGTTTCCAATAGTATGTTGTGTTATTAGGATTAAAAGTTTGACGAGCAATTATATTCATGTATTCGACAATTATTCTCTGGGTATGTTAAAGGAAGATTTTGTGGCCTTGGTATACAAATAACTATTAATCTTAGGATTAAAAACACTAAACGGGAGACCAGGGTCGGACGCTAGCCTGGACCTGTCCGGCATATAAAGATGAAGCTAGGGCCGGGCAAAAACGTTAACTTTACCTTTTAAAAATGTCCTTAAGATTGTCATGTTTTAATCCGGCTGGAGTAAAAATATATTTTTTTCAGTCCTATAGATTGTTCTAAAATTATTGACAGTTAAAAAATTTATTCATGACAATTCTTGGCACTTTTAATTTTAATTTTAAAAAATTTGCCAAAGGATAAAGAAAAGTATTACCTGTGTTTGAAATATTCGGTAAACCAATTTAATCTGTACTATCTGATGAATTAATCATTCTCACTAGTCACAATAAAAAAATTTAAGTGACCGCTTTATCTTAGTCAGAAAAATCACCTTGTTGCTCGTCATGATGTTTTTCGTATACTATATATGCATAGGTATTTTCAAAAAGTTTTATTTCCCTTTGTTGAAATATCATCCACTGTCATAATTATTTTCTAATACTTGTAGGTATTGTTAAATGAGGGGAGTTCAGAGAATATTAATATACGAAGTTGACAAAAAAATGTTAAGGCGGCGAAGCCAAGCAGGCCAGGGGGCAGTCGAGAAGGGTAGGTACAGCTAAACGGTCGTGTGTTTTGTTTCTCGTGCTCTGTTTTATTAATGCATTATTTTATATCATCACAGTATTTTTGGCTATTTCATTTTGATTAAAGACTGTTATATTAAATGCGTCTTATTATTTGTGCCTTCCTAACAGTATGTACTTTCATCGATTTCACAAAAATAAAAGTTGGCAGTTACCACTTCAGGAATTTTTCTTTAGTTAGAATTTTAAAATATCACATTAGGTAATATATAATGAAATAAATAATAAATAGTCACAAAGTGTGAAGTAAATAAAACCTGCTAAAGCTAATAATAAAATACATTTTCTAGAAAATAATAGATACTCAGATTAATGTACTACATTAAAATTTAATACACTTACAGTAATTATTAAGAAAAACCGGTCATACTATACTTAAAAAGAAACACTTTATAATAATCACTTCCGTCGTTTCCGTACAAATATGAATAATATTGTATATTAACAGATTAACCACTACTAAACATCATTCAAATTGCAGAATTGCTTGTTGATGACCTTCGTTATCTGTCGGGGGTTCCCAGTACTTTCCAAAACGTGTGCCATCGACTCGTCGTTGAGGTAATGGTCTCTTGATAAACGTATTCGTGCCCTTCATACCGAGAAGAGGCTTGTATAGAGTCAATAGAGTCAAAGGCACTCTTGAAATCTACAAAGATCACATGTGACTAATATTATGCATAAGCTTTTTCAACGATTTGTTGCAAGATGTGTATTGCATATGTAGTACTTCCCCATGTATGTCTGGGGGTAACGGTTGACACAGTCATAAGATAATGTGTGGTAGAGTTACGCGTAAGTGTTTTTCGACGATGACTTAAAAACGTTGCGGAAAAAGCTCTGCTAATATGAGGGTTTGGTATGTGTGGATTTGATTCTTACCTGACGTCAGGTTCGGATATGGTGCTTGTTACCCGCTGCATGACCTAGACGAATGGAGGAGAATTAAAGTGAGGTTTATCCCGAACAGGGGGTGCGCCCGCTCTCTATTACTTCCGCAATTACTTCCTCTTGGAAGGAACTTGGAGATTAAGTTATTACAGGTGTATAAGTAAATTATTCTTCTGTGGATGGTATTTGGATTTCATCTTCTTCGGAGTTTACATATATTCTCTGGACATCTTGTGTTATAGTTTCTTTTTTCTTCATCATTGAGCAAATTATGAGAATACTCTGCCCATACTTTCTTTATTTCGGACTTTTAAAATACCAATCTACGTTGTCTATTTTTGATGCCTCTTGTTTTCAGTACAGGCCTGTACTGTGTTCCTTTAATTTTTTGGTAAAAACTTCTAAGCTTGTTGTGTTTGTTCTCTTTTTATATCTCTTCCATTATCTTGCCTATCCATTTTTTTGACTTATAAATATTCAAGTTTGCTGTATTTCTGTAATCTTTATAATGTTCTCTGTCTTCTTCTTTTCTAGTACTTACCCATCGTAATCTTGCATTATTTTTATGTAGTGTTACCTCTCAGCAGTGTGTATCATACCATTCTGCATTTCCTTTACTAAATTGATTTTTGTACCTTGGACTTTCCTACGCGGTTTCTAGGATGTTACTTTTTATTCTTTTCCATTTTGCAACTATTTTCCCTCTCCCCCTAATGTCTTGTAATAGACCCTGTGACTAGTTGTGTACCTATAGGTCTCTCACTTCTTGATTTTTAAGGCTTCCTGTATTCCATTCTTTCCTGTTCTTTTTGTAATTTTGATTTTTCTTTTCTTCATCATCATTATAACTAAGAAGTTATCTGTGTCTCCATTTGCTCCACTATATGTTCTTGCGTTTTATATTCCTCTTGGTAATCACTATATGGCCAATTTGATTTTCAATATCTCCTGGTGGGTGTTTCCAACACAAGTAGCGCTCAAATAGAAATTGATGTAAAAATTACGTGCCTAATTCTTTTTTCATGTCGTAATTAATATTCCAAAGTGATGCTCAATGGTATGTAATAATTACGTTAAACTTACGTAATAGTACACAAATGTAACAAAAAAAAACTTAATATCAGTGACTATCTTTCATAATAACCGAGAAAAAAATTTTGTTTCTGAAAAGTGGATGGTGGTCACCGGTTTAAGAAAAGCAGTTGCAGCTGGATGTATCTGATACATTGCCATTGTTTTCTGTAAGTAGATTAGCATGTAATTACTTTTATGTGTTTTTATGCTTACACATATAAAGTTAAATACTTTGTTCCACCCTTTGTCGATTAGGATAGGTGTAAACTTAATTTTTGATGCGATTAAGATGCCTCCTCCTCTGCTGCACTAAACCTTATCATAATCTCTATCGCACCTAAAAACTTTATAACTGTTATCAAAATTTTCTCCATCAAAGTAATTATCGTTCAAACCTGTTTCTGTAAGTACCAGAGAATCATAATTGCTGCTCAATAGATTATTTCTGAACTATGTTGATTTAGTTCTAATAAGTCCCTTACATTTCGGAAATAGCCTTGGATTATTTTACTTTTACCAGATCTGGTTACATTTCCAGTGTGCATTGATTGCTATCTTATATCTATATCTAAATCATAGTGATGGGCGACCGAATCCCGCACATGTACGAGAAGGTCGAAAACTTGGGTTTTTAATTAGTGCCTGGGTACTTACAACATACCCAAAAATCAGAACTACAAGACCTTTTGCGAGGCATTATGTACTTGGCGACTGGACTAATTGGACTTAAACACAGAGTGGTTTTAGAGTGGTCTCGTGTTTAATTTTTACACTAAATTTTTTACTGTGCACATTCTATACTTTTTTATAATCAATCGCCTTTTACACTAGTTATTGCGTTTTTATAATAATCAATTTTTTGTAATAAAAATAAGTTTATTTAAATAAAATCTATACCTAAATTTTATAAGGGAGTTTTAATTCTTCGCTAAATTGACTAATTAGTTTTTCTTTAATTTATCTGTGTGTCTTATAGCTTGAACTAGACCAGAAGTTATAGCCTGAGAGCTGACGACCAAAAAGTGTAAGAGTTTTGGAGCTTCTCGGGCTATTATCTATGGTTTGACCTTTAAGACGGAGTTAACTACATTACTTACATTAGTTTTACAATCATTTATGTGGTTTATTAGCTTTTCTGAAAATAAGTTATATGCTATTTCAGGATTAGAGGAGTTCATTATATCTCACCAAATTTCTCTTTCTCATTTTTTATTTAAATTTGTATAATTCATTTTTAAGATAGTTTTTTGATTTGTGTTATCCGTTTCGTCCTTTTTAGAGAATTAATTGACGATCAAGTGAGGTAGTGATCAGTAAAATTAGCCTTGAAGATAGCAGGGACAAAAACAGTTTTGCTAGAGCTATTACTTTTTAAATTTGCAACTAATATGCGATCTATACAGCTGATTTCCATGTTGTCTTGTATTTTGACAACCGTTATAAATAATATAATAATGGATAACTTTGGTTTTAAATTAATACTTTAGGAATGTTAACTGCTTGTTTACCTAACTTTTTTGGAAAACGATGTTTATTAATTAATTTATTTCACATGTTTTACGTGAAAAATTAATTTTAGAGAAATTGTACATCCAAAGTTAACCTAAAAAATACCACTTAAGTTTCATAGTATTTGAACTATTTTCCCAAAATTTTAATAAAATTGTATGTATAATAATATAATTATTGAACTATAAATGGATCTATTTTTATTTTTTAAATCCTACACTGAAAGAAATTTCAGTATTTATTATTACATGTAACGGTATATTTTTATGAGCCCTGAATAAATGTAGTTTTGTCTACATATTTACAAAAATCTTAAGTCCGGTTCTGCAAATTTACGTTCTTCTTAAAATATAAACTTGTGTAGTATTTGGTGCAAATAAATTTATAAAGATTATTCTAAAAAGGTCGTGTTTCAAATCTGCATGCACTATTCGTCCGCGGAAATACTGCGTAGCATTTAGTTCTTTAGGGTCAAAATATTGTAGCGAAATTAAGAAAATCTTCCCTATCGACTCCACGTGGACTACTTAGCTCTGATTTGTTCAATTTGGGGCAGGCGTCTTTTTGATTGGCCTATGCAGATCTGCACCCTCCAAATCACTTAGTACACAATAATATAAGCTTCAGTTTTAAAATAGACACGACACTTCAGTTCAGTTGCTGGTCCGAGACGCAGTTCACTTCAGTTTTAAGTTGCGATACAGTATAGTTGATAGGCAATGGCCGGTATCGGATGCCGTGCCTTGTTATTTGAAAATTTACAGTTAATAAACATACCGTTGTGTAATTAGTTTCCGGATATTAATTAAGAATTTGTGGTTAATAAAAGTACCGTTATACAGTTAAATATTTTTCCGGATGTTTGTGTTTTTGAAGAATGGGAAATCTAGTTTTTCCTATTAAAAGTGTAATAGCTTTAATACAGTTTACCGTATCGTATATCGTTTAAGTAATTCTCGTACCGAAATACCGATAAAAATTAATAATTATAGACTGTATCTTCAGTGTTCGAAATTTCGATCAAAAATGGAATCTGAGTTATGTGCCTTATAAATTCAGTTTAGATTTAAATAATAAGTGGGTTGTTTTAAGAAAAACAACGAACATTTGCCGATGGTTATCCAAATTAATTTTAAAACCAAATCTTATGGAAGTTTTATGGCATTACTCCCTTTATAAATTAGACAACTGCAGAACCAATACCTACGATCTGAGATTTAAATTTGTAAAAAAGAGCGAGATCTCAAGTCGGCAACTTTGAGCATTTTATATACAGTAAGTATCGTACTTTGTCTTCTAAACTAGTTGAATTAATGTGAACTTTTCGTTTGAAGGTTTAAGCTTTGTTTATTTTAGTCTGGTCAAAAAACCTCTCTTTCATACATTCAATTCAACAGTGTTCTGGATTTAACGCCATTAACTTAATAGTATATTAAAGTATTAGTTTCATAAGACGCGTTTTTAGCGCACGCGTCCGAGTTTAGAAAACGACCCGCGAAGCGGGGAGTTTTCTAACGGACAAGTTCGCTAAAACGCCTTATGAAACGAATACTTTATACTATTTTTTATACTTGCGTCGTTATTTCGTTAATTATTAAAAAATAAATTAGTTTTAAATAAGATTTATTAGTGAAATTTTGTTAAGTACTTTTGACAGTTGGCTACACTGAAAATTCAACTTCAGCATTTGTTATTTAAATTGCTTTGTTTTTATAAAATTAATTTAGTTTCTGTGACAAGAAGGTAAAATGGTCAGATATTCTCTCCCTCCATCTTATTAAAAGGACTTTTAAAAATCCCACTACTGAAAATAAACTTGGTAATACATATGTAAGTGCAAATGTATCTTTACTAAATTAAAAGATTAGAATCACTAATTTTCACGTAAATACAACCAACTTTTTTACTAACTGTAACCTAACATCATCACATTCTAACCTCAAAATAGCGATTTTAGGATTGTTTTTCTTATTAATTACCGGCGACCGGCGCGATTTTTTTTTCGGATTATTGTTATCTAAGTTATCCTCTACAACTCAGTATAATTGGTTTAAAACTGGGACGATTTTTCAGCTGTAGACGATTGGTCAATGGAGAAGTATTAGGGAAGCTTAGCAGATGCAAAAGTCTTCACGCCAAGTGTGTCAGTGACGCCTCAACTTGAGGGTAAGGTGTAGCTTAAGCCTGTTGTCACGCCAGTGGTGTCATTAGAAAATGTAATTCTGACTTGTAGCGACAAGTTATTTATTACATAATTTGAATTTATATGAATCTTTAGATACAACCGATAGTTGGTACTTTGAACGCTGCGCAGACTCAGTATTTGAATCAACTGACGCAACAGTCTAATATGACGGACAATATGAAGGTGACGCAGGAGTATAGAAGTGGTCATCCGTCCCAACCGTATGGCAACACGACACCGCAGCCGTACAATGCTGGACAAGCTTATGTTAACAGTAGCACAGCGGGATCACAACAATGCTCCTCAGCAGTATGGTTCTTCTCCAGCAACAAATACATATAATAATCCTAATTATACTGCCGTGAATAGTAATTATGGAAATACGACTGATGCACCAGCTGTTACGCAGCAACAACAGCCTGTTAGAACAAACACACAAAGAGCTAGGGTACCATCACCATCAAAAGTAAAATTCTGATTTTCTTACGTTTACGAAGATTCTAAAATACATTTTTACAGATTCCTGCAAGTGCTGTGGAAATGCCAGGTGATTTGAATAGCAGCACAACTTATAACTTAAATGAAATAAGTTGCACCCCACCTGAATTAAGAGAAGTAGCCCATGGGGCTATCAACAAATTGCTTCCAAAAAACTCAGAGGATGCATACAAAAAAGAGTACACCAAATTTGAAAATTGGTGTCAAGAAAAATGTAAAATTAATTTCTGAAAATATACTAATAGCTTATTTTGAAAAGCTAAGCAAAACATTAAAATCTTCTAGTTTATGGTCGATTTACTCTATGCTTAGATCGTGCATAAATATTTATAAAAACGTAGATATAAAAAAATATGCAAAACTACAGGCATTTTTAAAAAGGTGCTCTGATGGTTATGAGCCCAAAAAATCTAAAATATTGGAATTTAACCATATTGATAGATTTATAACAACTGCAGAAAATAACCAACATTTAGCTATGAAAGTAAGTAAAATTTTGTGCTAAATACTTTCAATTTTTAATATATTTCAATTATTTAAGGTTGCGTTAATAATGGGATTCTGTAGTGCCTGCCGAAGAGATGAATTGACCAACATGTTAGTAGACGATATTGTGGTCAAAGATGATGTGGTCACTGTGACTGTAACAAAAACAAAAAATAAAGTTCGAAGAGAATTCTTAATTACAGAGAAACTGTGGATTGATTTAATTAAGCAATATTTGAGCCTAAGGCCTAAGAAAATAAACCACAGGCGGTTTTTTATAACCTACCGCAATAGAAAATGTATTTCTACTCCTATCGGTATAAACACCATGGGAAAAGTTCCTTTTATTATTGCCACTTATTTGCATTTAGCCAACCCGAAGCTTTTTACAGGTCATTGCTTTCGACGTTCAAGTGCTTCCCAATTGGCAAACAAAGGTGGCGATTTAATAACTATAAAACGGCATGGAGGTTGGAAGTCTTCAGCTGTGGCTGAGGGCTATATTGATGCTTCAGTTAAAAAAAAATGGAGGTAGCTGAATTGCTATCTAATAAGCCATGTACTTCCACTTCAACGGCTCAAGTGGTAATTGACCAGTCTTCCACTGCTTCATTTTTGCATGAAGAATCACACACTTTTAGCAGCAACCCAATAACGAGTCAACAAAACATTGTTGAGGGGCAAAATTTACCTTCATTTAAGATTAATACCCAGGACACTTCTGCTGTTACAATCAAAGTGTATAATAACTGTACTTTTAATACAAAAGATGTATAAAGAATAATTTGTGAATTTATTAAATAATTTTTAATTTAATTAAAAATTATTGTTAATATAATTAAAAACACTAACAATCAAATACAACAAATATTATTTGATTTGTTGTTGATTCATTGTCATGGATATTAACTTCCCATACGACTCTGATGTTGATATATTTTTTCAGTTTAAATTTATTTTGTGTATGTTTATTTTATATTTTAAAAGTTTGGCATTTTATCACATAACAACATAACCGCACTTTTAAATATAATAAGTTTGACATTTAAGAACAGCTGTTAGGTGCTACCAACTTTAAAAAATAAATTTTTACTGTTTCCAGTACTCTAATAAATCTCATTAGGACACGCAAATGCGTGTCCTAATGGAGTTCATTAGGACACGCAAGTATAAAAAAGAATGTTGCATTTAAAAGGAAAACAGTATATTATTAAATTAAAAACACCTGACATTCATATGAAAAGCACTGTATTTAAAAGAAAATATTTTGAAAGCAGCAGATTTTTTAAATTAATTAGAATCTACCATACAAATAACGTTTACTTTACTTTTAAATTAACAATAAATCGTACTCTTCAATAAGCCTCCTCTTCTGCAAAGTTTCACTTTCATGACTTGTAATGTAATACACTATTTTCGCCTACCTGATCAGAAAGTGCTTTCTAATTGTACTGTTTTGAGGGCATTTAAGGCTTCTTTGCGGGTCTCTTATGTCAAACTTTTTACTGCCCTCTTATGTCAAATACATAACCTCTATACTACTACTAGATGAAAGCATGATTTATTTATGTTAAGTTCGAGATACTGTAAAATTGTAATTGTTTTTTAAATTGTCATACTTTGACCACTCCTGTGCATTATCCTAAAAAGATTTTAATCAAAAAATGAAATCATTAGTTTTTAACATTAAAAATATAACTCATTTGTAAAACTTTTAGCAACGGAATATGTCGGAAAATGTAATCTCAAACATATTTTTACTTAACCTTTAAAAATATAAAAAACATACGTCAAATTTTTCTAGGCTTCTTAGATCATAACTTTGATTTTCATGTCTTCGTCGATAAATTTGTCGTTTGTTTTTTTCTTTTCACAGTGTCATTGTATGTATAAATGGAGGTTGTGACAATTAATTAATAAAAAGAAAATTATAATTTCAATAAATTATACAATGATAGACAACAATAACGACATTATTGAAGGCGATGAGTTCACCTGAACTTCGAGAACAAGCTACTGTCTTTTTAGTTGTCCTCTAAGTTGTCCGCTGCCATCGCTACGCTACGCTTCGCTCGGGCATGAAACAACTGCAGGCTACAAATGCTAATTTTCTGCCCTTGAGACACAATAGTATATTGTGTCTCAAGGGCAGAAAATTAGCATTTGTAGCCCGCAGTTGTTTGATGCCCGAGCGAAGCGTAGCGTAGCGAGGGCAGCGGACAACTTAGGGCTACAAATGCTTTTCGGTCCGAGTGACATACAAAAGTTTTTCGCCTACCTGTTTGAAAGTTTAAAAAAGAATTCCAAAAGTTAAACAGTAACGTAACTTATTAGTAAATTAAATAGGTATATGTGAGAGGGAATTTTAGAAGCCTTTGAGATATACAAACACAAACTCAGGGTACCTTTAATGAATGAACAACTTGAGCTCAGTAATTCTCCGTTACTGGAAGTATTAGATGTTTAATTATGATTTTTATTATTAATTTTTATTATTATTATTATTATTTTATCTAGTTACCTATTTTGTATCTACCTTAGCGACGTGTTTGTTTATAATTATATTACCTTTGATAATGACAGCATAGCTGTCGAAACAATATTGTCAGGTATATTTCAATAAAACTGTGAAACGTTTAATAATCTTTATTTATTTCATGATTAAGAGATTAAAGCTGTCCCTTTTTAAGCTGTTATAAAATTTTAAATAGTTTACTGTAATCACAAACACACATTAATAATATATAATTTATCTAAAGTGATGCAAGTGCCTAGGTATAGCTTATTTTAGTTTGCGTTTTGTCACAATGTAACTATCTCTGTGCATAGTGTGCATGTGATTTTTGCATGAAATTCATTCAACAAGAATACAAAGAAATTAACCATCACAAATCATGTGCTGGAGACGGTCGAAGGTATCTGCTGTCACGTGCTTATCATCCACTACAAGCGGGCCATTCAAAGATATTGCATTCCTGATTCTCTTTTACACCGTTTTATGAAGAATAGGTAATCTAAAAATGAGTATCCATTCATATGTACGCCGTTGATATTTCGAACTACGTAAATGCAATCTTAGCTCTGGCCCCGGCCCGTAATGTTTCTCTCAGGTGTTGATCACGCCGGTAACTATATTCTATTCGCGCATAGGAAGAGCAAATGTTATAGTCTTTTGATTTGTAATGTTTTTAAGCATTTAAAACTAGCCATTTGAAACTTTTCGTAATTTTCTTGAAGTTGGCATTAACATGGTGTTTTTTGAAAATTTGAAAAACAAATACTAATCAAACGTCAAACATTTATTAATATTTTATACGACGATGAAACGAAATAAATCATTAAAAATAAATAATTATTTTGCACGTCCTATATATATATAAGGCTCTACTTTAATCCCCCAAAGGAGGGAGTAAAGTAGTGCTTTTACTTCCTGAGGGAGTATAGTGCTTCCATGACAACAACAACAAGTTGTTATTTTTGGAAAAATTTTTCGAGATTTTGAATTTTGCGATTAAGTCCTTTAGGACATGCAAAAAATAGCGTATATACCACTGGACTAAAGTGCCTTTTAATCCCTCATGTGTTTCAAACTCACATTCGGTATTAAAAGATGCACTTTAGTCCCTGGGTATATAATATACTTATAGCCCCTCTATTTCATATAGTAGCGACATCGTGGAGCAAACCTGATACAAACTTTAATAAACAAAAAATTACTACATGCATGGTGTTGCGGAATTTTAATAAAAAGTTATTCAAAAATAAGAATTACAAAAGTATATGTCATATTAATATGGTCATTTTTACAGAACATGAATGCCCATTATCAAATTGATGTTAAACTGTGAATATTTTTGTACATGATTATTATTAAACCTAAGATTTATTGTGACAGAATGTCAAATCTGGTAACATTCAATGCCGCCAACGCGATTCTGCTCCAGCGGCGAGATCAATTGTTGTCGCTACCATTTGAAAGTAAAGGGTCTATAAATATACTATTAAACCATCGTAAACTTGATATTGATGTGCAGAATATAAAAGATTTGAAGGAATTTCAATAGGCTTTCACCATTTTAACATTAGCCAAAAGTTTGACAGAAATCAACATCACCTAGAAACAATTTTTTATAACCTAGTTGCAAAGTAGGAACATGATTCACGCTACAACAATTTTGCAATTGTTACACGAGTTGCGAGTATACTCTTACACTAGAAAAGTAAATGTGGTTGTTTTAGTTACTCTTCCCGGGTGCGAACAGATATTAATTTCTTTATTTTCTTGTCAAACTTAATAATTTAACAAAAATAATTAATTGTCTTGAGGTAGTCTGTTACGTGACCTAACAGACAGTCTTGAAATCTTTGGAGTTAGTTTGTTTTCAGAAATCGGCTTAAAAATAGTTCCAATGGTAACGGTATCAGGATAAACAACAATTTTCTTTGCATGCTCTTTCTTCACAATCGCATGCTCGTTAATATTATTATTAAATGTTCCTGCTTTGTTCGCGTCCCGTTTCAACAAAAAGACTTCTCCTGCCATTATAAACAACGCCAAGACCAGACCAAACACAGTTGCTATGAATACTCCACCTAAAATAAGTGGATTAATTTATTTGTTAAATTAAAAATAAATAGCAATGTCATAGTCATGCCTAAACTTTCCAATGATATTCCTTCGCTGTCGTCATCCATGCATTTTCCTCTTGCGGAACCATTCCAATATTTAGCTTGTAAATCAGCAAAGACGCTATTTACAATGAGATCAACCACCCTTTAAATATATTAATCAGTTTAGTCAACTAACTACATACGTTAATACCTACGCAAAGCTTAACAAGTCGGTTAAATGGCTTCCTTGTTGCACGACGAGAGCGTATGGCTTCTCGGCGAAAACCTCTCCTACCTCTGTTAGGTTACAGTTTCTGCTGACTTGATATTTAATCTCAGAGGAATCATGAATGAACGCAAAATCGCCGTTTAACCGTTCGTTAACTATACGAAATCCTTCAGATGCGTTCGGAACAGGCTGTGCTCTGTTTATTCCAAGTAAGATTGAATAGTATTGTTCACGTACTGGGTAATCCCATACTGTATACTGATAATCATCGATAGATGCATTTAAGGCCAATTCTTTCCACATTCTATGAAGAAAGAAGCTGTATCAAGGCTAGAACATCGGAGTATCAAAGATTTAATTAAATCGCAATCACCTAGAAGAACAATACTTAAAAGTGCTAATAAGACTGTGAGTTATGCAGGATAGTTCATGAAATGAGAACAGGTTCATTGAGTAATATTTAAAATTTTAAACTAGAAAATTGCCTAGAAGAACCTTCAAGCAGTCACTTTGGGATGCTTACTAAGTTTCCGACCGAGAACTGAAAATCATTAAATTGCTCAATAAGTATACAGGACATTTGGCAGGTAAAAAGATATAGATATTAACTAGGCGCCGAGAATATACAGAATATACTTATTTAGCCTTTGAAGAAAAAATCTAGCAATGGCCTGGGCTAGAGGAATAGTTTGTACCTTTGCACCTGAAAGAATTCCGGAGGTAGAAAAAACTGCGAGGTTAGCTAGAATACGCAGAACTATCGGAGGTTTCTAAACGTTTACTATAAGATAAGGAAGACTAACTTAAGGGTTAGCAAGATTTCTTAGCATTTATGATCTGCTTTTTGAGCACCAAGACGATATTTGAAAGATTAAGAATTTTTTTCAAATTATTAACTGTAACAGATGTCTTGAAAGCAATAACTCAACGTTAATAGCAGTTTAAATAGTGCTTCTACACGGCTTCAACGCTCCAGAAATGTTTAGGAAAACAAGAAAACTTTTTACAAAGTTAATTAAATTTTTATTATAAATAATTGGCAGACTTCTATAACAACATTAGGTTTTAGTAAGTTAAATAAGAGCTGCTGATACCCATAATGGATTTCAATAGATTTGGACGTTGAGATAGGCAAGCTCTAGAGAGTTAGAGAGTTAAAGCTCTTAGAGTTAAGCTAGAGATTAGTAACATAATAACTACCAGGCCAGGCCGGTTCATGTAACGAAGTAGAAAATAGAAGAAAAAACTCATAACAAAATTAAATCAATTCATTATTTTAAAAGTTTAATATTCCAAAAAGATGTTACAACAATTATTACAAAACTCATTTCTAAATGGGGGGAGACAAGGGGAGACTGTAGGAGGATTAAGAGTTGAGATGGGAAGTGAGAATAAAAAGGATAGTTGTATTCTGAACACAAAAGAAGTAAAAAGTCTTTTCTATTGTAATAAAATAACCAAAGTAAGGAAAATGGCCCTACAAATAGTGGTTAGTGGGTAAGCATAAATTATGTGAATTATATGTAGAATTAGTTGTAGTTATAAGTTAAGTGAATTTAAGAAATAAATAAAATAGATTAGATAAAGGGTTAGTGTATTTATTTAATGCTACATGACTTGGTAATGTCGTGAAGGGTAATGCAAGGGAAGATAAAAGACAAAACATGGTGGAGGCAAGTGAGAACGAAGCAAGCCAAGCTCCGTAACATGGTAGAGCTTCGTAACAGTAGTTAGCAATGCTTTTGGAAAGCTATGTTTTAGAAGTAAAATCTTTTCAAATGTCATGAAAGTGATATTTTTAATACGAAGGGAATTTTTTAAGTAATCCGGATTACTTAAAAAATTCCCATTTAGGCATGAAAGGAGTGACTTATCAGGAAATTTTCTTTATTGTTTTTCAATAAAATCCTCCGTCTAAGTCAACCCACTTTTTCCATTTTGTGGAAAGCGCCCATTATATCTTAGATGAAATGCTTCTGCTGAGCTACAAAGAGTTTCTAAAAAAATAAGAAAAGCCTCTTAGATATAAGAATTTACAAAGATTAATAAAAATCTCTAAACTACTAAATAAAACGTCTTATGTACATTTTGAACCTTGTTTATAAGGTCTTTTGGTATTTTTAAAAGCTACCCAATGGCTAGCTGGGATTTCATGAAACTAATACAAAGTATGGTAAGTATAAGAAAATTTATATAAAATTAGAGAGTGCTTCAATCAGTTTATAGAAAGTATTCTAAAATATAAAAAAGCTTAATACTGAGTTACTACAAAGTAGAAAGCACTTCTAAATGGTAAGTAGCTAGTACACACTAAGCGTTAGCGAAAAGCAAACAGTACGCTTTTGAAAAATGGAGCTTCTTATGTTACTAATACATTCTCTAAAATTGATCTAGAAAGCGAAAACCAGCTTTCAGTGACATACCGTTACTTATTTCTGGTTTTCAAAGGATGGTATCGCGTTCCCATTTGCTTTCAATGTTTCTAACTAAACTTACCTATGAAGAATATCTTCTGCGTTTTTCATCTTAAGAAAATATTTGTGTATATCGGAATTATTTACGACAGTGTAATTTATTCTCGTTTGTCTTGCAAGTTGTTCTAAAGACTGAATGGGTACCTATAGAACAAAAACAATAATTGAAAAGATAATCCCATTCGATTTTTAAATAGACGCACTTGCATTCTGGAAACCGTCAGGAATGCTGCCAAGTTTGCAGTAAACGTTGCTAGCATAAGCGCAGCAAACAACCAATAAGCTGTAATCATAACCCTAGAAGATATTGCTTTTGGTGGTTCGCCCCCTCCTTGAGGCGTGAACGTGGTCAAAGCAAACCAGAAGCATTCTTGGAGATTAAATTCGCTGAATAACGAATCTCGTATACAAAAGCTTTTCTAAAATTGTTTAAATTTGCTTACCGGCAGTTATAATTGAAAACATCCTTTTTATTGGTAGCGCTATATGGCGAATACCTATCCAGGAACCATACCATAAATGCTGTAGAAACCAGTACTCCCAAAATGCTTGCCCATACTTCTAGTTTAAGTACGGTCACAAATTCAAACAATGATGTTTCTTGGACTGGTTTCCTCATAACTATTTTAATGATTTATTAGATTTAACATTTTTTGCTCTATGAAAACAATTACCTATAGAAATGCCCGATTGAGTAAAAAATGGAGGGACATAGTCTATGACTTCTTCGCGATCTGCTCTTAAGACCATAGGCGCTACAGCCATGTCCGTTTCCTATACAAAATATCAGAAATGTATCTCATGTAATCTTGTAATGAGGAGAAGCGGATTAATGAAGAACTTCCAGGAATTATTAAATGTTGGACATTCTTATACAAAAAAATCAAGAAAGATTACACGACACTGTACCTTTTAAGTTACAGTAAAGTTTCATTATTTAGGTCAGCAACACAGAAAAATGTCAAATAATTTTAAATTCCACAACGTATCAGTTTATAGTATTTTACATTATTAGCAAGATAAACAAACCTGTTTTTACTGGCGATAGAAGGAAATGACTGGCGAGCCGATAGGCGAGTCTGTTATCTTCTTGAGCCAATAAAAACAGTTACCTTGCGTATAATGTATAATATTTTATTTGTTATTCATTCGTAAACAGCTAACAACATTTATTCTACCTATAAAACCAAGGTCCTAGTCCTAACAATGACAACAAAATGTGACACTTTTTTAATAAGTTTATGAGCCGTGGAAGTGAGCGTAGACATAGATGTTATTATGACAATGAGTCTATAAATGATATATTCTACTAACTTGTAAAACTTTTACAGATCACATGTCAGTTTTACATGCCAGTAGCTCGTAAAAGTAACTTTACGTTGTTTGTGTTCTGTTACATTAAATGACGTTAACGAGTGAGTAATAAATAAAGGTTCTATGGGCACACTTTTTAAATTATCCAAATGTAATTTCTAACTAAACAGAGGTGAGTGGGCATGAAAGAGTAATTTCATTCACAGAAGAAAACAATTAAATCAACTTTTCTATGGAAGATCTTACGTTTTACAGTAATCTCTTATTACTGCTTGCAGCATAATTTCCATAGCAGACACTGAGCAAGCATTAGTTGCCGTCTGAAGCAGTTTTTCATCTTTGGCTCAATCTCAAAGACCTCTAAAATCTGTTTATTTTATCTAATAATAACCTTACGGCTTCATTAGCTGATACAATTCCACCGAGTGAATAAAATATCGCAATAAAGTATCCGATTATCCGAGAATTATCTTCTTGAAACTGCGATAACCTACTGATAAATAAAGCCTGTTCCAATTTAATAATAAACCATAAAAAAACCTTTTTCAAGTGTATGAAAAACTAATTTCATCTCCAGTTCAGTGCCTAGTGCCAAACGGAACAACAAAAATGTAGCAATTTGGTATTAAATGCCCAGACCGCATATAAGATAAAGTAGGTCATGACCAATTCAAACATATTCTATAAAGTATAAGCAAAAAGTATCTCCATCAAAGGTGCCTTTGGAATTTTAAACTCATCTGTATTATGTCATCAGAAAATTTCAACAACTGCCACTATCAAAGGACTTGGATTATTTTGTATAATTTTCTGGTGTTATAATATACATGGCTTCAAAATTCCAATAGTATATTAAAGTATTAGTTTCATAAGACACATTTTTAGCGCACGCGTCAGAGTTTAGAAAACGACCCGCGTAGCCGAGTTTTCTAAAGAGGACAAGTGCGCTAAAACGTCTTATGAAACGAATACTTTATACTATTTTTTCTATTTGCGTGATTTCATTAAATAATTAAAAAAATTACTTAGTTTTAAATAAAACTTGTTAGGGATACTTTGTTAAGTAGCATGACAGTTGGCAACACTAGAATTCATGCAATTGTTTTTTACTAACCTCGTTAACTTTAGGTAATCCGCGCGACGTAGAAATTCCTTATTGTCTGATACACACAAAGCCCGCTGCTAACAGTAGGACCTCGTTCAAATTTACCAGGTGTATTATATGTACTGTTGAAAATTATTATTAATTCAAAGTAGAATGTATGCCAATATATTTGTGATATAAATAATTGCTACTTAATGAATTAAGAAATTGGATGAAGTAAGAATAATTAGATATCATTTCATAGAATAAATATGTACCTTGTTTGTTAAAGAAATTAATGAGGTATAAATGCAATAGTATTTTCAGCAAAGAATGATTTTTGTTAATAAAAATAATTATTCATTGGATCTTTTCGATATTATAAGGTAAACTTATATAATTTAATGAAACTGAATTTTATTACGTTAAGTTGATCGTTAGTATATTGTACATACATAACACAATGCATCCGATATGATGACTATCAAAATTTACAATTTCGTTAATAATAAAAAGTAAAAACTGTTATCCATGCCCGTAACGGAGCTACGGTCGACGGCGCGCTGCGTCTTTGCAATGGTACAAATAAGATAAAATAAGATAAGTTTGACATTCTAAGGACAGCTGTCTAATAGTGATATCAATTTTAAAAAATAAAATGTTACTGTTTCCAGTATTCTAAAAAATTTCATTAGGACACGCATTTTGCGTGTCCTAATGACTTCATTAGAAAAAATCATCTTGAAAAAAGGGCAACTTATGTGTTTTTATAGCATTTACTTGAGCAAAAAAACGTGGGACTTATTAGAAGTTACGAAGAAAGGCATTGCTAATTATGAATCAAACATGATTATATTAAATTATAGTGTAACAAGAGAGAAAAAGAAGGAACCCCTTCTCGAGCAGCGGATGGAGTATTCTGCGGCATTCGAGAGAATGACGCATAGCACCAACAATGTAAACGAGGCACTGTTTATCTAGCACCTTCCAGAAATACATGGTAGTTTCTACCGGCTTCTAGTACGATTGTAGGAGGGTATAAAAGCGACTCGCGGATAAAAGGGGATCAGTCAACAGCAAGTCATTAACTGTGTATTACAAAATAAATAGTGAATATAAATGTTGTATTAGAAATTCATAGTCTGTAAATAATAGTTTTTAATGGTTTATAATCATAGCGTTAATTTATAGTGTATTAATTAGTGTATAGAAATAAATATTTGTTTGTGAATAGACGATTTAAACAGCACTTGTGTTATTATTTTTAGAAAGAACGTTACAGTGGTGTTACAGGTGTGAGGTTTTAAAATAAATAAAATCGCGTAATAATTAATTAAAGTGCTGTGAGAATAAAATTTTTGGTGTTAAAACATAATTTCAACAAACGATTAAAATGGTGATGAAACTGTTAAAAGATCTCAAAGTAATAGACTTGAAACATGAACTTGAAGAACGAGATTTAGATACAACGGGCCTTAAAAGTGTGTTAATAAATCGGCTAAGAGAATGGCTTTTGGAGCAGCAAGAAGACCCTGAAAGTTTCCTCTTCGAAATACCTGGACCCGTAATGGATACTAATTTGTTATTAAGTAAAATAGAAGAGAATTCTAGAATGTTAAAAGAGGAATTACTGGAAAAGTCAGAAGAGAATTCTAGAAAGTCCGAAGAAAATGTTAGAATGCTTAAACAAGAATTACTTGAAAATACTAAAGCACTGGAAGAAAATGTTAAAATGCTTAAAGAAGATTTACTGGAAAACTCTAGAACGCTTAAAGAAGAATTATTAGAAAAGTCTGAAGAAAGTTCTAGAAGGCTTAAAGGAGAATTGTTGGAAAATGTCAAAGCGTTGGAAGATAAAGTTTTCGAAGAATTTTTGGAGAATGCCAGTGCGTTAGGACTATTGGAAGGTAGATTGGCGGAACAAGATAGGGTAATAAAGATGGTAGAAGAGAAAATAGCCCAAATGCAATTACCACCAACAACTAAGAAAGACGATATGGCCGAAATGCTGGAAGATAGAATGAGGCAACTACGGTTTCCCTCAACTTCTGAGTGGCCGTTTAATGAAGTAAAGAAACAAATTAAAGAAGAAAAGGTTCCTGCCGTAGGGATAAAAGTAAAACCACCCACGTTCGATGGAAAGATACCTTGGTCCACCTACTACAAACAATTTGAGGCGGCCGCTGGGGCCAACGGATGGACAGGCAAGGAAAAGGCCGTTTCTTTAACTGTGGCTTTGCGTGGAGACGCGTTGAACGTCCTGCAAACAATCCCAGCAGGACAGGAAAATGATTATCAATTGTTAGTGTCTAGATTGGAGATGAGATATGGAGACGCGCATCTTCAACAAGTGTATCACGCGCAAGTGAAGAATCGTATCCAGAAGAATGGAGAAAGCCTGCAGGAGTTTGAAGCCGATGTTGCGCGGCTTGTCCGATTGGCGTACCCTACGGCACCCGATTCATTTCTGGGACAGCTCGCTGTGCAGACCTTCATTGATGGGTTAAGAGACGGGGAAACACAACAATCATTGAGGCTAGCACGACCAAGAACAACTGATGATGCGCTTGCTCACGCCTTAGAATTTGAAGCTGCAAAGCAAGCGTCCCGAGGTCATGGGCGTGTTCGGGCCGTTGTGGAGGAAGAAGAAGGTTCTAAAGATCACCTAGAGGAGTTAGTACTGAGAGTTCTTCGGAAGGAAGAAAGCCGTAAGAAGAATCATCAAGAAGTTCGAGGGCCCCGTTGCTGGAACTGCGGCGAACAAGGACATGTAGAACGGCGTTGTCCCAAAATAACAAAAGTACAACCGTCGGAAAAGTTAAAAGGGGTTGGCAAGAGAGGGCGAACGTTGACTGTTAGTAAAGATGCCCCAGAGATCATCGTCCATGCCGTAACATCAAAGAATAGTAACGGCAGTTTGTTTGTAGATGGAAAGATTGCTAACCGAACTGTTCCACTACTTATTGATACGGGGGCGACAAAATCCATCGTACGCCCTGATGTTCTACAATCAAGTATTAAATTGTTACCGACTACTACTCAACTCCGTACAGCAACAGGTGAAGCGATACCAACACGCGGAGTGGTGAAGATGAAGATTGGCATTGGCAGTGAAGAACGTGATCATGAGGTGCTGGTAGCCGACATCATTGACGAATTCATCGTGGGAATGGACCTCCTGAGAAAATTTGGTTTTACATTGGACTTGAAGGAGGGTGTTTTGAAGGTTGGTAACGAAGAACTTCCGTTGCACCCACGAGAAGATCCTGTCGTAAGGGTTTTGCTGACAGAAGATGTGATATTGCCTGGTCAAAGCGAGATGGTTGTCGAAGCAGGTTTGGATGGAGATCTTCGGGTAGGATGTGTGCGAATGATGGAGCCTGTTTGTGATAAGAAGATCCATAGTGGCATACTGGTGGGAAAAGCGCTGATCAAGGTTGGAAAGAGAGTACCGGTGAGAATTATGAACGTTAATGTGGATCCGGTGACATTGAAGAAGAGTACCCTTGTGGGACAGTGTGTGCCAGTATTCCGAGTAGCCAGGTGTATGGCTGATGTTCCAAAACCAGTGCCCAAAGACCATGGTGGAAAATTAGTGGGTATGGTTACTAGTTCGTGCGAAGACCTTAACAGAACGGAAGTGAAAGAGGTACAGGGTTTGGTTCACCGATACCAAGATATCTTCGCTCTTGACGATAGCCAGAAGGGACGGACAAATATAGTAAAACATAAAATCAATACAGGCAACTCTATGCCTGTCCGTCAGCAGCCGAGGCGTCTACCTCTAGCAAGGCGAGCAGAAGCCGAAAAGATTATTACTGATATGGAAGAACAAGGGGTTATCGAGCCATCCAGCAGTCCATGGGCATCACCGGTGGTCCTGGTCAGTAAGAAGGACGGGTCAACGAGATTTTGTGTGGATTATCGGCAGCTTAATGACGTGACCAAGAAAGACAGCTATCCCTTACCACGCATCGACGACACGTTAGATACCCTGTCTGGTTCACGATGGTTTTCGACTTTGGACTTGAAGAGCGGTTATTGGCAAGTTGAAATGGAACCTGAAGACCGGGAGAAGACCGCGTTCACTATTGGTTCTGGACTATGGCAGTTTACAGTTATGCCTTTTGGTCTATGTAACGCTCCGGCCACCTTTGAGCGTCTAATGGAGACCATCCTGAGAGGGTTGTCGTGGAAGACCTGCCTGGTATACCTAGATGATGTGATTGTAGTCGGAAAATCATTCAACGAACATTTGAAAAATCTAGAGGAAGTGTTCCGAAGACTACGTGGAGCCAATCTGAAATTGAGTCCGAAAAAGTGCCACATATTCAGAAAGGAAGTGAAATATCTCGGGCACGTCGTATCACAAAATGGAGTGGCAGCCGACCCCGATAAGATTCGTGCAGTTCAAGAGTGGCCAACACCGAAAGATAAACACCAAGTTCGTAGTTTTCTTGGGTTATGTACCTACTACAGGCGTTTCGTTCCTGGGTTTGCCAATATAGCGAAACCTCTGACAAGGTTAACTGAAGATGGGCGCGAGTATGTTTGGAGCGGAGAGTGTGAAACAGCTTTCCAACAGCTGAAGCGTGCCCTGACAACAGCACCAATATTGAGCTATCCACGGACAGAAGGGAAATTCATACTTGACACAGATGCAAGTAATCTAGCCATTGGGGGGGTACTTTCTCAGATACAGGATGGACAAGAAAAGGTCATCGGCTATTTTAGTAAGGTTTTGTCGAAAGCCGAAAGGAATTATTGTGTGACCAGAAAAGAACTATTGGCCGTCGTGAAGTCCGTTGAGCACTTCTACAAATACTTGTACGGACGGAAGTTTTTATTGAGGACGGACCATGCAGCGTTGAAATGGCTTCTACAATTCCGTAATCCTGAAGGCCAGGTCGCAAGGTGGATCGAACGATTACAAGGATACGACTTTGACACCGAACATCGAGCGGGCACTAGTCATCGAAATGCCGATGCTCTTTCAAGAAGACCCTGTCCAACGGATTGCCGTCATTGCTCTCGCTTGGAAGAGAGGGTTTGCCAAGTATTAAGAACTACCATCGTCAACGACAATTGGTTGCCGGAAGAATTGCAACGACAGCAGAAGGATGATCCCGAACTAAAAATGGTACTGGAATGGAAGCGCGTGGGAGAAAGGCCTGCCTGGGAGGCTGTCAGCCCTTTCAACAGAACGCTCAAAGCATATTGGGCCCAATGGGAGTCCTTGAAGGTGGAAGACGATCTCCTGAAGCGAGTACTGGAGAGTGAAGATGGCACCACCATTAGATCTCAGTTCGTGGTTCCAAGAAGCCGAGTGGCTACAGTATTGCGACATCTCCATGACGGTGCCTCCGGAGGACACTTCGGTGTGAAAAAGACCTTGGAGAAAGTTAAGGAGCGTTTTTATTGGGTCAACTGTAAAGAAGACGTGAAGGAGTGGTGCCGGAAATGTGAACTATGTGCCACTGGCAACGGACCCTTGGGGAAACGAAGAGCACCTATGAGGCAGTACAATGTGGGTAGTCCTCTGGAAAGAATAGCTATAGACATTGCCGGACCATTTCCCGAAACTGACGATGGGAATAAATACATCTTAGTGGCAATGGACTATTTTACCAAATGGCCAGAAGCATATGCCCTACCAAACCAGGAAGCTGCGACTGTTGCTGACGTACTAGTCAAAGAGTTTTTCAGTCGCTTCGGAGTGCCCATGGAGCTGCATTCGGATCAAGGCCGCAATTTCGAGTCTGTACTCTTTGGAGAAGTCTGTCGATTGTTGGGCATTCGCAAGACTCGGACCACACCGTTACATCCGCAGTCCGATGGAATGGTAGAACGCATGAATCGAACAATGGGCAAATATTTGGCCAAGGTCGTCTCCGATCATCAACGAGACTGGGACCAATACCTGCATCTGTTTCTGATGGCTTATCGTGCATCGGTCCACGAAACAACCGGTCAGTCACCAGCGTCTGTGATGTTTGGACGCGAGTTACGGTTACCGTGTGATCTGGAATTTGGGTCTCCACCTATAGAGCAGGAGGTAGCCGGGAATGATTATGTCATCAATTTAAAGAAGAAGTTGGAGGATATTCACGACCGAACCCGAAATAATAGTCGAATCGCGAGTGACCGGATGAAGGCTACGTACGATGTGAGAGCCCAAGAAGGAGGGTTTCAACCTGGAGAGCTTGTCTGGTTATACAACCCGCAAAGGCGTCGTGGCTATTCTCCAAAGTTACAGCGAAATTGGGAGGGTCCATACCAGGTGAAGAAACGAATAAATGACTTGATTTATCGCATCCAGAAATTGCCAAGAGGGAAACCAAAGGTGGTACACTCCAATCGTCTGGCGCACTATGAGGGAAATAATGACGCAGTTCCGGAAGATGAGGCTGAGGTGGCTATCAATACCGTAAGGCCTGGAGATGATCAGCCAACCTTTAGAGAATTTATGGCTGCGTTTTCTGGAACTAGAAAAGCGCGATTCGGAGTCACGACTGAGATGCAACAAGATCTCTTCCGGGTCCCTGGTGATTATTCCATTGCCCACTGTGTCTCCGAGGATCTTCGTATGTCCAGGGGGATCGCAGTAGTGTTTAGAAATAAATTTGGACGGCTGAATGAACTTCGAGAACAAAATCCCTCTGTTGGTAAATCCTTACGCTTGCCTGATCATGACCGATCCATTTACTACTTGGTAACCAAGCAGTTTTATTACCAGAAGCCGAGTTACGCCGACTTGTGGAGGGCACTATGGAATTTGAGAATCGAGTTGCTTACCAGGGGAATTAACAAATTGGCAGTTCCCAAACTCGGCTGTGGGCGGGACCAGCTGGATTGGAGAATCGTTAGAAACATGCTGGAAGT
Source organism: Agrypnus murinus (assembly GCA_929113105.1). Classification (NCBI taxonomy): domain Eukaryota; kingdom Metazoa; phylum Arthropoda; class Insecta; order Coleoptera; family Elateridae; genus Agrypnus; species Agrypnus murinus. The sequence goes on from OV816027.1 coordinate 869,678, forward strand.
TATCTTTAGAGGTACGGACGTCAAGATCTTCGTCTGCAGTTTTGACCCACAGCCCGCATCAAGGCCAACGAAGAGTGTAGACTGCTACTTCTACCGTAATGGAACGTGTAGTCGAGGTGAAGACTGTCGATATCGTCATGACCCGTTCTACAGGAACCAGATCATAAAACCTGTTCTGGGACAGAACAGACTTGAAGAGGGGGGCAGTGTAACAAGAGAGAAAAAGAAGGAACCCCTTCTCGAGCAGCGGATGGAGTATTCTGCGGCATTCGAGAGAATGACGCATAGCACCAACAATGTAAACGAGGCACTGTTTATCTAGCACCTTCCAGAAATACATGGTAGTTTCTACCGGCTTCTAGTACGATTGTAGGAGGGTATAAAAGCGACTCGCGGATAAAAGGGGATCAGTCAACAGCAAGTCATTAACTGTGTATTACAAAATAAATAGTGAATATAAATGTTGTATTAGAAATTCATAGTCTGTAAATAATAGTTTTTAATGGTTTATAATCATAGCGTTAATTTATAGTGTATTAATTAGTGTATAGAAATAAATATTTGTTTGTGAATAGACGATTTAAACAGCACTTGTGTTATTATTTTTAGAAAGAACGTTACAATAGTTACATGTTATGATCCGATTGACATTATTTTTAAGGAGAATAAAAACTCCACTGCAGTAGCACATCATGAGCTCATGAGCACCTGAGCTACAGGGTCCCAAAAAAATAACTTTGATAAGTAGATCTGTTTTCTTACTTCGTGGATAGCTGACATGATCAGAAAGGGACCGTTGATTTTTCAACGGGTATTATTCTATAACGTAATAATTAAGAGTCAGCCAATATGCCTATTTATACAATAAGATAAGGTATAGAACAGATGTACACACTATAAATGTGCGACATAGGGGTCTGTTGACTATACCCAAGCACAGTACTACATTCTACGAGCAATCATTTAGTTACAATTGTGCACCCAAAATAAACAACCAAAAATGAAGTAACTTCGTTACAGTAGCGATTTTAAAAAAGAAAGACAAAAATTGGATAATGTAATGTTATTTTTACCTAGGTTAGTCTATTTCTCAATTTTCTTCTTATTATAAAATGTCACTTTAAGCTGCATGGCCGATTAATCTTAATTATTCCATTTTCTTTTGCGTATAACAAACCGTTAATCAACTTTTTCTATCAGAATTTGCATCATAGCAACATAAATCCTGTATCTCAATTAATACATTCAATTAATTAATTAATGTTCATTTCATGTTTAATTAATTAATTTCTTTTTTATATTTGCGTGTCCTAATGAAATTTTTTAGAATACTGTAAACAGTAACATTTTATTTTTAAAAGTTGGTATCACTGTTAGACAGCTGTTCTGAGAATGTCTAACTTATCTTATTTACGCAGTGAACTCTTATAACTGGAATGCAACGCTTGCAAAACTAGTCCTGCAGGCCACATAAATGCGCCGAATAATAAATAGCCCTGTTGAGGGCGTAACGGTTTTTACTTTATTATTAACGAAATTGTAAATTTTGATACTGTCACCATATTATGGGATGCATTGTGTTGTGTATGTGCTCACGATAAACTTAACGTAATAAAATTCAGTTTTATAAAATTATATATCTTTACCTTATAAGTTATAATATCCAAAAGATCTAATGAATAATTATTTTTGTTAACAAAAATCATTCTTTGCTGAAAATACTATTGAATTTATACCTCATTAATGTCTTCTTTAACAGTACGTATAATACACCTGGCAAATTTGAACGAGGTACTGCTGCTTAGCAGTGGCCCGCTACTAGCGGGCTTTGTGTATATGAGATAAGAATGAGAATTTCTACGTCGCTCGGATTAAGCGAGGTTATGTAAAAAACCATTCAATAATTTCTAGTGTTGCTAACTACTACTAACTGGTATGCTACTTACCAAAATATCCCTAACAAATTTTATTTAAAACTAAGTAATTTTTTTAATTATTTAATAACAAATTAACGCAAATAGAAAAAATAATATAAAGTATTCGTTTCATAAGACGTTTTAGCGCACTTGTCTTCTTTAGAAAACTCCCCGCTACGCGAGTCGTTTCGTGCGCTAAAAACGTGTCTTATGAAACTAATACTTTAATATACTATTGTTATATGATTATTTTTAAATATAATTTGTTCTTATTTTCCGCTCGTTTTCTTTAAAAGTAATTAAGGTTTTGTCCCAAAAAGTAATATTAAATTGAAAAGTAAAAGAAAAATGAAATCGCAGGCAGGCTACATGTACATATATAAAATAAACTTGTTAAAAAAAATTAAATACTAACTCCTCTTACTAGATCACCAACCAATCCATCCCATTTTCCTGTGTTATCTTTTCTACCAAACGTACCCAATTGTGGAACAACAAGTTCATAATCAAAATTCAATCTTCCGGACAAATGTTCAACCAGTTCTACACAAAATCCAGTCCAATACAGTTTCCCCGTTTGTGGATCTGTATCCTGATAAATCCAAGGTAGAGACTGAAACAAAAACAGAGTAAAAACAAAAATCATCAGATAATTTGCCACAACTTACATAAGTTATTCCAACTCTGTAAAATGTCTTAGAAGGTTTTAAATTCATTCCTTGTTCAACAACTAGTTGATTACTGTGATATTTTGCAATATTATCTATCATACTGCCATTTAACCTTTCAAAAGTTGCGTCTATATTTAACGTATAAACTCCTTTATTCTCTCTAAAGAACTTAACATCATCAATGGTTTTACCAAAGTCATTATTGAAACCTCTAATGATTTCTTCGTCGTATTGCTTGGTGTAACAGATAACTTTACCCGCTAAGTTGTTTCCATTAAATGCCATCTTTGTCAAAGAAATTTGAATATATTCAATTGTGCGCAACAAAAACGTTTTTTCTGTGTTAAAGTCATTAGGACAGTAGCAAGATTCTGAATTTAGTAATCTACAACAAAAGTCGTTTTCAGTTCTTAATATATTCACTCCCGACTGTAAAAGATCTTTAGGAAAATCTTCATAGTTAGTATCTAAAAATAGTAAATTCCATCTTTCGGGTAGATAGAGCAACTTATCTTCATTTATCTGTTAAACGAAGAAATATGTAAACTCAACTGAGCATATGATGGCAATTTAAAAAGTTTACCTTTTTCAAGATTTTTATCATATTTATAGTATTTGCTACAATGACGAAATTATCAGGTATGGGTCTTATATTTTTTAATTCTTCTGCTTGATCAAAGCTGATTACCAATCTTAATCTAGTAGAATTTACCCAGTGATATAGAGATTGATCGATATCTAAATCAAATGCTGAATTATAGATCTTATTAAGTTGTAAAACTTATTATACTTACATTTTCCTTTATCTAAAACAATGACAATGTCGTTTGCATTTCTTAGTCTTAGATATTCGTCCAAAAATTCAAGAAGGTGGCTTATAGACAGATCTAGTCTGATATATGGAACATGAAGAGAAGTTGAAATAGTTTTAACCATATCATTACCGGACCAAGTTACGTCTATTATAAAGTTGCTGCCTTCGGCAAAAGCCTGACACACTAAAAATGATTAAAGATTAATAAGATTCTATAAACAATGTATCTTTTTTAAAATACTGTAAAAGATAAAATATAGTACAGGATTTGATGGTAATTGATGGAATATTAAACATCCAGCGGATGCTAAAGCTACCGCTAATCGACTATGAATCTAATAAAGAACTAAAGTAAAAATACAAGAAGCTCAAAAGGCGCATAATCCGAGTGAAAGTTTTATCAATAGTTTTAGATCTTTTGAATCAATATTCGAACCAACTGAAAAGCAGCAGAAGTGAATTGAGTAGCAATGAATGCTATTTAAACATCTCGTCATTTTATCGAGTCATATTCAGGAGTGCTGTCGTAGTGTCGATCACTAATATTAGTTATCTTAGTTTGTAATGTAGTACTCGATTGATGATTAGTAGGAGGATCTTCATAAAAACTCATTGGACGAGAAGAAAAGCGTGAGCCGGCCTCCTAAGCACACCCATCAGAAGAAAAGCGAAGTAGCTTGCGCTAGAATGGCTGCAGCACCAACATCTAAGGTACGCTCAATACAAATCCATTCCTTAGGGGCAAATACTCGATTTTACTAGTGAAATCCACAACAAACCGTTCTACGATTTTACCGCACAAGGTGTGAGTATCTCATAGTAGATTAATGGACTCCATCACAAATCTATCGCATTTGGGATTAAGCACCAGATGCTAGATTGGGAAGCACTAGATTCGATCATAGATTTATCTAGCTTTGATCACAAAGCCACCCACCGCATAGGGTTCTCGAAATTGGATCCTGGTCATATTGTCTGCAATTGTAATATGTTGTTTATATTATCCTGATCGAAAGTCTCCAGGGCCATTAAGCTCTAAAATTGACAGTTTTGTAGATACAGAGCACGAAAAGCAGGAGAAATTCATACTTCGGTTTATGGATTTTTAACACTTACAACCTCGGTAATGTCCTATTTTGGTGTATATGTATTGTTTTTGGTTTGATTAACCACGAGGAGATTGCGCGAGTTAATTTGGCCCAGAAAATGGCCGATTTATTTGAAATTAGAAAATGTTGTTTAAGAATGAGAATTATTGCGTATGGTGTAGATGGAGACTGAAACGGTTCTTTTCAGGGACAAATCTTGTCCATTATTGAATGATACCGGGTGCTCCATTATACAGTGTGTCCACGGATTGAGTTCACAAGAGGGGAAAAATTTTTATTTTTAGTTTTATTGAAAAATGTCATTCTTGATAAAAGGTTTTGCTTGTTGTATGACCCCAGAAAATTAAAACATATTCACATTTTATTTTACCTGCTTCATTTTATAGTCAATTTTTGAATATAACTTTTGAACTAATTGAGATAATGAAATGCGGTGTTTTTCTGAGTATCTGTCTTTTTCTTTCCACTTGCGGTTTAATCGGAAATGACATAGTCGACATAACGTATTTTCGGCGAAGAGCAACTTTGTGATTTCAAATGGAACCCTGTATATTTAGCTCGTATATAAAAAAATTGAAAAAAAACAGAAAATTGACAAAAACTTCACTCTAAAAATTTGAATTTTTAAATGTTACATCAATGTTATCAACTTCCACAAAATTCCCTAAATTTTGAAATTGCGATTTTTTTATTTAAAAAGGGAATAAAAGGCGCAACATAAAAAATAGCACAAAAAACTCGTTTTATAAGTCATTATTAATAAATCTTGCCTTATGAAACTTGTTCTTTAATATATTATTTTGCGTCTATAATAAAGCTATTAAAGCACCCAAAACAGTCCATTTATAGCTCGTTTGAGTACTTTAACAGCCCATCTTTTTCAACGTTTGTAGCATTGAAAAAAAAATTGAAAAAAGAAGAAAATTGGCAAAAACTGCACTATAAAAATTCGAATTTTTAAATGTCACATCAGTGTTGCCAACCACCATAAAATTTCCTAAATTTTAAAATTGCGATTTTTGTTATTTAAAAAGGGCATAAAAGATGCAAAATAGAAAAAATAGCATCTAAAACTCGTTTCATAAGTCATTATAATAAATCTTGTCTTATAAAATTCGTTCTTTAATATACTATTATGGAAGTCAAGTTCATTATCGAATATCGTCTCGTTCGATAATTATATTTGTTTTAAAACACTTTAGGTACTAATTGTATAATAGTTTTATTTATATATTTTTGCTCGAGGAATCAGGATGTCAAAGCATCCTTCGTACCTCATGCATGGCACCGATTACTATGATCATTTGGCCGGCTCTACTAGAATTCAGCCGAATCGGGGGGGAATTCCACCCCCAGTAGGGATTCTTATCGTGCCAAACATCGCATTGACACGGAACCTACAGCTTTACGTCCTATCCAAGAAGGACGAATGTTTTTTAGTTTTTCTCGCTAGAAAAAATTACCAGCTCAACCGAGGATCGAACCTGCGACCCTTGGATTATGAAGAAATATGCAAACCACTAATCCGTCAAGGCCTGTTAAAGAATAGTTGTTTATGTTACTAATGGGTTAAAGACATGATTATACGAGTGCTTTATGCCTTCATCTCACGTGTATCATACAAAATTTTATCTACGACTGCCTCATTATGTCATTCATTACCTCACTAGTGATGTAATGAACTTTATTACCTAATTCAAATGAATGATATGACGTGTTCTTATCCAAGCAGTCGCAGATATACAACTGTAAGTAACTGTTTGAGTTAACGTAGCTCTCATTACGAATCTAATTAGTAGTTTTGAATAATCATAAATTCATAAAACTTACATTGGTCTTCTTGTTCAGTATCGTGATGGTGGTCTACGACAATCACATGTGAATCAAATTTCAGTGTTTTAGCATTATCTTTAATGTCCCGAAGTGAATCCTCGAACCAGTCCACAAATTCTTCTTGCCCTTCTTCCGTTACAAAAACTAGAAAATTATACAAAAATCCTCGTTGAAAAAGTCAAAAAGTAGTTTACATCAATATTTCGAATTGGTATAATTAGTTTAAAATAATTCAAAATATTGATACCCAGAAGTTGGTGTTTAAAAAATGCAGTGTCACTTTTAACTATTATTGCCTAATTTCAGTACAAATTTTGTTAGTAAAAGTTATTTTAGGTAACCATGGTTAGTTCTAATTTCGATTGTGTCTATTTTCATGGACGACTAATTTTGGTTCAAATAAAAGCCATCAGATAAAATTCGTAAACAAATAACTGCATTATTTATACAAAAATAAGCTTTTACCTTAAAATATCTCTCTTAGAAGGCACCTAAATTATCGAAATGTTGAAACTGGTCATGCACCTTTTAACTGTTATGCAGTTAATCAAATTAGTAATGACTTAGCTAAATGCAAACAATGAGTTTGCATTTTTAGTATTTACTAATAATAAGTAACCACCATTTAAACTGTAAGATGAAACTTACAAAACAAAAAATAAAAATTTTCTATTTTTCGTCTATAATAAGCACGTTAATAGCTCGAGTGCTTTAATAGCCCAACTTTTTAAAAGTTGGTATCATCGAAAAAAAATTCAAACAGAAAATTGACAAAATCTTTACTATTGAAAACTTAAAACAAAACTTAGTTCTGTTGCAATATGTATATTGTATAATGTATAATCACCAGTACAGTAAACATATTATTGAGAGGAATATATGAATGACAATTTCACTTTACTGACATTTTAAAGATTATGAAATCTAAATATATTCTACATAAAATTATCACTTGTAATTACACGAGTGCTTCGAAATTATCGATTTGTAATACGAACGTTGATTAGCAACCACGAGTGTCATTTTTTGACGTTTTAATTTCCCGACGTGCAACGGAGGGAAATTTGTCAAAAAATGACACGAGTGTTGCGTTTTAATCAACTTGAGTATTACAACAGATAATTTCAGAAGCACAAGCATGTAATTCGGTAAGATTATTTCATGATACAGTTGTTTATTTAAGCATCTACTTATTAACATAAAGATTAGTATTTGACATGAAAGTAAAAAATGGGACACATGTGACACTAGTTTTCAGCGTTGTCACGAAGATAAAAACAGTCGAAAAGGACAATAAAAAATTATCGAATTATCGCTGTAATCCAAAAAATAAAGCCTTGCGATTGGTCAAAAACGAAGTAGAATGAAATAATCACTTGTAATTACACGAGTGCTTCGAAATTATCGATTTGTAATACGAACGTTGATTAGCAACCACGAGTGTCATTTTTTGACGTTTTAATTTCCCGACGTTCAACGGAGGGAAATTTGTCAAAAAATGACACGAGTGTTGCGTTTTAATCAACTTGAGTATTACAACAGATAATTTCAGAAGCACGAGCATGTAATTCGGTAAGATTATTTCATGATACAGTTGTTTATTTAAGCATCTACTTATTAACATAAAGATTAGTTTATTGTTTCCAGCCTTATTTTGTGGAACTCCATAATCATGAAATAAATAAAGATTATTAAAAGTTTCACAGTTTTATTAAAATATACCTGACAATATTGTTTCGACAGCTATGCTGTCATTATCAAAGGTAATATAATTATAAACAAACACGTCGCTAAGGTAGATACAAAATAGGTAACTAGATAAAATAATAATAATAATAATAAAAATTAATAATAAAAATCATAATTAAACATCTAATACTTCCAGTAACGGAGAATTACTGAGCTCAAGTTGTTCATTCATTAAAGGTACCCTGAGTTTGTGTTTGTATATCTCAAAGGCTTCTAAAATGTCTAATTTGCGTTTGTTATTACAAAAATGTAGGAATTTAATATTATTTTGAGGAGTCATTGTGTGATTTTGTTCTAAAAGGTGTTTGGCGTAATTCGATTTTTCAGGATGTTTATTTTTGTAATGGCGTAAGTGTTCTTTATATCTTATGTCAAAATTTCGAAGTGTTTGTCCAATATATACCGAACTACAAAAAGAACAATTTAAACGGTAAATGCCCGATTTCATGATATCATGTGTTCTGTCTTTAGCATTAAATAAAAATGAAAGTGTTAGTGTTGGTTTTAAATGTTATTTTATAATTGTTGGTTTTTCTTAGTATATGTGCAGTTTTTTCTGATATTTTGCCAAAATATGGTATAGATATGTAATTTGTGTCTTCTGTTTGATTGTCAATGGGATATATTCTTTTGATAGCTAACCTATAATCTTTTTGTTTAATTAAAGTGTCAATCATGTTCGGATTATAATGATTTGCATGTGCTAGTTGTTTAATGGTTGATATCTCTTTGCTAAAATCTGATTTTGTTAGTGGAATAGTTAAAGCTCTGTGTACTAATGATCTGTATGCTGCTATTTTATGTGTATTGTGGTGACAAGATTCATTTGGTATTGTTATGTCTGTTTGTGTTGGTTTTCTGTATATGGAAAATTCAAAAAGATTGTCTGCGTTAATCTTGATATTTAAGTCTAGAAAGTTGATAGCCCTGTTTTGTTCTGTTTCTAGTGTAAATTTTATATTAGGATGGATATTGTTTATAAGAATTAAAAATTCATTGATAACCTCAAAAGAACTGTCAAAACAAGCTAAAATGTCATCAACATAACGAAACCAGAAGATAATGTGTTTAGAGAGGTTTAATTCAAATATTCGATCTTCAAACTTGTCCATAAATATGTTACCTAATAGAGGACTTAGAGAATTACCCATAGGTAAACCATCCTTTTGTAAATAAATTATGTTATTAAAAGTGAAATAATTTTGACTTATACAAAGGTCAAATAATTGAATTAACTCTAACCTTTTAACTAATTCTATATTACTATTGATCAAGAAACTATCTAATAAAGGAATACATTCTTGTGGGGGTATTCTGGAGAACATGTTACAAATATCAAAACTAACAAGTTTTGAATGTGGTGGAAGATGTATGTTTTGCAGCTTATCTACTAATTCTAATGAATTTCTAACAGAGTATTTCGATTTGTAACCTATCGTGTTAATAATCTGGTTCAGTTTTTTGGATAAAATGTGATTAGGTGCATTGATGTATGATACAACTGGTCTTATTGGCATATTCTGTTTGTGGGTCTTGACTAATCCATACAGTTTAGGTATTTGTGGGTTTTTATTAATGATTTGTTGCTTTTCTAATTCTGAAAAGCAGATATTGCAGTTTTCTAAACCTTGTTTTATTTCTTTTTGGAATTTTGTGGTTGGGTTTTTGTTTAACGTTTCAAAATTTTCTTTATTAATAAATTCATTAACTTTTTGTATGTAAATATCTTTTGAAAGAATTACCAAAGTGCTACCCTTATCTGCTTTAACAGAAATTAGATTGTTCTCTGTGATTTTCTGTTTTATAGATTGAAGAAGTGATATGTTAGATGTGTTGTACATTTTGTCCTGTTTCAAAGACATCTCTTTTAACAAATTCGAAATTTGGAATTTTGCATAGTTATTCTGATCTTTCTTAAGTATAGTTTCGCATTCAACGGCCAAAATTTCTTTAATTTTGTTGGTAAATTTTGGAAAAGGACAAAATTTGAAACCTTTGTTAAGAAATCGTGTTTCTCTGTCATTGAATGTTATATTCGACAAGTTTATGAAACGAGGATAAAAGTTTGCAGTGTTCTGACAATTATGGTTATTTTGTAGTGTACGTTTTTGTTGTACAAGTCGATGAAGTTTATTTTTCTGTGTGGTGTATTTTTTGAATTTAATGTGACTGACGGTTTCTCTAATGTCAAAATCTAAGATGTCAAATTGGATATTGTGTAATTTATGAGTAAGTTCTGTATAGAGTACCTTTATATAAACGTGCATATTGTCTCTTATACTAAACCATTTCTTCGATTCTTCTTTGAGCCATCTTCTTTTGGCATTCCTAATCACTTTTTCAGTAATCGAATTCTTGGTTCTGGTAGTGATGTTTAGGTAGTTGGAATAACCTGACGTTTCAGACATTCTTGGTTAAACCAAACATTCTGACTTGCGATTCCGTGTTTGATCATAAGTTTCTTGTATAACTTGGCTTGTTCTTCTAACGAAGACGAAATAATCTTGTTTATTGTTTCCAGTCTTATTTTGTGGAACTCCATAATCATGAAATAAATAAAGATTATTAAAAGTTTCACAGTTTTATTAAAATATACCTGACAATATTTAGAAGCCTTTGAGATATACAAACACAAACTCAGGGTACCTTTAATGAATGAACAACTTGAGCTCAGTAATTCTCCGTTACTGGAAGTATTAGATGTTTAATTATGATTTTTATTATTAATTTTTATTATTATTATTATTATTTTATCTAGTTACCTATTTTGTATCTACCTTAGCGACGTGTTTGTTTATAATTATATTACCTTTGATAATGACAGCATAGCTGTCGAAACAATATTGTCAGGTATATTTTAATAAAACTGTGAAACTTTTAATAATCTTTATTTATTTCATGATTATGGAGTTCCACAAAATAAGACTGGAAACAATAAACAAGATTATTTCGTCTTCGTTAGAAGAACAAGCCAAGTTATACAAGAAACTTATGATCAAACACGGAATCGCAAGTCAGAATGTTTGGTTTAACCAAGAATGTCTAAAACGTCAGGTTATTCCTAACTACATAAACATCACTACCAGAACCAAGAATTCGATTACTGAAAAAGTGATTAGGAATGCCAAAAGAAGATGGCTCAAAGAAGAATCGAAGAAATGGTTTAGTATAAGAGACAATATGCACGTTTATATAAAGGTACTCTATACAGAACTTACTCATAAATTACACAATATCCAATTTGACATCTTAGATTTTGACATTAGAGAAACCGTCAGTCACATTAAATTCAAAAAATACACCACACAGAAAAATAAACTTCATCGACTTGTACAACAAAAACGTACACTACAAAATAACCATAATTGTCAGAACACTGCAAACTTTTATCCTCGTTTCATAAACTTGTCGAATATAACATTCAATGACAGAGAAACACGATTTCTTAACAAAGGTTTCAAATTTTGTCCTTTTCCAAAATTTACCAACAAAATTAAAGAAATTTTGGCCGTTGAATGCGAAACTATACTTAAGAAAGATCAGAATAACTATGCAAAATTCCAAATTTCGAATTTGTTAAAAGAGATGTCTTTGAAACAGGACAAAATGTACAACACATCTAACATATCACTTCTTCAATCTATAAAACAGAAAATCACAGAGAACAATCTAATTTCTGTTAAAGCAGATAAGGGTAGCACTTTGGTAATTCTTTCAAAAGATATTTACATACAAAAAGTTAATGAATTTATTAATAAAGAAAATTTTGAAACGTTAAACAAAAACCCAACCACAAAATTCCAAAAAGAAATAAAACAAGGTTTAGAAAACTGCAATATCTGCTTTTCAGAATTAGAAAAGCAACAAATCATTAATAAAAACCCACAAATACCTAAACTGTATGGATTAGTCAAGACCCACAAACAGAATATGCCAATAAGACCAGTTGTATCATACATCAATGCACCTAATCACATTTTATCCAAAAAACTGAACCAGATTATTAACACGATAGGTTACAAATCGAAATACTCTGTTAGAAATTCATTAGAATTAGTAGATAAGCTGCAAAACATACATCTTCCACCACATTCAAAACTTGTTAGTTTTGATATTTGTAACATGTTCTCCAGAATACCCCCACAAGAATGTATTCCTTTATTAGATAGTTTCTTGATCAATAGTAATATAGAATTAGTTAAAAGGTTAGAGTTAATTCAATTATTTGACCTTTGTATAAGTCAAAATTATTTCACTTTTAATAACATAATTTATTTACAAAAGGATGGTTTACCTATGGGTAATTCTCTAAGTCCTCTATTAGGTAACATATTTATGGACAAGTTTGAAGATCGAATATTTGAATTAAACCTCTCTAAACACATTATCTTCTGGTTTCGTTATGTTGATGACATTTTAGCTTGTTTTGACAGTTCTTTTGAGGTTATCAATGAATTTTTAATTCTTATAAACAATATCCATCCTAATATAAAATTTACACTAGAAACAGAACAAAACAGGGCTATCAACTTTCTAGACTTAAATATCAAGATTAACGCAGACAATCTTTTTGAATTTTCCATATACAGAAAACCAACACAGACAGACATAACAATACCAAATGAATCTTGTCACCACAATACACATAAAATAGCAGCATACAGATCATTAGTACACAGAGCTTTAACTATTCCACTAACAAAATCAGATTTTAGCAAAGAGATATCAACCATTAAACAACTAGCACATGCAAATCATTATAATCCGAACATGATTGACACTTTAATTAAACAAAAAGATTATAGGTTAGCTATCAAAAGAATATATCCCATTGACAATCAAACAGAAGACACAAATTACATATCTATACCATATTTTGGCAAAATATCAGAAAAAATTGCACATATACTAAGAAAAACCAACAATTATAAAATAACATTTAAAACCAACACTAACACTTTTTCATTTTTATTTAATGCTAAAGACAGAACACATGATATCATGAAATCGGGCATTTACCGTTTAAATTGTTCTTTTTGTAGCTCGGTATATATTGGACAAACACTTCGAAATTTTGACATAAGATATAAAGAACACGTACGTCATTACAAAAATAAACATCCTGAAAAATCGAATTACGCCAAACACCTTTTAGAGCAAAATCACACAATGACTCCTCAAAATAATATTAAATTCCTACATTTTTGTAATAACAAACGCAAATTAGACATTTTAGAAGCCTTTGAGATATACAAACACAAACTCAGGGTACCTTTAATGAATGAACAACTTGAGCTCAGTAATTCTCCGTTACTGGAAGTATTAAATGTTTAATTATGATTTTTATTATTAATTTTTATTATTATTATTATTATTTTATCTAGTTATCTATTTTGTATCTACCTTAGCGACGTGTTTGTTTATAATTATATTACCTTTGATAATGACAGCATAGCTGTCGAAACAATATTGTCAGGTATATTTTAATAAAACTGTGAAACTTTTAATAATCTTTATTTATTTCATAAAGATTAGTATTTGACATGAAAGTAAAAAATGGGACACATGTGACACTAGTTTTCAGCGTTGTCACGAAGATAAAAACAGTCGAAAAGGACAATAAAAAATTATCGAATTATCGCTGTAATCCAAAAAATAAAGCCTTGCGATTGGTCAAAAACGAAGTAGAATGAAATAATCGCTGAAATTTGATCGTTGCTAGGTTAACGTAAAACATTACAGCTTTTTGGTTGGCTTAAATTTTTCGAGGGAAATAGTCATAAATATGAAATTTAATCTGTCAAAAACTACCGCATATCGAAGACATTATGATGTTGTACAACGCCATGTATGTATATACAGTGCTATTAAATTAATATGCTCTATATTGCATTTTAAAATAATCATATCAAACCACTGCGTTGTCTGTATGTTTATGCAACCAAAAATACATAAACGCTTATAATGTGCTAGCCGTTTGACTTTTTCCATTTGACATTCATTAAGCTAATAATTAACACCGAGTTTATTAGAAATACAAAAGTAAATTAAAATAACATTGTAAAAACATTGTAAAATCAAAGATGCAGAGGTGTATTTTTGATAACAAACTACATCTGTTCGAGAGAAGAATGCATACTTTTAACAACCAACCAACTTAACCTAAATTTAAACAACAGGTAAATACAATTATTTATTTGAAAAAATTAATCACTACTTTATTTTAGATGTTTTTCAAAATGCCCACCCTCTTGTTCCAAACAGTAACCTAGTCTATGATAAAAATCCTGAACTGTATTAGAAAGCTTGATGGAAGTCTGTTTGAGTTTATCACATTCTGCAACAACTCTTTCTTTTAATTCGTTCGTGTTTTGTATGGGTGTATGGGTATAAACTTTTGATTTGAGGTAACCCCAAATGAAAAAATCATTTGAAGCTCATCAGGGGACCTGGCTGGCCAGACTATTGGCCCATTTTTTCCAATCCACTGTTCAGAGAAATTTCCATTAAGGAAGAACTGTAATTAATAATATATTTAATATTAATTTTCACATATCCTATCGAATTGAAGTCAAGACGCTGCACAAAACGAATGCGTTAAGTTCAGGATTATTTTAGTGATAGCTTGGGGGCTAGACGCTTGTCCAGTTTAATGTTGAAACTCTATAGTGTTTAAGTTATTATGCAAGTGCATATTGTATAATTAAGAACGAATAAATACTTACTGTACTTAACAGTAAGCTGTTCGTTTTGTAACTTGGACTCCGTCTTGTGTTTTTGAATAAAGAATTAAAAACACTTTTCAACGTTAAGAAAAGTGAATTCGTGTTTTGTTACTTATGAAGTTTTAGATACTTTATTGAAAAATATTGCGTATCATCAAAATTATTAAAGATAAATGTGTATAAGTATACATGTCACCAGTGACGTCACGCGCCGAACTTGCTTCAACTGCTAGAAAGATCCCGTGAGACAACTTCCCATGTAATAAGTTAGGGTTTGATTAACTTTTATGTAACATTTTACAGCATTGAAATCGTTTTTCTAGTAGTGCATTACAATCACTAGGGAAACCTCGTCAAGACATGCCGGTTAAAAGTATTGAAGGATTTCCCTATATACAACTTTCGATATGTGATTACAATCCTTTGGATTTTTATGAGTGATTATTTAAATAAACGTAACCAAACGTAACCAGTTGAAAGTTCTAAGCTTAGCACTCCTCTCCCCAAGCTTACCTTCCTCTCTTCCGACATATATTCCTCTCTGGCTTACCCCTCCCTGCCGGTTTATTCTACATAAATACATACATACGGAAATTTTACCTTACGAAATGATAAGAATAAAATCAAAAATCGATCTTGTTTAAAACATTCTTGAAAACGTCTATTAGTACATATTTCCAAAATATGACATAAACATAGTGTTGGCAAATTTCCTGCCTTTTATACAAACAATTTGAAACTACTCTGAATAAGCAATTCCCATCAGCTATTATTTGTATAATTAGTCTGTTCATAATTTTCAACTATGCGGATTTTGTCTACTCTTATCAATAATGGAAGTGGACGGCTGCATCACCCTTTATATTTATAAGCGAAGAGTACTTACGAAACTCACTACCGTGGAAGATGAGAGGGCGCCCCTAGTGAATGTCCGATTCGCCCGTCTCAAACTAAACATTTTAGAGTTTTTTAAATTAAAAATATAAACATTAAAAAAATTTAAAAATTAAGTAGTGTTGAGTAGTGTTAAAAAAGCATCGTTTAGATGGGCGCGGTGGAACTCTCAAACGAACTGGAACAATAATAAGCCTTGTGTTTTAAATATATAGATGATTAAAATTTACTTGTCGTTGAATATATTGACGATCAGTTTTTCATACTGCTGTCAGAGGCTCAGAGCGGTGTTACAATATTGCAATTCCATCTAATTAGCAATTTTTTGATTTTATGTGGAAAAATGTAAAATGGGTAGGTAGAGTTCAATTACATTGTGATAGTAATAATAACTTACCTACACTTTACAAGTAATTATTCAAATTGTCAACAAATCTTTATTCAACCTGCCAAACGTTTTTTGCTGGTCTCTTTTATACACTAGCAGTAAGGTATTTTGGAGAAAAAGAAATGGTGGTTGGTATTTCGATTATAATGTAATATACGTATATGTCAAGGAAACTCTTTGTTTTGGAAAGTAGGTATAAATAGGCTACAAATCGTTCCTACAATTGATAAGCCTTTTGCTTCAAAAACATCTTAGCTTGTTTTTTTCTATAAAAAAAGTGAAAAAAATCTTTTCACTTATCACAAAGAACTGTGCATTCAATGGTACTTCAAAAACAGATGTATACAGATCGTGGTAAATTCAAGGTTATAAAAGGAATAAAAATAATTCTTCCTTGTAGAGTTAAGTCAAGACGATGTTTACTATAATACATGAACATGTTTACTAGCGCAGTATAGTTTTCTTCTTGACAGTCGTTCACCATAGCATAAAGAGGGCTACGGGAGGATTACTGTCAAGGAACTACTAAATATAATCTAATAAAGTTCCAGTTCGTTTGAGAGTTCTACTGGGCCGATTTACGTGATTCTTTCGGACATCCACTAGCAGCGCTCTCTCAATTTCCAGCATGTCAACTTTTGGAACTATTCACGATTATAAAAGTTTTGCACGTTTGATTTGTTATTAGGTTGCGTTGACAAACTCGCATTAGTAGAAAACCGCTTTTTTTATAAACTGCATATGTATTAATAACAAAATGCAATAATAATATTAGCCGATATTAGTATAATATTTTTTTATTAATGAAAATTCTACTACTTAAATGTTTCTTTCACTTAACGTTTGTTTGTTACATATATTGTGTGTTCATAAATAAGTATTTTTTTGAGATTTATTGCTGCAAATACTTTATATTAAATAAATAAAACCATGGAACGAAAACAAATTGTACAAATATTAGGTGATGGCGATTGTTTATTTATAGCTGTTTCGTATTGTTTGGTCAAAACAAATCATG
This sequence comes from Agrypnus murinus, assembly GCA_929113105.1. Classification (NCBI taxonomy): domain Eukaryota; kingdom Metazoa; phylum Arthropoda; class Insecta; order Coleoptera; family Elateridae; genus Agrypnus; species Agrypnus murinus. The sequence continues at coordinate 886,795 of OV816027.1, forward strand.
CTGAGATACATTTGCAAATTGTTGTAAATGACTGGGGCGATTATTATAATGGCGATCAAACTTCGGATTCTCATTAACACTGCATTAATTACGTAAATCTTATGTCGTTAGATAGTAAATACACCAGTCATATTGAACTTTATTATATAGGTAAATTATTATATACTAATTTATATATTTAAAACACTACTCATTTTTGTTTCATTTCGTCTACAAGTTCTATAAGACCGATTTGCTTTATTCTTCTTTATATTAATAAAGTTTAAACTGTAGATTAGTCAACACTACTTACTTTTTATTTTTATTTAATTTTTATACTTTTAAAACCGTTATTTTTTAGTTTGTGAAGTTTTAGTTTTGTGATTTCTGAATTATTTATATTCATAATTTAAATGCATTATTTATAATTGATGCATTTTAATATGCACAATGCCGACTGTCTACTCAGTGGCGTAGCTATGGGGGGGGTTACGGGTTCAACCCCCCCCCCCCCGAAATATTCGGAAAGTTTCTCTCAGAACAATGTTTGTCTTCTTTATGAAGTCAGATATCAGAATTTATATTCAATCTAATGTTATATCTGACATTAAAGCAAAGAAATTATCTCATAATTTATTTAGAATTTTTTATTATGTATTCATTAGTTACATATTTAATGAATTAATTTGCTAATCATAAGTTACACAGTTGGTTTAATTAAATTGCAGCAGGATAATAATGCATTTGATCGTATTTTTTAAATCTGAGCTATAGTCCTTTATTTTCAAATAGTAGCGACAATGATTGATCTGACCGCTGGAGCAGAAGCACCAGAATTATGTTTCACAATAAATCTTTCTTAGGTTTAATAAGTCATGTACAAAAATATTTACAATTTAACATTAATTTGGTAATAAACAATCATGTTCTATAAAAACGATCATATTAATATAATATATCTATGAAAGTGTAATTTTTGAACAACGTTTTATTAAATTAAGATAACAACATGAATGTAGTAACTTTATCTTTATTAAAGTTTGTGTCAGGTTTGCTCCAGGATGTCGCTACTATTGGTAATAGAGGGGCTATAATCTGAGCGTTTAGAATGCGCCATCTATGTACTTCCGTTGGAACTATTACCTATAATAAACTCGGTATGCGAGTTTTAACGTGGAAACAAATACTTTAATATTATTAATACCGGAAACCTATTTTGAAAAATGGAAGACAAAATTTAATAGCGCCTCTTGCAATAAATGTGTCCAATGGTGTGGAAATAAACCTGACATTTCTAAAATATTTGAAAAGTAATTAAAAAATCGTGATTGTACTGAAAGATTGAATAGTTTAGATAAATTGTAAAAGTTTATATATTTTAGCATAACAGTAATAAACCATCGTTTAACAGAAATAGTGTTATTTTTTAATTAGATGGAGGTTTTTCACCGAAAAACCATTTGTTCGTAGTACACCCATCTGCGAAGATGGCGCTTCAAAAATGTCTCCTATTTTCATATGGTCAAGTATATGGAGTTCCCGGTATTAATAATATTAAGTATTTGGTGGAAATAAGAAATGCCTTGGAAATTGCCCTAAATATTTAAAGGTTATGAAAATTTAGCAATAAGGTGAAAACTTGTATACAACAATAGTGATAAGAATAGATAAGTGAAATTCCAAGATCTCAAAATCCCCTTCATAACGCCAACAGAATAGGCAACCCATCAAACGTGGAAAAGTGCAGAGGGCTGCATAAACAAATAGTAATTAATAATAAAAACAATTAATAATAACACCAACAAATATTTAAGAGTAAAATAAGCAGAACTGATAATAGGACAACCTCCGAGAAGTCGATTCGGGTCGGCCTATTTACGCAGTCCAAACAATAACTTAAAAATATAATATAATAAAAGGTATAATAAAATCAATAGAGGGAGAATCTAAACAATATGGATAGTGATGATTACTCAGCGGATGAGAACACAAAAAAGAGGAAAAGTGAGTATGAAGAAGAAGAGGGGTTCGAAAAGAGCAAGAAGACTCCAAGGTCTCCTACGAAAACACCAAGGGACGCATCTAAAATACAGAAAGGAAAGGAAGGAAAATTAGATGCATTAATCGGGATGATGACCAACCTAACCAAGGAGATGACAGGTACAAAAGAGGAAATACAGAAAATGAATACCGACCACAAGAACTTCATGCAAGAAATCAACAAACTAAAAAATGAAAATATAAGCTTGAGAGAAGAGAATGAGCAGGTAAAGCAAGAAAATACAAAAATTAAAAATGAATTGAGAGAAATTAAAGACAATATAGAATGGTTAGAGAAGGAAAAACGGAAAAATAATGTAGTTATGAACGGACTAAAAATAAATACTAGCGAACCAGATACATTGAAACAAGCTACCGAGAACTTTATCCGGCAGCATTTAGAAATAGAGGTTAACATTATAAAGGCAACTAAGATAGGCGAAAAAGTATGTCTAATTGAATTAGGAAACGAAGCAGACAAGAGAAGAATAATGCAGAATAAACAAAAGCTAAAGAATATGGAAACGGATAGAGTATACATAAATGACGATCAAACGAAAGCAGAAAGAGAAAAACTGTGGAAAATCAGGAAACTAGCGCAAGAAGAGAAAAGAAAAGGAAAAACAGTCAAATTAGGGTACAGCAAAGTAACAGTAGACGATACTGAATGGAAATGGAACAAAAATAAAAGAGAATTGGAAAAAAGAGAAACAAATAAAAAGTCAAAAAACTAAAACACCAAGAGAGGCGAAAAACGGCGACAAAACAGGCAAAGGATACGGTAATCGAATACGGACAAATGATACACAAGGAAAATGAGAAGCAAAAAGGAAATATAATAAATACAACCACAAAGAAAACCACAAGGAACAATGTACAAAGAGGAGATATTAAAATTGGAACCTGGAACATAAGAAGCATTAAAGGTAAAGAAATAGAAATGCTAGAAGAATTTAAAAAGGCAAAATTAGAAATATTAGCCATAACAGAAACAAAGAAAAAGGGAGAAGGAGAAATAAAGATAGAAGACTATGGAATATTATATAGTGGAGTAGATAAGAATCAAAGAGCAGAAGCAGGAGTAGGATGTGTAATAAGCCCTAAATACATGGAAAAGCTGATTGACTGGCAAGGAATAAATGAAAGAATCATGAAAGTTAAAATTAAATTAACAGAGAAAGAAACTAATGAGATAATAATAGTATATGGACACGGAGAAAATGATAAAGCAATAGAGAAAGAAAAGTTTTGGGAAAAGCTCCAAGAAACATATGATGAAGCTAAAAATTCTGTAATAATCATGGGAGACTTGAATGCCAGAATAGGGAACGATACTAAAAGAACAGAAGGAGTAATGGGTAGATTCGGGGAAATAACAAAGAATAGAAATGGATCAAAATTAATAGAGTTCTGTATACAAAACGGTTTGATTATACAAAATTCATTTTTTCAACATAAAGATTGCCACAAATACACCAGAGAAGAACCGGGAAGGAATGAGAAATCAATTATAGATTATATTTTAACCGAACGAACAAACAGGAAAATTGTCAAAGATGTAAGAGTATATAGAAGTCTAGAATTAGGAAAAGAACCATTATCTAGTAGCTGCAAACATAAAATGTACACAAGATAAAAAACTTCATGACAATAAAAACAAAAAAGATTACAAAGAGAAGAAAGTTATTAGGACATACAGATTACAAGAAGAAAAAATCAAAGAAAAATATACAGAACTAATCACTGAATTATCAAATCAAAAATATGAAGAAATAAGACAAGCAAAGTTGGAAGAGAAATGGAGGATGTTCAAAACAATAATAAATGAAGCAGCTAGTAAATCCTGTGGTGTCACACTAACAGGAGGTACAAAGAAGAGAAGTAGCTGGTGGAACAATGAAATTAAGAAAATTATACAAGACAAAAAACATGCATGGAAAGAGTACATGCGAAGAAAAACAAGGGAAAGTTATGAGAAATATAAAGAAGCTAGAAAAATAGTAAAAACAAAAGTGAAAGAAGCTAAAGCTCGAGAATGGGAAGATTTTGGAATAAAGATGGAAAACGATAGTAAAAACAACCAAAAACTCTTCTATAGAGTGTTGAAAAATATGAGAAGTAAGAGGAAAAACGAAACAACAAAACATATAAAAAATAAAGAAGGAAAAATTATTACAAATATAGATGACATATTACTGAGATGGAGAAACACTTTCAAGAACTATTAGGAACAGATGAATTAGAAGAGGAACCAGAAACTATAAACATAAATAACGAACCCAACGAAGAAATTACAAAAGAAGAAGTAGAACAAGCTGTAAAGAAGCTAAAGAACGGAAAAACACCAGGAATTGACAACATAAAATCGGAAATGTACAAATATATGGGAGAAAATGGAATTGAAATATTACATGAAATTATAGAAACAGCATGGAAAACAAAGGAAGTACCGGAAGATTGGAAAACACGAGTAATCGTACCAATATATAAGAAAGGAGACAAAAATAACTGCGGGAATTATAGAGGAATAACGCTGACCTGTACTGCATGTAAAGTATATGAAAGAATTTTAGAGCAGAGACTGAGAGGAAAAATAGAAAAACAACTTCACGAAACACAAAGCGGATTTAGATCAGGATACAGCACACAAGATCATGTATTCACGATTAGAAACTTAACAGAGAAATTCATAACACACAACAAAGAACTGTATCTCTGCTTTATCGATCTAGAAAAAGCATTTGACACAGTCCCACGACAACAGATATGGAAAGCCTTAAACAAATTTAGAATTAACAATAACTTAATAGAAGGAATAAAAGCAATATACAGAAACAGTACCACAATAATAAGAACACATAATCAAGAATCAGAAAAATTCAAAACAACAAAAGGAGTAATACAAGGAGGAGTACTCAGCCCGCTGTTGTTTCTGATCTTCATGAATGAAATAATTAATACAGCCAGCAGACAATCCAAGAAAATAAACGTGGGATATAATAAACTACAAAATATCACAATGAGTGAATGTATATTCGCTGATGATATAGTAACAATAGCAAATAACCAGGAAAATCTACAACACAACATAGATATATGGATGAAAACCCTAGAAGAAAAAGGAATGAAAATAAATGCAAATAAAACTAAAATCATTGTAATATCAAATGAAGAAACAAAAACTAATATAACACTGAATGGAACAATAATAGAACAAGTGGAAAATATTAAATACTTGGGAGCAATATTTGACAAAACGGGAAGATATATAGAAGAAGTAAACAATAGGATAACATCAGCAACAAAACTATACCATTCCCTAAGAAATGAATTTATAAACAAAAAAGAAATTAGTAATAAAACAAAGCTTACAATATACAAAACAGTATATCTACCAACAATACTTTATGGCAGTGAAACCTGGGTACTTACAGAAAAACTTAAGAAAAGGCTTCAAGTGATGGAAATGAAATACTTGAGAAGAGTAGCGAATGTAACAATAATGGATAAAATAAGAAACGACACTATAAGAGATAGACTAGGAGTTGAAAGTATTAACAAATATATAGAGAAATCACGATGATTATTAGAGAAATTAAGATGGTGGGGACATCTAAATAGACTAAATCAAGATAGACAAGTCAAGACAATATGGGGAGCAACGAAAATAGGAAAGAAGAAAAGAGGAAGACCTAGAATGACATGGGACAACGAAGTGGCAAAATTACTAAAAGAAAAAGGACTGACATGGAGGGAGGCAGAAACATTATCAAGAGACAGGAAAAAATGGAGAAATTTAATAAATGGAAAATGAAAGATACCAAACTAAATCCTCTACACTTAACAGTAGAAGAGGAACAGATTATATATATAAGAAATGCCTTGGATCGCCATTCAGATGTGAGGTTATGTTTATATCGAATCGTCGAATGAATTGACCAATCCATGCGTCGCGCGCAACTTTTCACGCACATAACTATTTAACGATATTCAATGGGAGAAAATCATCTGACCGGGCTTGCGCTTTTGAGTATTCATAGACAAATAGTTGTGGATACCCAAAAAGTGTTAAATGTGTTCGCGCAGAAGAAAAGACAAATTTTATTATAATTGTTTCTTCTTATTAATTTTATTTATGTTACATGAAGAAAATTTATTACGTTAAATAAGAAAAATTAATGAAAAATTAACAGCTGATTTTTTCAACGCTCTAGAAAAAAGGTCGGCAACTTTTTCAGAGACAAGAACCCCACCCGAAAGTAAGGTCCAGCTACGCCACTGTGTCTACTTACAGTGCTTGCTTCGTCACCTCTTGAAACTCAACACCCTCCCTATACCTGGTTACTATGTCACCAACAGTTCTCAGTCGAGTTTCATAGTATTGGCTGTGGAGCATTTTCACGAAATTCGATATCTCTGACTGACTCTGTGAGTGCACTACATTTTTGCAAATTGAGATATTTGATGAGAAAGCAGAATAGGAATGTCTACGAAACTAATGTTTTATTTCTTAAGGAACATAGACATAATGACCGACAAAGTCTAGAAAGCTGATATAGTAAGCATATGATATATCAATTCAATGTAGAATTTTATAAGGTAAGGTAAGGTAAGGTAAGAATGGGTGGGTAAGTGGAAGAAGGAGTCCGAGGGGGTAAGTCATAGAGAGTTATAAGTCGGGGGAAAGGGTATACCGGAAGAGGGGTGGTAAATCTGTGTAAGTTGGAGGGGTAAGTCGGAAAAAGGAGGGAGTAACTAAGGGAGGAAGGTGGGATAAGTCGAGATTGGTGGTGGGGTGGCATAAGCTGGGGGTGTTTGTTAAATAACGCGTTCAAAAGTTAGTTTGAAAATGGTAAGCTTAGTATTTGTAGTATAATAAGTATTAATATTATATAATCACTTTTGGAAACCCGAAGGAATGTAACCACACAACGAACGTTGTTATTAAACCCTTCAATAAATTAGCCTTTTGACCGTCATGTTTTGACGAGGTTTCCCTAGTTAATATTTAATATCAACTTCGATTACAATTACTTTAAGTCAGTGGCGCTCAATAAACATTTCCACCTTGTTTTAATATGTGCTAAAGGAATTCCTGCTTTCTAAAATCTGATTACGATTAGTTGCTTCGGTCGAGTCCCGTGTTAGCTGTGGCATGTTTAAATATAATAATATCGAAGCGATAGATAGCAAACTGATGGCTGAATTACATTCAGTATACTAATATAACACTTTTTTTTATTGGTAACCTATTTTGCTTATTTAAAGTACGCCTCAGCGTGCATAAATCCAACTTTCAAAAACGCGCGTTTTAAAGTTTCCATGGCAACATCAACAATCCGAGAAACGCCAAGTTTAAATGTGAACTTTTCAATGACTGATCTGACAGGAGTACTTTGTAACGTCAAATAAAATACTACTAACAAATGTTTCAAAAGCTTTATTCATATATTCAACAATCTTAATTTTTGAAATGAATGTGAAAAGTACAGTTGGTATTGTTTGAAATACTTATACTTCGGTTTTTTAAGTCAGAAGAAATGTTGTTCAAATTAACAGTGCTAACATTTTCGGAACTCACTGGGGTTGCGCTTCCACTAAGGGCACTTCCAATTATGTTCGAAACATTCTTCTTATTGCTTATACTTTCTTCAACGTAACGCTGCCGATTTCCATCCTACTTGTCGTTGGATTTGATCTATTGTCATGTCACTATTCGCCATAATGGTAGCAGACTTACGTCGAAACGCATGACCCGTGTATTTCTCAGGATCGTCCAATTTAAGATAACGTGCAATTTGCAAGGGACATGATCCAAATGTATTAATACCAACCACTTGATTGGTGCACTTCCCCTTATTATACCGTAAGAAAACTCGGTTTGTACTTACATTTTGGGGGCGCAATGATAAATACTGCTTCACCAAACGCACATAACTAATTCCATCACTGTCGGCAACAGTAAAACGTCGACCCTTGACTGTCTTGGATGGTCGGATTGTAATAAGCAATACGCTTCCTTCTTCCTGGATGTCATGTAAGCGTAAATCGCATAATTCACATCTTCTACAAGAGCCAAAGATTCCGCAAATGGCTACCATCTTTAAAAATAAATACGTAATATCCGGTGCATCTATGAAAAACTTCCGCAAATCGTCTTCCTGGAATACATATGCCTTCTTGGCTACGTCATTCTTACTAATTGCCTTCATGAATGCATGCACTTTCACAAACGATTTTATATCAACCCCTTTGTTTACCCTCAACATACTTTGCAATTTCGAATGGATAGCCCACATAGTTGACGCCTTGTACTTCTCCGACATTTTCTGAAGGTAAGCAAGTACAACTCGTTCATCTGTATCTGTTATCTTTTGCTCTTCCATCCATTTGATAAACTTGTCGTATTCTTTTTTATAAGCGTGTTCCGATTTTTGGGGTATTAACCGCGATTCTGCTTTGCTGTATAAGTTATCAATATTATGACTCATTTTTAAACGAAATACAAGCAGTAACAACTGTGGTCAGAAAAATTATTCTCAAGTGACAGATTGCAAATTAATTTTTGTTTTTTTCATTTTCCATGACAACGAAAGGTATACTGATTTTACATCACTAATGTAACCATTTTACATTATTAGTTCTTATTTCCATTTTTTGTAATATTTACCAGTATTATTTATGATTTCAAAGTGTACCAATAAAAAAAACTAGCGTAAAGTATTCGTGGATAACTGGTCTTTAAAACAATTGCTCTATTTCAAGCACTCCGGCTACGCCATCGTGCTTGAAAACTCGCGCGTGTTTTAAAGACCTCAATATCCACTTATACTTTAATATACTATTTTCTACTCGAAAATGGAAAGTCGGCTTTTTTATTTCATTTTGACGCTTAGAAAATGTTGCATTTCATTACTAAAAGCTGTTGTTATGGAAACGCTGCATAAACACTTTCTGTGCATTGATTCGGCGCACAGAAAGTTTTACATTCTGTTTGTCCTTAAAAAATTAAATGACAAAATTTAATAAATCTCCTGTGACAAAATTTTATTATATTGACAATTTATTGTTTATCGTTAATTATTTATCAAACTACCATTAAATCTTTAGCAAAACAAGCTTGTTCATTGCAACTATGTATGTAGGTTGCTTTCAATTAAAAGCCTAGAAATTATCAAATGTTTATATTGTTAACGAAAAAATTATACAGCACATGGAGATTTAACATTTGTAATAAAAACTTTATATTTATATTACAGTTAGTATATTACAATTACTTATATTTATACCACTAGTAGATGGTGAAAATCTTGCATTATAGCTAATATTACTGGCTTCATATTTTGAAGGTACTGATATATCCACATCCTTTGAAGTATCAAACATTTGCACTTCATTATTTACTTTTTCGTCAAGAGTTTGATTAGCATTTTCCTGCTATCCTGAACATAACCCTCCGCTACCGCCGAGGATTTCCAACCCCCATGTCTCTTCAAATTGATGAGATCTGCACCTGCATCAACTAGAAGAGTTGCTGAGGATCGATGAAATGTATGACTCGTATAGTTTAAGGGATTTGGTAGTTTCAGAAATTTTGCGATGTTATACGGTATTCTTCCTATTGTATTAATACCAACTGGCGTTTTGACACATTTTCCTGCTTTGTATGTTAAAAAGAATCTTGAATCTTTCATGTTGACAGGGCGGAGAGTAACATATTTTCTATAAAAGTGGAGTAAATCCGGTCCTTCCCCAGATGTGATGGTAAAAGTCCTTTTAATCATCGTTTTGGAATCTGGGATTGTAATAAGCAAAGCATTTTCCATGTCTTTAATATCATTTATACGCATATTTGTAAGCTCACATCTACGACACGCGCCAGAAATACCAAAAATTAAAACAACCTATTAAATAAAACGAATCTATTAGTTATTACAGATTAGTGGTAAAATAACTTAACTTACCTTCATCATTAAATAATGTTGATCGGGTGCTTCTTCTAAAAACTTATTAATATGGTCTCTAGTAAAAATATCAGCTTTTTTGGGTTGATATCCTTCTCCTTTCCTTTTTAGAAATGCAACTAATTTAGGCATCTTGGATATATCAATATTATCATTAATTATTAAAGTCGCTTTTAACATTGAATATTCAGACCACATAGTTAAAGATTTTAGTGTTTCTGCTTTGAGTACAAAATACGCCAGTAGTACTTTTTCATTTACTACTTGCAACTTTTTTTCATCATACCATTGTTTAAACTTCTCATATGAATTTATATATCTTGCTCTTGAATTTTTTGGAAGCAGATCTAGTGTTGCCACATTTGCTGCTTCTTCTATAGATGATGGTAACTTTATATCTTCTATATTTTCTTGCATTTTCTTAAAAATCACTTTTAAACCACAATACTTGATTAAGGTTTAATCAGGCTTTATGATTGTAAATAAACTGTTGCTTTATTGTTTTTCTATAGCAACCGCAGGGAGTGCCAACTTTTATCAAACTGTCATTTAGTAAGTCTTAACAAAACAACCCTATTCACAGCAACTAGATTGTACATTACTTGCTTTTGGTTATTTCTGAATTACTAAATTATTTATTGTTATACTTTTTAATTTAATTTATTTAATTTCTCGTAGAAAAAATAATGTGTATAATGCGCATAGAAAGTAATTTGCTGACCTCGTGCTCTTGCAACCCTCCCTTCGGTCGGGTTGCAATCATCGCACTCGGTGCAGCAAATTCAACTTTCTATGCTTATTATACAAATAACTATTTTGTACGACCATGCTATTTCGGATTGTTTACCATACTTGGTTTTAAAACAGTAGGTTATATTTACTGGTTACTAAGCAACAACGCGTCGGTAAGTAATTACTTACCGTTCAGTTCTGTCAAAAACCAAACGGTAATTAAATTATATGTAATTTATAAAATAAATGCATGATCTTTAGATGTCTCTTTCGTGAAAAATCGTTTATTTTCAAAATAATTGGACTATTTAAAAAAATGTATGTTTTTGATTTAAATTTACTGTGACAAAATACCCAATAAATAATAGTTATTACAAACGTATCCATGGTAACGACAAAAATATCGTGACATTCAAAAATAAAATTACAAACGTATCCATGGTAACAACAAAACCTACTTAATGTTTGGTGGATATACTTTATACAGGGCAAGAATAAATTATCTTAAATCTATTTTTTTACCATTTTCGAAATATTTCCTTAGTTAATACCTTTGTATTCATAATGGTCGTACAAAAAATAGTATAAGCATCTCAAACAGTAAGGATTTTACCGATCTCCTCCAATATTGGCGACTTCGCTTCGCTCAGTCACTGGACGTTAACACTCTACCTTTCGAGTATTACATCTATTGAATAAGTTGAAATATGTAACAACCGTGTATAAATGTATTAAAAATAGAAAACAATACGATATGTTAATATGTAGGTCCTTTGATAGGTAGCTCCGATAAACTTAGTTTTCATCCAAACAACTAGATAACACCGACACTACATTGTTAATCGTGTAACATAACCTTTTATTGTTTTATTTGCAAGGTAAGTAGATCATTACTGCATGGTAACGATCATCACATCAAATGAATTATGGGTGCATTTTTATTGACGTGATGTCTCAACACCAATTTGTACAAATAAATTGTTTTAATTCATTGTAGTTGTCACGCAACGTTTTAGATATTTTATAGTTAGATAGTTTTTAGAAATTTTGTAAAGAAGTTAGGGTAAGTCTAAGTTTAGAACTTTTATAGAATTTTCAATCTTGATGATTTTACAAACCTTATTTTCAGCAGAATCTTTTGCTTTATTTTCATATATAATAGCATAAGTGGTAAAATTTTGTCGGCAAAATTTTCTTATTGTTACGAGCGTTTGTTGCATAGCAATTTCTCGAGTGACATTGTCACTAAAAATCACGAGACGTCAGTCGAGTGGTTTTTGATCAATGTCACGAGATGAATTGGCAACAAACACGAGTAAATCAAAAAGAAAATTTTGCCAAGACAAAATTTTACCACGTATGTTATTCGATATGACTATTTCGCGAATAAACAACACAAAGAATAAAAATATTTAACATTTATTTCAATGAAACGTACAGTTTGTGTATACTATTTTTGTAGGATCGTTACTATAGCAAAAAAATTGTCGGTGAAATAAAGGGTAGGTTGCTTATTTGAACGTTTTCATTGGTAGAACAAGTTCGGAAAATTTTATAAACAAGAAATAGTCGCCGGAATAGAGAGAATTTCGTTCACAGGATAAATTTTTATTGGTTCGTATAACATTGAGTGAAATAGTCATTATAAATTTTCTGTATATAAATCATAACTACACAAGTGGCCCTAAATTTACAGGTTTCTTAGTATTTAACTACTTACTATTGCTCCTATGAATTTAACTATTCTACCCCCCCTCCACCCCGAGAAATCGTTAAAAAGTAAATATGTGGATTTTATAATATTTTAGAAAAACACTATCTGAATAAAAATAAAAGAAACTTTGCAATAGTGATGCTCTTTCACTTCTTCCTATATTTAACTGTTTCTAACCCCAGAAACTTCTGGCAGTTGTATTATGGGTCATTCCATGCGAAATCGATCACTAAAATGGGTCGATCTCACGAATTTCAATGAAAATCACTTATGAGGTAGCAATCAACTAAAGAACATAACTTTCATTTATCAATTTGCTAAATTACGCAGAACTTCGGAAATATTCAAACTGAAAAAAATTATCAAAACTGCTTATACGCCTTTAAAGAAATATAAATATCTCGAAAAGTATTTACCCTAGAACAAATATTTTCTTGTATATTGCTCACTAGAAGACAGGCTTTTTGGACAGCCTAATAATTTTTTGTTATCAAACGTATTTTTATTTTTTTAACATCTATTTTTTAAATTTAGGATCAAAAACAACTCATCTTCTGTAAACAAAAATGGTATCTAAGCTATTGCATTATAATATTTTAGGGTCTTTGATGGCCGCAAGAAAAATGCTTTATGTAACACACCCGAAGAAATCGATTTAAATACATACGTAATTAACTAATCAGGAGGTATAATCATATCCACACATATATACATTTATCTTATGTACATTAGTTAACACCGACCGCTAGAAATATAGACGGTATTATTACTAACTAGAAGGTAGCGAGTGCGGTTTGTGCCGGTTGACCGTGATCTATGGTGCTCCGGCTGCCTGCAACGCGATCTTTAAAAATTTGCCCTGCCAAAACTATTAAAACGTCCAGCTTGCCATTTTGCATTTAAATACAGAAATGTTCAAAGAATCTGTACAATTTTTTCAGATTTTTAAAAATGTGACCACACCGATTTTTCTGCATTTTTAAAATATTTCGTTTAGAAAAAAATAAAAATACGTTTGATAACAAAAAATTATTATGTCCAAAAAGCCCGTCTTCTAGTGAGCAATATACAAAAAAATATTTGTTCTAGGATAAATACTTTTCGAGATATTTATATTTCTCTTATAGCAGTTTTAATATTTTTTTCAGTTTGAATATTTCCGAAGTTCTGCGTAATTTAGCAAATTGATGAATGAAAGTTATGTTCTTTAGTTGATTGCTACCTCATAAGTGATTTTCATTGAAATCCGTGAGATCGACCCATTTTAGTGATCGATTTCGCATGGAATGACCCTTATGGCAGTTGCCTTTAGATTATGTTAACAGTCGTGCATATACTATTTTTTGCATAATTTAATGCTTTTATTCGCTAAAATCCTCGAGATTTTAAAGTTCCGGCGAAACAAAACCAAACCTCCTGTTGTAGCGCTTGTGTTGCTTAATTGTTGTCACCATGGAAAAACTTTTACTCCCTAGGGAGAGAAAGTTACGTCTCCCGCTTCGCGTTACATGTATATCAACATGTTCAAAAATATCCCTTTAGTGATAGGTATCGCATACTTTGTTGGTATAAATCGACGACATCTAACAAATATTCAATCAAATGTGAGTCTAGAAATTAATAATGAGATCTTGAATCGAATTGAGTCTAGAAATCTAAATTTATTTCGCAACACTAATATGAAGAATAGTCAATCATGCTGAACAAATAGACTACTGAATCCAATTACAGCATTTCTATTAAAGTTTCTTTTTGTGGTAAAAATGAAATTTCCAGTTGCAAAATTCAATCAAGGCGATATCTTTTTTTCTTATGATCATGGCATAAATAAACACAAAACATAATATAAATTAATGCATGAATGTGATCATCGTTGTGCTTTTCAGATATCATTTAATTTATGTATGTACCCTCAATTATATTTCTTAACTTTGCTCCAACTGAAAAATGCTTAAAACGTAATTGTTTACGACAGACTGATCACCTTGAATTCTCAATGCAAACCTGCGTAATAAACTGCAGTTGCAATTTGCACTTTAACTGTATTTACTTACTTATTCATTTCATATGCAGGGTATTGACTTTCTCCCACTTGCTATATATTTTGCAAATATAAAACCTTTCGCTAAACAGGTAACCAGAAAAAAGCTTTTGCACAAAATAAGAACGCGGAATTCCGATTAAATATTTTTTTCATCGACGCTTTTCCTTACTACTGCTAACCGCATTACTTGCAGAACTACAGAGTTGTTATTAGTCTGTCGAGACACAACATTTTAAACGCATAGTTTTACTATCATCGACTATTAATTTATCAGTTTAACTTTTTTTTAAACATATTTATTATTTTTTAACATAACGTGCATAATAAGTACAGTAATAATGATATGTTGAAGTTGTGACCATATCGTTTTATGGATGCACCATGCGGATTTGTAATTGTACTGTTCGTTTCAAATCATTGCAAGTAAGTTGAGTTAATTAATCAAAATAATGCCTAGTGCAATAATGACGAAGTTCTTTTTAAACAAATAATAAGGTTGAGATTCAATCAAAAATTAATTAAAAAAAAACTACTTCTTATACTGTCATTTTTTCCTGTTCAATTTCACAGTATGTGAGAAAATTTAAAATTCCTTTCACGTATGAAAATTATGTTGTTAGTCGAAAGCTGGCGGTGTGCTCAAATTTGTCGATTCTTTGTGTCGTCTTCATTATACATTAAGGATCTTTAAGTAAGTTGTTTGTTTATATTACTAATATATATATATATATATATATATATATATATATATATATATATATATATATATATATATATATATATATATATATATATATATATATATATGATTTAGAAATATCGTGTTTTATATATATATATATATATATATATATATATATATATATATATATATATATATAACGGGTGTTTTTTTTAATTTGGCGTCAGAGCAAGCAATGAGAGTTCGATTGTGAACGCACCTTTGAATGTCGCCACGCCGCAGTGTATCTAAACCTAACCTCACTTTTAAGTTTTGACATTTTGACATTTGAAAAATAGTGGTCTATTCACAACAAACTCATAGTCATAGCTAACTAGGACGCCAAATTTAAAAAAACACCCGTATATATATATATATATATATATATATATATATATATATATATATATATATATATATATATATATATATTTATATTGCTATAACCTAGCTTTAGAAAATGTTTTTCCTAGAATGCGTTTACAAAGTCAATTTTGTAAAATTGTTTTAACCAAAAACAGTGTCATGAAGTTTAACTTTTATTCAAACTGTTTTTAGGGATATTTCTATTTATAAAGTTGTAATTGTAATAAGTTGCATTTTATTTTTTTTACTAACAAAATATTTACATTTCTGGTAACAAATAAAAGTAAATTAAGAAGTAATACTAATAGGAAAAATATTATGAAAAATACATACGTATTACAATGCCCTATTGTAATGCTCGTACTTTTCGTAACGAGCCGCAAAGTAATACGAGTGTACTCGTAATACAAAGGTGGTCATTGTAATACTTTTTCAAAATACGCGCTATTATTTTTTCAATAATTAATGTAAAAAAATTTGATATGAAATTGCGCCTTCAGTGTTGTATAATGCTTGTACATTAAAGATATTTCAGTTCATTTTTGTGTTTTAGTCGACTTAAATCTTTTAATAATTCTTATTTTTTAATCACTGCAACAAATAGGGTGACTGTAACTTTATTGTTTTAAAGTATCAATATTTAAATATTTTTTGCTTTAGAGCTAAAAATGTTTCGTGCATTAATGCGATTTATGCATATCTGAGCAATGTCGTTTCCGTAGCAACGAAACTGTCCACTTTGCAGTAAAATAAAAATTTCCTTGTTATTTTTAATGTTTTTTTTTTTACTTTTTCGATTATTTCAATAGCGCTATAGAAAAAACGTTGTGTGCAATTCGTGATCGAAATGACTGGTGGTCTCGAATAAGATTATGACTCAGCTGCGCATCGCCAAAAAACTTTCATTCTTGACCACCAAAGTAGCGTTTCGCGCACTAAATATACAAATAGCTATTAACTTATTAAGTAAAATTAAAGTTTTTCTAACCTAAAATTGCTTTACTTGACCTTAGTGACTATTTTATTAGCTTTGCAAGTAGATTTTGTCTAGAGTCCGGATGTTAAATAACTAGAGTCCCAATGCAGGTGTTTTATTCAACATACATTAATAAATCATGCAATCGCATAAAACAAGTAATAATACTTTTACTAATTTATAAAAGTAAATTTATGAAAGTAAGACTATGAAAATAACCCTGAAAGTTGTTTATCAGAAAATGTGTTCTGCTTAAGTATGTAAAAATAAGCTTTTCCAAAATACAAAACTAGGATCTTTAAATGCTTTAGTTATTGTTTATCTTATCTCTTTATTACAGGAAATTACAGTAAAATGCTTTACTTAAAGTATATTTTGACTAGTAAGATTCTTATAATCTAATTTGAAAGAAAATTATAATTTTAGATTAATTATAACTTAAAATTTGAATTATATTTTAATACAGACAAGTTAAATGTTTTTTGCTAGGTTTAGTGGTTGCATGAACACTTGCTAGCTCTACATTATTGGTTTGCATGTTTACCTTTTAATCGTAGATTCGATCCCACCCCTCTATTCGAATCAGGAAGTAAAATTGTAGGCCCCATGCATGACTGACTTTAGTGTGCTATAGGCAGGAGCTGTAAAAAGGCAACACTATTTTACACAGATTTTACCCATATTTTCAAAGAGTACTATACTCGGGACGCTGAACAGATATAGTAATTAAAACCGCCTACAATTACCCCCTCTTTTTAACAAAACCTTTCTATTGGTAGCATTCAAATATACCGCTCAAATTGAAAGGCATGTTTACTTGTACCAAAAGGATATCAATTAGTTTACTGTCAAACTATCTTACTCACGAACTTTTAATAACATTTTTATTAAATTAATAAAACTGCAAATTTTTAAAATGTATGGTTATTATTTATATTAGCATCTCTCGAAGAGACATTATTTATAATGAATTAACAATTCATATGCAAAAATGTTTTATTGTAAATTTCACTTTCACATAAAGCCAATCAGTACAATCTGTGCTGCCTTGATTTTTTTTGTACTATATCTATTTGGCGGCCCCAGTATAGATTATATTAACTTCAGATTAAAAGTCCGTGATCGAATTTTCTGTGTATAAAACAAGAAGGAAACAAGAACGCAAGAGTTTTTAATATATGTTCAAATGCGGCTAATAACCATAGACGTTATACCGCAATTAATTTAAAAAAAAAATAAATAAAAATAATATAAATCATAAAGAATGATCAATTATTATTTTATAGGTACTTAATACTTATAGGTATTTATAGGAAATTGAACAAAAATCACATTTAGTGAGTTTTC
Organism: Agrypnus murinus; assembly: GCA_929113105.1. NCBI lineage: Eukaryota > Metazoa > Arthropoda > Insecta > Coleoptera > Elateridae > Agrypnus > Agrypnus murinus. The sequence continues at coordinate 904,678 of OV816027.1, forward strand.
AAGCAAGTAAATTTAAAATTTGTAAATTAGTAGAAAAGAATTCAAATGTTTCGAGCCAGGCCTAGTTATGTATTTTCATTGTTAATTGATAATTAAATGACTGATACATATATTAAAATATCTCTTAAATATCAATTTCTATTTTTGATTTATGTAAATTATGTTATGCACGGATAAATTGAAGAATAATAAATAACACTTGAAGCCAGAAAATGTATGCATTTGGTAGAATATGGGTCCAGTGAAATTTGCACAGGTATCTATGATCTAAAATACTAATTAAGAAAATTAACACTGACAGATGTTAGATATTATTCTAACCAAGAATTGGGTGACAAACTTTGTTTTGTATTTTTTTAAACAAATAAATAATTTAATAAATACTCTTTGAAAATATGGGTAACATTACAGCGTTACCTATTTTCAGCTACTGCCTGGTACACTAAATTCTGCCATGCCATGTCCCATGTTATTGTGATATTTTTTGCACTTACTGGCACCTACTACCTACTGGGATGGAATTTTAGGTTAAACTAAATTATAGCAAGGTGGTCGATATGATCAAAACAGATAGTGTAAAGAGATACGAAGGATCACTTGAATACCTTTCCCAAAAACAAATAATCTTTCTTATACAGGTCAATAAAGCTTTATACAATGGTTGTCAAATTTAAAAGGTTAAATTTCCTATTATTCAAGGTGCAAGACATGCTTTTCTTGAACCAGTATTCTAATGTCCAATTAGGTCCTAGATCATACACCAAATACTTTAATAATATGAGCAACTATTTTAGAAAAGTGGGGGACAAATAGGGTGCAATAGTGTACCTAGATATAGTTAGATAAGAGTAGGGACAACATGCTTAACTGTCATATTAGTTCAAGAACCAGAGCAAAAAAATAGGTTTATAATGCAATCTTCTACAGAATTGATTTTCTTGTTGGAAAATGTTCGGGATTGTCCCCTGAATGTAACGTCAAGTTGGCGGGACGGGGGGGTTGAGTGTTAGCCGCCATCTTGGAAAACACGTTTTATCAAATATCTCGTGAACCGTGCATCGTACGACAAAAATAGTACAGATTGTATTCGTAGATAATAACATTTTCTACAACTGTTATTGGAAACCTCTTTTCTGTATAGTGCATAAGTTTATATTTATAGCGCCCCAAACTTTTTCCAACATGGTCATTGCTAAATATATAGTTAACGGTTGATGACATTAAAAATGGTAATAACCAAATTTGTAGCACACAGAAGAAATTTCCAATAAAATTTATTTGAAGTCTTTTTCTATAAAATTCTATAGTGACGCGCAATAGCCACGAGATTATAACGGTATATATTAAATCATGCGCCTATATATTTTAGATCGTATGGAACAGCTGCCTCTTTCAACATCCCAATAGTATTCAGGTATAATACGGTAGAACCACGCTGCTTGCATAGGTTGGGTTCCAACGAGTTGGACAAAAAAGACCTATACACAGAAAAAAAACTCTCGAAAATAAGAAGACTGGTGAACACCGCATTTCATTATCTCCATTAGTTCAAAAGTTATATAGCTTTATAAACGGTCAAAATATAATGGGACACTCGGTACCATCATCTGGTACAATGGACAATATTTGTCCCTTAAAAGAGCGTTTTTGTCTCCATCTATACCATACGCAGAAATCAACGATATTTTTCATTTTTAAACATTTTCTAATTTCAAATAAATCGGCCCCTTTCAAGGCCAAATGATGTCCTAAATCAACTCCCAAACCTCCTCGTGATTAATCAAAACAAAAAATATACACCAAAAAAATGACGTTACCTCGGCGTGTGTGTGTGTGTGTGTGTGTGTGTTAAGTGTTAAAAAACTATAAACCGAAGTATGACTCTTTTCTGCTTTTCGTGCTCCGTAACTTCAAAACTGTTAATTTTAGAACTTCGTGGGCACGGAGACTTTCGATCAGGACAATATAAACTACAACGTAGTTATTATAATTTCAGCCAATTTGATCGGGATTCAATTTCCATAATAAACGTGCGGGGTTCTTTGCTCTTCTGTCTAACAAAACAAACAAACAAATTAAAGCAAAAAATTGTACTCGGGATCATCCTTAAATTACGTAACGCATATTAAATTTGGTACCTCCTCCCCCTTGTAACGCCTCGTAACGATACTCTGAACCCCCTTCGATAATTACATAACGCTAGCTATCCCAGAATAATTTAAAAAAGCATGCAAACTCCGAAATTTTATTACGTCAACGAATATGAACTCTCAAATACCGCTAAATTTGAAATATTTTATGAAATGATGAAATAACAACAATAATATAACCTAGAAAAATACTTAATTTATTAAACTATACTATCATTTTAAGTTAATTTACAATTTAGAAATTGTTTTTAACTTTTAGAGTTACGTGAAGCTAATCTCAAAACCCCCTACCCCTTGTAGCACACATCGTAACGCTATCAAAGTTAAAGTAATTTAAGGATGACCTCTTATCAGTATAGTAGTTAGTCAATGAGTACAATAAATACATAAACGTATTTATTTATATTCTTGCTACAAACTTTTATTTTACTTTTAAGAAGTTAAAATCGCTTATACCGGGTTCTACATTGTTGCGCCCGACATTGGAAATGTCGCATGTTATTTAAGATACATTCAAATATTAGTTTCCTTACATTAATATACTAGAAAAAGTGTTAATAACTTACTAGTAGCGCTTATGATTAATTTGACATTGACAAACTCATTTTTATCTCGTTTCCCTACCTATTGTCATGATATTTGACATGCAGTAGAAGATATGCACCCCCCAGGTAAAATTTTTCCAACGAGATGTTAGATGGGTTGTATAACCTAAAGCAGAAAAATAATTGTTTTGAATAATTTTTTTATGAAGCCAAAGAAAAGGTTTTAATTTAATAAGCATGTACTCTAGAATACATTAGGCAGTAAAAGGATAAATTCTAAAGTTGATTTTTCTTAGAATCTCGGTAATTTTGCATTATTCAGTTAACGATGTGAAATCGTGACCTAATTGGGCAATTAAAATAAAGTTGAGGTCAAATTAACGCAAGTTCTGACCTAAGACAGACAAGTTGCATGGTAGTGATGATGTATGCAAGTATTTGCTACCTTACCGGCTTTATTAATATAAAAGAATTATGTTTCAAGTTAACGAGATAGTGATATCGTTAAATTTTCTTCTTCATATAGATTTTACAGTTTGTAGGTAAAATGCTTTAATGCTATTTTGTCAAGCAGTTTCTTAAGCACAATTTTAAAACAATCTTGACTGTTGGGATTGTTTTTTGTAAAAAATATCATTGAAATCAAATGCAAGTTTGTACGTTTTTGTCATAGTAATATGAAATAATGTAATTTAGTAATGTGATTTAGCATGTCACTGATATCTAAAAGTAGGTAAATAATGTTAATAAGGTTATGTTGTGAATTTGAAAACTGTAAACAAACCAAACGACAAAAATGTTAGGTTATATATTTTTTGAAATGTCAAAGTGTTAAATAATCATCGGAGATCTTTGAATTTGACTATTTCTTAAAATAATAATTACATTTAATTAATATAATAATCAGTGCTGTCAATTTAGTTGTGAAATAATATTTAATTACGAGAAGAAAATCTTATTTGGATAACGGAACTTTTAACCTTCGTTATAATTTGAATGTTGGAAGGGAATTTAAAAAAAAATTAAAATGGACTTACCATATTTAAAACAAGCAGCTGAATTTTAATTTTGTTTATTAATACTATTTATTTGGATGTTGTTTGAAAGAGAGGTAAGTGGGTTCTTTCACCATTTTAGTATTTAAACCATATGGAAAACAGAAGATTGTTGTTTTGTAACAATTTCAGGTGGCAAACTGTTGGCGCCAAATATTGGTTTGATTTAAAAATTTAAGGTATTTATTTAAATTTAAATAAAAATTTAGTAATTTAGATTATGATGATGATGTCAGAAATATTACTCCTTGGATAAATAGCATAACTTTCTTAGGACTGATTTTTCATTTGTTCATGGTATCCAAAACTATTTTTTTTATATTTTAATTCTTTTGTTTGTGTTCGTTAATAAATAAATTTTTTTGTCATTTTAATTTAAAGAAAATTTGGTTTATATTGTGTACATTACTTGTGTTTTCAAAATCACATCATAAAATCATAAAATCTTTATTTAGCACTTACTACATACAGGGTGTATTATCGATTTTGTTACATAGGCGAACAGCATATAAAACACAATATCTCAAATATTGACTCCCCTAATTATTTTAGAGGAAAAGTCACAATAGCAAAGTTGTCGATCTTATTGAGTACTGTTCAAAACATCCATACTTTATTGTTCTATGTGTTACATAGTTTCTAAGATATAGGTAAGTGATTTTCTGGTATAAGAAATTAACATTCTAAATCCAAAGTTCGCTAATAGTTAGATACGCTAATACCACGTTAGATTTAAACATTAGGCGTAAATGAAAGAATTTCATTTTAGTTTTATGGAGTAAAATCACTTATCAGAGTTTTACAATTGCTTTCTTGTATGGAAGAAATAGATGAGAATTCTCCAAGGAATTTATTTTTCTATCTTATTAACCATGACAACCATCAGTAAAGTTAATAACTGAATAGTTTAAATGACAAATTTAGCAGTAATTTTTTAGAATAGTTTGACAACGGTTGTCATGGATAATAAGATTATAGAAAAATAAATTCTTTAGTGAATTCTCATCTATTTCTTCTACACTGGGAGCAATTGTAAAACTCTGATGAGTGGTTTTGCTCCATGAAACTGTGCCCATTAGTTCTTGCATTTACACTTAATGTTTAAATCTAACGTGGTAATTGCTATTAGCAAATTTCTAATTTACAATGTTAATTCCCTGTACCAAAAAATCACTTATATCTTGGAAACTATGTAACACAGAAGATTAAAGTGGGGGGTATTTTGAACAGTACTCAATAAACTACAACTCTGCAACTTTGTTATAGTAACTTTTCCTCTAAAATAATTAGGGGAGCCAATATTTGAGAAATTGAGTTTTTACATGCTATTCGCCTATGTAACAAAACCGATAATACACCCTGTATATCATAAATAACTATTAATTAATTAAATAAACTGGTATCTAAATCATTGTTTTATGTGCATTCTAATTGAGTATATAATTCAAACTATGCCGCTAAATTATTCCGACAAGAATTTCTATCTGGAATATGGTAGTAATAAATATTTACTAAGTTATTTATGTTTTTTCGTATCAATACCACGTAATAGTACGTAGAACAATAAACTAGTATTTGATACATTACCACGGAAAAGTTTTAATATATAAAAACACAAATATCAATTTCGGTCTATCATAAACTACCGGTCTGGCGGATTATAAAATCAAAATTCTCAAACTGCTCGGTGCGGGACATCGATTATATTATTATTAGTTAAAAGGGGTCTCAATAAAATTGTAACGTCTGGAAGCACTGTCTTCACCCCATGTTATTTTTGTAAACGAATACATAGCCTCTTACGCTTTACTTAAAAGTTTTTAAACGCATATATATTTAACTCCCAGTTTTTGTGTAGTTTATTTTTAGTATAATCAAAACCATAGGGAAAGATTCAGGAAAACGAAATTGTAGTAAATGAATTATAATATTTAGTTTTGATCATTTTCTTTGAAAATATTACATTTCAGGCAATCCGTTTCTTCGTAGTTACCAAGTTCCAAAGTTTCTTTTGTACAAACCCATGGCTTTTAAACATGTAACAATTTCAAGCAAATTTATTTTGTAGCACAATAACGTTCTTCTTGAGTGCCGTCCTCCGTTGCAGAGCGGTGGCATTTCCCTCCTATATTTCTGTTGTGAGATTTCCTGGGTTTGCCATTGCCTTCTGAGGGAAAAGCGAAAAATCTTAAAAATCCTGTGATATATTGGTCGGGGTTCGAACCTGGGTCCTTTGGTCAGTCCTGTACGCAACTAATCGAACCACTATCGCTCTCAATCTTTTAGTTCATTAATTTGAATCTGTTGTAATCTACAAATACAAAATCCAAGCGTGGTCTGCCTGTCTGTTTTTACAGAGGTTTGTTTCGTATTTTCCGGTGACCTAGAAATTTGGCATACAGTTTTCTGTATGCAAGAGAATGATGCAAATAATGGAAAACTCTAAAAGTGGGCTAAAAGTAATGACCCTAAAATGACTCCATGCTATTCAAATGGACCAAGAAATAAAGTTTGTTCAATTGTACCGAAAATCGATATTCGGGTTGTTTTTAATACTGATTAACACGACGTTGTTATTATTTTCTTCGAGATATTTATCGGCTGAGCTAATATTGGACGGTGTTTTGCATCAATGATCTAATCCACACTTTATTTACATTCTTTTTTAAAGTTTTTTGTTTAAAACGTTCAATGTGGTGCCTTCTACAGCAAGCAAGAATGATCTAATCCACATTTGTATCCATCTATTAAAAAATGATTAATGAAAATTTTCTCAGAATTTCATTTATTAAAATTGTCCAAACACTTTCTCTGATTTGTGACAAACAGCGTGGTGTGTGGGGATTCGATCATTGTTGCAAAACGCCCAAACAGTACCTAGACTAGATAGTACCCAAAAGTTCAAAAGTTAGAGGCGAATTGAAGCTATGGCACATACATATATAGCCGTTATCCTTCGTCATAGTATATTAAACATTATGAAAACATTCGGTTGGCATTTCTATAGCAACCCTTCGTAAACATTTAACAGATGATATTAATACAAAAAACTGTTGACAAACAAAAAAATAAATGTTATACTTAAATAAAGATTAATAATTATTAACTTTTGCTTATTTCATGATTATCGAGTTCCACAAACTAAGACTTGAGACAGTAAACAAAAACATAAATGTACATACAGATAAAATGTATTTTTTGAGAAAAAAACTATGCAATGTAATATTCTTACGTATTCTTAATAGCTCTACTTTTGTAGTAGTGTAGTAAGGCGCTGGCAGATCTGGTTAAGGTTTTCTGCAGTTTTCCTTAGCTGTAACACAAATGTGGGATTTGCGCTGTTCCATCTATAAGTCGGCTGCAGCCGCACATTGGGCCTACATAATAATAATAATCGCCCCCTCCCTCCCGCACAAGCTTATAGCTTCTGGGGCCTTGGTTTAGGTTATGGGTTGTAGTAATTATTATAGTAGAAGTAAGTTATAATAACTTGCGTTATCTTTTAGCCATCTCTTGAAATTGGAAGCATTCATCTCATCATGGTATTCACATTTTTCGCCAGTTTTAAATATTCATAATGCCTGTGGAAGAAATACGTTTTCTCCACCTAGAAGACAGCAAATATTCTACCATTATATCATATAAAAATACATTCTTAGATATCAGAATGTGCAATAATTAAACACTTTTAGGACATTTCTGTTAAAAAATTTCAATCCTTTGCTGGAGCTATCAACCCATTCATGAGGAGTCGTGTATCCCGTATGGATGTTTTCGTCTAACAAAATAGTTAATTTGTTAACTATTAATTAATGTATTAACTCAGCTATTGTAAATGTTTTAATTATTTAAATATAAATGTTAAGACCTCTCGTTTTAATTTTAATTATCTAATTTTAAGGCAAAATATGGTTGTAAATAATTTTGAAACTACTTGTTATATTTTTATTCAACGTTTCGCCCCTGATGTGGGGTCGAACCTAAATTAGCATTTTATTATTTTTAAGGGGATATCGGAATTTCTAATAATACGAAAATAGTTTTCGTTTTATAAAATGCAACGTTTGATATTGTCCATTATGTTTCTGTGTGTTTATTGAAAGACACCTTATTAAAATTAATAGCGCAATTAAGGAGTTAAAAAGAATAAATTAAACAGAATAAAATAAAATTAGAAATTCTATTAAATCACGTGCAAGATTATGTAATTTACTGCGTTTTTTTTTGCTTAAGATTATTATGTTTTATTATTTTATTTTATTGTAAATATAATATAATTTTTAAAAACAACAGAATTGAAAATACTTTTTATAGTTTAAAGTTTTTATACATCAAAACTATTTTTTGACTAAAAATGAAATTCTTGACTTCTAAATGAAATTCATACTTTAGATTTTAGGGATAACTTCTACTAAAAACTTTTTTAAAAATATTGAAATATAGCCTTTCTTGGACATAGAGGAAGGCAAACTAGTTCAGTAGACCCATAGCTAGTCTCTTTAGCTGTAACAGAACAGTATTTTTGATATTGACTTACATAAATAGTCATAGATCCAACTATGCTGCATTTTATGAACCTACACGATGACAAGCAATCTTTCTAGCAATATGTGACTTGACTAAAATCACATGAATCGTCGTATTGCCAATTTATTTGTTTAGTAACAATGTGTACATGGGGTACATGCAGCTCAAGACCAGTGCTACGAATGGCGTCACTTGTTTCTACTATGAAGTGTTTAGTTTTCACACAAAAGATGGCGTAGCTTTTAAAAGGATTTTTTACATTAATTTAACTTTAACTCAGTCTTAACATATTTTTCTGTAGGTCAAGGCTGAAATTGACTAAAATTCCCAGGACTACTGGCGGACCTGGTTGTAACGTTAAGTATGTTCATATTCATCAGATTAAATAACTACTCGTTAACTTAATTAACTGCAAATTAATTAGTCTTAGTTGCTCAGTCTGCATTTAGAAATAAAAAAGAACATGTTGCAGTCTAAAACAAGAACAAAAACTGAAACTGAATGTGCATTTGATTAGTTGTAAGATGAAAAAGTCTAATTAACTTTCTAATATTCCTTAGAGGTAATTAGAAAAAAGGAAGCATAAGTAATAATACTATAATAATTATTACACATCCAGTTTCTCTTGGTGTACAAATACGTGAAACCACCAATTTATGAAATACAATTTATATTCATTGCATATTGTTTAATTTGTTAGTTATATAAAAATTTATATTTAATTTTATGCATGGTTGAATTATGAATCGGATAGCTGCTGTTTAGCAAGTTAACCGTTTTATCGGCAATTTTGATATGCCTTTTCACTTTTTCGAATTTTAGTGGTAGAAAAACAAAAACAGTGTTGTAAATATTGTGTTGTTTTTGTAATATTTATTTCATTGTTTACTTGTAAAAAATTTAACCAGCATAACACGCTGCCTATATAATTATATGTAGCTCAGTTAGTATCTGATCAAATGCAAAAAAAACTTAAAAGAATAACTTTTTAAATAAAAACAGCATAGTAATTGAAAATAATTTGATATAAAGGCCGAAATTTCCAATATAGTTACATTTTCCTTTTTTTCTTTTTTATTATAAAACATAAGGTAGTTTTATTATATTCTTTGGCCGAAAACTTTTTAAAAACTTTATTTATTCACTTAATATAATAAAACAATTAATTTCATTATTTATTTATTTACAATCGATAAAAGTTAAATTTATTATTATTATTACATTTGTTAAAAGAAAACTCTTTACGTTTTCAACGTGTTTAATATAGCGTCATTGCTTTGTAATTAATTATTTAAATGAATTTACAAACGAGTTTAAAATAATTAGGTTTGAATCAATACACTTAACAGAGTAATTCAGTAATCCACATTTATATAATATTAAACAAAACTTGATTAATACGCGATTGAGCCATTCGCTCATTTACTGCCTTTTTATAAATTGGGAACGGTCGCACATTCGACGGGTTGGGGAAAAGACAGCAAAGAGCAGAGCGTAACGTAATAATAAAAGCAGATAGCGCCCACACATTACATTACGTGTTAATTGTGGACGTACACACTTAACGTTGTGGAGTAGAAGAAAAACAACGTGTATTTATATGTAATACTAATAATAGAACCAAAAACTCAATCATTATTATTTAAAAAAGGGGGCTTAAAAATAAGAAAGGGGGGTATTTGAATTTGAGCGATCTTCAGCTTGAAGTGACGTCTTTTATTTGAAAATCTACTTACTTATTCTTTATTTTAAAAAATATTTGGGAAGAAAAGATAAAAAAAATAGAATAACACAATTATTTTGATTTAACATTTATTGTTATTAAAACTTATTTCAGGGTTCCTACCCATACATGATAAGAATGAAAGGTTTTACAAATACTATTAGTATTTATAATAATAATAATAATAATACATTTATTTGCCAACAGATACAAAATATCCAATTACAGGGAAAACAAATAATATAAAAGAAAAGAAAATTGCCTGCATATTACTGCATAGTAACTAATAAATAATAGAAACAACTGGATAGTATTAAATATTAAATAGAAATATTACTGCATAAGACTAATAAATGACAGAAACAACATTTTTAATAAAAATACAACTGTTAGATAACTAAATAATTAAATAATGCAAGTAAACACAGATTATTTTAACAAGGAAAACAAAAACAATAGGTAGTAATACGTTATATGTGATAAGTTAAATATATAAATATATAAATTAAATATATAAAAGTTGCACAGAGATTATAAATTCAAAATATTATTAAATTACTTATATAAGAAAATAGAATAAATAAAGAATAAATGATTATATCAGATATGGTTATCAGTTTGTGAATCAGTTAAAAAGCACCGAAAAGAACTGTAGGTAGAACTGAAGAAATCAATGCGTTGATCATATTCTTTAAAGGCTCTAATCATTGTTAGTACCGGGGAACTCAGGTATGCGTTTGTTCTAGGACATGGATAATAGAAGGTATTGCTATAACGAGTACGGGAATCCAGAATATTAAAGTTAAGTCTAGAGAGTAAGTACGTTGCATCAACCATAAAATTAACAATTTTAAATAAGAAGAGTAAGATAACATGTTGCCTTCTCGTTTCCAGTGATGTCACTTGAAATCTAGCTAATAGAGATGGATAATTTTCATTGCGATCATAATTGTAATCGAACTTATAAGCACAAAATCTGAGAAAACGTTTCTGCATATTCTAATTTGGAACGAATTGTAGAATTAAAGAGTATTAGTAATGTATCTAGTTTTGTAAAATATCTACAGTTACGAATAATAAAGCCCATTTGTTTAGAGGCAGTTGCGATAATCTTATCATAATGGATATTGAACCTAAAGAATGAGTCAAATGAAACACCCAAGTCTGTAAATCTGTCAAGTCTCTCAAGATTAACCTCGCCCATAGAGTAATCGTACTGAAAAATATTATGTTTGCGCGATATCGTCATACAATAACACTTTTTTATATTAAAAAATAATTTATTTTTTATCGGCCAGTTATAAATAGCGTCTAAATCCCTTTGCAACATACGGGAATCATCGAGAGAACTTATTCGACAGTATATTTTAACGTCATCAGCAAACAATAATCCCTCGGAGTGGCACAAGGAATTACATATATTATTGATAAAAGTAATAAAGAGTAACGGACCTAAAATGCTACCTTGTGGCACTCCAGAAGGTACTGCAAAGGGTTTAGATGTATAGCCATTGCAGATTACAGAACTGACTCTGTGAGAAAGGTAAGACTCGAACAGTCCAACAAGATTGTTTGAAAATCCTAGATGATCAAGTTTATGTAATAATAATGAATGAGCGACAGTATCAAAGGCTTTGGAAAAGTCAGTAAACACTACATCAACTTCATATTGATTTTCCAAAGCCTCACTGATAAATTGTAAAAAAATACCTAGGTTGGTAACAGTTGACTTTTTACTTACAAAACCGTGTTGTCTGGGTGAGATTAAATTTGTAACTTGAGGACGTAATCTATTGTTAACTACTTTTTCAAAAATCTTAGAGAATACGCTGAGAAGAGCTATTGGGCGGTAATTAGTTATATCAGAGAAAATGCCAGTATAGTGCCTGTGCATAAAAAGGGTTCCATTTTTATGCACAGGCACTATACTGGCATTTTTCCATTTTGTGGGAAAACAATTGCTACTTAAAATCAGATTAAAGATTTTCAAAAGTGGCGTCACTAGAAACTCGTGACATGCTTTAATTATGTAAACGGGAATACTATCAGGTCCCAAAGATTTTACATTATTCAGTTCTCCAATAGCACTAAGTATCTCCTCGGAGGATATTGAACCAATCACGATTGTATTATACATGTTACATGCATTAATGTTGCTAACATCTACATCGCTGGATGAAGAATTATCAGTTTCAGTAAAATTATTTTGAAAAAGTCTGCAAAAGCTTGGGCTATACGAGGAGCCATTGCTCCCATATCATGCATGGGAATTGGATATCCAGATTCTCCCTTTAAGTTTTTAATGTATGTCCAAAATTCTTTAGGATCCTTGATAATATTCCGTTCGGTATTTAAAATGTATGAACTATGGGCATTTTTAATAAGTGTTTTGAGTTCAGTTCTAAGCGAACTAAGCTGAATTTGATAAATACCTGAACCAGTTTTTTTAAACAATTTATGAAATTTATTTTTTTGTTTAATTTTATTAATGATAATTGAATCATACCAAGCAGGATATTTAAATAAGTGTTTACGTTTTTTAGGTATACAAGTATCAAATACTGAATAAATTGAATTGTAAAGTTTACTTACTGCTTCATCGACATTATTGGAATTTAGTACACCCTCCCAATTGTAACTTTGAAAGAGTTGATAAAGTAAAACAAAATCAGCATTTTTAAAGCAATATTTTAAGTCATCACTTATTACTGAACACTGTTTCGTACGAAGTGGCGAGATGCCTACATTGCAGATTAATGCCGGATGATGTAAATCCTCTTTTACCAACAGGTTGTCTTCACGATTAACTGTAAGTTCTAAATTAGACAAAACTAAATCCAACAGTCTTTCGTTGTTGTTTACTATAGCATTAAATTGTTTGAAATTGAAAGTATCAATTAAAGTGATTAATTTCCTGGTTGATGCACATAAATCCTGCAAATTAATATTAGTATTAAAAAAATGTTTAGAGTAGTCCCAACTGTTAAAATCTCCTAATAAAATACAGTTGTTATTGTAAAGAACAGGTAAATTATAAATTTCATCAAAGATTTGTTCATACCCATCCACAGTACCTTCCCTTGATTTGATACTATAATAGCTATCGGTTTGGCGTCTACCATGTAGTGTGATCTTAATGTCTAAAATGCAATCGTTAATTACCAAAATGTTCAACGATTTATTTCCTCTATCGAAATCAAACAAATTGGTACAAATTGTGTAATTAAATGCTCTTAAAATTAAAACGTTAAAACTAAGTTAGTAAGGATTTAAAAATGGTTTATTAAATTCACTTGTTTCTTCTTGAAACACTTTTCACTTAACAAATATAAACTTCACTTACTTTTGTTGCGTAGAATTAAAGTCGATTGCGATAATCTGCAGATACCTGGATCTAAGGTTGCAATTAACCACGCGATGATGCTATATCCTCGAACTGCGGGGATCCTGCACTAATATTGAAAGCGCTGGAAGCTTACCCTGCTCGACGGAGATGCTGGGGCGCCTTGTTTCTCCTAGTGCGAAGCCAATGCTAAAAGCGGTCAAACTTCAATTGTCTTGACGACGACACTTTGTTCGGAACAGTTTTCTTTGTTGTAAATCAAGTGTTGATGTAAATCAACAACATCGATGTTAAATATCGATTTTCCACAATCCTACCGACTGTGCCAGTTTTATTATATTTTTTGGTCGAAGGCTTTTTAAAAACTTTATTTATTCACTTAATATAATAAAACAATTAATTCCATTATTTTTTATTTGCAGTCGATAAAAGATACAACATTTAATATTCCATTTAGGTCCCAAAGGGGGCTCACACCATCCTTTCGCAGTTTTTGGGAACCCTTGTAATTTGCGATCGCGAAAAGAAACGGTGTGAGGGAACACACGAATAAAGTTTAATGAAACTTGTCAGGGGGTATTACTTCACTTTAACAATCAGAAACAGTCATCTGGTGGACCAAGAAATTTTTGTAGGTGGAAGAATTCCAGAGTGACCTTTCATTTATAATGCAACAAATGAGTAAATGAAAAATAAATCTATACAAGGTTAAACCAATATAACTAGAAACCTCATAAAGGGGGGTAGCTGTAATGATTTAGAACATACTAGCAAATACCCGGCGCGCTCTGCTGCGCTTTATTGAAATTACATGTTTTTACTTTCCGCTCGCGGCAGCAGCTAGCTTGCTGTGCGAGATCTATATATATTTTCTTGTCACATCAATCTCAGTACCCATTTTTAACTTCCATATATGGGTTTTTCGCTGTTATTTCGGACCACGATGGCCGATCAGAGTCCAATTTGGTCTTATTTTCTATTCTGGGCCAAGACCTTTCCAATGATACCAATTTCATCCAAATCGGTCCAGTGGTTGCGGAGAAAATCGCATACATATATACAGACAGACAGACAATCTTTCCCTTTTATATATATAGATTCCGCTTATCAACATTCAACATGTAGTCGCTTCCTGCTAGTTTTCAAGAAAATCTTAAGAAAAATTTTAAATTTTAACTACACTCCTTGTACTCATATACTACACTAAAAGTACTAAACAAGCACAAAAAAATTTTAAAATTTTTTTAATGTACTCAACTCCAAGTTTAATTAAATTTTATTGGTAGGTTCTCTCACTTCTTTTTTCGCGTTCGCAAATTAACAGGGTTCCCAAAAACTTTGAACGGGTGGTACGCGGAAACCCCCGAATAGAATTTTATGAAAGTTGGCATGGAGCAGGTTCAGGGGTAGTATTTCACTTTAATAACAAGAAACAGCATTATCATGGGCCACAAAAAAGAAATTCGCAGTAAATGTTTCGTATATAATGATAAAATGAAATGAAATAAAATTAAATATTTCATTTATATCTACGTATACGATGCTACCGAGGAAACAATGAATTATTGTAATGCATACTCCTAAATGTTGCCACTTTATTTCGTCAATGCCAATGCCTGCAGTCATTTTTTTATGAAGCGTTATTTGAATTGAATTTTCAAAGTGATTTACGTCAATTAATAAATTATAATTAGCCTCACTACATAAATAATTATACATATTTATAATTTCCATATTCTTATCGCAAAATAACAAGGGACAGTTGTATCTGACCTCCACACACTTTAAATTATTACTGACAGTAATTTTTTGTTTTGTTGCAGATAACAAAATGGAAATTCTTCAAGTACTAACCATCATAGGATTATCCATGGAAGCCAAGGCACTATACCAAAGAAACTGTCAAGAAGAAATGAATTATTTTGAAAAATATGGCTACGGTTATGATATATCCTGTAATAATTTAAATATGAACAACATGGACGATTTGAGAAACGTTACCGCTTATAATGAAATTAGATTAACGATAAACAATTCTAATTTAAATCGAATTAGCTCAGATATATTTGAAAATGTTCCAAAGATTAGAGAATTAATAATTACTAACTCTACTGTTATAAATGTTACAAGCCCTTTTCAAAATTTAAATCATCTCGAAGTACTTAATGTTGCAAAAAATAATTTGAGTAATATTTCTGGGCATTTCTTAAATGGTTTGACTAGTTTAAAAACTTTAGACTTTAGCGGTAATACACTGAATGTATTAAGGAAGGAGGCGTTGAAAAATGTTGTAGATTTAGAAGAATTAGTCTTAAAAGAAAATAATTTTCTTAGTTTGACGAAAATTCCATTTTGTGAGATTTCACAGCTTAGACGTTTAAATTTGCAGAGTAATCATATAAGAGCGTTGAAGAATTCTTCAATTGATTGTTTACAGATTTTAAAAGTATTAATGTTAGATTTTAACGATGTTGTTGAATTGATACAGTTATCGGCACTGCGCTATCTAATGCATGTCGGTTTCAGTTATAATAAGATTGAAAATATAAATAATGCATTTGAAGGTTTAGAATATTTAGAAAATCTCAGTTTAGAAGGTAATAAGATAACAAAGTTAAAATGGAGTCATTTTTGTACAAATTTTATGTTGCAAAAGTTAAATTTGAAGAATAATATGATACATTTTATAGAAGCCGATACTTTTGTTAATTTAACCTCTTTACAAGAAATAAATTTGCAAAATAATAGTTTAAATAAAATTCCAGTTATTGATTTAAAATCATTAAAACGATTAATTTTATCGTATAATAATATAACAATACAAAACAATGAGTTTCGTCACTTGCACAATTTACAAATTCTAAATTTAGATAACTGTAACATTAAAATGTTAACTAAAGATAGTTTCAAATATTTAAATTTCTTAAAAATGCTTGATTTAGCCAACAATAATCTAATTTTAACCTCGAGTTCATTCTATGGACTTCACAATTTAATTCATCTTATTTTAAAAAACAATTCTTTTATAGACCTTCCAAATTATGCATTTCAATTTGTAGCTAGTTTAGAAAGTTTAGATTTATCTTTTAATAAATTAAAATTCCTAAATGATCTAATATTTCACAATTTGAGAAATCTAGAGACTCTAAATCTTTCTTATAATCACTTAGAGAGTATTTCTGAGAAAGTCTTAATACCGCTGGAAAATTTAAGAAATTTAGATTTAGAAGGTAATCGTCTAAAGTATATCGATTACGACATCATAATCTCATTATTATCAAATTTAAAATTAATAAATATTCGTGAAAATCAACTCTCTTGCAATTTCCTTTCGGAAATGTTACTTTACTTTCGTAACAAGACTATTAATTATACCGTCAGTGAAAAGTTATCTTACGACGAAGAAAATGTAGCTGGTATACATTGTCAAGAATATGACAAATTCAATAGTTCCTTTAAACATACCAACGAAATCCTCCTTAATGACACTGTAGTCCTAAATGAGATTTTTCATATGACTAAGGATGATAACAAGAGTTTAAATGCATCGTTAAACACCACTTTATTAATTCTGTGTTTGGTTGTTATAGTTTTATTTATATCTGTTGTTGGTATTTCTTATCGTATTTATATTATTGTAAAACGAAGAAATTATATTTCTGATGAGATTGAATTGCTCGATACACGAGTGATGAATAAATGGCATAATGGAGTATAATTAGAATTAAAATAAATTGAATTATTAAGGAGTTTTATTTCACGTTTACGTTTAATACCCTTAAAACCTAATCCTTTTGGAAAGAGATAATAATTGTAACACAGAATGGTGTATCTAACACAATTTCACGCAACTGTTTCACATAAACAAAACAGTACACTTAGTCATTGTAAAGCAATAGCTATATGTTTATTTAGTACGAAAATGCATAATACTTTTCAGGTCGAATAAAGATGTTGCCGGACGACGCGTATCGGAGTAGGAAATATTTTTAGAGCAACTACGAGTAATCATTATATAGTCAATAGAATTATCTATATTTATTATGAAAGTACTTTTTCAGATATTCGTGAGAGTTTCAAAGATTATCACAGTCAAAGTCAAAATGTATGAGTTGCTTTCAACATTTCTTTAGAAGAAATAGGATTTTAAGACCTTATCTAAATTGTAGGATAGTGCCATTCAAATTAAGGACTACACTTTTCTCTGAAATTCTACATTAATTAGAATTTTCTAGCTGCATAGTAACGACGGTATAGCTGATAAATCTCGACAAGACAACATTTCCCGGTTGCACAGCCTATCGCTATAAGTACTCGTCAAACGGTATCGAAAAAAGTTGATTCCAAAGTGTGTTCCGTGGAACCCTGGGGATTCGTGGAAATATTGTAGTGTTCCGCGGGACCAGTTGTAAGTCCTGTAATATGACAAAAAGATACCACTTGCAAAACTTTAAGCTTTCCTAAAATAACGGCCTAATTACTATTTATTTGTTGGTGCCTTTTGCTACCACATATTTATGTAAAATACAAAAACAAAGTATCGCAATAAACTACACAGCGAAAGCTTTAATATAAAAAGAATCACTTAAACCGGCCCAGTGGAAGTCTCAAACGAACTGGAACAAAAATAAGCCTTGTGTTTTAAATATATAGATAAAAAGTAAGTAGTGTTGACTAATCTACAGAGTTAAAACTTTAATACAAAAAAGAATAAAGAAATCGATCTTGTAGAACTCGTAGACAAAGTGGAATAAAAATGAGCCGTGTTTTAAATATATAGATTAGTAAATAATAACTGACTTATAATAATTAAAAATCGCCCCAGTCATTTATAACTTGTTTAATAATTTGCAAAGGTATCTTGCGATGATTTGTTTTGTACAAACAATATGAAACATTTATATAACTAAGCAATTGCCATTATATAATATTTGAACAATTTGTTTGGTTTCCATGGTTTTTGCTTTCCAACTAATACGGGTTTGTCTACGCAACCTAATAAGAAATCAACCGTTAACCGCAAACCGGTTGCAGCAAACTTTTATAATCATGAATAGTCCTAAAACTTACCACCGTGCAAAGTGAGATGGCGCCCTAAGTGAATGTACAATCCGTGCGTCTCAAATTAAACATTTTTAGTATGTTTTTTTTTTAATAGAACTTGTACCTGCTCAACAATATACATTGTTATACAAGATATTGCTAACAAAGGTACTTAACAGAATGAAGTAATGTGAGTGGCAATTAATAGCCGCTTGAAATAATAGCTAGGGTTCACTTGCACTTTAGTTTACCGTATGTTCACTAGGTTTTTGATTTAGTGTTATTCGGCACTTAATCATCATCACTGTCACTTTCTATAATGTCTTGAGGTAGCTTGCGTTTTAGACGTGTATGGATGTGTCTTTGACCTAGATGATAAGCGATGGCACCACTGCAGTTGATAAGGTTATTGTGAAACGTTTTGGTCAGCTTGGTGATGTGATCTTGAATTGTGGGTACGCCTAGTTCTTGGTGGAACTGTTGGATAGTGATAAACCAGGGAGCGTTGACTGCCATGCGGAGAATTTTATTTTGTAGAATCTGGATTCGATTTAAGTTGATTTTTGAAGTGTTAGCCCATATCACGCACCAGTAGAGAACTAAAGGACGTATTAATGATTTGTACAGTAGGGTCATACAGTCAATTCTCATAGAAGAATTCCTGTTGATGAGTGGATAAAGTTGAATAAGTCGCGCATGGCCCTCGTTCAATTTTTTCAGAATATGGTATTTCCATGTAAGCCGTGTATCGAGGTAGACGCCAAGGTATTTTACTGGCTCGTCCTTAGTGTTCCACTGGATAGGGTGGTCGTTAATAGTGATGAGAGATGGAGCTGTGATTTTTCGGAGCGAAAATATTTTAGTGACGCACTTAGAATTATTTATTGTTAAGTTCCATTGCTTAAACCATCTGCTTAGAATGTTGGTGGCAGCTTGAAGTTCGGCGATTGCTTGTTCTAAGTGTTCGTGTTTGGTTAGCACCACCGTGTCGTCGGCAAACATTGATAGGTTAGCGTTGAGAGCCGGAATGTCGTGCATATAGGTATTAAAGAGAATGGGACCCAGTATGCTCCCTTGCGGGACCCCAGCGTATATAGTTCTGGTGGCCGATAAGCTTGTATGCACTTTGACAACGAATGTGCGATTTTCTAGAAACGAGAATAAAACGGACTTGATGTACTCGGGTAATTGTAGATCTGTGATTTTGTATTTTAAGCCTTCTGTCCACACGCTACCACATATTTATGTAACATTCAAAAACAAAATATCGCAATAAACTACACAGCGAAAGCTTTAATATAAAAAGAATCACTTAAACCGGCCCAGTGGAACTCTCAAACGAACTGGAACAAAAATAAGCCTTGTGTATTAAATATATAGATAAAAAGTAAGTAGTGATGACCAATCTACAGAGTTAAAACTTTAATACAAAAAAGCATAAAGAAATCGATCTTGTAGAACTCGTAGACAAAGTGGAATTTTAAATATATAGATTAGTAAATAATAACTGACTTATAATAATTAAAAATCGCCCCAGTCATTTATAACTTGTTTAATAATTTGCAAACTTATCTTGCGATGATTTGTTTTGTCCAAACTATATGAAACATTTATATAACTAAGCAATCGTCATTATATAATATTTGAACAATTTGTTTGCTTTCCATGGTTTTTGCTTTCCAACTAATGCGGGTTTGTCTACGCAACCTAATAACAAATCAACCGTTAACCGCAAACCGGTTGCAGCAAACTATTATAATCATGAATAGTCCTAAAACTTACCACCGTGCAAAGTGAGATGGCGCCCCAAGTGAATGTACAATCCGTGCGTCTCAAATTAAACATTTTTAATATGTATGTATTGATGTTTTATTTCTTAAGGAACATGGGCAAAGTAACCGACAACGTTTCGAAAGCTGGTATATTAAGCACACATGTATGATATATGAATTCAATGTAGAATTTTATGATAAGAATCAGTCGGGGGAGGAGTTCGAGTGGGTGATAAGTCTGGGGGGGGGGGAAAGCCGGGAGAGGAGAGACTACAGAAGAAAGATAAGAAAACTTTTCTTACCTTTCTTCTTTAGTTATCCCCGTCTTACTGCTTTTTCCGTTTTACCCCTCCGATTTATCCCTTCCTCAGACTTATCTCTCCTCTCTCGGCTTGCCCCCCCCCGACTTATCACCCACTCGAACTCCTCCCCCGACTGATTCTTATCATAAAATTCTACATTGAATTCATATATCATACATGTATGCTTAATATACCAGCTTTCGAAACGTTGTCGGTTACTTTGCCCATGTTCCTTAACCTTTTCCGTGCGGCGGCACGGACCGCTGTCGAGTCTGCAGTGCGGCGGATTTTTCAGCGCGCTGCAGCTCTTTGCAGCTTCTCACAAAAAATTTCTAGAAAAACGGAAATTTTCAATTGTTATTTAATATTTATAGATGTCGCAATATACTTTCATTTCTAAAACGGAAAAGTGAGCGCTACAACCCTAAAAAGGCGAAGGTATTAACAAAAGAAGAAGTTGAAAGGTTCCTGTTAGAAGTTCCTGATGATGAATGGTTGTTGGCTAAAATTATTACAATTTTTGGAATTTTTGGCTGTTGTCGATGCGACGAATTACTTTCTTTGAAGACGAACGACGTGGAAGACACTGGCAAATACATTGTTGTAAAATTGCGGGAAACAAAAAATTTGACGACGAGAAGTTTTGTTATATCAGATGATGGGTGTAGCTTTCAGCCTTGTGCTTTATATAGAAAGTATGTAAGTCTACGCCCCCCTGCTGCAGATAGTTTGCGTTTTTTTTAACATATCGAAATGGAAAATGTGTTTCTCTCAACGCTGGTCAACACACGATTGGTGGAATACCAAATAAAATCGCAAAATATTTAGGGTTAAAAGACCCGGAATTATATACGGGCCACTCGTTTCGTCGGACCGGAGCCACCATGGTAGTTGATGCTGGTGGCGATATTTTAGCATTGAAAAGAGCAGGAGGATGGAAATCAACGGCTGTTGCCACCAGTTATGTGGACGACTCCATTAACAACAAAGTTTCAATGTCTAATAAAATGTTTGCTGTTGATAGTACAAGTATTAGTAAATGTCCGAATACCACGCCACTTGCTTCAATAACAGACTCTTCTGCATGTGCAAAGCTACTACCTCATGAAGAATTGGAAAAATTTAGAATTTGTGGAAACCACAATTGCACTATGAACTTCAATATTTATTATGATGGTAATCACAAAACAGCATTCTCAAATGTTAATAATAATAAGTAGGTTATAATAATATTGATAAACATTACTTGTGAATTTAATAAAATAATTCAACAAAATTGTTGCTTATTATTGATTATTGTGTTAGTACCTAAGTGTAGGAAATTAGGCAAGTTTCTAAGCGGTACTCATAAACAAGGTACGGTCGTTTCTAACTTGTAAAAAATCAACAGTTCCTGTGGTCTCTAACTTGTAAAATTTTTACTAGTAGCTAACTAGTAAAGATTGACTTTCAACGTCAATAAGCTGACTTGATAAATTGATGTTTACAAGTGAGTAACAAATAAAAATGTTTAATTTGAGACGCACGGATTGTACATTCACTTGGGGCGCCATCTCACTTTGCACGGTGGTAAGTTTTAGAACTAGTCATGATTGTAAAAGTTTGCTGCAACCGGTTTGCGGTTAACGGTTGATTTGTTATTAGGTTGCGTAGACAAACCCGCATTAGTTGGAAAGCAAAAACCATGGAAAGCAAACAAATTGTTCAAATATTATATAATGACAATTGCTTAGTTATATAAATGTTTCATATTGTTTGTACAAAACAAATCATCGCAAGATACCTTTGCAAATTATTAAACAAGTTATAAATGACTGGGGCGATTTTTAATTATTATAAGTCAGTTATTATTTACTAATCTATATATTTAAAACACGGCTCATTTTTATTCCACTTTGTCTACGAGTTCTACAAGATCGATTTCTTTATTCTTTTTTGTATTCAAGTTTTAACTCTGTAGATTGGTCAACACTACTTACTTTTTATCTATATATTTAATACGCAATTGTTGTCGGAGGGGAAAGGGAACGTTTGTTAAATAACGCGTTCAAAAGTTCGTCTGATAATGGTAAGCTTAGTATTTGCAACTGTTTTTGTTCGATTGCGTTTATTTAATAAATGTTACTATTAAATAATCACTCTTAGAAATCCGAAGGATTATAATCACGCAACGTACGTTGTATATACGGAAATTCTTCAATAGATTAATTAGCCTTTTGACCGTGATGTTTTGACGAGGTTGTAAATTGTTTTGACAGTGTAAAATTAAACGTAGTATGATACACAACCGGATAGTGCCTTATTATTGAAGTTCTCGTTTAGAAATTCCTAAAACAACATATAAATTTATTATTCGTTTATTATTAGGCGCTCTTGATGTCACCAAATCCTTTATTTAACATACTGTTTTTTACTTACACAAACTTACAATGGATAAAAGCTTAAAAAAGTTTACTACTACAAATATCGATTTTAAAATGATAACATCTTTTCTATCACATTTTATTGTTTGTTTATACAATGGTTATTAATATTATTACTTATTTATTCCTAAGAATTCATTAAATCTTTTATTTTTGTTTTAAAACTTTTAAAATCTTAAAACTGTATTTGACAATCATTAACAGTAGTTATCTTAAGAGGAGCTTGTTTACTTAGACAGTGGATAAATAAATATAATAGCTTCAGCTATATAACACATGTAGTGATTGGTGCTAGACATCTAACACCCTATAACATCATTATAAATTCCATTTCCTAAAGAAATATAAAAAATATAATCTAACGCAGCACAGTTTGAATCATGAGCTACTGAGTTTTCAAATTGATCCTCATACAACTTGTCTAAAAACATACAATTCATACTGTATAGGATGTAGAATCGCTTCACGCAAAATACATTTTTATGTACATTTTGTTTCAAACCGTAATATTATCCCCCCCCCCAACTATTATATACAATAAAGATATTAGGGAATGCTATAAAGAAAAAATTACGAATCAAATGATGCCTTTGGTTATGGATTGCATTTGATTGTACCTAATCGGAAAAAGTAAAGAAAATAAAATGATTCGAAATCAATTTCGTTATACATATTATGTACTTTGAAAACATTAGAATGACAGAGAAAATATTT
The DNA here is from genome assembly GCA_929113105.1 of Agrypnus murinus. Lineage (NCBI taxonomy): Eukaryota > Metazoa > Arthropoda > Insecta > Coleoptera > Elateridae > Agrypnus > Agrypnus murinus. The sequence goes on from OV816027.1 coordinate 928,275, forward strand.
GCTTCATATCATACGTCAAGATTATTTTGAAAAATTGAATTCGTTGTGTTTAATGGTATTTTTGGATGTAAGATAAAACAAAATATATTCCATATCGGAGAATGTGGGAATTATTTAACCTTTCTTTTAATAACAAAGGTTATAGTTATCTCATTCCATATCTACTTTGTTTAAAATGTCTATTTATTCTAATAAAAATGATTTTGCAGTTAGCACAACCTTTAAGAACCTTTATTGTCAAGAAATCTTACAATTTCTACCATAAACTATCAATCATAAATACATTTTGTCTGCTGAGTGACATCCGATTGTATTATAACGTTGAAATTCACAACCCATTATTTGTTTGATGGTCACTGTTTAAAACCAAGCTTCTCCGTTCGTTTGGTTGTCACTGGGTTTCCCTTTCCCTCTGTTGTTTATCGTAAGTCGTACCTGCACGGTCAAGCGCCTTCTCAATAGTAGAGTTGAGTAACAAAATGGATGGCTTTGGCATTAGAAGTTGAATGTGCGAGATATATTAGAAAATTGGTTTTAGATATAATTCGCTTCAGCAGAGAAAATCTCGCATTCAACAGAATGATCGTTTGATAATTTATATGTGATCAATCGTCAAATTAGACAGATTAGTTTCTAGTGTTAACCATTTAGGTAAACCTTTTTTTATTTTTTTTCCATGTGCTAAAATCTGATAAAGTCTTTTCTATTTTAGGAAACATTTTCCATATCAGTTACCTTGAAGGAATTTGTAATAAAAGACCTTTCAGTTTATAGAAAGGTAAAATTCTGTTTAAATATTTTAAATCAATACTATATACAGGGTGTTTTATTTGTAGGTCTTTTGTTCTTGGGGTTTCATTGCTCGTTGTGTTTTTTTCCTGCTCCTGCCCCGTTGACTGTGGGTTTAATTATAAGGTCCTTCCCTTTGGGTCCGTGCCTGCATATATAAGTACAGGGTCGTAACAAGACAAGAATATACCGAAGGGTGAAGCGAAAACCCCTAAGCAAGGCTTTAAAATTGTACTGTAACAGCCGTGGGCCTTCGAATGGTGGGATGGTTGTCTGAAATTGTATGTATGTATATTGTGTCATTTTATTTATGAGTATATACATATATATATATATATATATATATATATATATATAAAACGTTTATACAATTTATTCGTGCATGTTAGTTTTAAGAACTAGTTAACACGAGATCTCGAGTAGTGAAATTGTCCTAGGGTAGTTTTTAAGCTTTACAACCAGCTGTGATACAAATCACCATTCCATTTTTTATTAGACATTAAAATTCTTGATCAGTATAATCATTACCCTTTACAATTACAATAAAGCCCTACTTAGAAAGTTTACATTTCACTACGTTTGTGTTTTATTTATTTATTGTATGGTTTTAACATGGCTTTCCAACTCGTCAACTGTAAGTTGACTGTAAGTGTATATGCACCGCACGACCAAAATTGTGGAAGTCGCCTATATCTTAGTAAAAGATCTATTTCTTCGTTTATCTAATAAGCTTGAGGCTTTAGTAATCAGCATTGTTTTAAAACGAAGTGGCGCTTGTTTTTTTATCTTGTATATCTTGTATTACCGCCCCTCTCCGACTTATTGGGGTAAGCCGGCAAAAACTAAAGCAATGTTAGGTAGGTCAAGCTGATACTTCCATCCCAGCTATATTTTGGTACGTTAGGTATTTATATATATAAAAGTAGCCTTTGTGATTTTGTAGGCTATAGTATGTAACTTTTATCTCAAATCCAATAGACAAGCAATTGAATATAAACTTAAAAACGACATTCAGCTAGCAGATATTTTCCCTTCATCGTTCCAATGTTTCCAAGGTGTAACTGATCTTCGCATAAAAGTAAGTTTTATTTTCTCTACTATTCCCGGTTACAATCAAATGCAATCCGTAACTAAAGGTATCATTTAACAGCCTTGGTAGTGTAGTGTCTAGCATGCTGGACTCTCGCCCAAGCGGCTCGGTTCGACTCCCGATACCGGAAAATCTGCTTAAGGTCTTCTGCAGTTTTTCCTTAACTGTGTCGCAGATGTGGGATTTGCGCTGTTTTAACTGTATAATACTATGTATTAACTTATTAACAAATGATATTTTTAGGCATTCGAATTATCTTCTGTTATTGAGTAATATTAACTACTACTACTGAATAAAACCACGAAAACATTAACACATTAAAAATGATGGTCTAAAATGATTTATTTGTATTATAAAAGATTTATTAGTTATATGAACAAAACAACAATAACAACTAAAGCGAATATTTTAACTGGATACAACTAATTTATTAATGGTATCCCCCTCAAACAGTATTTGAGTTTCTCTTTTTTGTTATCCAAATATGGCAGAAAGCCATATAAAAGCCGTGGACGAAAATCTAACTTCTGTAAATGTCTGTACAGAATGGAGTATGATGCAAGTGGATGCTGCAACTATTTTTAAGCTTTTGTAACCTTTCCAACCAGCTAAAAATTAAGAATATATTAAGTAAGTAATCGAAAATTATCCTGCAAATCGTATTTATACTGCCATTTTCAAAATTTCCAGCGGCCACATCAGTATTTTTTTAAACCTGAAGTAAATAGTGTCTCTATTTCTTTTGGGGTGATGCAAATTTCTTTTGCGCAGTTTATAATAAATTGATGGTTTTTCGTTTGACGTCCGCTATTAATTTATTTCCACACTGAGAAAAAAATTCGTTGTACCAAACAAAAAAAACTTTCATTTAACACTTTTCGAACTTTAAATACGGCCAACTAGTTTAGTGCATTGAAGGAACATTATAAAAGCATTAAGTTTTGTTGGTTCACATAATGCATGAAAACAATTAAAACAAGGTATACTTTTGCATTGTAGAAAATAAAATAAAACTTTATATCATTGCATTCACCTGTGTTGAACCAACCGAACACGATGTAAATACAAAAACGCCTGGGTGTTGAATTAAATATTCCTAGTGTTGAATTAAGAAATTAAATTGTTGAATGACAGAGGGATGGGGGATGTAAAAACAGTATCAAACAATATCAATAAAATACAAAAAGTATATTACACATAAACATAAAAACAATCAATTTAAAACTAGAATATCGCTCAACACTGCCAAGGGATTGCAAAAAATATGCAGCTACTACTAATAGAATGTTACTTTAGTTACGTTTATTAATATTACAGAATAAAGGGGAACTAAAAAATCCATTTAACATTTTTGTATCATCATTACAGGCGAAAAGTAATTAGAATTACTAGATTAATCATAAATAGTAAAAACTTGTGATGTTACTTACCAGGCAATTGTACACAAGTGCAAAACACAACTATTCTTATACGATACACCACATTGTACGTTAACTATTTACTCACAGGCGCCATCAAAATCAGCACCAAGTCAGCAAAAATTCATTCTTCTCAATTTTTCGTTCGGTTTAACAAACATAAATTTTAACAGTAGTAACCATAAGGGTTCAAATAACATACATCGATGTTAAATCAACTCCTTAATTTTGTTGATTCTATGCACTCTGTCTCACTCTGTTTAAACTTTTTTTATATTTTGCACTAACATGTTTTAGTTTTATCTGTACGCATTTAATACATTACTACAAATAGAGCATTTCATTTCTTTAACATTTCAGTGTCTTTTAAAGCTAAAGATCTATTATTGTTTGATTCAAAGCAAATAAACTGTCAGTTCAAACAATTTAAACACATTCTTTGAGTGCAGTGATTGTCTATACAACAAATATCTTTGTATGGTCTTTGATTAAAGCTTGAAAGTACTTGAGTCAAGCGAAATTAGTGTAACAAATATTATAGGTTGACGGAACCACCTCCAAGTTCTTAAAATAAATAAATGTCTTGTTGTCTGAAATCAAAATTTGTCAACCCAATCAAAAATAATTCAACATATGAAAATCTGTTGTTTTAACAACACCTTTTTTCTCAGTGCATGTTCCATTCTAATTTCATGTTCATTCCGAGTTATTACTTTCTTCTTTCTCGTCAGATGTTGCCGTTAAATGTCGTCAAAATGTAAAATGGCAATAAAAGAGTGTACGTAATCTAAAAACTACATTTTCTCTATGCTTAAATAATTGATATTAGTTTTACATGTAATTTTATTAAGACTCAAACTTGCTTACTTCGCATAATCTTGAGTATTCAGTAATTTCCAATTCTGACGGATACGCATATCTAACCAAATTTATCTTATTTTCGTATCTTTTGGAAAAAGAAACAAACGTTCACCATTTCGGGAGTTGCTAGAACAGTTTGGTGCACTTCAACCAGTCATTTTTTGGGAAAAAAGACTTTGGCGGTTCACTTATGTCAGAAACTGACATCGAACTTGGGCTCAAATATGGCCGTCTAAAACTTTGATGAGATGACCTATGTATGTGTACTAGGTATACATACACCTGAATGGACCTTGGTGTACATAAGTGAAATAAAGCTCCTTACACAGTTGAGTGGGTAAACAGGTATATTTAGGTACTTTAATTTTCTTAATACATATCTATGTGTCGCGCTCTACATGCCACTACAACTAATACATATTGCAATACGCCAGTGCTTGAAACAGTTTTTAGAAGATCCATTACTGTTAATCGCCCAGTATATTATTTTACACCTCTGAGTATTGAAGCTACAGACCAGGATACTTTAAGGACCTACAACATAAACTGATAAGACTAATTTACAAAGTTAAGCGGGGAAAATATATATGTATAGCTTATTTCTATATTTAGGCACTAACTTATAATAATAATTAATAATATGAAACTTTGATAATCTGTGCATTATTAAAAAATGAAAATTTTCTAGAATGGTTTCTACCTCTACATTTTATGCATATCTTACATTTACTACAGTTGTAGCATTCATTGTAATCAAACCACCGCCTTTTATAGTAATTTCTGGTTGAGCGTTTTGTATCATAAAAGGCACTGAGACTCTAAGTGATGGCAAATTATAAGAATACCAGTTTGAAAAATAAACTGCTTCCGCAATTCTTGATGCCTAAAAGGAGGGACAATAGAGAACTATGAATACAGTATCGTTTGCGTATTTACCTGATTTCCTACGTAATTATTTGGTATACAGAAGAAACAGAGCTGTACGAAGAAAACCATGTAAACCAGGAGCTGTCTTATGTCTTCGCTAAAAGCATGAATAGAAAATATTAAGTTAGTAGGGAATAGACCGTTTTATGTTCGACAATAGTATGAAGCATTATGTTTTTGACTAAAGTATGCCAAACTGCCGGTACCAAATAATTTCTTAGTGAATCCCAGTTGCAGTCTTGCTACGTAACCTAACCAATGCAAAATCACCCTTGGACCCGTTATAATTTGGTAATGTTATAAACTGTATTGATGAGTACTGACAGAAATTGGTTATACAAATCAGGTGAAGCAAGATCGGGCAATCTAAGGGCCATAAATCGTTTGAAAACTTCTCCAACATCGCCATCGTTTTAATGGAAGTGTGGCGCAAATTTCTCCATTCTGCCAACAACCATGATAGATAGATAGATAGATACTTTATTCATTGCCAGAGGCGTAGAATTATAATACAAAAACAATAATTTAATAAGTCATGTAAATAATAAAAATATAGGTATATATAATAAAATGTAAAATGTAAATATGGCAAAACGTGCACATTAAAACTAACAATTTACATATACAAATAAAAATAAATATGACTATAACATAAAATATAACAAATATAATTAACAACAAACACAGTATTTAAATGTAATTATCGTTGGTGCTTGGCTTAGACAATCATAGAAATTACTAGCAAAATTTAGTTTTATTCAAGAATTCTTCAAGAGTATAAAAACAATTTTCAATTAAATAACGTTTCAGTGATATTTTGAATTTTTTAATATTGTCTATATCTTTAATAATTGCTGAAGGCAGTTTATTGTATATTTTCACCGAATTAAACAAAAAAGATCTATAGTATATTGAGCGTTTAGCACTAAGAGCCCGTAGGGGATCGGTCCTTGTATTGTAAGTATGAAGGTTGGAACCCTTTTGAAAAGTACTAATGTTGTTGTACATGAATAAAGCCGTTTCGAAAATAAATAAATTAATAATTGTCATAATATGTTGTCTTTGAAATACCGGTCTGCAGCTGTCTCTGTTTGATAGATTAAAAATTACTCTAAGGGCTTTTTTCTGTAGTTTTAAAATGTTAGTTAAGAATATTGAATTTCCCCAAAACACTATCCCATATCTAATAGTAGATTCAAAGTAAGCAAAATAAACTGTACGTAGAGTAGCAAATTCACAAATAGTTTTCAATCGTCTGAAGCAGAATAGAGCTTTCTGAAGTTTTAATGTAATTTCTTCGACGTGTTTTTTCCAATGAAATTTCCGATCAACAAGTACACCCACAAATTTACTCTCCTCAACTGTACTAAGCTTTATATTATTTAAATTCAGGAGGTACGATAAGTACTCACTATCTCCGTCGTTTAAATATGTCATTAAACAAGTTTTGTCGATGTTGATCAGTAGATGGCTAGCATTGAACCAATCTTGTACATTACGGAGTACCCCAGCTATGTTACCCGCGAGATCCCCAACGCTACTACCATTAACATTTATACTGGTGTCGTCTGCGTACGTAGTTACAGCAGCGTTTGTGCTAAAAGGAAGATCATTTACGTAAATAACAAACAGCAGGGGTCCTAATATTGATCCTTGAGGCACTCCGTAACGGACATCAGTTAATGATGAGCAGTATCTTACCAATTGACCACCGCAACTCAAATGGCTAATTTCAACTTTTTGTTGACGTTCTGTTGAATATGATTTGAGAAGAGATAGAGCAATGCCACGTATTCCGTAGTATTCTAATTTTTCTAATAAAATATTATGATCTACTAAATCGAAGGCCTTCGACAAATCGCAATTTAGACTACCTATAAATTTATTACTGTTTCAACAGTGAAGTACGTTGCTTAAAATACTATGTAATGCAGTAGATGTAGATCTTCCGTGCATAAATCCATGCTGATCTTCGCAAAAAAATTACTTGTTTGGAAAAAGTCAGTTACTCTAATGTTTATTATCGTTTCAAAAATCTTTAATAATGCAGGCAATATGGATATCGGTCTATAATTTTGTACATCTTTCTTGTCGTTTTTCTTGTGAAGTGGAATAATTTTTGATACTTTAAACTGTTCAGGGAAATAGCCAGAGTCGAAACAGCAATTAATTAAATAAGATAGTACTACAGATATACTTGTGGCACATAGTTTAATGGTTTGAACAGGAATACCGTCGACACCAACAGCGGTTGTATTTTTTAATTGACTAATTACTTGTAAAACTTCTTGCGAAGTGGTTGGAGAAAAGAACATAGAATTATTATTGTTGATTTTTAATAAACGGAGTTTTTCAATAGCGCTATTGTTATTAATATTAGACATTGCATTTTTTATTATTAAGTTATCAGGTATATTAGTGAAATAATTGTTAAATGCATTTGAAACAACGTTTGGATCATCAGTGTCGGCATCATTAATTTTTAATGTTATATTGCTATGTACAGGTGGAGATTTATTTATTTCTTGATTAATTACTTGCCAAGTTGACTTAATAATGTTGTTTGAGTGCGAAATTATAGAATTTACATGCATTTTTTTGGCTTTTTTGCAAACATTTTTTAGAATGAAACTGTATTTTAAATAATATGTTTGTAATACGTCATCAGGGAAAAATTCTAGAATTTCGTGTAATTCTCTCTTTGTTTTTGAGGATTTTCTGATACCAGTAGTTATCCAACTTTTGTGTTTTTTTGACGAAGATCGAATTAAAGGATAAGCACTATTAAACGCATCTGAAAGCATCTTATAGAACATATTTATTTTTTGTCCGATTTCAACATTAGTGTATAAACTTTCCAAATTGATATTTTGTATTAAATTAAAAAATTTCTTATTATTTACGGAGTTATACTTCCTAACTAATTTGGATACTGTTACGTTTATCTTCTTCCAACAGAGCTATGAATTGGGTTATTAATCACGGTATACGACATGATCTATGGTCCTTTACAAATATAATGGTACATCAACTTTCTTTAATTCGTACACGGTAAGAACACAGTAAGGTCTAGGTTTGCTTTTTGTCCTCGTTGAACAGTTGAGTATACAAATCTGTCTGAGATTAAAGTTTTCTCAGAGATTTGCTGGACAATTAGAGAAATCGGCGATTAATATCCTGTAGCAATCCATCATTCAATAGTGACGATCTTCCCGTGTTCTTTTTGTAAGATACACTTCCTGTTTCTCGGGATTTGGCAACTATATGTAAACGTGATATACTCGACTCATTTGAAACTTGATTATGAAAATTTCTCTGGAACTCTGCTTGGACACTTAATAATGACTAGATGTTAAATAACTATTGACTAAAAATAAACGCTCGATGTTAAATAACTATTGACTAAAAATAAACGCTCGGCTTGGGAAAATACCATAGTTAACCCAACCCAAAAGTCAAAACGTCAACTGCAAATTAATGGCAGTGAAAATGTTAAGCAAATCAATTGCAATTATAAATACAATTGCGAGGATAGTCCAGTCCAGTGGATAGTTCATATTTATCGACGGGGTTTCCTACTCGAAACTTTTATTCCACCATTATAATACCTTGACTTGAATTTTTGCAGTTAATAGCTAAACTGTATAATTATCTTAATAATATGAGTAATGAGAGAGGATGTCTCATACTGCATTACGACAATGAAATACCTATACATTCAATATCGAAAATATCATATGAAAGTTTCTAAAAAAATTTTAATAATAAATTTAGGTTTACGCGTTGCTTACCTTAGAATCACCACATACAGTTGTAAACATAGCAACGGACAAATCGTAAGATACTCAATAAGTAATGCGACAGAATAGATATTTTGAAAGCTTCCAACAAACCTGTTAAAAAACAAATAAATTAAAAATTTTTAATCAAAAACTTTTTTCTGGCTTACTTAAGCAAAAATTGGTGTTGTCGTATAAATTTTTTCATTTTCTTATGCTGATTTTCATCCATATTCTGTATATCGTTCACATGAACAGTTAAATGTTCCAAATGATAGCTAAGAACCCTAAATTGAATGATAATCTCACTACAGAATGCCAAATACAGGCAATCAAAAGGGCAAATAACAAAAGCAGCAGATGTTAGTAAAGGTATCTGTGCGCAAAGTGCGATGTAATAAAGTTTGTTATAACTTTCCAAAGTCCAAATTCCAAGTGGTACTGTTTTTGCCAACACTGCATATACATTCATAAAAGTGCAAGTTATTAGTGCGAGTGGTAGAAAGAATCTTTGTGCCCCCATTGTTAAAGAAACGATTGTCTTTAATTCAGTTTTTGTTTCCTCATCGCATGCATTTAAATCCCAAAATCGTTTAATACTATCGAGTAGATTGATGAAGTCTTTTTTTCGATATGCCATAATTACAGCTTTCGCAAGGAGCTGCAACGTAAGATATAGTACTAGTAATAGTATATTACACAGTGTGGAAAGTGGGATAGCTTATACGTGTAGGAACGTTGAGGCCCGAGCCGAAGGCAAGTGCGGGAACATTCCATGAGTACATGAAAAACACTTTCCAATATGTTTTGTACACTATTTTTCCTACGACCACAAAGAATTTTCAGAAATTAGCAAATTCGTTGATCAATTTTATTCCATTAAATGACAAAAAAACAACGATATTATAGTTATGATCCTATTTTCTTATACTTACGTATTTTTATCTACCTCTAGTTATTTACCATATTAAAAAAAATCAAATTTAATATCAAAAGCATTATCTCTGTTCACTCTGATATTTAACCAATGAGAACTTTATGTATTGGAACACCTAGGTGTTTGAACAAAACAAGTCCTTTCCTAGCGTAGTACGGGTGAAAAATATTATATTTATTTAAATATAGACAAAGTTATAATGTTGATTACAATTATATTTCTAGCTTAACAAAGAATTACCACTAATTTTTAGAATAAGAAATGATGCAAACATAAATAAGTATTTTTCTACGACAGGGTTCATGACACATTTCCAATACAATACTTTTGTAGGTGGGCGTAGGAAATAGTTATTTCCTACGACCCCATACGAAAGTGAACAATAGCAAACGTTACCGACATTAAGAAAGTGAGTCATATAACACGCGTATGAAATCCATGAATTTTGTTTACATTAAAATGATGACATTAATGTTTAATCCAATTTTGAGAAGCATTTTAACCATTATGTATCTATTCTTTTCTTATAAATATAACTTTAATTATTGTTTAATTAGTTATTTTAGCTATCAAAAAGAAATATCTAATAGATTACATCTAACATAACCTCACTATAATACACGAAAATTATTGAAGCAAGTTTGCCAAGATTTAAATCAGCGATGCCAAATGGGAGAAAAATAAAAGTAATAATTTAGTTAGGCAACCTCTTTCACACATGGCATTATGTTATTAGTTGAAGTTATATTTGTTAATTATAAAGATATTATTAAATATCAATAAAAAATAAATTATGTACCTCTAAAATTATACTATAAATTGTAATAGTAATTCTTTTAATTAACTTTGCTGCTAAACCCAAGGTTTAATTTTATACCATGTTTAAATGTTATGAAAATATGATTTTTTAAAATTGAAATTTATATTTAGTAAAAGAATCTATTAAATAAAATGTTAACAAACATCCATTCACTTTAACAATTGTCATAACAATACTTTTACATTTAACTTCTATTCAGCTCCAGAAAAATAAAATTAAGTTATCAAGATAACTTAATTTTATTTTTCTGGGAATGTTTTGATAGAAATTTCGTTAATTATTCATATTGTAAAACTAAATTGTTTAAAAAATTAAACTTTATATCCTAAAAATAAATGGCTTAAGAAAATTAGCTTTAAGTGTGATTTTTTTTGTTAAACCTAACCATAAAAATTTTGCTTTAAAATCTTCAAAAATTATATTCATCAAAATTTTAAAAAAATCTAAATTTTTTAAACATTTGAAATTTGGAGGGGTTGTAGGAAAAATATTGTACATTACACGTTGGAAAGTGACTTTTCTGCACTCGTGTGATTTCCGCACTCGGCTTACGCCTCGTGCGTCAATTCACACGCGTGCGTGCGAAAAGTTTCACTTTCCACACATTTAGTAATGTAATGTATATTACATTTAGTAATGTAATATACTAATTTCTGTAACAAGTCAGTAAAGTGATTCTTTATCGAACGAGTCTGAGATTATGAGACGAGCGAGCGAAGCGAGAGAGGCGAATAACAGGCGAGTACGATAAAGACACTTTACTGACGCGGTGCATACAAAATTTTATCGCCAACCATATTTGCGGCAGGTAAAATGCTTGATTTGTACAGTAAAATAAAGTGTTTGTTTACTTCCACAAATCGTTGTGGTAATGCATGGCTTTATTGATGGTTGGCTATAAAATATATTATCAAATATTCTAGATGAAGGCTTTCACCTTAACTTTCAAAAAACATTCAATATATAGAAGTGAATGATATGGTTATGAAAGAATATATTCTGTAATTGGTGGTGATTTACCTGTGAGTATCCAGCAATTGGAACTAAATTGTAGGAAAATTCAGATACATTCTTTATGTTCATAAATTGCATTACGGAAGTTCCATTCGCTATTAGTGTCATTACTGAACAAACGGCAATAAAAGAAATCATTTTGCATTTACTTTCAGAAAACGCGCCAATCTTGTGCAGCAACGCGAACGGTTGTTTTAAACTGGTTGGCATGTCGAATTCATCTTCTTGTTGAGTTACCATTTTTCGAAAATAAAGGTTTCAAACAATCCTAAAATTCACACAAGGATTATTCGGGCTATTTTCGTTTTCTGAGTATTAAAGAAAGTTTTTTTCATAATAACGTAGAAGCTACTAAGTATTCTGAACCATCCATCATAATTGTAATTTCTTATTAGAATTTTTGACACGGTTCTAATTCTTTAAAATCGATCAATTTTTAATATCATTCAGACATTAACTTTGCAAGAGGCTCCGTACCAAGATATAACTAGTATAATTATTTACCTAATCATAATAGAAACAGTATAACAATGTGTTTTGAATGGCCAGTTTGAGTGTTTCCTTTGGAAATTAGAACATCGCACAGTGAATGAAGTGATGCTCCGTCTACATACACTTTAATTTTTGGTCAGATTTACCACAGTTTCTCTATAAAATCCATTGTTCACGAGAATCGAAAATATCGTAACATGTTATTTTAAGGACATTTCACAATAAATTAGACGTGGATAACGTTCTAGTTAAGCGGGTCCAAATTACTTAATTTTTATTGTGTCACAGATAGTATTGCGATGTATTTAACTAACAAGAAATGCCCCACGTTCGGGACAAGCATAAAATATATGCGGTGATCTTTAAAAATAAAATAAAATACAATATGTCCACCGTTCCAAATATAAACATAAATTATATACGGTGGATTATAATAAAAATACACCACAGATATTTTTCTTTATTCTACTCAGCTAGCTCAGGGTTACTCGGTAAAGCATAAATTATTTGAATTACGAGACTCTTATTAACTCTTATGCCTGGAAAGGAAGAAAAACTTATGTTCTAAACGCTGAAGCTCCTGCAAGCTGGACAACCACTGCTAAACTCTAAATTCAAAAGGAAAGAAAACTGGATGCTTGTATTTGCATCAATTAAACACATATGTAAATTTAAAAACACATAAACTTTATTTAAAGAACGAAATAAAATTTCGAATGAAAAATCAAAAGCAAGAAATATTGTTCAAATCAATACAATTAATAATTGAGAAATAAATTCCCAGGCTTGCTCAAATGTTATTAATAGTTGTAATGGCCTGACATAGGGCCAATACGGTCATTCATTTGAACAGACCAACACAAATCAAAAGTTATTTATAAATAAAACTGTTTGTCTAATAAACATAAATTTGAATAACAGAAATTAAATTGTTTTATTTACTTGAAAACAAATAAATTCTCAAAAGGGACCTTGTAAACTAAACAAAATAAATTTGTATTATTGAGGATAACTTTATAAGTTAATTGTTATTAATGAGATTAAATAATCCATTTATTATGACCAACCTGGTATAAATTATAAAATTGGTTTCCTTTTAAATATTAATCCTCTATTGGTAACACTGTGACAGAACCTGTCAGCTGATTTCTTGTTTTTAAAATATCGATACAAATATCGATGATGAAAATAAATCTACCTGATTTTATTTAAACAATCACGTTCACTTTAAATAATTATGAAACAACACTAATATCTTCTTTTAATTCTTGAAATTGTTCAGGTAACACTTTAATTTAATTCAAACTTTATTTATACATGACGTTTACTTCAAACACATATGGTTAAAATATCTAACCTCAATTAAAATTACAGATTTTTATCCGGAGTCGAGCATAGCTTTGCCGTGAACGTTTTGTCGACTGATTTTGATAAAATTTGCTCCAGCTTATATAGTTTATGTTAGAACAAAAACCGGAGATGACATTTTTTCAAAACAAAGGCACATCATGTAAGCTTGATGACGTCACTAATCTGCACAGCTGTTATTAATTGTCACTAATCTTAATTCTATGATTACAGGATTGTAGCCCTTAAAACAAGAATCAAAAAAGTCCCATGTCCAAAAATGTATCGTAACGAAGGTATAAGAGAAAAACGATTGACAAGATACAAATACGATCTAAATACATATAGAATTCAACAAATCAAGGTTCATCCTTTACAAACTAGTTACATAAATACACAATACAAGTAATGCAAATAAATTCTCCATAGGAACATCTTTACAATTTACTACAAACATAATTTTTACAGTACGAACTACAATGAATATACCAATTAATGCATTTGCAAGTTCCAGCTTAAATATTGTTTCAAAATGTCCAGCATACAGTACTCCAAGCACTTACATAAAAACAATGGTGAGGAAAAATAGGATAAGAGTGAATAATTGTCACAATGAAATGAAACGACAAGATTAATACCTTCAGCAATTAAAATGGTCAGAAATTTTATAACCAAATTCAAAAATTAATTGTGTTATATAAGTCATAACAAGATTGACCTAATTTATCTGTTTTCAGTTAACTAACAGCGCGAAACTGAGCTGGTCTCCTGGAAAGTAGAAAAATTTACCTAACGTTGAAAATCGTAATCTCTAAAATTGAATAAGAAAATTACATCTTCCTTACAAGTTGAGGACTCATCCCAATGTGTAACTTGGGTTGCATAAACATATTTATGATCAAGCAATCTAACTGAATGATATCCTTTTTCTAAAAATGAAACCTATTCATTATACATAAAAACTTAGGTTATGTTTGCATGAAATTTTTGTATTCTTACTTTTTAATTTAAATATTAATGAACCTAACTGTGGTCCTATATATAGCCTTTATATTAATTATGCCTATGACATAGCATGTCTCTCTTTTAATTTAAATCTGATATGTGAAATGTTTATATTGACGTTTCCGTTCTGTCGTTAATGAAATTTTCAATGAGGTGATTTGATATCACCGCAGTATGGATAACAAACTTTTCGAGATCATGAGAAGCCATTACGGACTTTATGGACCATTACGGTCTTCATTACTTTAATAATAATTATTATTATAATTAGTGTTGGCAAATTAAAAAAAAACAAATATCAAAAATCCATTCCAAGGAAAAATGAGGAAAGCAAAAAATAAATAATAATATTTTAATTAGAAAACTTACTATGGCACACTAATGATTCTCACAAAATTTACTTTTACCGTTGATGTAGGATGAGTGATATTAATAGTTCATTTTATTAATTTTTAATTTTAATAATTTTGGTGTTTTGAACTAAAAATTAAAAATTGCGAAAAGACGATGTAAAACTTTTAAAAATGAGATTATAAACGACAAAAAATAAAACGCGCAACCGTAGTTTAATTCAAGATTAAGACGAAAATTTATTGGAAATTTATCTAAAACTTATGAATGTTTCCTCTCGAAATATTTCCACTTTGGGAATATTTCTTAGTCAAGCAACAATCTTTTTCACCGGTAGCACTTCCAGATATTTGGAAAATGGTTTTGATTAAATATTTCCTTTTTCGAAATATTTCTTCATGGAAATATTTCTTCAAGGAAATATTTTCATTTGCCAACACTAATTATATTATAGAGTATAGACGTTAGGTTTATAGGTCGAGAATTTTTTATCACGTTTGTCCCTTTTGTTATAGATTGGCTTAATCAAAGCCATTTTCCAAATACATATCTGGAAGTGCTATCAGTGAAAAAGATTGCTGCATTACTACATGTAACGACTCCGTTACAGAAAAGGCACACTCTTTTAAGAAAGTGGCACTGAAATCCTCTGTCCCAGCGGACTTAATCTATTAACTAGGTTTGTTGGGGCATGTCTACTAAGACGTCGCGAGTTTGTAGGTTTTGCAAATAGATTACTTGTAACCCTGTTAGGTGCACTACCACTCTGCCACTGTATTTGTTACTCATTTCTTTAACCACCTCCTTCAGTGGTGGGATTGGTATGTCATGTAGTATGGTTTGGTTGGTAATGTAGCGTGGAGCGTCCACAATAGTTCGTATGACTTTATTTTGATATCTTTGGAAATATATATACTCCATATCGGCTTAAGTATGGTCTTGTATAGCAGACGCTTCTTATTCAATGACAGTTTTGGCTTTTGTGTAGTTTTAATCCAAATTGTTTTTGCTTCGTAAATATGTGTTTCTGCCACGTAAGTCGACGGTTCAGGTGCATACCAAGGTATTTAGCGTTTTCAGCTTAAGAGATTTGACAACTGCTTTGAAAACTCTTCGATAGAAAAAAACGCTAGTTCTTGTTTATACCGTGAGATCATTTAAATTTAAAATTAAAGTAGGCGGGAATTTTTTTATACGTTTGGCGATCCTGCCAATTGACTCGCTGTGTAAATTAGAGGTTATGCAATTTTATGTTCTAGATTAAACATTTTGGAGCGTCACTTTGACAATTTAAATCAAACTGTGAAGTGAACAGTTAGTGTTGCCAATCTAATTTAAAAATCACAGCCAACTTTAATTATAAATTCAAATGATCTCGTGGTACTATTTTAATGACAACTCTTTTTTATTATTTTTAAATTGCATAGAAACGAGAATATAGTCTAGTCTTCTTTAGGAATTACACATTTAAAAAATACGTAACAACAACGATTAGTTTTTACGGTTGGGTAGGTTTCTCTACGTAATATGAATGTGACGTGGGTTGATTTCGCTTCATTTGCTTTTAGTCGTCATTTCTTTGGCCACTCTTATATCTTGTTGAGGTTCATCTGTAGATTATGTGATGGCAGTTTAGGATTGTATATGATGCTAGTGCACCTGTATCGTCTGCAAGAGTTGCAACTATGGTAGGCTTAGTTGTAGGTAAATCATTGGTGTATCGCAGGTACAGGGTGGGACCCAGGATACTGCCTTGTTATCCGAATTAGATTAGGTTGAGATCGGATTATTCGCTGCTTTGTTGGATTTAGAACTGTTTATTGGTTAGATAGGATTTTAAGATCTGGTGGTAAGGATGAGGTAAGTATTTCTTGTCTTATAGTGTAGACCTAACGTAAGTGCCAAACCTTAATAAAGGCCTGTCAAATGGCCAAAAACGCTGTTGAACAGTAGCTTTTGTCTTCAAAGTCGTTATGCTCTATGGTTTAGTATTTTTTTCGGAAACCTAACTGGTGTTCAGGGATTATATTTTCTTCATTTACAGCGTTCAGTCGTTGTATATAAATTTTTCTGTTAGAATGATGCGATGCGATAATGTTATTATTACTGGGATAGCAGAAACAACGGATAGTCTATCCGACTGTATTAAACGCGATGAAGAGGGGCAAAGAAATATTGGGGACTATTTTTATCAAAACAACAAATGAATTCCTGATCCTGTTAAGATTATAAGATTAGGTAGACCTAATGCAGATAAACCAAGATTGTTGAAATTATCATTTTCTAATTCATTTGTTAAAAATATCTTAAACCATAAAAATAAGACTCGGACAACCTTCGCCGATAGATTTGCTTATTGTCTCTGAAATTGATCTTATCACCAACTTGACATATTTACCATCCTTATCCAAATCGAATCAGCCCACCATTAAGTTTGATCTTCAACTAAGTGGCACAGCTTGTCAAAATAAAAGTTTAGTTACTAAAAAGTTTATTAACTATTTTGAGCTAAATCGTAATTGTTCCCTTGTAAATTAGAATGAGACTATGTGTCACCACAGTGTACAAGAAAATTGAGACGCTATCTGTCTTGTAAGTAAAGACCTCTTGTATACACATACATCTTTGAGGAAAATAACGAACTTCTCGTTGAAATCGTGAATTGACCATAATATACAAAGGTTAATTAGACGTAAGCGAGCTGTCGGGAGAAATTTCAAAAAAATTCTATCAGACCATCATTACAACATATGCAGTGAATTTTCCAATTTACCCAAAGCTACAATTATCGCAGTATAAAAGTATATGAAGAGTAAATTATTCATACTGAGAATCTAAAGCGATTTTACAAATATATCAGATTATCATTGAATACTAAAGTTTCAATATTACAATTAAAAAATGAGAGCAAAGATATTACCAATAATAAAAAAGAGGTTGCATTTATCTTGCAGACACTTTCTATGTGTCGTTTTCTCGTGAACCCGATGGTCTTATTTCAAATCTAAGGCTTTTACCTACATAATAGGTGATTCGCTTAAGCACATAGAATTCGATGCTGATGATGTTTACGCTTAATAAAGGACACGACTATGGAGTACACTGTATTTATAAAATACGTTCGCTTAATTCGACTTTTTTGCAATCAAACCTTTACCTTTCTCTTAAAATGTATTTTACAGAATGGCAGGAAGTCAATAAGAAATTGAATTTGTTTGTTGATTTCTAAAAAAATGCTCTACTGTGTGTGATTTTATAAAGAGTTTGTATTTTGTTTAATTTCATTATTTTTATAACCATAATGTACAATGAACTGTACGAGTAAAATATCGAATTGTTTACTATATTTTTGTAATTTACAATGAAAAAAGAATATATTTTTTGGCAAAAACCATAATGACAAATATGTAAGGGACACTTTCAAAAATCTCACACAAGTCGTCAAGGAACTTAGAACCAGCCTGGTAACAAGTATTAAAGAGGAAATTAGAATATATATACCATATGAGAGTTTGCTATCGGAAAAACCCGAACAGTTGGCTTTAATGTTTAGCTCTTCTTTAATGCTTAATCTTTTATGAATCGATGTAACATTCCACTGGATTCGCTGAAGTTCTGAATTTCCACTGGTTTGGTACCATTTGAAGATAGATAACCATTATTATTATTATCTGTTACCATTAAGATTAACGGTAACTGAAAATGCATCACGTCCGTTGTCGGGCGTTACTTGCTTATTCTCTTTACATATATATGGACAAAAAAGTAGAAAAATAAATTTAAATACAACTCTTAAACGGAAAGTTATAAAAAAATTCAACTTACTATTCTTAAAATACAGTCGATGGTAATAGTAGCTGTCTTTATTCCGAGATATGTTTTCAATTTGAATGCATCACATTCTTGTAGTAGTATCAATTTGAAATCAAAGATTTTCGAACTAATGTGAGCCTCAATACAATAATTGTGGGTTAATAATCATAGCCTCACAAGAAAGTGAGGTTTAAGATAATTTAATATTCATTTCCAATATAACTACCTTTATATTCAAATAATAGGTCTCCTCGATTTACTATATTCTAGAGGTTAAATAAAATATGAAACTAAAAAGTTTAAAAAACTAAAAATTAGAATTTCACATTAAAATTTTATATATGAAACGAAATAATTGGTGTTTGTGTTACTCAGATATTATTGTTGATTCACTGTAATTGTACGACGTTTTCTAGGTTCGTAAAGTTCCTATGATATTTTAATATGCTGTTGATGACAGTTCAAGGAAACTTTTTTACCATGCCATGTATTCTATAAGTACTGGTTCATATCAATTGTTAAGCACAACAATAATTGAAGGGTCGGCCGTAACAACGTTGTATGTAACATTTTGCTGAAATGAGGTAGGTGTTGCCGTAAAAACAACATCAGCAGCAGTGATTACTGCAATAAATCTTACAATTTAAAAGATGTTTTGAAAGGTAATGAATTCACAATTGCGTAATCTCCAACGATGAAAGTTAAAATAGGGAATGTTCAAGTAACCAGCTAGACTTCCTACGGTACTAAAAGTTCCAGGGGTGCATGCTGTGGCGCTGAAACACCTTCCAAGCTACGAAGAACCATCGACGTACTGACGCACTACCCTCTGCCGCAGAGGACAGCTGCATATGCAAGAATACTACTGTTATAAACAGATTAGCAACATTAATGCGTGAAAGGGCTGCTGCTATTGATGCTGTAGCCAATTCGTTACAATTTCTAAAGAACAATAATAGGAAATAATGTAGTAACAATTTGGATACTTTATCACATAAAATAAATATTACTTTGTCCTATAAAAATGATTACTTGCTACCTCGGTTGCATCTGGCAAAGAGAAAGGGTCACTACTAGTGTTGTAAATAAAAGAACGCTCTGAAAATACTGATGAGAACGTTCGCGAACGTTCCCGCATGATAAAACCGTATCAAAAGAACGTTCTCTTGGGGAGTATAACCAAGCACGTTCGCGAACGTTCTCATAACAATTCTAGAGAACTTTGAGAATGATACATCACAAACAATCATAAACAAGAACATTAAAAATCGAGAATAAAACCGAAACTAAACGATCTTAAACCGCATGCCCATGCAAAATGTACACGTGTTGCTCGCAGTTGCTGTTGGGTGTTTCAAAGACACTTTTATAAGCATAGTTTGCACAATTTATGCCTTTGATAGCATTGACAAGAAATTTGTGTTACCACCCGGTAGCACCTTTTTTGTTTTTTGTTCTAGTTACATATGAATTTTATATATAAATTTTTTATATTTTCTTTATACAAAAAGTGACAAATGTTTGTACAGTTTTTAAAGTGTATTACTTGTGCACACTTGTGGAACACCGGACGTCGGCCGCCGTAGACACTACGCCGACTAGCGGTTTTGTATGTTTTGCCGACCGCAAGCGGTGGACACTTTGCCGACCGTGTCCGCGGTCAGCGTATTGTCTACGGCCGGCGAATTGTCCAGTAGCAAAATTTATTTTAAGGGTCGGCGTAGCATCCGCGGTCAGCGAAGTGTCTGGTAGGCGTAAAGGTGCATACCACATTAAAGGTGTCTGTAACTAAAGTTTTAATTAAAATCAACAAGAAAAAAGATAACTTTATCTCATTCTAATAGAGAAGAGGAGGGGGGGAGGGGAAAATTGGAGAAAAAAAGAGAAAGTTAAAGGTAATATTCTCCAGTCCTGTTCACCTTTGAGGGCTTATTCTCGTTCTTTCTCGTTTGTACTCCGTCAATATTCTTCAAAAATAAATGCCCAAGCTTTTTCCAACAATAGTTACTACTATTCCATAGTTGCCTGTGCGATATACAAACACAATTTATGTGTAGAATGTTAGGTTAAGTTTTTATACTATTTATTTGTTTTTGTAGTTATTTTACTATTGTAGGAATCAACGGCAATCACGAAAAACCTACTACGTTTAGTAGCAATACTATCTAATAACAACAGTTCCAATCAACGTAACGTACGAAATCAAAATCCATAAATTGGGCTACGAACTGTACCCCATCCAGCATATTCTCCAGATTTAGCCCCCTGTGACTATTTCCTGTTTCCAAACCTGAAGAAATGGCTGGGCGGTAAGAGATTTGGGTCGAATGAAGAGGTCATCAATGAAACAAACGCCTATTTTGAGGGCCTTGAGAAAACCTATTATTTGGAAGGAATAGAAAGATTGGAAAAACACTGGACTAAATGTATCGAGCTAAAAGGAGACTATATTGAGAAATAAAATGCTTTGCCGAAACAAATATCTTTTATTCAAAAAGCCACTGACTTATCAAACCACCTTCGTACTTTGTGGCCTTGGACGAAAGTTTCGCTGGTCCGGAGAAGTGGTTGCTTACCGAAAGTACATACACATTTATTATACCTGAGAAAGCGATCATCCATCGGATCATAGTTGAATCGTGTAGAGGTCTCCTCAGTGCTAACCTATTGGTTGAGAGAGTGATCATCCATCGGATCATATTTTCAACAGTGTAGAGGTCGCCTCAACATTATTTTTACACACATGTTTGATTTATTATATTTTGTATTTATTGTTCTGTGCTTATTTAACTTTTTTGCTTATCTAGGTATCTAGGTACGGGAAGCGCTATAATTTTTCGGCCTGATATAGAAAAAATAAACTTGGTAAAATATAATAATTTTTATTTTTCAATATAATCTCCCCTATGTATGTATGTCAATACATTTATTACAACGTGGAATTAATAATTCAATGCCCTTGTAAAAATAATCTGAAGTTTTTCCTTCAAAATGTTCAATTTCAGCTGCTTGCAACTCGTTTTCGTCCTTAAAACGACGTCCCCTAATGTCTTTCTTTAAATTGGAAAATAAATAATAGTGACTAGGAGCCATATCCGGACTGTACGGTGGATGATCCAATACTTCAAAGCCGCATTCGCGAATGGCAGCTTGTGGAATTGCGGCAGTATGAATGGGTGCATTGTCGTGTAATAATCGAACACTTATTGTCAATCTTCCTCGACGTTTTTGACGAATATTGTTTCCCAATTTATGCAATAAAGACGGGTTCATCGGATCTCCGCCATTCCATCGATTTCCTTTTCGATAGAGGATCAGAATACAGAAGCATTGTTTCATCTCCAGTGATAATGGACTCCAAAATCGGCTTTGGTCGTCTCCACACAAATTTAAAACTGGAATATGAAGGAGATCAATCATCATAAACACCGTCTAAACGTTATTTGATTTGATTAGGCGTGTACCCTTCTTTTGTTAAAAACTTAATGACCGCGCGGTACTCAATTTTCGTCAGCTGCGACATTTTCATGCACTCGTCACGATGCTTGAATGGCTACTAAAAGCTATTACGCTTCTAGCCGTAATATAATAGTGTAGGCCTCTTACATGTTCAACTATAACGCAACCGAGTTTGAACATGTTAACACCTGTAGAAGCCTGCCGGGCCGAGAATCTATGGCGCTTATCTCGTATGTGCCCTTTTAACTGATGTGAAAACTAACGTCATATAAAAAGACATTTACAGGTGTTTATTATTTTATGTGTACTTTATGTACATACATGTCTGGTCACAAAGTATCTGTAGCTATGTCCGATAATAGATAATTACTGTTCAGTAGTTCTTGTATATTCATTTTAAACTGGCACGTTTAGCTTTTCTAGTTTCTACGTAAACCCCTATGGTTTTCATTTTCATATAATACTGAGGATATATGTCAATGAGAGATGTATAGCTTTAACTGTTTTTAAATACCTTGTATAAACATACAATTGTATCAACTTTATAAACTGATTTATTAATATGCATTGTTCAGTTTAAGCAAAAAATTATTGTTACCGAACGAAATAATAATTTGATCACTGATTGAACTTGAAGCAATGATGTATTTACTCTGGGTTAGCATATTCTCCATGGGGTTTTTACAAAATCGACCATTATTTATTGACTGTCAGAGTAAATCCGTCCCTCCTATACTCAAGGTTCAGAATAAGTTTAAAAGAATACTACACTGACGTTTAACTTTTATCTGTTCTTTTTGTATTATATTTTGAATCATAAAGTTTTTTAATTTGTAAGGTTGGTATTGCTGTGTCAACTTCCTTTTGTTAAATATTTAAAATCATGCGGGAACTATAACCTGAGCCTTGATCGTCTAGTGGTTAGGACACAGTGATATTACAGTTTAAACAGAAATAACTTTCCTAAGTAACTCGTTGTGGAACCTAATACGAGGGATGCTCTGTTAATAGTTAGTAGCAGGCCATGGAAGCTCAATTGGCTAGAAACAATTGCAACAATTGAATGTCGCATTAGTTGACATTCGTTACCCACAATTGTCAAACGTTCCGATTTCCTGGTGAAACGTAGTTAATTTTGTAAGATAAGTAGTGCATTTTTAATTCAGTTAAGATGAGCATTCCGCGAACTGCCTTTAGAGCTATGATTTTCTACGACTATAAAAGACAGTTAGGATACCAGCAAAGCCAAGAAAATTTGATAGCAGCTTTTGGTGATGCTGGCCCTTTATTATCCGCTGTTAGTCATTGGTTCCGAGAATTTCGACGAGGGCGAGAGCTGCTAGAAGACGAAGCAAGATCTGGAAGACCTGCGGAAGCTGCCTGTTGATCGTGTGACAAGCTTGATTCAGTCCAATCGAAATATTACTTATAGGGAGATTCAGGAGGAAGTGAAGATTGGATTCTCGGCGGTGAATACCATTTTGCATAAACATCTTGGGGTAAGAAATCTAGCAAGCCGTTGGATACCGCATTCGCTCTCAGAAAGTCAAAAACAGAGTCGTGTAGACTGGTGTAAATTTATGTTGCAAAAGATTGACGGAGGAGCTTTCAAGCAAGTGGCATACATTGTAACTGGTGATGAATCTTGGGTATACAGTTACGACCCTAAAACTAAACAGCAGTCTAGTGTTTGGGTATTCGAAGATGAAGACTTGCCCACAAGTAATTCACAGTAATGCGTGGCAGAAACGTCAATAAGAAAATGATTGCCGTTTTTTCCGCCGAAGTGGTCCTGTTGCTGTTATTCCACTTGAAGATCGCAGAACTGTTAATTCTGAATGGTACTGCGAAGTGGCTTTACCACAGATGTTTGCAAAATTACAGACAGGTCGTCAAAGGACAGGTTTGCGTAACATCTTAGTCCATCATGACAACGCATACTCCCACACTGCTGCCAGAACATTGGATTTTTTAAAAGATACGGGAGTTCAATTGGTAACATCCTCCGTATAGCCCAGATCTGGCGCCGTGCGACTTTTTTTTGTTTCCAACTGTTAAAAAAATTATGCGAGGTAAAAGATTTTCCAGCGCAGATGCAGCAGTTACAGAATTTTAAAGAATTTTTGAGGACCTTTCAGAAAATGAATTTTGCGAATGTTTTAAAAAGTGGTTTCAAAGAATGCACAAGTGTATTAGTCTGAATGGAGATTATTGTGAAAAACAGTAAAAAATTTTTGTTAAAAAATGCAACGGTCATTTTATAACTAACAACTTTCAGCGCAACCCTCGTATTTAAACATGATAATAAATCCGTGCAATAAATAATATTTTTAAATAGTTTATTTATTGTGATCATATCAATCATACTTCTTCTTGAGGAAAAAGTATTTAATTTAACAGAACTATATGGAAAATAATTCATTTCAAAACCCGCAGGGTGGCTGAAAGCGGGCAGTCATTGGGGAGTAGCGCCCCCATGGGATCCAGCTCACTACACCTCGTTCCAACACACATCCTGCCCGTAAACATAACCATATAAACACACAGTTTTTCTATTTTAACCCTAACACACATACACTAAACACACGTACACTGCTTACGGGCAGGTCACCAACACGCACACTTTTATTCCTAGTATGACAGCGTGGGGAATGGCAGTCTGAAATCCTTGGGCTCGCCTGCTGGAGGGTACAGCGGTATATAAAATTGTAAATTTTATAAAGGGGAAATAAATTTTTTGTTTTAAAAATATACAGTTTAATTGCAAACTGATAACTGGCGAATAACCTTAGCAGTTGAAGACGCTAATTAATTAAAAAAAAAATCATTTCAAACCTAACAATTCTATTTTGTATTCGTTCTATTTCTGATTTGCAGCAGTTCCGAAGATTCCACACTGGTGACGCAAATTCTAAAATATTTCTTATCAGAGAAAAGTATAATAGTTGAAAAGTCATTATGTAGGAAAAATCTTTACAAGATCTGATAATAAATATACCGTATAATACGAGTAACATACCGTATGCTCTATTCACTATTATTTCTATATACCATTTTTTGTACTTCTGTACTTTTGGAGAAAAACAGCATAATGTTTTCAAAGTGAATGGTAAGAACAGACATATATTATAGTACATGTAATAGTGATACATATTTTAAAGTCCAAGGAGATGAACAATACCGTTTAGTTTCTCAAATGTGCATAGTAGCAGGTAATAAAATATAAATCAGTAATAAATACGCTACGTACTGTTTTGTAATTATTATTTCAATGAACACAAACCCAGCTGCCCACATTCTTTGTGATATTATATTTTTTTCAATCTTTTAATTCCATTTTTTTGGAATTTAAAATCTAATCTTTACTCTTTTATCATCTAGAATTCATACGTATTTGTTAAATTATAAAAAAGGAAAATCTTTTTTCAACTCACCTTTGCACTTTCGTAGTTATAATTTTCAAATTATTATTAATAATGAATACTTAGAAAACATTTATTTCCATAAAGAACAGTAAGCATTCCTAAGAATTTTGACTAATAATTACAATAATAACAAATTGTAAACCCCTTACACTGCATTTTTTAATAAAACAGTAACAGTACTTATTGTTTACGCATTATTTTTATACTATGTAGTTATTTTCTATGTAAACAAATTACCATATATCAGGGTTGTTCTATCAAAACATAAATAACAAAGGTTTTACTGAAGAAACTTTTTACTGCTGTATTTAGAAATCCAATAAAAAATGACAATATTTATTTTGATAGATTAAATTATCTTAACATGTTTTTACTTAATTAACTATCTATTTATTAACGAATAACAAATCAAACTATAATGGGTTAGTATTAGAATGATGTCATTTCTGCCCGCGTTCCCTATTAGAACACAGGGAAACTATATATCACTGTTGAATCACCGTGTATATACCTATAATGCTATCAATATTGGCATCAAACTATATCTTGCTTCCAGATCTCTAATATGCGTTGTTTCCCTGAAACCTTAAAGGTACGTTACTTATAGTGTATTTAAATTAGTAAAGGACTCGAGCCCGATCCAAGCTCGACTTGGCTCGATTCCGAACCGAGTTTCGAGTCGAGTTCAACAATTTTTTATTCGAGTCGAGCCGAGCTTCACATATGTCGAGCTCGAGTCGAGGTGAGCTTTTGAAGTCGAGTCTCTCGAGCCGGCTCGAAAAATGGTACACTTTACACAGTTTTTTAGCCACAAAGGTAGATGAAAAGTGGCCCTAATTTTATTAAGGTATACTAATATCAAAAGCTTTGACCGTATGTCAAACGCAAAACCATCTGTTCCGAATTCAATGATGTAGCAATGCTTGAAATTAAATCAGAATTTAACAACTGGTTATTCCAAATCTATTTCTTAAAAACAATGTTGCCTATTAGCCAGATCTTGTAAATCAGTGGCGAGCGGTCCATGGAAGCAATTTAAGCAATGCTTCCCTTAAGAGTTTATTAAAAATAAAAACCAATGCTAACAAAAATATTTTTATAAAATTATGGTTATCGTTTATTTACATTTGTAATATTTAATCAACTTAAAGCTCAATATCAATTCCGTACAGCAAAAAATAAAATTATTTACAGTATTCTTTTAAATTAGGCTCATTAAACTTGCGCGGAAAGATATAGTCCGGTCAAAATAGACGAAAAAATAGTGGTAAGTTTACATTCGCATTACAATAGGCATTGTAATTACAGGTTTGTAATTGTAGGTTACAATTCGCATAGAGCTGAAAATTGGTACAGGTCTTAGGTACACTATTACAAATAAAATTTTAAAAATCCCCACCGCTCCTACGTCTGTTAAAAAATTTATTCAAGGTCAAAGGTCAAAAGTATCGGTTTTTTGCATTTTTTTCGTAAACGGTAAGTGTTATTATAAAAATAAGTCAGATAAAAGTTGTAGATCATGCAATTATCTACAAAGATTGTTCTTATACTTTTTGTTCTACGAATCAGCATTCCTGAGATATCGCGATTCTAAAAGTTGTAGAAGTCGTATTCTACATAATATGCACACATTTCCGCAACACCTGTGAAATAGTGTACTTGGCGCATTTTTTAACGTGGTTTCCCCGGTAGGCATACTCCACGATCTATTGTGATTCAGTTTTATTATTTAATATTCAAAAATATTCTATTATGTAACTAAAAAATGATACTATTGGAAATGATTAAAGTGGCACGAATTATTGTTGATTTCGGGAAATTTTTTGGCTGACTATTCAAAATTCATAAATATCATTGGCTGAGACTTAACAGACCTTGAATTTTATCCAATTATATTTATAGATTTCAAATTTAATCACAATTAAGTTAATCAAAGTTTAATCAAGCTTTGTGAAACCGACCATAAAAGTATTTCAAGGCGGCGTAGACGTGCATATTATTATTTTCGATGTTTCAAATGGTGATGTCTCAGGAATGGTGATTCGTAGGTCAAAAAGTATAAGAACAACTTTTGTAGATAATTGCATGATCTACAACTTTCGTCTGAACTATTTTTATAATAACACTTACCGTTTACGAGAAAAATGCAAAAAGCCGATACTTTTGACCTTTGATCTTGAATAAATTTTTTAGCAGACTTAGGATCGGTGGGGATTTTTAAAATTTTATTTGTAATAGTGTACCTAAGACCTGTACCAATTTTCAGCTCTATGCGAATTATTGTAAATTGAATTGTCTATTTTGACCGGACTAGTAATATCGATTTAAATGTGTTACATACACTGCATATAAGCACTGATTTCGCTGCTTATTGCTCTTCTCTTCGCCGAGTCCATGCCATCGTTAGCGGGCGAGGTCATACGGTTGACATCGTATAAGATCGTTATTTTTAGTGTGCTCCGTGCTCAAATGTTTATTATTTATTATAATTTGGCTATTTGTTCGATTTTAGGGTTTGTTAAATGTTACTTAAGTAATGTAAATCTGTGAATGAGATTATATTTTGAAACATTTTATTATTTCAATTTATATAAATAACTAGAACTTTTTTAAAGACCAGTAATTCTATATAGTTTGCTCTGTATGCAAATTTAAAATTGCATTATCGTCATGACTGCAAATTCAATTGCTTCGGGGTAAGTTCGGCATTGTAACTTTTTTTGTTTCAAAAGCTCTATTGTCATAGTTACAATTATTTGCAATAATGGATACTATAGAAACAGAACTCTCGAGTTAAATAGATCTGAATGCCGAACTTACCCTCGGTGGAAGGTTCGAGTACTTCCGATACATCCGAATCGCGACGATTTTGTCGTTCAGTTTGTAATATAAAGAATTTTCTACATACAGTTTTGAAAAGAAATTAGAAATTGTAGATAAACTTTTAGATTTTTTTCTTTGGTTCTTAAGTTCATAAATGGAAGGAGTAGAATTCTTATATTAAAATGACGTTTTGAGGGTGGACTTCCCTCTCTATCAAATTTATTTCGTCTAAAAACAAATTTAAAAATATATTATAAAATCTTATATGTAAATCAGAAAAACAATAAACGTTAAAAATTAACAAAGGTACGTAACATAGACGGCTCATTATGGTACTATATTGTAATATTATTCTTTTAATTTTTTCATATCTGTTTTTATTGGTTGAACAATAAGATGGTTAGTTTTGTCATTTTGACGAGCAAGGAAGGAATAGTTCAGTTTATTTTATGAGAATGTTATCATTTGTAAAAATTCAAGGTAGGAGGAAATAAGTATTGATGGACTGAAGTAGTGGTTATTTTATAAGTATTACAGAAATTGACAAAGAATTGACAATTCAACAAATATAGTTCAAGAAAAAACGATCAATTATTAGAAATTGTTGAAAAATGCAGATCAAAACCAGAACTTTAAAATTTAACAATAAAGATTAAAACCTGCACCAGATATTTTGCTAAAAAATGACCGAAAAATCGAGTTGCATTATAAATAAATAGTACCCAGTACTGTTTTAAAATAAAGAATAATAATCAACAAATTCCATCAGTATAAAGTGTAAAAGTTCTTCTTTGAAAAACTTTTAAGCTTTAATAATTATAACACTGTTTTTTATATTGTACCTAGGTATATTAAAATCAAAATCGTGATTGCTTCCCTAGCCTAAATTCTCACCGCACGCCACTGTTGTAAATTAATGAAAACGAATAATAATGGGAGTACCCAACTCTGTCTGTCGGCCGGTAATCGGATTAAAAAGAAAAGTACACAAATGTATGTACGGTTTCAAGGAAATACCTATTGGTCACCCTTTTTTTATACCTACTTGTATCTATAATAAACAATTTGTTCCATTCGTGGAATGCGTGAAGTTTGGTAAATTAAATGTAACAATTAAGCAGAAGACTGCAAATTATTTTATTAAGAAATGAATCTCTTGTAAAACGTGCTCTTTCTAATATACCTATCGTTGAAAATTTACTTGGAAGTAATAGCTTTCCAAGTTAATTTTCCGAAGGATGTCAGCTCGACCAGAGAATCAGGTAGTTGAGAAAACGACCGTTCAGCTCGACCAGAAAATATAAGCCCAAGGGATTAAGGGATTAAATAATAATAATACTTTACAAAAGTTGAAAACAAATTTATATGTGAGAAAATTACATATTACATATATTACATTGAAATACATAATACATATCACAATTATTATAATATAATTAAAATCGAATTAAATAAAACATACCTATATTATAATACATAGTAAAACGTTTACGTATATACATAGGAATTAAAATGGTAAATATTTAAAGCTTACATTACTTACAAAAGTGTATCTGGATATTAATTGCTGTTCATATTTTAATAAATTATCATTAATAAAATCTACCTTAGCTAAAACATTTTTTCTGACTACCTTGGTACGAGTGTTGGCGCTCCTAATTTTTAAATATATTTCTGTTTGAAAATTGATCAATACATCACTAAATTGATATATATTAGGGTGATTGTGGTAAAAACTAGAATTAAATCTTGCATGAAAAGACTCGCAACTGTTGGTGGTTCTGTACAAAAAATTTATTTTACTACACCATATCCGAGGAGGAAATAAACTGTTTTCTGCAAAATATGTTTGGTATAAATATTCCCTAAATTGTACAATTCTTGTGTCTTTTGGCATTAGATAGTTCACAGTTAAAAAATTCTACAGCTTCTTTGGGCTCTAAAAACTGAACGCCAAAATATACTTTTAAATATCTACCAATCGTCGAGTTGGTTTTATATTCAGATATCAAACCAAGTTGTTGAATTTTTTTAAACCAACTCTGACAAAGGTGAAATCGACATCCTATAAGATCGACATTTTGCCAAATTGTACTGCATGCAGTATGAATGGCTTTTTCAAAATCTATTACAATTGTTTTAGGTAGTAATTTTAAATTAAATTCAATACATTTTTGTTGCAAAATTCTGAACAAATTAACATATGTTTCACATTTTTTATTAGGCAACAATGCGAAAACTAATGGAATGTAATATCCATTTTTAAACCCATGGATGGTAAACATTTGTGTGAAATAATTACAACAAAATTGAAAAGTACCGTCCATGTAAATGGTTTCAGTAGAACACAAGAAATTCAAATTAGTGTAGCACGAAAACACTATTATTTCTTCTGTCTTGTTAACGCCAATTATAAAATTTTCTTTCTTGCAGGTCTCCAAACTTAAATGACCCTCTTCAAGCAATTGAAAAATTTCTTGTCTGCTTCTGGGCAATGTTGGAACTTTTTTCCTACGCGAGATATACATATTTCGTCTAATGCACTGCACATCTTCAATTTGAAGTTTGTCGGTCAACTCACTCTTTGCCAGCTCTAGGTGTATGAGCTTTGAAGGTTTTTCATGTGGATTTTCCTCCGCCTTTCTTTTAAGAACATTACTTAACCCTTGCCTTGCAATCGTTATATCTTCAGCGTGTATGTGCTCACCAAACTTGTGTATGATGTTTTTTACGTCACCAACCATTGAATAAATTCTGGCAGGACATTCGCGCTTCCAACACCTCCAACGAATTTTACCACACTTTGTAACGCTGCTTTTGGAAAATTTGTTATTTTCCACCACAAGTAATTCACCACCTCTTTGACTTGTGATTATCGACACTTCCATCGCCACACATACAGACAATAACACTATGTACGTACAAGTTACACTGTTGTAAACAACTAATTGATAAATGCAATATCTACGATTCTTAAATACAGCCAGGTTAAAATGAAGGACCAATAGGAATCCAATTACTTCAATATTTTGCTCTTTCTTATTGGTTAATTTGTTTTAAAATTGGAAAGATCCTATTATTTGCCTTTGGGGAAAGTGAACATTATGATGGAAAGCTTCTTAGCTTTTCGGCGAAGAAAGACATTATACCTGGAGATTATTTCTTAATGGAGTTAAATCCCTGGTCGAGTTGAACGGTCGCGCTAATCCCTAAACTTTCGAAACTACGAGATTTACCGCATTTTTGGTCGAGTTGACATACGTCCTAATTTTCAATTGACGCACTGTGGTAAGACCTGGCAACGCTGTATACATATTTAATTTACGCGTGATTTCTGAATTTTTAATGTAAGGTTATGTTTAGGTTTACAAAGTTCTGTAAAGAGGATACGTAGCTGCGCATAATAATAGTATTAATTACTGGTTATTTCTTAGATATCATTTATAAGGTGCATATGCACATTGCATTCATTAAGAAAATGTAAAATATCTGAGTTATAATTTCTTTTCAATTTTTTAAGCATAATTTATTCTAGGTGTATCAAATTAGTTGTACGATAAGTACATTGATTAAATTAAAACACATATTTAGGCTTAAAAATGGAAAGCCTCTGTTTCAGAACTTCGAATCAAGTGACTGAAACCAATACTAAATCATGTGAAAACGATAAGGACGATTTAGGTATTTTGCTGGATAAAGTAACGTTCGAGCAAAACCAGTTGCATTTGAGTGTTCTTGAAAACAAGTTGGGGACTATTGTGGATTACATCAGAGATACCAAATGCATTAATGGATTAAACTCTATAGATAATTTAGATGATTGTGAATATGAATTGAGTGAATATAATATAGAAGATTTAGAGAACACAGATGTAACACAGATTAAAACAAAAGTACAGGACAGTAACAATATTACTATGGAAAATCAGTCACATTTAAGTAGGCAAAGTGTCGGATATATCCTAACAGGTAGTTAAAGTACATTTTGACAAGACTTGAAACAAACTTGAGAGTAACCTTTTAAATAATTCTTATCTCTACAGGAGAATCCCAACCAGAAGTAAATTATGATAGACAGAAACAAGTTGAGGATCCAGGAGGAAATGGTTTATTATCAAATTGTGTTCTTTTAAATAAAGGAACTTATGATACAGTTAACAGGGTATATACAACAGAAGCATCGTCTCAAAATTCAAATATGTTAAATAGTAATTTAGAAAGTGATAGAACTAAAAATCATCTCACGTTAAGAGAATGTATTGTCAATTTAAAAAGATTATTACCGGGTATTCAAAAGAAGTTAATTAGTCAAAATATAATAAAAATTGCAGTAGATAATACACAATATGATTCAAATCATTATTCTAATATTTATAAAAGGATTTTAAAAAATGCTAATATTAAACTTAAAAAGTGTTATGTTATATTGGAGAAAAGCTCTGTAATTGAAGAAAGAATTAAAAAATATACTCTTATTTCAAATATAAACGATGGTGTATTCAAAGAATGTTCAGTTATTTTGAAAAGACTTTCAAAAACTAATTTGATAAATACCGTAAGAAAACCAAATACAAAGATTAACTGTAATGGAAAGTTGTTTATTTGTGATTATTGTCCGTATCATACTTTTTATAAGGGTAAATTGGCAATTCACAAAGAGATTCATGTTCATAAAGAGAAAGATGTGTGTAATAGCATAACTGTTTAGTAACGCACGTCCTAGTGAATACATTAAAAGCCATCATTGTAGTGTAATATGCGTAATTATTTTCTTGTACTAAATTATTCTTATGATAGATTTTGCCTGCACATAAAATTGCACTTTGTGATAACATCATAATTATAGATTTTCCCTTGAGATGAAATTGTGGTTAATGTGCCTAAAAATGTGATGACAAAGATTATTTAGTATTAGTACATTGTATAAGTAATTGGTTGTCTATGTTGTTTATACCACATTATTGGTGAAAAACCATCCAAATAATACTTAATGGTACCTTCAGAATAAACTATCAAAGAAGCATATTATTAACAGTGTATATTAATTTAAAAAATTGACTTAAAAGTTTTATTGTATTAGATTTAAGAAACTTGTTAAGTTAATAAACTTCTTATACTTACAATTAGAAGATACAAAGATAAGCTTGTACCAAACAAATGTTTATTTTTTTAAGAAAGAAAAATTTTAAAAAGTGGCCTACATTTACATTCTTAACTGCTCTATTTAGATATTATGTATATATGTACCTATGTTTCTTTGGTTCCTTTTATCCTTATGCATTTTGTCTAGTTTATGTAAATGTTCCATTAACAGTTAAGTACATTTTTAATAAATGAATAATATATTTTTCTAGATATAGAAGAGTGTGTTAATGCAACTGTTGTGCAACTACTTGTGATGTAAAATAAAGCTTGTGTTCTTTTAAGAAGCTATTTTTCTGCTATTTAAGTGATTTGTTTGTTTGTGTTTGGGCGAGGAATCAGGATGGCGGAGCATCCGTCGTACCTCATGGCACCGATTGCTATGATCATTTGGCCGACCCTACTAAAATTTAGCCGAATCTGGGAGAATTCCACTCCCAGTAGGGATATTTATTGTGCCAAACATCGCATTGACACGGGACCTACAGTTTTACTTCCTATCCGAAAAGAAGGCATGTTTTAAATTTTTCTCCGCTATGAAAAATTACCAGTTCGGCCGGGGATCGAACCTGCGATCTTTGGATTATGAAGCAAACATGCAAACCACTAATCCACCGAGACTGGCATTTAAGTGATTTATTTTCTTTAGAAATATTTAAATCATTAGTTCCTAAAATTTGAGTCATGATCCTGTGGATGGTCGCCATAAAATCCTTTTAGGGGTCAAGTGGGTGGGTTCAAAATAAAATGGGATAGTAGAGAATTCAGAAAAAATAAAGATAAACAAATTGTTCTTATGGAGAACAAATCGCAACAAAAATCTTACCTATAAGGGACTTGTGTCTTCAATTTTGGGAATCTTTAATTTAAATAATTTGTCCTGTTATTACTTTTACAAGCAGAATACAAACAGAAAATCATTTCCAAATATAGTTTCACGTAAAAGATTAGATGTATCTCTAGACATTGTTGGATGTTCAAAGACAGGATTATCATAAAAAATTTCTTTAAAAATGCACAAACAAGATAATGCTTATTATAAGAATTCTTGAACCAAAAAATGTTTATATTCAGTGATTTCTTTGTTGATATTACTTAATCAATATTATATCATATCGCTTTTCAAAGCAGAATATAAATAACCCTCCAACTGTTATGACTATATATAAGATTATAAAACCATCAATTATTTATACTTGTTTTAGTTATTTATGATAACTGAATTAGTTCCAACTGCTGTTATATATAATACTATCATTGCTTTATATACGAAAATCTTTGCTACCTCTGTTTACCTTAACGTACATAACAATGTCTACAAAATAATTATTGCTAAATGCCCTTGTATTCATTAACGAAGTCCCAATAATAAATACCTTTAACAATTTGCAAGTTCTGAACTTGCTAATGCTTAATATGTCAGTTAACAAGGTAACGTTATAATCACGTCAATAAATGGTCATGTGGATGACTATCACGTCAAATGGCCAAAATTAATCGTCTTTTTGACGTTATTAATTCAACCAAATAATGACGTCACAAGCACAACATCAATTAGATGTCTTCACGCCGTCAACTTTTGTCCATTGTTATTTTGTTCAATGTTTTAATCTTTGACATTATCTGCAACTAAGGAGAATGTGCGGTACTTTTTGATTTTTTGAAATTGAAGTTTTTTTTTATTAAAACGAAAGGTATAATGACTATGACTTTACCTTGAAAAGCGGTTAATTTGGTCGATTGTTTTTTTAAATCATACAATCATTAATTAACAAAAAAGTCAATATTTACCTACTCCTAAACAGTACTGTTATAATAATATTTAATATTCATTTGCACATATACCAATGGATTGAATAGGTACAAAACGCATGCGTTACGTCCGGGATGTTTGAGTGATACTCGGACCATTCGGTGTCGGGAAGTAGATTAGTCCATTGCAAAGCATCTTACTGACGTACCTAGCGAACGCAGACTTGCCGCCAATCGTTGTTTAATGTGCAATCGTTATTGTTATTAGTGCAGTTTTCAAGTAATTATTGTACAAGGCGTATTAGTATTATCATTAGACACGTATATATTTATTTCCTATGTCCAAGCACATCAACTGTAACTTTAACTCAAAGTTACTATTAAAACTATAGTATAGAATATTTATTTTTATTGCTGCAATGTTTTTCCTTTTTCTATGCAATAAACTATTTAATAGAAAAATGTTTTGCAATTTTATTTTCATTTGCCCGTTTGGAGTTACGTCAATAAGTCATCAAAATCTGTTACAAAAATAATCTCGATAAGTTGTCATATCTGGAGGCCAAATGGTTATTGAACTACGTCATTAAGACGTTTTAACATGACGTAAAATCGATGTGGCATATTCACGTCATTTTCTTGCCTTTTTGACGTCAAATGTCTAGCGCTAATGACGTAATTGGTGACCAAAAACTCACGTGTTTTTGAAGTCACCTTGTTAGCTGGGATTGTAATAATAATAAAATATCGTATTTGACTCGCGCATAATGGCATATTATACTAGGATGATTACATAACTCGCTGTTGGCTAGTTAAGTAGAAATACTGCTTACTATCAG
Organism: Agrypnus murinus; assembly: GCA_929113105.1. NCBI lineage: Eukaryota > Metazoa > Arthropoda > Insecta > Coleoptera > Elateridae > Agrypnus > Agrypnus murinus. Next base: position 964,358 of record OV816027.1, read on the forward strand.
CAAGCAGATAATATCATATTACATTTCAAGATAAGAATAAAGTATTATCTATCGTGGGAACTGCTTAGAATGCAGTATTAACTTTCTCATGAGAATTGCTTATCGTGCAAATAATATTGTATTACTTTTCTCGTGGGAATTGCTTAATAATATTTTATTTAGATAAGAGAATCATATATAAAGAGTTTTAGACAGTAGATTCATTAAGTTTTGATCAGTTCATAGTTAAGTTTACATCTAAGCTCTAATGAGCATTTATATTATTGTGTATTGTAATTGTCATTACTTCCGCTGGTTTAAAATAAAGATCCAGGGAAAACAAAAAATCTTTTTAAAAACTCGTTTCATTTGAACACAAACGAAACTGGCGCAGTTAACGTCCGGATCTTCAAAAATTATAGGAACCAAGTACTCTAATTTTCCGTTTCAACGGTCAATTGAAGAAACCATCCGCTCCAAGTAGACACCGCCGCTGACGTTGCATTGGGACCCCGAGGGCACACATCGCCCCGGCCAAATCATCTTTACGGCACCTACTTCAATAACAACCGCTTTGTCCAATGCGAGGACCCTGTTCATAGTGAACCTCCGTCAACTGCTGACGACTGATCATCGCGATCAATAATTCATCATTACAAGAAAATTTAAGTGAAATTTATAATCTTAAAGTGAAAAGTTTAAAGTTTTAAAAAATAAATTTAAATTCAAATCATAAATTTACTAACATAGTTTTACAATTAATTTAAGCTAATATTAAGAGCATTTAATTATAATAATATATAATAATAACTACTACAACCCATAACCTAAACCAAGGCCCCAGAAGCTATAAGCTTGTGCGGGAGGGAGGGGGCGATTATTATTATTATGTAGGCCCAATGTGCGGCTGCAGCCGACTTACAGATGAAACAGCGCAAATCCCACATTTGTGTCACAGCTAAGGAAAACTGCAGAAAACCTTAACCAGATCTGCCGGCGCCGGGAGTCGATCGCGGGTCGCTTGGGTGAAAGTCCGGCACGCCAGACATTACACTACTAAAGCTGTTTATACAATTATACAATCTGTTTCAATTTATTTGCTTTTGATAGACGAAAGGAATAGTTGGACACTTTGGTAATTAATAATTGCATTTTAGTTTCTAATTTACGTACATGGTAGACGCCAACCGATAGGTAGTGTCGACTAGTGACATTATAAAGCCTTTCATGCTTGCCATGTGTGGGTAGGACCCTTAATTTTTAAGCCCACTAAAATAAGAATAATAATTAAAAATCCTATATAATAAAAGTGTATTATTAATGCAAAGGAATCGCTCAAGATCTCCAAGACGATCAAGAAGTGTAGAACGTTCAAATCTGAACAACCCTCCTTTGTTATTTTTAAATAACAATAGTAGGAAAAATATGGGTGTTCTGGAACCACTCCCCTCCACTCACACCTCTTACCACTTTTTTCAAGGTCAAGGTCGCGAAAAAGGTTGGCAAGACTGCATTTCAAGGCTATGTTTTCAAGGTTATGTGTGTAAAGTTGGTAGTACTCAAGGCCATTTGTTCACGTTAGAGAGAAATGAAAAGAGAGAGAGCGTAAATAAATGTTGGTAACACTCAAGGTTAAATACAATAATAATGTCTGCTTAATAAAACGATTAGAGAGAGACAAAAATCAAGGAAAGCTTAGCCGTGCTCAAGATCATTTCTAGAGAGAGAGCGAAAGTAAATGTTCAAGGTTAAATACAATAATAATTTCTGAAAGTTTTTTTTTTAAGTTAAAAACAATCTTAAGCAAGCGTAAACAATATTATTATACGATGTAAGATACGATAGTCTGGATAAAATTTACGCTGTATAATGCACAAATTTCATTTTTAATCTTTTATGATAATATAATTACATTTATTTCATTTCGTATTTGAAACAATTGTTCATATACTACAATTAGTAAAATAAAGTATAACTAAATCTCCGTTGTCAATGACACCGGAGTTCAAGACGTTCTTGTTCTCCGTTGTTGTTGGCAACGTAAAAATCATTTGATGTTCCATAACAGCCACACGTGACATGCTGCTTTTTATCTCTTTGGTTACGCGTATGATGACACAGACAAGGCAACTTGCTTCATTATACAAAAAATTCGGATGAATTCTAAAAGGGAGAAATTAGAATTGAAATACGAAATAAAATAAAACACTTTATACAATACGGAGATCAAGCTTCTTTAAATCTTCTAAGATGTTATAACGCCGAGGCGCCAGCCGAGGCGTTATAATACATCTTCTCGGATTTAAAGTATCGCTTGATCTCCTAATTACATAATATATATTATATGTCAAGGCCGTAAGAGAGGACGGACATTGTCAGCTCATAATAGTTAACGAAGCTCTATAAACAAATATACCTACCTTTGCAATTCCGTCTTTTTGGTATACCTGTTAACATTTATAAAAACAACAATTATCTTTATTACATTACAGCTCCATTGTTCAAAGATGAACAATGAAGGAAATGAATTATTAATATGTTTTTTTTCAATTCTTGTCTATGTAGACGAAAACTGCATTCATATAACGTGATGTACCCTCAAGGTCTCAGCGAGGTATCAGGCTCGTATTTAAAAGAATGAAAGAATAAAACCTTTAAAGCATTTCTTTATTATTAATTATTGTTCCCTATAAAGACATGTTAAAAACTAATAGTAAACTGACATTACAGATGTGCACATGCTTTACAAAAAAAGTTCGACTTTTCATATTCCTATGCCATCTAACACAAAAGATGATCGCTTATTTACCTTTTCACAATTTACATTAATGATTTTTGAAACATGATTTTACAGAATTGTAAAAAATATTTAATCCTTTTAAGATAAAAATGAATGGAGATGTTGATAATGATAGGAATGTGTAGAATTTCTTTTTAATGATGAGTGAAAGATATTACGATGTTGTTTTAATTTTTATACGCATGTTCACTTATACACGATTAATTCCTTTTCACTAAAACAATTAGACACACACAATATTTATTAATCACAAACAAACAGAAGAAACGTCGAACACCTCCGTTGAAATAGCGCGAGTTCGATGCCAATAAAGTATTGTTAATTATGGTATGTTGTTGTTACTTCCTATTTGCATTGGTTTTTTCTTGGTTTCGTGTTTTTCTTAAAAGATGAATTATTTCCCCACAGTTTTTGTTTTAAACTACCTTCAAATTTTCACAAAACCGAAAAATCACCCCTTACACCTGACACCAAAACTTCAAAACTATAAAACGTATTGACAACAAGAAGTGGTCTTTTTGTTACCAGAACTATAAAACGACCGTCTACATTAAAAATTGCGTTCTGCATATCTTTTGACACTGTAATATATGTAGACGTCTGAAATGCTTTCATGAGAAAAGTCCTTTATCAGCAATTCTATTATAACAGGAAATAACGTAAGCTGTTTTATGAAGTAAAGTGGATTTTTCAATATAATAATACAGTTTCAGAAAGATATACAGAGATGTACTCAGAAAGATATACAGAGATGTATTCAGAAAAAAAAAACATTATTATGTGTTTCTCATTTTCTGAAATAATAACAAATTTGAATCTCAATTTGAATGAATCTCAACCAGAACGTCATGAAGAATGAGACAATAAGCGGTGGTGTTGACAGGTGTATCCTTACGAAACTCGATATCCAACTTCACGTTGAGCACTACGTTTTGAATAGACTCGTTTTGTTTAGCGAGGTTCATGACAAAAGATGAGACACTTCTTGTATTCGGCATAATCGAATAAGGGTTCGGTTCTCGATTACTATAATACGTTGAGCGCAAATCTAAATACTCATCATATGCAGACATATTTATATCTGGTGTTTTCAATGCTAGGTTAATTTTGAATATTAACAATTAATTTCCTCAAGTGTGGTAACACTCAAGGTCACATAGTTCAAGATCACCGGTATTTCAAGGTTAAGTATCTCTAGATTATCTATCTCTCGGGGTAAGGTGAGGAATGACCTTGAAGCTAAATCAGTTATATACGACAAGCAAGAGACGTAGGATTGTCAGTGGTTCCTGAGTGAAGGTATAGTGATATTGTTGTAAATCGTAATAACAATGGAAGACCTAACTAAGACAATGAGAATGCAAAAATGCAAGCTCTGGAAAAGCAGCTTATGATGTCAATCCAGCCACCAAAGGATGCTAAGTGGACACCTTTATTAAATCAATCTGTGTATTTTTTAAATAAATCCAAAAGCAAATGTGTATTTGTTGGATTATGTGCACATATGGGGTTTGCTCCAACAATAAAAGTATGTGGACTAAAGAATCAGTGCATGCTGTTTGAAGAAACGGAGTGGAATCAGCTAATAGCCAATCAAGGAGGGATTACTAGATACTTTCAGTCATTAGACGAAGCCTACGTACCTTTGAAACTGGGGACAAAAACGATTTCGTTTCAACGAGTGGATAAAACGAAAATTATAAAGGTAACGGACGCAGGAGGTGATGAATCGTGTTTAGCATGGGAGTCGTTAAGTGAGCTATGGCGGTTAACACCGTTACTTGCATTTCGGCTAAACCTTCTATCTACATTGGACTTTCATAATTTCTATAGCAGTGTAATAAATGGAGTTGCAGACATGCCAGGTGACTGTATTGTGAACATCAAAAACGTGCTCGAACCTTTAATGAAGCTACAAATTCCGAATGTATATGAACTGTTAGAAGTAGTACATTATTTACCAGAAAAGATAGTAGTAGATATTGAAGTCAATAAGAGTATTATGTAATGTGTGGGAGCGAGAAGGTAATAGGGGGAGACATATAAGGCTACGTAATCCATGCTTAACTTAATCAAATACAATGTGGTTGTGTTATAGTGAATACTTATAGTTATAGTGTAGCCTTGCCTACTATGTAGTAGACAAATTGACTGCATTGGAGAAATTATGCACTCAATTAGCAGCGTTGGAGCAGGATGCTGCACACGAAGCTGTATATGGGAGCTGGAACATTTAGTCCAGAATACTGTCAAGAGTTGGTGCAACGACACAGAAAAGGTGTACAGCTTTGTGAAGGATACATTGCAGCAAGAAGCATTGTGATAAGTGTTTGGTTAAACAGCTCGTCGATGCGCAGTTACAGGACTTTCTACATGACATAGTGGAAGATTCATCAGAGTTAAAATTAGAAAGGGAATAAAATGGGTAGTACAGTGCAATTTGACGAAACTAAGAACAAAGTAAGGTATATGTTAACATGGGTGTATGCTCATCGACAAGCACGAAAAGATGAATGGGAAATGATAGCAAGGGATAGGGTACGCTTTCAAAGACGAATAAGCCGAGTTGAAGAGGTAATCGCTTAATTTTGCAAGAAGAGCATAGATCACGCATATATAATAAACGTTTTATAAATGGATTGTAACATTTAATAAAATATTTGTACTTATGATTGTATTTAAAATAGAACAGTTAAGTATGTATGTAATAAATGCTAAAACAATACATCGAACTGTATTTTATTGATAAAGCTTTATTCAGAACACTCGATTACATGAGTTTTATGTAAATAGTAGACATTACTTAAGACACAATAGCAAAATGAATTGCAATGGTAATAGCATGATGGAGGGATAGGTTGAAGAGCGGACACCGCTTCCAATTTCACCGCTGCACTGACTGCGATAGGAAACGGCGAATGTAGTTTGTTTTCTTATATCTCTTCACGTAAATGGTATCCGCTTGTTGAGCTATGCGTTGAAAAATTACAGAGAACATAAAAGGTGGAGTGAAGCTTTCTTTGCAATCTATACAATGATGATGTATTAACCAAGTAGCCTGTAGTCGAAACTTTGGTGATAAGTTGGAAAAGGAGGACGTAGGTTTGAAGACGAAGTGAGATACGTGATGTCCATCAAACACGGCTAATTTCTTGGCACAAAGTCTCTTTCAGAAGTCTTGAAACCCTGTACATCTACAAACAGCATGGTAGGTAGCGAAGACAACGCGTACTGCTATAGTAATAAAGGTAAACTGTTGAGTGATGTCGCTTATAGTTGACACTTGCTTCGTCAATGCGTTATACGTAAATACTCGATCATGTGAAATGCTTTTGTGAGTTTCGAAAGTAACTCTAAGCAACTTTTATTGAAGTATGAAGTGGTAGGGTCTCTGTAGTACTTCAAGCAACCAAAACCTGTACATGTAAATTTATTATTAATCGCAGATATGCTAGATAGAATACGTGGCCAGCCATTTTAAATGCATGCAGTACACATATTCCATAGGTTTCTCAGCGACTTTCTTACATTCATAGCCGCTAGTGGCCCTAGATCTGAGATTGGGCTTTATACTGTGTGTCCACTTGAAAGAGCGGATGCCCAGAAGCTGTCCTTTAGCGTTGTAATTTCACCCGATGATTACACACTTCTACACAGCTTTAAACAGCTGCTGTACAGCTTGATACAGCTTCTATGCAGCTTCTGTACAGCTTTTATGCAGCTTTAAACAGCTTCTGTACATCTTTAAAGAGCTCCTAGAACAGCCAATGTGTACCCATAATGTACATTCTACATCCACGTAAACACACAGTATATAATAACAAGTACTCATAAAGCATAATTATATAAGTCTTTTCAGTCATTCAGCTTACACTTATAGACCGGTATACAGATTAACTGCATGCTTTACGTGGAGTCCCCGTGTAAACATACCTCCGCGTTCCTTCCCTTGGGAGGAAGTAATTGAGATATGCTCAATCAGCGCGCAATTGAGTAGCAATTGCTCACAGTTGCTCACTGGTGGGAGCGAGGTTGCCTATTCACCTTCTACTAGCTATCCAGGCTAGTACCGGAGCGATTGACAACACGTGGTCACCCGCCGGCACACTCCCGTCCTCTTTCATACGGGGTGAAGTACCTAGTCCAGCAATAGGACTATTTCCCCAACATAACTCAGTTGATAGAGGGAACCCTTCAGTCCTATTTCATACCTTCACAAGTTCCTCCCGGAGACAGGGGTTGGGGCCACTGCCCGATCGAATCCAACCTCAAATGTGGCGGGACTTGGTTTTTAAATGGGTTCGCCAGCCCGATCTACCAATATATAGGCTTGGTGGGCACTCGACAGAGCTTCGTTCGTAAGTCTACACGTTATAGACTCCCAGTGTGTACCTCAGTAAGGGAATGCAAGGGAACATGAATGAGGATGGATTCTGGACGGTGGTGAGTCTGAAACCATTCCAAAATGAGGATCCAGGACCCAATACCACTCTATAAAAGTGCCACCTGTATACCGGTCTATAACTTCACCTTACTGAGGTACACACTGGGAGTCTATAACGTGTAGACTTACGAACGAAGCTCTGTCGAGTGCCCACCAAGCCTATATATTGGTAGATCGGGCTGGCGAACCCATTTAAAAACCAAGTCCCGCCACATTTGAGGTTGGACTCGATCGGGCAGTGGCCCCAACCCCTGTCTCCGGGAGGAACTTGTGAAGGTATGAAATAGGACTGAAGGGTTCCCTCTATCAACTGAGTTATGTTGCGGAAATAGTCCTATTGCTGGACTAGGTACTTCACCCCGTATGAAAGAGAACGGGAGTGTGCCGGCGGGTGACCACGTGTTGTCAATCGCTCCGGTACTAGCCTGGATAGCTAGTAGAAGGTGAATAGGTAACCTCGCTCCCACCAGTGAGCAACTGTGAGCAATTGCTACTCAATTGCGCGCTGATTGAGCATATCTCAATTACTTCCTCCCAAGGGAAGGAACGTGGAGGTATGTTTACACGGGGACTCCACGTAAAGCATGCAGTTAATCTGTATACCGGTCTATAAGTGTACGCTGAATGACTGAAAAGACTTACATAATTATGCTTTATGAGTACTTGTTATTATATACTGTGTGTTTACGTGGATGTAGAATGTACATTATGGGTACACATTGGCTGTTCTAGGAGCTCTTTAAAGATGTACAGAAGCTGTTTAAAGCTGCATAAAAGCTGTACAGAAGCTGCATAGAAGCTGTATCAAGCTGTACAGCAGCTGTTTAAAGCTGTGTAGAAGTGTGTAATCATTGGGTGAAATTACAACGCTAAAGGACAGCTTCTGGGCATCCGCTCTTTCAAGTGGACACACAGTATAAAACCCAATTTCAGGTCTAGGGTCACTAGCTGCTATGAATGTAAGAAAGTCGCTGAGAAACCTATGGAATATGTGTACTGGAAAGAGCCCTCAGATTTGGTTAAACGCTTGAAGTTATTGTATGCATTTAAAATGGCTGGCCACGTATTCTATCTAGCATATCTGCGATTAATAATAAATTTACATGTACAGGTTTTGGTTGCTTGAAGTACTACAGAGACCCTACCACTTCATACTTCAATAAAAGTTGCTTAGAGTTACTTTCGAAACTCACAAAAGCATTTCACATGATCGAGTATTTACGTATAACGCATTGACGAAGCAAGTGTCAACTATAAGCGACATCACTCAACAGTTTACCTTTATTACTATAGCAGTACGCGTTGTCTTCGCTACCTACCATGCTGTTTGTAGATGTACAGGGTTTCAAGACTTCTGAAAGAGACTTTGTGCCAAGAAATTAGCCGTGTTTGATGGACATCACGTATCTCACTTCGTCTTCAAACCTACGTCCTCCTTTTCCAACTTATCACCAAAGTCTCGACTACAGGCTACTTGGTTAATACATCATCATTGTATAGATTGCAAAGAAAGCTTCACTCCACCTTTTATGTTCTCTGTAATTTTTCAACGCATAGCTCAACAAGCGGATACCATTTACGTGAAGAGATATAAGAAAACAAACTACATTCGCCGTTTCCTATCGCAGTCAGTGCAGCGGTGAAATTGGAAGCGGTGTCCGCTCTTCAACCTATCCCTCCATCATGCTATTACCATTGCAATTCATTTTGCTATTGTGTCTTAAGTAATGTCTACTATTTACATAAAACTCATGTAATCGAGTGTTCTGAATAAAGCTTTATCAATAAAATACAGTTCGATGTATTTTTTTAGCATTTATTACATACATACTTAACTGTTCTATTTTAAATACAATCATAAGTACAAATATTTTATTAAATGTTACAATCCATTTATAAAACGTTTATTATATATGCGTGATCTATGCTCTTCTTGCAAAATTAAGCGATTACCTCTTCAACTCGGCTTATTCGTCTTTGAAAGCGTACCCTATCCCTTGCTATCATTTCCCATTCATCTTTTCGTGCTTGTCGATGAGCATACACCCATGTTAACATATACCTTACTTTGTTCTTAGTTTCGTCAAATTGCACTGTACTACCCATTTTATTCCCTTTCTAATTTTAACTCTGATGAATCTTCCACTATGTCATGTAGAAAGTCCTGTAACTGCGCATCGACGAGCTGTTTAACCAAACACTTATCACAATGCTTCTTGCTGCAATGTATCCTTCACAAAGCTGTACACCTTTTCTGTGTCGTTGCACTAACTCTTGACAGTATTCTGGACTAAATGTTCCAGCTCCCATATACAGCTTCGTGTGCAGCATCCTGCTCCAACGCTGCTAATTGAGTGCATAATTTCTCCAATGCAGTCAATTTGTCTACTACATAGTAGGCAAGGCTACACTATAACTATAAGTATTCACTATAACACAACCACATTGTATTTGATTAAGTTAAGCATGGATTACGTAGCCTTATATGTCTCCCCCTATTACCTTCTCGCTCCCACACATTACATAATACTCTTATTGACTTCAATATCTACTACTATCTTTTCTGGTAAATAATGTACTACTTCTAACAGTTCATATACATTCGGAATTTGTAGCTTCATTAAAGGTTCGAGCACGTTTTTGATGTTCACAATACAGTCACCTGGCATGTCTGCAACTCCATTTATTACACTGCTATAGAAATTATGAAAGTCCAATGTAAATAGAAGGTTTAGCCGAAATGCAAGTAACGGTGTTAACCGCCATAGCTCACTTAACGACTCCCATGCTAAACACAATTCATCACCTCCTGCGTCCGTTACCTTTATAATTTTCGTTTTATCCACTCGTTGAAACGAAATCGTTTTTGTGCCCAGTTTCAAAGGTAAGTATGCTTCGTCTAATGACTGAAAGGATCTAGTAATCCCTCCTTGATTGGCTATTAGCTGATTCCACTCCGTTTCTTCAAACAGCATGCACTGATTCTTTAGTCCACATACTTTTATTGTTGGAGCAAACCCCATATGTGCACATAATCCAACAAATACACATTTGCTTTTGGATTTATTTAAAAAATACACAGATTGATTTAATAAAGGTGTCCACTTAGCATCCTTTGGTGGCTGGATTGACATCATAAGCTGCGTTTCCAGAGCTTGCATTTTTGCATTCTCAATTGTCTTAGTTAGGTCTTCCATTGTTATTACGATTTACAACAATATCACTATACCTTCACTCAGGAACCACTGACAATCCTACGTCTCTTGCTTGTCGTATATAACTGATTTAGCTTCAAGGTCATTCCTCACCTTACCCCGAGAGATAGATAATCTAGAGATACTTAACCTTGAAATACCGGTGATCTTGAACTATGTGACCTTGAGTGTTACCACCCTTGAGGAAATTAATTGTTAATATTCAAAATTAACCTAGCATTGAAAACACCAGATATAAATATGTCTGCATATGATGAGTATTTAGATTTGCGCTCAACGTATTATAGTAATCGGGAACCGAACCCTTATTCGATTATGCCGAATACAAGAAGTGTCTCATCTTTTGTCATGAACCTCGCTAAACAAAACGAGTCTATTCAAAACGTAGTGCTCAACGTGAAGTTGGATATCGAGTTTCGTAAGGATACACCTGTCAACACCACCGCTTATTGTCTCATTCTTCATGACGTTCTGGTTGAGATTCATTCAAATTGAGATTCAAATTTGTTATTATTTCAGAAAATGAGAAACACATAATAATGTTTTTTTTTTCTGAATACATCTCTGTATATCTTTCTGAGTACATCTCTGTATATCTTTCTGAAACTGTATTATTATATTGAAAAATCCACTTTACTTCATAAAACAGCTTACGTTATTTCCTGTTATAATAGAATTGCTGATAAAGGACTTTTCTCATGAAAGCATTTCAGACGTCTACATATATTACAGTGTCAAAAGATATGCAGAACGCAATTTTTAATGTAGACGGTCGTTTTATAGTTCTGGTAACAAAAAGACCACTTCTTGTTGTCAATACGTTTTATAGTTTTGAAGTTTTGGTGTCAGGTGTAAGGGGTGATTTTTCGGTTTTGTGAAAATTTGAAGGTAGTTTAAAACAAAAACTGTGGGGAAATAATTCATCTTTTAAGAAAAACACGAAACCAAGAAAAAACCAATGCAAATAGGAAGTAACAACAACATACCATAATTAACAATACTTTATTGGCATCGAACTCGCGCTTTTTCAACGGAGGTGTTCGACGTTTCTTCTGTTTGTTTGTGATTAATAAATATTGTGTGTGTCTAATTGTTTTAGTGAAAAGGAATTAATCGTGTATAAATGAACATGCGTATAAAAATTAAAACAACATCGTAATATCTTTCACTCATCATTAAAAAGAAATTCTACACATTCCTATCGTTATCAACATCTCCATTCATTTTTATCTTGAAAGGATTAAATATTTTTTACAATTCTTATGTTTCAAAAATCATTAATGTAAATTGTGAAAAGGTAAATAAGCGATCATCTTTTGTGTTAGATGGCATAGGAATATGAAAAATCGAACTTTTTTTGTAAAGCATGTGCACATGCTGTAATGTCAGTTTACTATTAGTTTTTAACATGTCTTTATAGGGAACAATAATTAATAATAAATAAATGCTTTAAAGGTTTTATTCTTTTAAATACGAGCCTGATACCTCGCTGAGACCTTGAGGGTACATCACGTTATATGAATGCAGTTTTCGTCTACATAGACAAGAATTGAAAAAAAATCATATTAATAATTCATTTCGTTCATTGTTCATCTTTGAACATTTTTTCTCCGCAAATGGAGCTGTAATGTAATAAAGATAATTGTTGTCTTTATAAATGTTAACAGGTATACCAAAAAGACGGAATTGCAAAGGTAGGTATATTTGTTTATAGAGCTTCGTTAACTATTATGAGCTGACAATGTCCGTCCTCTCTTACGGCCTTGACATATAAATGTAATTATATTATCATAAAAGATTAAAAATGAAATTTGTGTATTATACAGCGTGAATTTTGTCTCTCTCTAATCGTTTTATTAAGCAGACATTATTATTGTATTTAACCTTGAGTTTTACCAACATTTATCTACGCTCTCTCTCTTTTCATCTCTCTCTAACGTGAACAAATGGCCTTGAGTACTACCAACTTTACACACATAACCTTGAAAACATAACCTTGAAAAACATAACCTTGAGTGTTACCAACATTTATTTACGCTCTCTCTCTTTTCTTCTCTCTCTAACGTGAACAAATAACCTTGAGTACTGCCAACCTTACACAGATAACCTTGAAATCCAGTCTTGCCAACCTTTTTCGCTACCGTGACCTTGAAAAAGTGGTGGGAGGTGCAAGTGGAGGGGGGTGGTTCCAGAACACCCATATTTTTCCTACTAACAATAATATTAACAGAAATATGGTTTTTCCTGCACATTTTCGTGTTTCCCTTTTAAATGAAATTCCAAATTACGATGGTAATCCATCGACACTTTCTGAATTTATTAGAGCTGTTGATACAATTACAGGTCAATTTTGTACAGAAAACCCAGCAGATTACATTAATCAATTAATTATTTCAGCAATCAGAAATAGATTAAAAGGTCAAGCATTAGAAATAATTACTGGATACGAATATGCTACATGGAATGCATTAAAGCAAGTATTAATAGAAAACTTTGGAGACCAAAGGTCAGAATTAAATTTATTAATCAATTTAAGTAAATTAAAGCAAGGAAAAGATTCTCCAATAGAATTTTATAATAAAATTAGAACACAATTAGCAATCTTTAATTCTAAAATTGCTTTAGGAAACGAAAACCAAGTCATTAAAAATTATAAACTTCAATCAAATAAAGAGCATTGAGGACATTCACTAGTGGACTCAATGACGATTTTGGAACTTTTATTCGTAGTCGTAACCCAAATTCATTAGAAGCAGCCCTTACTATGATTAAAGAAGAGCTCGATATCAGATACTCTCAAGCTCAAAATTCAAAATTATCTTCAAATTTAAATCAAAGAAGATCTATTAATTTTTCACCAAATAATTTTAAACAAATTACAAATAATTCATTTAGGACCGCTTATCCACTAAGACAACCCCAACCTTTCATGCAACCCCAACCTTTTATACAATCTCAACCTTCTGCACAATCATTTGTCCCTGGACAATTTAATCCTAATTTTAATAGGCAAAACAATTCAACCAGCCATCAACATCGAAATGTCTTCGCCCCAAAACAAAATTATAGGCCAACCAATAAACCTATACCTATGGAAGCAAACACAATAGTAAAAAGACCTCCCACTACACAATTAACCAACCATAATCAATTTCGAGCTAATTCTCAAAATATAAGGACTTTGCCTACTCCAGCTGGTCCACAACGAACTTTTATCTCCGAAGAATTATTCTATCATGATGACGATGACCCTGAAACATCCACATACCCCCAATATGACTATCAAGATTCTATCACTAGGTCTGAACAGTTCCCTGAACAGCACCTTGAACAATCAACCGAAGAAGAAATATCCACTGAAGAATTGGAAAATTCTTATTATCAATACTCAAATAACGACAATGAAGATGCCGAGAATTTTCATTAACGGCCTTGGAAACTATTGAAAGCTTTAGTATTAACCCCAAATCTAATCTCCCATATATTGTCATACCGTCCACTGGACAAAAACTCCTAATAGACACTGGTAGCTCTAAAACCATAATTTCCCCTAAATTTGTTAATGAACATTTCCCTAATTTCGTTTATAATTTTAACTTTGAAATTACCACTTCTCATGGAACCACCAGACATAATTTAGTTGCTAATTTACCTATTCCAAACCTTTTTTTAGAAGATGGATTTCATCTTTGCTATTTATACGATTTTCATTCTTAATGCGTAGGCTTAATTGGCTCAGATCTACTTAACAATTTATCAGCCAGAATTGATTATAAATGGATGCATATCCAAACCGATAGCACTACAATACCGTTTTATTACAATTCATCCATGATTAAACAGGAAACCCAAAGACGTAATGAATGTAATTTTTCCAAATTAAAACAACGAAATTCCAATAAAACAAATTGAAATACCCCCACGTACTGAAATGTTTGTGACTTTACCAGCCGTTGGTAAAAGTGGAATAAAAATAACCCCAAGATTAAATTTTAGTAAACATGTCATTATCCCTTCTGCATTAGTTAAATTACATAATAATTGGTTTCAAACTAGTGTAATAAACACTTCTCATGAAATAAAAAAAATAAATATATACTCCCCATTAATTTTAGATGAATATGAGACTAATAATGAAGAATCAATACAAATCAACAACATAGACGTTCATAATTCCAAATTAAACATCAAAGCCATTCTTAATGAGAATTTACAAAAAAACTTAAGAACTGACCATGTAAACGAAGAAGAACAAACATTATTTCAATCACCAATCTTTCTTATCACTATAAAGATATTTTTTATTCTCCAAATATCCCTTTATCTTCCACCAATTTAACCAAACATCATATTAGAACCAAAACTGATGTTTCTATATTCACAAAAACATATAGATACCCACATGTGCATCGAGAAGAAGTAAAAAATCAAATTCGTAAAATGTTAGATGACAAAATTATAGAACCTTTGGAAAGTCCATATAATTTTCCAATTTGGGTCGTAGCTAAGAAATTAGACGCCTCAGGACATCAGAAATGGCGCATTGTTATCGATTATCGCAAATTAAACGAACCGACGCTAGAAGACAAATACCCTTTACCACGAATCGAAACCGTTTTAGACCACCTTGGTCGAGCCAACTACTTCACGACTTTAGATCTCGCGTCTGGTTTCCACCAGATTATAATAGAATAATCAGACCGCGAAAAAACAGCTTTTTCCACTGAAGAGGGCCACTTTCAATTTCGACGCATGCCCTTTGGATTAAAAAATGCTCCAGCCACATTTCAACGAGCTATAAATAATGCTCTCATAGGACTAACCCCCCAACAATGCCTCGTTTATCTTGACGATATTATTATTTACTCTACTTCTTTACAATAACACATAACCCGCTTAAAAAATGTTTTTAATCGATGTCGACAATCAAATATCAAAATTCAATTAGATAAATCCGAATTTTTACATAAACCCGTAAAATATCTTGGTCATATAATAACCTCGGAAGGAATAAAACCTGTCCCTTCTAAAATTTCAGTCATTAAAAATTTCCCTGCCCCAAAAACCAAAACGGAAATAAAATCATTTCTAGGATTATTCGGATATTATAGAAAATTTGTTAGACTTTGCTAAAATAACTAAATTCTTAACTGTTTGTCTCAAAAAGGATAGTAAAATTATACACACCCCTGAATTTCTTCAAAATTTCGAACATTGCAAACAAATTTTAACTAATGAACCGTTACTTCAATATCCCGAGTTTAATAAAATTTTTGAATTAACCACTGATGCATCTAAATATGCCTTAGGTTCAGTATTATCACAAGATGGAAAGCCTATTTGTTATGCATCAAGAACCCTTAACGAAGCTGAACAAAAGTATTCTACAATAGAACGAGAACTGCTCGCTATAGTGTGGGCAACTCAACAATTTCGCCCTTATACGGTGTAAAATTCAAATTATACGCAGACCATAGACCGTTAATTTGGCTTAGAAATTTAAAAGAACCAAATTCAAAATTAACGCGTTGGGTACTCAAACTCGAAGAGTATGACTTTGACGTAAACTGTTTACCAGGAAAACTAAACAAGGTAGCTGATGCTGTATCACGCATTCAAATTTATCCTATGAATGTTGAAACCGATAGACTTGAAACCCCCAAACCACAAACTTTCACCAATATCGATAGTAGACTAGCAAGCAGAGCTAGCACCCCTGATATTACCGAATTATTCAACATACCAATCATAAATCCTCCTGTGTTAGATAAACCTCGTATTAAAATACTTTCTGATGTATAAGTAAAACCACCTGATAACCGCCCCAACATACCAAGTACTAAAAACAAATACGAAGACAGTAAATCCCTTACAGATACAATACATACCCAATTATGATCAACCCCAGTAATAGATATCTCTGACAAACCACTACAACATTTTAAACATCAAATTGAATTCATAAGAGCCCAAATTCCAAGAAAAATCCGTAGTACAAAATATGATGGAAACATCCATTACACTGTATTTATCAATGACCACAATAAAACTGATATGTTTAATAAAATACTAATTGAACATTGTGAACCTAAAACTCATTACTACTGTCACTTTCCTGATAACGAACTTTACCTTGATTTCTCAAATTTGATCGCAGAAATAACTAATGAAAACACACCCAAATTCCATCGCTGTACCATTCAAGTTACATATATTATAGACCCCGAAGAAAGACAAAATCAAATTCAAAGTTACCATTTAGGCAAAACCAATCATCGCGGAATTAACTTTAGAACATATTAAACGCAAGTATTATTGGAAATCTATCAATAAAGACATCACTGAATTTATTAATTAATGTCAAATTTGTAAAACTCAAAAATATAATCGTAATCCGATTAAACAACCTTTTCAACTTACACCGACTCTTAATAGACCATTTCATACCGTACATTTAGATATCTTTCGAATAGGCAATAAAAGTTATTTGACCATAATCGACGCCTTTTCCCGATTTGCTCAAGCTGATCCTATTAAGACCAAGATTCGCTATAGCCTAATATATTTTGCAACGAAGATAAAATAGTTAGAAGTGAGACACACATAGCTGACTAATAAATGCTGCATGTATTTGCAGATCTAACTTGCAAGCAAAATTTAATTGCTTCTAACGTGAATGAATCAGAATTATGTTGTGACTGAAATATGATATACACTGTTACAATGGAATGTTCATTTTAGTTTTAATTCTGTGTATAGATAGTAATAATACGATAATGCACCTAATATTTAATTAAAATAAAATATAATGTTATCAATTATCAGGAATATCTCTTATTTTTTTATTTTATTTTATTCACTTAATCCCATTGCCAGATTAGAGCACTAAATCTCGTAGGTCGACAGCTACCTAATACGTAGAATCTCGTTAATTCGAAGTCAAAGGGAGTGAAAAAAAATTAATGAATATTCGAATTAAGGAATTTTTTGAAAATTAATCAATGCGCTCTCGCCACATTTTTTTTAAAAGACAAATTACGTCTCTCCTTAAATCGATTTAACCAACCACTGCTGCACTTAAAATTGTTATTCTTTAAAATTCTTGAAAATTCTTCCGTCTTGTTAAGTAAC
Source organism: Agrypnus murinus (assembly GCA_929113105.1). Classification (NCBI taxonomy): domain Eukaryota; kingdom Metazoa; phylum Arthropoda; class Insecta; order Coleoptera; family Elateridae; genus Agrypnus; species Agrypnus murinus. The sequence continues at coordinate 981,927 of OV816027.1, forward strand.
ACAAGTCCATTTACCGCGATGTTATCGCGAACTTGTTTAAACCAGCTTAAAGCACATTCTTCTAATTCACCAAAACGCGGTTCTCGTAGACGTTTCCTGGAAACACAAATTTCGTAAGAATTCCAAGATTTTCTCTTTGTTCTTTAAAATTGTGGAAGGCGTATTCAGTTGAATTCTAAATTCTTTGGCTCGATTATTTTCTTTTCACTTCTCTCATCGAATGTCAAAATAGATTGAAAATGTCAAAAAGTACACGGACAAGATCAAAGAAACAAACCGAATGCCATAATCTTCTTTAACAACAAATCAATTAAAAACTAAAAGGTTTACCTACTTATTTTGGGATTTTCTAAAAATTTGTTTAACATTTGGTTTTATAACCGGATGGGTAATGAAAAGGAGCCGCAATGAATCATCCTTTAATCCTTTCTTTGAAACCTGTTTACTGTCACCGGCTACTTACTGACACATTTATTGTTTATTTAGGCACCTTAAATACATAATAACATATTGCACCCCTATTCTACTTCAGGGCTGTACCGTTTTCGTGTGTTTTCGTGTGAATACATCATTTTAAGAGTATTATTTCTGAGTTGTTGTTGAATTTCCCTAGCAAACCAAGTTAGTAAACCAACGGTGAACGTAAGCACAGCGCGACGGTAACAACAGTACTGGTATAGTTTTCGTGATAGTACTACATGTTTTATAAGTAAGTGTAGCAAGTATTAATATAGAGCATAGTGTAATTATCGTGTAGTGTATTTTAGTGTAACGTAGTGAAGTGTAACAAATACTTATATATCATATCGTAGGTGCAATTTATTTATGTAGTTAAGATTATGCCGCGATTAACGCTATCAGCTCGAAAAAAGAGCATACGTAGAAGAATGCAAAACCTTTCTGGTTTTAAAAAGTCTGCCCAAAAAGTTCAATCAGCAGAATTTGTTCCTGTTGATCAACCTTTAATTTCATTAGATCACACTTCAACTTCATTAGATCAACCTTCAACTTCAACAAGTCAACCTTCAACTTCATTTGATCAACTTTCAGCTCCATCACATCAACCTTGTACTTCCACTAGTAGTAGCCGCAGCCTAGAGGAAATTCCACCTACTTATACTACTGACGTTGAAAATGAGGTGCTTAATGTTCAAAAAGAGCACGAAGATGTGAGTGGAAGGAGAATTGTGGAAGTTAGTAATTTCTTTAATGCAATTATACGTTTTCCTCATGTTGGATTGTTTTCGTGTAGAAATGAACATCTGAAAATGGTTTCCGAGCAAAGAGTTGGTCTGCAGAGTAAAATTGTTGTTCAATGTGAGATGTGCGGAGTTAATACTGTTATATCAACTGACTGTAATGATCAGGCAATGGATATAAACAAGGCTGCAGTTCTAGGAAATATTACAACAGGAATAGGATACTCACAATTGAAGGAAATGTTGGCTACTTGCGATATTCCTTGGATGGGCCCAAATCTTTATGCAAAGACAGAACAACTTCTTGCTACTTATATTGAAGAAACGGCATGGGAATATATGGAAAAAGCTGCTTTAGAAGAATCCCGTTGAAGGCCGAGTTGATTCGGACGGCATTCCATTCATTACTGTGATTGCATATGGAGCGTGGAGTAAAAGATCCTACAGAACCAACTATAATGCAGCTGCAGGAGTTGGCGTTATTGTTGGCGAAAAAACAAAAAAAGTGTTATTCTTAGGGATTAGAAATAAATACTGTTGCATGTGTAGCCGTGCTAAATCAAAACATTCTGAAGCTCCCTTGCATAAATGCTTTAAGAATTGGGACAAACCATCTACAGGAATGGAAGCTGATATTATCATAGAGGGCTTCAAAAGAAGTATAGAAATGTATAATTTGAAATACTTGTATTTGGTTGGAGATGGCGACAGCAGTGTAACAAAACGTCTTGCAGAAGTTCGTCAGTATGGGCAGAAAGTAATTCAAAAAGTCGAATGTCGTAACCATCTTCTGCGTAATTTTTGCAGTAAATTAAGAGAATTGACCCAAAAAAGAATAAGTAGCAAAATGATAATTGTTCCTCTACAACATCGCAATACGCTGAACAACTCTATCAAACGAATGAGGTCGGGTATACAAGGTGCCGTTCTTTTTTATATTACAAATGCAACTTTAACTCATAGTGAGAAAATACAACAGCTGAGAAATGACATCTTGAATTGTCCTCATCATGTTTTTGGGGATCACAATAATTGTGCCACTTACTTTTGCAACGGACCCAAACATGAAAATGAAAACAATTGGATTGTTAACTTCAAAGACTCGGGCTTATATCAAGATATAAAGGTTGTTACTGACAGAGTAGCGCGAAATTCTGAAAGTCTTTTGCAAAATATGGACAATAACGCTGCTGAATTTTATAACTCTATAGTTGCAAAATATATAGGTGGTAAACGAAATAACTTTACGGGAAAAAGTTCCTATAAAACACGATGCGAAGCAGCTGCTTTGACTTTCAATCTTGAACCAGGCCATATTTCGAAGGTAATCCATAAAAAGGTAGTTGGCAAAAGTCCTGGGCAATTTACAAAAAAATACGTGAAAGCTGTGGAAACCAAATCAAAGTGGGTTAAATGCCGAAAGAGACTGTTTGGTGAAAAACAGTCTCTACCAGCCGATAGCGAATATGGAAAAATAGAGGAAGAAAACATGCAGTTATCAGCAGAAGAATATTCTTTAAAGGAAAACTGAAGGCGAATTACATCTGATACAGTTAGAAACAATTGGTCAGCATAATAATCTACTTTGGCGTCAAGAAAGATCGTCGCGAATAACAGCTTCTAATTTTGGCCAGATTTGTAAAATGAAAAGCTTAACACATTGTAAAAATATAGTAAAAAATTTGTTGTATAGCACGTTTAAAGGAAATCTCGCTACACGATGGGGACAAGATCATGAAATAGTAGCACTTCGGGAATTTCAAGAGCAATCTAATATTCAAATTCAATAATGCGGACTTTTTATTGATAAAGATGATTTCTTTTTGGCAGCGTCGCCAGACGGACTATTAAGTGAAGACGGATTAATTGAAATCAAATGCCCTGCATCAGCTGCAAAAATGAAAGTTATGAGTGCTGTTAACGAAAAGAAAATTAAATTTTTGGAAAACCGGGCTGGTGAAATCTGTTTAAAAAGGACTCATAATTATTACTTTCAAATACAAGGACAGTTACATATTACGAACCGCGATTATTGCATATTCGTTGTATGGACACCGCAAGAAATGATAAGTGAGAAAATTTATCGTGACGATCTGTTTTGGCAAACAAAAATGAAAAACGAGTTAACGACTTTCTTTTATAAGTGCTTGTTACCTGAATTGATTGATCCTCAGTATCCTCAGGGACCCCCAATAAAAGACCTTCGAAAATAATTAGGTAGGTATGTACCTACTTATTGTTGCTTATGATCTTACTTGTATTTATATTTCTTGTAAAAGTTGAAATTTCAATTTAATTTTATTTTAAAAAGTAAAAGAAAACAAAAAAATCTCATACATATATATGTACCTTCAAAACCTTCTACTAGTATGTAATGAAAAGTTTTTTACACTGCTGGTTGATACACCTTTTAGTATGACATGTAATTTCCGACAGAAATTTTATTTTTGTTAAAATTGCAACTTAGTATACCCTTTTTGCAATCAAGGTTTCAATTAAATTAAGAAATAATATTCAATTAAATTAAATTAAGGAATAAAATAAAATTCCATAAATAATAATAGACCGCGCATAATGTGAACTTATTTTAACAGTGTAGCGTGCATGAGTAATTTACCATCGAAAACTATTGCCATTGCGCCTGATACTTAGGCAATTGTATTAAGAAAAAATCCGTATCTTATCATCGTAAATGTAAGATATTTTAAAAAGTAGAAGGCACTATACGATGCGGTTTTTACTAAATGAAAGAAAAAACGTCAGTTGAAGTACCTACGACGAGATTTAGTTAATTTTATGGTTATCAGACATGCTTTGGTTAGTCGAGAATATACTAACTTAAGCAATTTTCTTCTAAAACAGATTACGTTTTGTAAAGATATTCGAGTCGTAGGTACCTACAGAAAACCTATCTTAACAAATTGGTTTTTGTTCCGTGTCATTATTTACATAAATAAAAAAGTTATTTTACAGATACGAACACATTATTTTTCTACTAGTGAATCTTCCCCTTAAATCTCATAACCTGATAGATGTTATTGAACAATTACTAACTTATATATGCGTCTTCAGAGCCCCAAATATAATTATTGCTGATGGAGAATTTAATAAAAACATATTTAAAGATTTCCTAATTCTTCACAAAATTCAACTACACACTACAACCCCCGCTCACCACCAATCAAATTCGCTTGTAGAACGTCTACATTCCACTATCATCGAACATTATCGTTTATTGACTAATATACCAGAACACCAAAAAATTCAATACTGTATCTTGGCTTACAATCACACAATCCATTCAAACCTTAAGCTAACACCTTTTGAAATAATGTTCGGGCACACAGAAAGCAAAAATCCATTCGACTTGGATTATACAAAAACCTATTATCATGATTATATGTCGGAACATAAAACAAGAATGCGCTATCTATATGAATCATTGCAAAAAGAACAAACGGACACCAAAGAAAAACGAAATATAAAATTAAACCAAAAGCGCGGAACAAAAAAACTTGAACTAGGAAGTAAAGTCTTCATTACGACTAACACTAGAAATAAAAAGGACCCGAAATTTCCTGGACCATACACTATTTCCCAAATTTTTGAACATGATACTTATGAATTAACACCCCCTAATGAAGGACCTCAAATTAAACGAACTATTACCATCTTCAGGTTAACCATTATCGCCTGCTACATCCTCACAACCCAATTTGTGGCCAGTGACGTAATTATCGAAAACTTAGATGACAATCCTGGACTTTATCCATTAAACTTAGGTAACGCTATCCTAAAAGAAAGCGAATTTACATTAATTAAGACTACAGATTATACACCTATCATTACTCAATATGGTATGCTTAAAGAAAATTTAATAAAAATCATTATTCTTTTGGAAAATCAACAATACCCCATCGAACATAGGCAGTTCACTAATATTACTGACATATTAATTAGTCATAATAACATATTATTAATCATTAAACAATATTTAAACAAAGCTGACAAACTTATCGATCAATTATTCCCTCAAACACAACATACAATCCAAAAAACGAGGACTCGTAGATGGTTTAGGAACCATTTTTAAATTCTTAACTGGCAATTTGGATGCCAAAGATGGTCAAAGATATGAAACATTGATTTCCAAATTACAAAAAGTTAGTGAAACACAAACTAACTTCATATTAGAACAAGCTAAAATTCTTAATGACACTATTTCCACTATAAACAATCTAGCCAACAATCAAATGCTACTCAATGAAAACCTAAACAAAATTATTTTAGAAAACGAACAGGTGAAAAAACATGTCGCCACAATATTCGAAAAAACAGTTTTACTCGAAGCCGTGCAATCTTTACAACTTCTTATAAACACCTACTTTGAACTCGAAAACGCATTAACTTTCGCACAGAATCAACAAATGTATATGTCATTAATTGACAATATTGAACTAATTCAAAATCTAAAGGATATTTCTAAACACTTGTGCCACCAAACAACATTAACCATTCCCTATTCCGCAGATCAAAGTTATCTACATCCATATGAAAGTATCATTATTACCAAAGCCTATCAAATTGCGAATAGAATCACCTTCATCTTTGAAATTCCTCTAACCTCTAAAACTAACCAATATCAACTTATACAATTGATACCTTTTCCAATATTTATTAACACTCGTCATTTCCGTATGATTATTCCAACCTACAATAATATATTGTTTAATACTAAAATGAGTATCCCTATCGAACTCGGTCATTGCAAATTAGTTACAATAGACACTTACTTTTGTAATCAAAATAATCACTTTGAAATTCCAAACGATAAATTATGTGAAACCCAATTACTTTCTTTTAATAGTAACCAAACATGTACCCCATATTTTTTTGATCTAACTCATATTAAAATCTCTCAAATAGATACTGCCACTTGGCTAGTAACTGTACCTTCCAAAGCAATTCTAGATATTAATTGTAAAAATCAAAATTTTCGAAAAGAACTTTATGGTTCTAAAATTTTACATTTGAGCCCTTATTGCACAGCGTTAATTAATCACGAGCAAATGCTATTTGTAGCTAAAACTACGTCAAACAAAATTATCGACCTAAAATTACCAAATATTGACCAACTAGTAATATCTGATTCAAGCCATGTTGACATCTCGAGAGTCGACTTAATTCCGATCGATACACAAAAGTTAATTGACAATCAAATCAAAATTACCGATAACGATTATCTACTAAAATCAATTGATCATGTGACTGCTAATCATTTAAGCATATCATCTATTATATTAACCATAATTGCTATAATTTTAGGTATAAGTATTTTTGTATATTTATACTGTAAACGTAATTCCTTAAAATAACATTTATTGACTTTCTAAATAAAGATTTAGTTGTGATAAATAAAAACACAGAAAATTAAAATTTTCATTTTCCTTTTACTGATTTTAATATTGTTTTAAATAAAAACCATATTAAAACATTTTAGCGCTGAGGAGTTACGTAGAAATACTGCTTACTATCAGCAAGCAGATAATATCATATTACATTTCAAGATAAGAATAAAGTATTATCTATCGTGGGAACTGCTTAGAATGCAGTATTAACTTTCTCATGAGAATTGCTTATCATGCAAATAATATTGTATTACTTTTCTCGTGGGAATTGCTTAGTAATATTTTATTTAGATAAGAGAATCATATATAAAGAGTTTTAGACAGTAGATTCATTAAGTTTTGGTCAGTTCATAGTTAAGTTTACATCTAAGCTCTAATGAGCATTTATATTATTGTGTGTTGTAATTGTCATTACTTCCGCTGGTTTAAAATAAAGATCCAGGGAAAACAAAAAATCTTTTTAAAAACTCGTTTCATTTGAACACAAACGAAACTGGCTCATGTTGTAAACTTCACTCTTGTGTAATAATAACTTACATCAGATACTAAGTAATATGCTATTATTTAGCACATTGTTATTTACAATTACAAAAAAGTAATAGCTTACACTAAAAAGGTAGCCATTTTTTAGCTCTAAAAACTCTTGATCGGGCTCTAAAAAGTTTTACAGCCCTAAAGCTCTAATGACCAACTTACGCTCTAAAAATAGGCACATAAACCGATTAAAATCGCCCGACCAGACGTAAACATATTAAACATTAGCAAATGCTAATATTGATATTACATCACCGCACAGACTACCTATAAAATGAATCAATAATCAAAATAAAAATGCTGATTATTTCCAGCTCTATTTTCCAGATTATCATGCAAGTATAAAATAATAGTGTATGACACGATAAAGCACTGGTGACGTTAACAGCATTCCACGAGTAATATATAAGTTATATAACTGTTATTCTATTATATAAAGTACCTTGAGCCTGTGGCGTATTCATGAATTCTTTTCGGGTGGGAAAGGCTACTACTAAAAATTCGGGTTTTTACGGGAAACCACGGTTTCGGTACATAAATGACCTAGACCAGCGTTTCCCAACCGCCGGACCGCGGGCCGGTGCCGGTCCGTCAGAGATTTTTGCCGGTCCGCAGAAAAATAACAGTATTTTCAAGATTTTACTGAAAGAATTTGTTAATTCGTGTTATCCTGTAGGTAACGTAGGGTCAAATAGTTTATCGGAGTTGGTCAAGAGTAAACTCTGAAACTCTGACTTTTTACGTAGCCGACGCTACATACATACGTGTTATATAACGCGCCTTCTCCATACCTATGTGTAAGGTACAGTGGCGTGCGGTGAGAATTTAGGCTAGGGAAGCAACCACGATTTTAATTATAATACATCTAGGTACAGGCGCGAATTAACGGGGAGAGAATAATTCCCCCCCATTTAGAAATAAGTATACATAGAATAGAAACCAATAATGTTTGTTTAATTATTATTTATTAAAACAATTAAATATTTTTCCAAAAATTTCCCCCTCAAAATACTTCTCTGGATCCGCCCCTGCTAGGTACAATAAAAAAACAGTGTTATTATTATTAAGCTTAAAAGTTTTTCAAAGAAGAACTTTTACACTTTATACTTTTTGTTGACTATTATTCTTTATTTTTAAAACTACTACTATGTATTTATACTGCAACTCGATTTTCCGGTCTTTCTTAGCAAAATACCGGTGCAGGTTTTAATCTTTGTTGTTAAATTTGAAAGTTCTGGTTTTGATCAGCCTTTCTTAATAATTTGTAGTTTCTCTCCAAAACTGTATGCGGAAAATTCTTTATTAATAATTTACAAACTGAACAAAAAAAGTACAAGTACAAGTACTCGAACCTTTCACCGAAGCAGCTGAATTTGCAGTCGTGACAATAATGCAATTTTAAATTTGAATACAGGCAAACTAGATAGAATTATTTGTCTTTCTCTAAAAAAAATCCAACTTATATAAATTGAAAGAATAAAATGCGACAAAATACAGTCTTATTCGCAGATTTACATTAAATTTAACACTAAATCGAACAAATAACCAAATTATAATAAATAAACATTTGGGCATAAAGCATATTAAAAATAACGGCCAAACAATGCTAACAGCATCGTCTACTATATCACCACGCCCGCTTCTTCACGCCAAGGTTAGAAGAAGAGCAGTTATAAGCAGTGCTTATATGCAGTGTATGTAACACATTTGAATCGGTATTACCTTTCCGTGCAAGTTTAATGAGCCTAATTTAAAATAGTACTCTAAATAATTATACGTTTTGGTGTACGGAATTGATATTGAGCTTTAAGTTGATTAAATATTATAAATTTAAATAAACGATAACCATAATTTTATAAAAATATTTTTGTTAGCATTGGTTTTTATTTTTAATAAATTCTCAAGGGAAGCATTGCTTCCGAGAAACTCGAGATTTCTCATTCGTTTTTCGTCCTAGAATCGTGCCAAAGTAATGAAATCTTATACGCCTGAAATGCCTGAAGTCTTATACGATTGCCTCCTGGGACGTTTGAGCCTATTCCCGTTTTTGACCACCGCTTCCAAAACCCACTCGCCAGCGTTTCCGCTCCCTGTTAAGATATCTAATCTATGAGTTCTGGTTTTAAACGGTGAAACGTCCTATGTGTGTAGAACCCGGTTATGGTCTTTGTCGCCGCACCCGCCCTGCAATCGTTTTTCAACGTTCGTTTGGCGAAAAGAGAAAAACTCCATCCTCTCGGTACTCGCCGATTTTGGGCCGGTCCCAGTTTTGGTCGTTCGAGGTTTGGATTTCTGGAAGCGGATGAGGTACGAAAACCGACTTTTGTTATTATAAAGAATGTATATTTGTTTATTTTAGATTGTTCTTTTACAGTGTAAAAGTAAATTAATTATTATAAGATTTATTTCGCGAAATGTTTTCTTTAATTTTTTACCTTACCGGTCCGCAAGCAAAAGCTACGTCGTTTGGCGGTCCGATAACGAAAAAGGTTGGGAACCGCTGACCTGGACTATTTAAAAACTTTCGGGGGGAGGAGGGTTCAGCCCGATATTCCCCCCTAAATACGCAACTGCCTTTATCTCATTATACTTATTGTTATAAAACATTATATCTAAGTATGTATTTTCTTCTATATTCGCAATATTTATATATCATAGACCATTTTAGCATTCATTATATTTCCATTTTGATTGTAAAGCAAATTAAATTATCCCATTTTATAATATTTCAAATTCGGTAATATAACAATTAATAAAGTAGTATTTAACAGATGTTACCTTGCATGTTGCAAAAATAATCATGACGTATTCGCATAATGTCAATCAAAGTTTGAGTTTAAATGTTTATGTTGTATGAAAGGACACATTTAAAAAGATGTAAATATTAGGGTGGGTCGTTTTTCAACTTTTTTTTCTGATGGATTTCTAATACCCGGCAAAAGTTGCCCATCTACGATAAGGGTAACTCACGTCTAAAATATTAAAATATTGTTCTGATCGGACAATATCTTCTATCTGTTCTATGAGCCTCAATATTTTATATTTCTGCTAAAAACACTAAAGTTACAGCTTCCGCAAGATGGGCCTAGGCGGCATTACCGATACGCTTATGGATTCATTTTAAATGAAAAATCATTAATGAGATTCAAAAATCAAATTCAAAATCCTGTATGGCCATGGGTTTAGCGTAGAGGGTGAAGGAGCATAGGGGAAAAAGTACTTATATATTTGATTGTGTGAAGCTCCTCGTATACTTGTGGAAGCAACCTGCCAAGTGACCCAGAGCCCACCACGTGGAAGTGGCTGCATTTCGGGCTCCTCCCAAGTCCTACCCAACCAACCAACCAACTATATGTAATACTTGCTGACTCTCTAGTCTGAGTCATCATTTCCATGGAAAATACTGCAAAGTTGCTCTTTCAAAAAACTCCTGTAGCTCCTCCCCTTGCTTCTGATTGGTCGACGCCATCTTGGATGACACGCCTCCTGTTCTCGGATTGGACGAGCGCCATTTTGGATGACACGCCTGCTGTTTTCTGATTGGACGACCGTTATTTTGGATGACACGCCTGCTGTTCTCTGATTGGACGAGCGCCATTTTGGATGACACGCCTGCTGTTCTCTGATTGGACGAGCGCCATTTTGGATGACACGCCTGCTGTTCTCTGATTGGACGAGCGCCATTTTGGAACTTTGGGCGCCATTTTGACCACACCCTATGACGCCATTACGGGAATCTGTATTACCGGCAGTCTGTGTGTTGCCAATAGAGGGCGTCATGCTACAATTAGTGTGTACTACTACTAGAGGGCGTCATGCAGGAATCTGTATTACCGGTAATATGTGTACTGTCAATAGAGGGCTTCATGAAGAAAACTGTATTACTCTCTCATCTCTCATGCTCATCGTTCTCCCTCTCTTATTCTCTCTATCCTTCTCTCTCTCTCGCTGTCTCCTTCTCTCTCTCTCGCTCTCTCCTTCTCTCTCTCTCTCTGTCTCATCTCTTATGCTCTCTCTCGCTTTCATAGGGATCTACCTTTTATATAGACAATCATGCTAGTAAATAAAACATCAATGTTTATACATATTATTATTTATTTTTTGCTGTACATTTAATAGACAATTGTAACATATTATCTGTCAAATTATTCACAACACAGTATGAGTCGAGATTGTCGTCTCGTAACATTTGTAAATTGTTCAAATATTTTTGTAATTTGTTTCTAAGATAGTTTATTTGTGCCAAGGTACGACGGTGCAGACGTTGTCGTCGTCGTCGTCGTTGACGTCTCCGACTGCTGCTGCTGTTGTTGTTGATATGATTACCTTTAGCTATTGCTGCTGTTGATACGTTTGACGCGTGATCTGCAAGGTCCAGGTCTAAACGGTAACACACACACAAATTATATTAGCATATATATACAAACACCCTGAAGTTTTTTCTAAACCACTTACCTATTTCCAGGGGTTCGATCATACAGGAGTCGTCGTAGTTGTAACAAGAATTGGAACTGCTCGTCATCATATGGATTACTGCTGCTGCTGCTGTACACGTGTTGTCTGCTACTACTACTACTACTACTGCCTAATAACTGCTAACTTTATATAGACACGTACACTTACATAGGTCTTGCACGCATACTCAGTAACACGTATACGGTAAACAAGTTGTCGATGTTGACAAACAAGTCTCATCCTGTCGCTGACACGTCATCATCGGCAGGCATAATTGTATCATTATTACTTCTCTCTCTCTCATACATGTATACCCGTTACATGTATACTAGGTAGAAACAAACACTTTGATGTATGTATGAACGCCCTTCAGTCTTAATCATGCTAGTAAATGAAACATCAATGTTTATACATATTATTTATTTTTTGTTATACATTTAGAGTAAATAGACAATTGTAACAACATACTATTTGACAAATTATTCACGACACACACAGTATGTGCTGAGAGTTCGTTTCGTAACACATGCAAATTGTATACAAATATTTTTTTTGTAACCTATTTCTAAGACAGTTTATTTGCGCCAAGGTGTCCTCAGTATGACGGTGCAAACGTTGTCATTGACGTCTCCCACTGCTGCTGCTGCTGTTGATGATATAATAGCAGTCGTGTACGTACGGCATCGATAAATTTTAAAGGATAATGTTTTATTATTTTTAATAAAATGAACGAGTTCAACCCACCGGCTGCTGATGCTGCGTTGTCTATTAAACTGGTAGCTGAGGTAGCTGGTGCTGAGTAGTAACCGCATAACAGTTCGGACGTGAATAAAATTGAATCGGATGTCGGTAGCGATTTATAGGCATCTTCATGATTGCGTCTCAGTTGACCTTCTGCTACGTTCTCTATGTTTGCGTGATAGAAACGCGAAAAGTCGAGATGACGTAACGTTCGAGCATGATGATTGATCAACTGTGCTAAATGCAGTATAGACTGAAACTCGTAATCTTTTAAGGTTATAATACGATTTTTATCATGAATCGCAACCCTGTTACTGAAAAACTCGTTGTGAATAATCTCGATGTATAAATTGTCGCATAGATGAAATTTCAAATGTTTATCACGATGTGTTTTGTTGCTGTCGTCGTCGTCGTCGTCGTTGCAGCAGCAGCAACCATGAAAGAAATTTTTAAACATTGCCTCGACTCCTATATCATACAGCTCGGACCAGTCCCGTTCCGACAACACAATTTCACCGTACTCACATAGGCTATTCACGCACTCGAGTTTCACTACTACGTCAAATTCTCCCGCAGCAGCATCATCATCAGACGGAATAAGTCCTACTTGAATGTTGTGTATATGATCGTAGATTTCTTTTTCCCCGGGAGGTCTCGTAACATACAACGGATACTGGACAGCCCCAAGCAGTTGAACACGTACTTCACCTTTAGCTACTGCTGCTACTGGTGTATCTACAATGGTAAAGTTTGCTGATGCTGCTACAGCGTCATCAGCGTAGTATAGAGGCTGCTGCTGCAACAGATCATGGAACGCTAAAACAATAATAATACAATAATCGATTAATATAAGCATAAACACACACAAAAGTTTTAAACACCTTACCTAGTTCTTCTTCATTGTTCGACTCTTGACCGTTGTAGGTACTTGCTGTTGATGATGATGCATGATCTGCAACATCCGGACCTTCTTCATCTAAACAAACAGCAACAAAATAGACACAAATTAGCATACAAACACAAGCTTGAAGTTTTATAAACAACAACTTACCTATTTCCAGGGGTTCGCTCTCGCAGGTCTCGTTATCATAACAATAATTAGGACTGCTTATACTCGACATCATCGTAATTGCTGTTGCTGCTGCTGCTGCTGTACACGTGCTGTCTGCTACACGCTAACAACCGACGACTTTATATAGTCGCTTATACTTACCTAGATCCAACGTATGCTCAGTAACATGCATATGGTAAACAAGCTGTCGACGTTGACAGACAAGTCTCATCCTGTTTAATGACACGTCATCATCACCGTCAGGTGTGTGTAGGTAATTACCTCATTCTTGCTTCTCTCTCATACTAGTTATAGCTATCACTTTTTCATGCCTTGGTACAGAGGGGAGAATAGTAATAATACACATATAGAACATTAATCTTTTATTCTCAAAATTGTTATTGAACAACAAAACGATAATTAAATAACTAAACAATTATCTGTTCTCGGATAACCATGATAGAACATTAATCTTTTATTTATCTTTCTCAAAATTATTAAACAACAACTATCTAAACAAATATTATTAGAATTGAAATCCGTTCTCAGATAACCATGAAGGCATACTCGTAACACGCTTGAAACTTGACCTTTCTTTCATTGTCAAATTGCTGTTGTTGTTGTTTAACCTGAGCAATTGAATGCCCTGTACGATTTGTTATGCTAAATATTCTTTTCAACAATGTCCTGATCTACTACTACTACTACTTAACAGACATAATTGAAAAGAACAAAGACGCGTTTATCAGGTAAGAGATCTATTTCATGAGCATGTTGTCGAGTATCCCTGTGATGGCTGTGATTTATATTCAGGTACTTCCGAGCTTCATCATCATCTTTTGATAATTAATTACAAGTCCTGTACATAGAGTATAACCCTCGTCAGCTTCACTTATTATTATAACTACACTATGCTGAAGGTCGATCTCTTTCGATTAACATACCCGACTACTGCTACTACTACGCTTGAACTGTACAATAATTATGTACATTATGATAATCGTTGAAAACATCGACCTCCAGCTGGTGTTGTACTTATTACTATACAAATATTTTGCTACTTAAGAGTTAGATATGGTACTATCTATACAAATGATAAATGATTCCAGTACATAAAGACAGCTGACCAGCAACTAGTCACCAGGACCGAATCAAAGTCGCAAAAACCAAGGGAAAACAGCTATAATCAACGAGCCCCAGGAGTTCTTTGACCAGCTATCCAACCCTGGCGTAGAAGTAAATCACGTGCAGGAAATTAACGAGGAGGTGATTGCGGTTAAAGCTGTCATGTCCCTATAACAACAACAACAAGGTAGCTGAAAACCGAATGCCAACATGTAAAGCGATGTCTCTGAGTGCCTAAAGACAATAACGGCCGAAAGATCTCATACGTGTGACTAGGTATACTGTAAAATGTATGGAAAACAGCAACCTTTAGACCATTACTGCTATATTAAGCCCGATTACAGAGAACCATCTTCGGAAGGCAGTCTCTTTATATTTTATGATCTTCAGTCAAGGCAATATGAACACGGTCCTAATGGAGGAAGAATACATGTACCTAACTTCAACAAAGATGCGATAATTGCATTAATGAAGACAGTATAATTGCGGGATACTATTATAGAAGAAGTAAAGTATATCAACACCAAAAAATGTAACCGCATATCAAGATAGTAGTGATTTGACCCAGTGGTTCGAGATCAATATTCAAGATCCTATTCTTAAAGATCTTGAAGAGTTTCAAGTAGGTATAGAAATTTCATAAGATGTAAATAAACTAACGCGTACATATTTTTATCTAGCAAAAAAGACGGCTGTTGGACACTTAAATCAATTATTAACCTTCAAGTTAATATTAATAAATATACAACTCAGCTTGGGTCATGTTACATCGATCTACCCGAGCAAATAAAGTTGAAAGAAGCATGCGTCAATGTACAGAACCATGATGAGGCATGCTTTGCATGGGCTGTAGTCAGCGCTTTACATACCGCATGTATTGACATAGCTAAAAGGGAGAGTAGCTACCCTCACTACTCTAAGGTTTTAAAACTTAAGGGTATTCAATTTCCAGCGACAATCAAACAGATCCCTAGATTTGAAAAACAGAATAATATATCCATTAATGTTTATTCTCTGAAGAAGAAAAACCAAGATTATGTAACATTACCTTCGTATCTTCCTAAAAACAAAGTAGAACGACATGTGAATTTACTTCTCGTTCAAGATAAGTACTTTGATGATGAGGAGGATACAGAAAACTACACTACACCAATTCGTTATCACTTCGTTTGGATAAAGAATCTAAGCCAACTGTTGTCCTCTCAACTTAGTAAAAGAGATAATAGAAAATATTTCTGTGATCGCTGTTTGCATTACTTCAGACCAAAAGAAAAGCTAAATATACATATTGAAGACTGTCAGCAGCTCAACGATTGTGCTATCAAAATGCCCAAAGTAGGCGAGAACCTGTTGAAGTTTAAGAATTTTAAAACAAAGAGAAGGCTCCTTTCATTGTATACGCCCATTTGGAGAGTATCCTGAAACCCTGTAATACCAAAAACCAGTGTATATACTTTATAATGTACGTGTATGTACATGTAACTGTACTATATAAACAGGTCTGGGGGAAGAGGAACACAAAGCAAGACAGCCTGTTGTATCATAACAACTACTACTACTACATTGTGATTACGACTCTTAGAAGAAGAAGAAGAAGTGAGCGGTTCCATACTCATATGAACGACTTTCAAATAATCGTTTATGTATATGGGTCCAAAGGGCGAACCGTGTTATTTGAAGGTCCTGATGCTCCGACCCCCTGGCAAGAGAAAGAAATTGCGCCCGGCGTCAAACTCCACGAACCGAATCTATGCGTTTTCCAGCAAGTCTGTTCTGAATGTTACAGCGATTCAAATTATTCAGATCTGCTAAACATCGAGTTTCAACCATCTGTCAGACTAAAACAGCGCTAAGCCCTCATGACGACGATAAGCGCCATATCATTCCAGGTTCGTACGACACTCTACCGTAGGGTACTATCGCATACTTGATAAACATGGTTGTATAAAATAATACTTAAGTTTAGATATAAGTTAATGTTAAGTTTTTCATATAACAAAATGATATATATACTAGAGTTAACGTACTAGCGAACGATGATATGTCAATAATAATAATATGGTTCATAGTAGAACGTAGAAGCAGGACGGGTATTAAGAGATAGTTATCCTTAACCCTAGTTATAACGTTTAATTAAAATATTAGATTCTAAACCATGCTTCCATTATGTATGGATTAAGAATCTAAGTCGGCTACTATGATCACAGCTTAGCAAACATGACGGCCGAAAATATGTATGTGATAGATGCCTCCACTACTTCCATACTCTGCAAAATTGAATGCTCACACAGAAAACTGTGTTAAAATGAATGATTGTAGAGTAAGACTGCATCTTTACAGATAATCTGGTAGCTATTCACATGGAAAAGATTACGAGTCCACTACGACAAGTCAATAGCTGTTAAAGTGAATATTGAACTTTTCGGTCTGTTTGAATTACCATCAAAGGACTTGTAAGAGGTAAAATCCTTTAATACGAAATTTAAAAACTTTGACTGTTCAACAGATCTAGATCTTGCGTACAACCATTTTCTACCACGCAAACATAGAGAACGTAGCAGAAGGTCATCTGAGACGCCCTGAATATGTCTATAAAACGCTTCCGACAACAGACTCTATCTTATTCACGACCGAACTGTTATGTGGGTACTACTCAGCTACCAGTTTAATAGACAACGCAGCAACAACAACAACTGGTGGATTGAACTTGTTCATTTTATTAGAAATAATAAAACATTATCCGCGAAAGTTTATCAATGCCGTACGTACACGACTGCAATCATATCATTTACAGCAGCAGCAGCCGAAAACGTCAACGACAACGACGTTTGCGCCGTCGTATTAAGAACACCATGGCGGAAATAAACTATCTTAGAAATAGGTTACAAAAATATTTGAACAATTTGCAAGTGTTACGTGATGATTTCAACTCATACTGTCTAATGAATAATTTGTCAAATAATATGTTACAATTGTCCATTTACTCCTCGAAATGTATAGCAAAATAAATAATATGTATATTTAAACATTGATGTTTCATTTACTAGCATGATTAAGGGTGAAGAGTGAAGGGTGACTATATAAAAGGTAGATCGTCATCAGCAAGAGAGTACACGAAAAAATCCGAAGATTTCCGACGCCGAACATCCTAAGTTACAAAGCAGCCGGTAAGTAGTCATCCTATGAGAAGGAGAGAAAGAGCTTCCTTCCAGTGAAAGGGATAAAAGATGGTCGATCCAATCCCAGAGTTAGCGCTAAAATTCAAATCTAGGGCAGGGAAATCCAAGATGGCGACTTCAAAATGACAGATTCAAAATTGACAGATTTAAATGACAGATGCAAAGTTGACAGATTTAAAATGACATATTCAAAATTGACAGATGCATAAATGACAGATGCAAAATTGACAGATTTAAGATGAGAGATTCAAAATTGACAGATTTAAAATGACAGATGCAAAATTGACAGATTTAAAATGACAGATGCAACAGATGCAAAAATCTTGTTTATTGTTTCTAGCCTTACTTTGTGGAACTCCATAATCATGAAATAAATAAAGATTATTAAAAGTTTCACGGTTTTATTAAAATACAAGCTGACAATATTGTTTCGACAGCTATGCTGTCATTATCAAAGGTAATATAATTATAAACAAACACGTCGCTGAGGTAGATACAAAAATAGTAGATACTGAACCAGATTATTAACACGATAGGTTGCAAATCGAAATACTCTGTTAGAAATTCATTAGAATTAGTAGATAAGCTGCAAAACATACATCTTCCACCACATTCAAAACTTGTTAGTTTTGATATTTGCAACATGTTCTCCAGAATACCCCCACAAGAATGTATTCCTTTATTAGATAGTTTCTTGATCAATAGTAATATAGAATTAGTTAAAAGGTTAGAGTTAATTCAATTATTTGACCTTTGTATAAGTCAAAATTATTTCACTTTTAATAACATAATTTATTTACAAAAAGATGGTTTACCTATGAGTAATTCTCTAAGTCCTCTATTAGCTAACATATTTATGGACAAGTTCGAAGATCGAATATTTGAATTAAACCTCTCTAAACACATTATCCTCTGGTTTCGTTATGTTGATGACATTATAGCTTGTTTTGACAGTTTTTTTGAGGTTATCAATGTATTTTTAATTCTTATTAACAGTGAAATATAATATAAATACAAAGATTAGTTAAAGTTTCACAAGTTTTATTAATATCTTAACCTGACAATATTGTGTCGACACTTTGTGTCATTATCAAAGGTAGATAAGATTGATAAACAAACACGTTGCTAAGGATAAATACATACAGAAAATAGGTAACTAGATACAATACATAACAAAAACTAAATATCTAACACTTCTAATAAAGGAGAATTACTAAGCTCAGTTTGTTCATTCATTAAAGGTACTGTGCGTTTATGTCTGTATATTTCAAAAGCTTCTAAAATGTCTAATTTGTGTTTGTTGTTGCAAAAATGTAAGATTTTAATGTTTTGAGGTGTCATTGGGTGGTTCTGTTCCAAAATGTGTTTGGCATAATTCGATTTTTCTGGATGTTTAAGTCTATAAGAGCGTACGTGTTCTTTGTATCTTATGTCGAAATTTCTAAGTGTTTGTCCAATATAAGCCGAGTTACAAAAAGAACAATTCAAACGGTAAATGCCGGATTTCATGATATCTTGTGTTTTGTCTTTAGCATTGAATAAAAATGAAAAGATGTTGGTGTTAGTTTTATAGGTTATTTTGTAACTGGTGTTTTTTCTTAGTATAGTTGCAATTTGTTCTGATATCTTGCCAAAGTATGGTATTGATATGTAGTTTGTGTCTTGTATTTGAGTGTCAATTGGAAATATTCTTTTGATAGCTAACCTATAATATTTTTGTTGAATTAAAGTGTCAATCATGTTATGGTTATAATGGTTTGCATATGATAATTGTTTGATGATTGAAATTTCTTTATCAAAATGTGATCGTTTCAATGAAGTAGTTAAAGGTCTGTGTACTAAAGATCTATAAGCCGCTAGTTTATGCATTTTATGATGACATGAATCGTTAGGTATAGTGACGTCTGTGCTTGTGGGTTTTCTGTATATGGAAAAATCAAATTCATTGTTTGTATTAATTGTAATAGTTAAATCCAAAAAATTAATAGTTCTATTTTGTTCTGTTTCTAGTGTAAACGTGATGTTTGTGTGAAGACTGTTAATAAGAATTAAAGACTCATTGATAACCTCAAAAGAACTGTCAAAACAAGCTAAAATGTCATCAACGTAACGAAACCAAAAAATAATGTGTTTAGAAAGATCTAATTCAAATATTCGATCTTCCAAATTATCCATAAATATGTTAGCTAATAGAGGACTCAGAGAATTGCCCATAGGTAAACCATCTTTCTGTAAATAAATTATATTATTAAAAGTGAAATAATCTTGACTGATACAAAGATCAAATAATTGAATTAACTTTAATCTTTTTACTAATTCTACATTACTATTAACTAGGAAATTATCTAACAAAGGAATACAGTCTTGTGGTGGAATCTTTGAAAACATGTTACAAATGTCAAAGCTTACAAGTTTTGAATGTGCTGGAAGATGTATGTTCTGTAGTTTTTCTACTAATTCTAATGAATTTTTGACAGAGTATTTCGATTTGTATCCTATGATGTTAATAATATGGTTGAGTTTCTTGGACAAGGTGTGATTAGGTGCGTTGATATACGATACTACTGGTCGTATAGACATGTTGTGTTTATGTGTTTTAATCAGTCAATATAGTTTTGGTATTTGTGGGTTTTTATGTATGATTTGTTGTTTTTCTAATTCGTTAAAGCAGATATTGCAGTTTGCTAAAGCTTGTTTTATTTCTTTTTGAAATTTTGTGGTATGATCTTTGTTTAAAACATCTAAATTTTCTTTATTAATAAAATCATTAACCTTTTGTGTGTAATCATCTTTCGAAAGGATTACCAAAGTGTTACCCTTATCTGCTTTAACAGAAATTAAATTGTTTTCTGTAATTTTATGTCGGATAGATTGAAGTAGTGACAGGTTAGATGTTTTATTCTGTGTTTTGTCCTTTTTCAAAGATATTCCTTTTATCAGATTCAAGATTTGGAATTTTGCATAATTGTTGTGATCTTTTCTGAGTATAGTTTCACATTCAACAGCCAAGATTTCTTTAATTTTGTTTAAAGATCCTACCACAAAATTTCAAAAAGAAATAAAACAAGCTTTAGCAAACTGCAATATCTGCTTTAACGAATTAGAAAAACAACAAATCATACATAAAAACCCACAAATACCAAAACTATATGGACTGATTAAAACACATAAACACAACATGCCTATACGACCAGTAGTATCATATATCAACGCACCTAATCACACCTTGTCCAAGAAACTCAACCATATTATTAACATCATCGGATACAAATCGAAATACTCTGTCAAAAATTCATTAGAATTAGTAGAAAAACTACAGAACATACATCTTCCAGCACATTCAAAACTTGTAAGCTTTGACATTTGTAACATGTTTTCAAAGATTCCACCACAAGACTGTATTCCTTTGTTAGATAATTTCCTAGTTAATAGTAATGTAGAATTAGTAAAAAGATTAGAGTTAATTCAATTATTTGATCTTTGTATCAGTCAAAATTATTTCACTTTTAATAATATAATTTATTTACAGAAAGATGGTTTACCTATGGGCAATTCTCTGAGTCCTCTATTAGCTAACATATTTATGGATAATTTGGAAGATCGAATATTTGAATTAGATCTTTCTAAACACATTATTTTTTGGTTTCGTTACGTTGATGACATTTTAGCTTGTTTTGACAGTTCTTTTGAGGTTATCAATGAGTCTTTAATTCTTATTAACAGTCTTCACACAAACATCACGTTTACACTAGAAACAGAACAAAATAGAACTATTAATTTTTTGGATAACTATTACAATTAATACAAACAATGAATTTGATTTTTCCATATACAGAAAACCCACAAGCACAGACGTCACTATACCTAACGATTCATGTCATCATAAAATGCATAAACTAGTGGCTTATAGATCTTTAGTACACAGAGCTTTAACTACTCCAATGAAACGATCACATTTTGATAAAGAAATTTCAATCATCAAACAATTATCATATGCAAACCATTATAACCATAACATGATTGACACTTTAATTCAACAAAAAGATTATAGGTTAGCTATCAAAAGAATATTTCCAATTGACACTCAAATACAAGACACAAACTACATATCAATACCATACTTTGGCAAGATATCAGAACAAATTGCAACTATACTAAGAAAAAACACCAGTTACAAAATAACCTATAAAACTAACACCAACACCTTTTCATTTTTATTCAATGCTAAAGACAAAACACAAGATATCATGAAATCCGGTATTTACCGTTTGAATTGTTCTTTTTGTAACTCGGTTTATATTGGGTAAACACTTAGAAATTTCGACATAAGATACAAAGAACACGTACGCTCTTATAGACTTAAACATCCAGAAAAATCGAATTATGCCAAACACATTTTGAAACAGAACCACCCAATGACACCTCAAAACAACATTAAATTCTTACATTTTTTCAACAACAAACACAAATTAGACATTTTAGAAGCTTTTGAAATACACAGACATAAACGCACAGTACCTTTAATGAATGAACAAACTGAGCTTAGTAATTCTCCTTTATTAGAAGTGTTAGATATTTAGTTTTTGTTATGTATTGTATCTAGTTACCTATTTTCTGTATGTATTTATCCTTAGCAACGTGTTTGTTTATCAATCTTATCTACCTTTGATAATGACACAAAGTGTCGAAACAATATTGTCAGGTTAAGATATTAATAAAACTTGTGAAACTTTAACTAATCTTTGTATTTATATTATATTTCTTGATTATGGAGTTTCACAAAGTAAGGCTGAAGACAGTAAACGCTTATTAACAGTATCCACCCTACATAAATTTTACACTAGAAACAGAACAAAACAGGGCTATAAACTTTCTAGACTTAACTATCAAGATTAACGCAGACAATCTATTTGAATTTTCCATATACAGAAAACCA
This sequence comes from Agrypnus murinus, assembly GCA_929113105.1. Taxonomy (NCBI): domain Eukaryota; kingdom Metazoa; phylum Arthropoda; class Insecta; order Coleoptera; family Elateridae; genus Agrypnus; species Agrypnus murinus. The sequence continues at coordinate 1,004,555 of OV816027.1, forward strand.
ACACAAACAGACATAACAATACCAAATGAATCTTGTCACCATAATACACATAAAATAGCAGCCTACAGATCATTAGTACACAGAGCTTTAACTATTCCACTAACAAAATCAGATTTTAGCAAAGAGATATCAACCATTAAATAACTAGCATATGCAAATCATTACAATCCAAACATGATTGACACTTTAATTAAACAAAAAGATTATAGGTTAGCTATCAATAAAATATATCCCATTAACAATCAAACAGAAGACACAAATTACATATCTATACCATATTTTGGCAAAATATCAGAAAAAATTGCACATATACTTAGAAAAACCAACAATTAGAAAATAACATTTAAAACCAACACTAACACTTTTTCATTTTTATTTAATGCTAAAGACAGAACACATGATATCATGAAATCGGGCATTTACCGTTTAAATTGTTCTTTTTGTAGTTCGGTATATATTGGACAAACACTTCGAAATTATGACATAAAATATAAAGAACACGTACGTCATTACAAAAATAAACATCCTGAAAAATCTAATTACGCCAAACACCTTTTAGAACAAAATCACACAATGACTCCTCAAAATAATATTAACTTCCTACATTTTTGTAATAACAAACGCAAATTAGACATTTTAGAAGCCTTTGAGATATACAAACACAAACTCAGGGTACCTTTAATGAATGAACAACTTGAGCTCAGTAATTCTCCGTTACTGGAAGTATTAGATATTTAATTCTGATTATTATTATTATTTTATCTAGTTACCTATTTTTGTATCTACCTTAGCGACGTGTTTGTTTATAATTATATTACCTTTGATAATGACAGCATAGCTGTCGAAACAATATTGTCAGGTTGTATTTTAATAAAACTGTGAAACTTTTAATAATCTTTATTTATTACTAGATGCAAAAATGACAGATGCAAAATTGACAGATTCAAAATTGACAGATGCATAAATGACAGATGCAAAATTGAGAGATTTAAAATGACAAATTTAAAATGACAGATTCAAAATTGACAGATGCATAAATGACAGATGCAAAATTGACAGATTTAAAATGACAGATTCAAAAATGACAGATGCAACAGATGCAAAAATGACAGATTCAAAATTGACAGATGCATAAATGACAGATGCAAAATTGACAGATTTAAAATGACAAATTTAAAATTGACAGATGCATAAATGACAGATGCAATATTGACAGATGCAAAATTGACAGATTTAAAATGACAGATTCAAAAATAATAGATGCAACAGATGCATAAATGACAGATGCAAAATTGACAGATTTAAAATGACAAATTTAAAATTGACAGCTTCAAAATGATAGATGCAAAATTGACAGATTTAAAATGACAGATGCAAAAATGACAAATTTAAAATTGACAGATTCAGTAATTTGGCAGATTCAAATTTAGCGCCACATGTGATATAAAATGGCTGCAGACTCTAATTGAAGGGTCTTCTTCTCTAATACAGTTCTCTTTTTACGCGACCTCTACATACCGGTAATACAGATTTCTTCATGACGCCCTCTAGTAGTAGTACACGGTCTGCCGGTAATACAGATCACTTCATAACGCCCTCTATTTACGATACACAGACTGCCGGTAATACAGATTCCCGTAATGGCGGGCGTGGTAGAATGGCGCCAGACATTCCAAAATGGCCGTCGTCAGCCAATCAGAGAATAGCAGGCGTGTCTACAGGAGTGGGGATAACCAATCAGAGAGCAGTAGGTGTGTCATCCAAGATGGAAACGACCAATCAGAAGCAAGGGGAGGAGCTACCGGAGTGGGGGTAGCCAATCAGGAGCCAAGCCATTGGCATGCCAGATGGCATGTCAATTTCCGTCTCGTTAAGGTGGTGATTACCTACTCACGTGATCGTCAAATTCGCTCGATATTGTCGACTAGGCAGGCTACGCCTGCAAGTTTTTTTCAAAGGGCAGTTTTGCAGTATTTTCTATGGAAATGATGACAGACTAGAGAGTCAGCTAGTCTTACATATGGTTGGTTGGTTGGGTAGGGCTTGGGAGGAGCCCGAATTGCAGCCACTTCCACATGGTGGGCTCTGGGTCACTTGGCAGGTTGCTTTCACAAGTGAGCGAGGAGCTGCAAACAATCAAATATACAGGGTGTCTCAAAATTGCAGGGACAACAGCAAACCGGTAAGAGAGAACGTCGGTGTGACTGGTAAATCGTCGTCAAAACTTACCTAACTTTAATAGCAACATAAATATTAACAGTTAAAGTTGAAGCAGTTACTATTTTATTACTAAGTAAAAACTAACAAACTTATGTTAAACATGATCACTTTAATTCAAAAGGTAAGAATCGATACAATCCATCAACCTTTACCTTCGATTTAACGTAAAAAATGGACAAACCTTCTGCCTATATTTTTTAAGGAATTTCCTAAAGTAAAGTTGACACCACAGCAATTTAAGTATAATAGAGTAAAAATAAAGATACCTATGGATGCCACTAAAATCAATACGACTAAGTAAGTGTCAGACCTGACATTTTGAATTTAATTTTGTGTTTCAAAATAAAACTTGGTAGTATGGAGTATACTTTGCAAGAATATGCTGACATGCATCTGATTTATGGAGAGCAAAAAATGAACGCTCGTGCTGCTGCAAGAGCTTATGCAGTTAGATTCCCAAATAGAAGACACCCTGATCATAAAGTAATCCTTAACTTAAAAAACCGTGTTAGCACAACTGGTAGCTTCATTTATTCAACTATTCAGCTAGACTTTTTTTATGGGGTTTTGTAAAAACCAGAATCTCCTACAGACGCCGAGAATATGCGTGAAGGTACCCGAGTGGTCTAGAAGCTTCTTGTGTTGCATTATAATAAACACTTCGTAGGCGCAATGGAGTCAGTCGATTGCAGAACTTTGCGTTGAAACTACTGCGAACCATTGAAAATAAATACTATAGCAGAAAGTGGTGTTTAAAATAAATGTTTAAATAAATAGAAGACTTTTGTGTGTGTAGCAATAGATGGTGTAGTAAACTTTAATAGACTTTAGCCAATAATTACTTCAATAAGTGTTATTAGAGAGTAAGTTCTTTTAATAAATATTGTAATAAGTTCCCTTTTATTATTTTAAAAGTAATAAACAATTAAAATGTGACTAGACTATTAATGTAAATCAATAACGACAAAAATCGTCACCATAGTAATAATTAATGTGTGCTTTGCACAACAACCTCACCACTGCTTTCGAGTATTTGCAATCCACAGTGTTGTCAGCTTGTGCAATACTTAACAAAATCATAATAATACAATATCTTGAGAATAAAAGCAGTTAAATTAAATCTGATTGCAACTTTCCATTTATCTCTACATCTACTTTCATGGGTTACGTGTTGTCCCTACAATTTTGAGACACCCTGTATAAGTACATTTTCCCCTATCCCCCCCCACTCTAAATGAATCCCTAAGCGTATCGGTAACGCCTCGTGGGCCCATCTTGCAGCTGTAACTTTAGTGTTTTTAGCGAAAATATAAAATATTGAGGCTCATAGAACAGACAGAAGATATTGTCCAATCAGAACAATATTTTATGTGAGTTACCCTTATAGGTGGGCAACTTTTGCCGGGTATTAGAAATCGATCACAAAAAAAAGTTGGAAAACGACCCACCCTAGTAAATATCAAGGTTGCTGAATAAGAAGAAAAACAAATATTTATTACTATATTATCAATTTACACGCAGCGACCGCATTTTTAAAAGACACTCTCCGTAAATTAAGAGCATATTAACTTTTTCATCTTTTGTATAAAAAAAACATGGTTGATAATGGTATATTATTCAACGAGCGTGAGTCACATATTGAGATAACTTACAATGCAAGTCACATTGCTTACTTATCTAGTATGCACTTTTAGATGCTTTCAATTTAACAATTCTAAATCAGTCTATTACAAACTCTCCACATCAAATTTTACATTGCTCTGGTAGAACCGTATAGATTCAATTGCGTATTAATTAACAGTCATTAAACGCGAGTAGAACATTATACTTTTTATGCGACTATTCAATAGGAAATTGCACCTTGCAGTCAAGACAATTAATTATTGTTTATTGTTTCTAGCTTTATTTGGTGAAACTCTATAATCATGAAATAAATAAATCAGATTAATAAAAGTTAATTCTCAGGTAGATTATTAATAGGTTTGTACAGTTTTGAATAATTTTCTATACTGATGTTATTATCTATGTTTAGTGTAGTTATGTATTTATGTAGTTTCGCAACATAAAACAAAGCGTCCATAATGAAGAAGATTTGCGTATCTGATAATTCTCCAAAATAAGCTAACAGAACGTTCTCAGGGAATGAATTGACATTTTTGAGGCTTCGCCAACCCATAAAGGCCTTGTACACTGCTTTTATTATTATTGTACATCGCTTTTATCGAAATCCATTTTTTATGTCTTGATTAATTATTTTTATTTATTATAAAATGTAAACAGACTCGAGAATTGTAACTATCAGCATCAAGTTATTAAAACCAACACCACCTACATGTGGTTTTGTTAAAACCCTTTAAAGCAATACAACTAAAACATTTAAATATTGTCGTTTGTGTAATCAACGCAAGTGTTTATGCATCATATCCTTATTGTACAAACTGTATACACATATCTCTTCTCTATATATGAAAACAAAGCGTTTGGATTAAATAAATAAACATGTGTTTTATGCGAATAAGTATACTTTCTCTACGACTATACGAAAAAAAAGTATAGATCTTTATAACCTAGACCATTAATTAAATTTATCAAAATTTTAGCTATAAAAAGACAGCTAAACAAAACATGTATCTAGCATTAGATACATAATAAATAGTTTAAATTTACTTTCTGACAAAATTGATGTTGAAATTAGTGCAGTTAGTACTTATTAGTAATATTTTACTACTGATGGTGTTGACTCTTGATCAAAATTAACTTCATTTAAGACTTATGCTTTTTGGAAAGTTTTGTATAATAGGCTAACGGCGCGTTTACAGAAAAATAATTCATATTTCTCCCTATTCCTCTCTATTTTTAAGAAAAACTATGTAAACTTAAAAGCAAGATATTAACAATTAATATTTGACACTTTAAACTATAACTTGTTTCAGGGACGAACCCATAGGGGGGATGGGAGGGGAAGCTCCCCCCGCAAAGTTGATAATTTTGAGCGAGAGTTGGCAATTTCACAATTTGAGAAAAATGAGAAGATAAGAAAATGTGTCCAAAACAATTTATTTTTTAATTCTAATCTAATTGCCATGGATACACGTTGGAGAGTTTGAATTAAAATAAAATTTGTGTAAAATACTAATTTTGCTTCATATAATGTTAGGTACAAATAAAAATATTCTCTTACTAGTAGTTGGTACTTTCATCGTATTAAGTTGGCAATTTTAAGGTTACCCCCCTCCAAAAAAACTCTTTAAGCCCGTCCCTGACTTGTTTAGAGGTTGTTATGGGAGACGTGACCTATTGTTTAAAGAAATCTAATTTTCTGATCTGCCCATGGATTCAGAAAATACAAAGGATGTGATTGACTGGCAAATCGTGTCTTCCAATTTGGAATCCTCGCTATATCGAATTGATATCATTCATCAATTTAATATCCAGTAAGAATGCATAGGCATACATTATTTAATAGACGCAGAGCAAGCGAGCGGGAGTAACCGCGAACATCGAATTTTCGTAGTAACAAGTAGGAGTACTTAAAATAATTTTACTTACGAAATTTAACGGTGTCTGCTTCTAAGTTAGGTAGGCTAATTATGAAAATCAACAAAAACACCTGAATCATTTTAATATTCTTTTTTATATTACACCAACTAAAGATACACAAACACATATCAATATTCATAATGCTCTGCAGTATATTTGTCGATATTCAAACAAATCCTAGCAAAGCAGAAACATATAATTACGTGGTTCTTTCTTAAACCAGTCATTTTAATTTGTAATTCAAAATGTTTTAAAATATTTAATATTTAGAAACCAAGCTTTTTCTTAAATTATGGGTATACAACGCTTTTCTCCTATAATAAGTCAATAAATAATGAAATCTGTAATGTTTGGTTTACTAAATACATTAAATTCATTGTCTATTGTAAGCAAAAAGTTTCATTAAATTTTTAAAATAATATGATGTGTCCGTAATGTAAGTTGATATTCCTTTCAGAATTTGATAATTAATAAACTTCGACTGAATTTCAATTTAGAAGGTTTAGTTTGTACATAAATTTTAAATAATAATGTAATAAATTAACAGCAATTGAGTCGTATAATATTGTTGTAAATTCATTCAATTAATTAGATTTTGATAAAACCGAATCGTATGTGTAAAGAACTCATTCACCAATCGAACTATAAAAAGTGGAAGCGACTCCTTGTACATAGTCTAGACAACCATTCTGTCAGTACACGTAAATAAAAAATAACAATGCAATGCAGCCTAGTCAAAATATATATTATCAGAATATAATAAGAAAGTCTATAAAACGATATAATCAATTTTATTCAAAGTGAGCCGCCATCACTGCGGAAACACAGCTTCAAACGCTCAGAAAACTCATTTATTGCAGAACGCACCTTTGCGAGTGGTATTTCGGATGCTGTTTTCACTATACCGCGTTTCAGGGATTCCAAATTTGCATGCCTTTTATTACAAACTTTAGCTCTAAAATATCCTAGAGCCAACAGTCCAGCTGGTTCAGATCTGTGCTACCATATGGCCAATCTTCCGCTTTGATAAACGACAGAACATTGCTCTCGCAATTACTGCCACAATTTCTTCAAACAAACTTTCCTTATTTTCTTCAGTCTTTCTGTCAAATGACTTTTAACCTTTTTATATGTATCCATTACTAAATCCAAATAATTCCAACAATACCAACCAAACAATTCCAAACAAATAATTCCTGGCATGATGTACGGAGTAATGTCCATTTCCCGCGCCATTACCTTTTGTTTTCGAAAAGAATTATGGTTTATGCGAGAACGCACCGCTTTCACAACTTCTTTCATTCGTGAACAGCGAGGACGACCTGTGCGAGGTCTGTCATCAAGACAGTTGGTTTCTTTATACTTTTTAATAGTACCATACAAAAAATGTTCGCTAATATTCAGCCCTTTCAACAACGTAAAAATCTCATTGTCTTCCTTTCCTACTTTAAACAACGTGATCATCGCAACACGATGTCCCCATTCTATGATGAACAAGAGGCTACCTACAAAGCGTTCGCTACTTGACTATATGATAGAAGGTTGGAACTTTATGCCTGCAGTGTTGCCACTGGCTCGCCAACAAAATTTTCGATCATATTGTGCTATTGATAAAATTCTTAGCTATACTATGTACTGTGACTAGTAGTAGTACAATAATTTAAACTAAAACTTGCTTGAGAAGAAGCGAATCAACTGAACATGGGTTCAAAATAGAAGATGATGTATATCTGGGAAACTACTAAATTTCTTTATCTTCTTGGTTAATGCTGGTAATATATAGTGCCGGATGTACTTGACATGGGGCCCTAGACTGCTAAATGAAAGATTTGGCTACAAACGGATAGGCAGAAACGACCTAATCTCCTGGCTGCCTAGAAGCCCAGATTTAACTGTTTTAGATTTCTTTTTTATGTCAAAAACATTGTATACTTTGAAAAATTCGTGATATAAATAATTCAAGAGATAGAATAAGATTAGCTGTTTAAACAGTTACTCTTGAAATGATGACTTATGTCTGCAGGGAACTGGATTATTATTTAGACGTCTGCAGAGCAAATGCTGGCAGACCTATTGAAATTTATTAAAAGCTGATTGAATGTACTGAGTTTTTCTACCCTATACGAAAATAACATTTTGGAAAGCGTCACAATATTTTACTGGCGTCTCTGCAAAATCATACCACTCTTTTATGGTTTTATGCATGCCCTGTATTGAGCTTTGCTGATTATATGAGCTATAAGTTCCATTAATATAGTTTTAAATATATGTTATTTGAGTTAGTTTCAGAGATTCACTTTTTTTTACAATGGCTCCACAATAGTTTATTGTCCAAAATTATTTTTATATCTCTGTCTGAGGAATCCGCGGTTTCAGTTTAGCTTACACAATTTAGGTCTGTAGTTTTTACTTTTCTGTACACTTTATCCAGGGTTAGGATTGGCAGCAAACGGCTGGCGTGTTTAAAAATGTTTATTATTGAGTATTTTGTTTTTGTGTTGTTTTTTTGCTAGTATTTGCCTAAGGACACAAGACATAATAATGCTATTATCAGTGCTTTGCTTGGTGTCTGTGTGATTAACAATATTGCGGGTAGTACCTCGACCCGAGTAGAGGCGCGCTCCCACGGTCACTATACAGCCGTCAACGTGCTCGGTCAGTTTGGGTAGTGTTAGAGGCTAATGTAAATTCTTATGTCAGGAGGTAATAAAATACACAAAGTTATGAAAGAGACAGAGCATGAGTAATCGATCTCCTATTTCCTCTGGCCACATACTAGACTGCTAATAAAGAAAGAAACGGCAAAACTTTTATATAGAATAATAACAATGTAGTGAGACAAGCACTCCAAATCGGTCAAACATGTATTTAAAAAATCAGAGGGCATGCTATCCATTTTATATCAACATACTTTATCCTAAAAATACATAATTATACTACAAAATCTTTGTATTACTAAATATTAATAAAAATTAATTTACTGTTAAACACTTTTTTGTATTGTTATACTTTGTCATTTGCCAACCCTATTAATAGTGGAACGTTGTTATGTGTAATACATAATAATAAAAATAATTATAGAAATAATGAACATGACGAGATACCCTACAAATATAATTAAGGGTGTGCATTTTAGACAACATTGGCCTTAGAAATTGTACCGCCAAATTGTATTGACGTATGGTAGGTACCTACTCCTTGGATTTGTAATGCTTTGTTTAAACCAGTTTCTTTCTGCCTTTCCTTCATTCTTCTTTTCATTCTTCGATGCATTATAATATTGTAAGGCCTCTTTTGGCCATGGCGAATCAATTAGTAATTAAAGTAATAACTTGTCACTTAATCATTATAAACCTTAGGATTGTATGATCTCATTTGCGGCCCTTCAGTTAAGTGTCTATTAGTTTACATATGAAACGCGATGTAGTAGTGAATTTCCCAAAATGGATAAGTCATCATTCACCTTACTCCACTTAGGAACGTCTGACGGTCTTAATACTAAAGCCCGCCTGATGGCCCTCAATTATTAATTACACTGCGATTGCAAAAGAAAAACACAAGGAGCACCTCTGTTATAACCACCACCAACATCACTGCCTCATTTCACTTTCTCAATCACGCTCAGGTCTACTATCAAGTAAGGTTAGTAATGAAAGGAAAGTATAGTTTAAAATTAAGTAATAAAGAAAGGGTTGATACCTCACAGAACCGTCTCCGTGTTTCAAGACGAATTCAGACCTGAAACAAAGAAACGGGTAGTGTTTAAAAACACTCAGGACATGATGGGTGGAAACATTTCAAAGCTTTATCCTAAATCCCGCAGAACTTCATGCCTGAAACTCTCAGGACTTCATAATGAAAAAGGCTCAAGGCCTTGTGCCTGAAACCCTCAGGACTTCGTGCTTCAGAAGCTATAATGTCTTGCCTAAAATGAAAAATTTAGGGGCAGGACATATAGAAAGGATAGCTACTCCTTGCACTACACACGAATTCTGAAGCATGTATCTTCTCCAAATGTTATAGCATGCAAATTGCCTTATTATCAATGTTATTTTCTATAGGGGTAAACGAATGCCTTCTCTTAAATAACGTGCAACAGTCGAAGTTTGTTTATACCGTCGTCCAGATTAATTAATTGTTGTCTCGGTGCGAGCTACCGTTATCTTTATTTTGGAATGGATACAGTAAGATAGGAAGATATTTGTAAACCTTTGACTGTGATTGATATGTCTTTTGTTTTGGTATTTCTGTGCTGAGATGTGTGATTTATTATTAAGTTACTATTTACTGCATTGTGTATTATCTTCTCCTCATGTTTGTGATTGTTATTACTTTTGTTGTTGTACGGTATTTAAGAGATTGCACTTGTTTAAGCCTTATAGAAAATATTACTACTTAATGAGTACATTGATAATAAGGTAACCTACTATAAGATTTAGAGAAGCTATAAGAGCCTCAGAAGCTGTATGTAGAGTCAGGAATAGGTACTCTTCTTGTCTGTCCTAATTCTAACTATTCCATTTTATATAAGAAGCAGACGCTTCTGAAGCACTGAGACCTGAAGTTTTCAGGCACTCTAATCGTTGTTTGTTCCAGGCACACTAGCCATTCTTGGTTTCAGCCACGAAGTCCTAAGAATGTCAGGCACAAAGCCTTGAGATATTTCCATCATGAAGCCCTGATGGTTTCAAGCACGTAGTCCTGGGGGTTTCGGTCACAAAGCTTTGAGCTTTTTCATCACGAAATCGTGACGGTTCAAAGCAAACTAATCGTTTTGTTTCAGGTCCGAATTCGTCTATCTTGAAGCACGAAAACGCTTCCTTTGAGTTATCAACCCTTTCTTTTTATTAGTTTATTATGAACTATACTTTTCTTTCATTACCTTTTTTGATAATAGACCTGAGTGACGATGATGGTAGTATTGTTGATTACGTGAAATGAGGCAATGATGATGACGGTTATGACAGTGGTGCTCTTTGTGTTTTTTTTTGTAATGGCAGTGTAATTTAAAATTGAGGGCCACCAAGGAGGGAGTTTAGTATTAAGACCGTCAGACGTTCCTAATTGGAGCAAGGTGAGTGATGACATTCATTTTTCAGAAATTCGCAATTAAGTACATCCTAACATCAACACCCACATATAACTAAGGTCAATACTAATTGGGAACGCTAACCACAATTACAGTACCGGTAGTGTTTTAGGAAATTTCAAAGCAGTAACCTATTCAACTGCCTGGCGCCATCTGATCTCAAGCCGCTTATTTAAGTTACACAGAATAATTTGGCAGGAAGACCAGGACCAATCAGCATAACTTCTTCAAATAATCCATATGCACGTTTGCTCATGTTAGAAAGTGAATACCTTAATTTTCTATTTTTTAAAAAGTATTATTTGTGCATCTGTGCGTGATACCTAGATATACATTAAATGACACCATTATCTCTGGATTTTATGGAACTGGCTCACTTACAGTAGGTCGAACAAAATTCCTATAATCCGATTTTGACCAGGTAGCTCTAACAAGATTCAGATTATATTGAGCAGGAAACTAAAAGGACCCAATTTACAGATCCGACAGATAATGGCCAATTCAACAGGAAGCTGGCATAAACCAATCTAAGGAAGTTGATGACACGCACTCTTCTAATAGTTCCAAAATGGAATTCAAGCCGATACAGAAAGGTTGAGTATCATACTTGAACTTTCCCAACACCAGACATAGAAAGAAACATTGTAGTTGCACCAACATAAAATTTTGAGTCTATAAACAGTTCCAAAAACTATTTCTTGTGGAAGTGGAACCAATCCAAATATCCTAACACAAGAAAATGTTGAACCTAAGAAAAGTACAATAGACTTTTTTATAGACACCTTGAAATGTAACATGCAGAATTCCAAGCCTCCTGAGCCTAAGGAAAAACAAATAAGATTGAAACAACTCACTACGGAGGACCGCTAAGAAGAGGAACGTCGCCAAAAAAATAAATGCACTAAGAGAAAAACAACCATAGAAAGCAAGGAAACAAAGAAATTAGTTACTAAAAGTACCAAAAAAAAAACAGTGACAAAAAATAACAACCCAAAGGCTTGTTAAAAAATCTCTAAAATCAAAAGTGAGTGAAAAGTCTCGGCTAATTAGAAAATGAAATGCAAATGGTAATGGTAATGGAGAGTAGTGACAGTGGCATACGCTTTGGCCATAAAGACAGTCTTGATGGGCAACAAGAAAATGATGATCAAGAAAAAACCAATAACTCAGTAAATGAAGCAAAGAAAGCTAACAAGGAACTACCAAAAGAAACTAAATCACAGACAAAAAAGACAAACCAAATGAAATGAAAGAAAGACAAGTTTCTGACAATGCAACAATAATTGAAAACAATGAACTAGGAAAGGAAATGACAAATGTTGCAAAAATAGTGACAGTGAAAATGAAAACACACCTACACATACGGTATAGATCTTTGCTGAAAATCTTGGAAATTTCTATAGGGTATGCATTTTAAATACTTCTTCAAACGGAGATATGTCCATGAAATTTCTGGAAAGAATAAGAAGCGTGTTTAGATGTCCACTGATGCGTCGTATCGCGACTGCTTTCACTGTTTCGTATTCACCGCACGCTGCTGAACGGGTGACACCTGAATTCATAACATCTATATTTCTTAAAGGTGAAGATAAATTAAACATCGGTCCATCTGTCCATGTGATCAAAAAATTATGGAAGGCAGCAAGACACTAATCTGTTCCTAATGTTTTTTATGTTACTCATGTTTTGTTTCAAATGTTCTTTTAGGTTATGGTATTTTTTACGTTATATTATTTTTTAAAGTCTTAAAATCACCTTAAGTAAACTTAATTGTTACTTCGAGCTTATTATGCTTTAATAGGGCGAAAAGAGGGTAATAATAATGTTATTAGCTTGTTAACAAAGTAGTAGTCTTATGTTCCTTAAATATAGCATTTTAACATTAAATTCTATTTCTTTTTGTCCATGACTCTTTCAGTTGTTACTGTTTGATGTCCATTTGCCTCATATCAAATATAACACTGTTTTGTGTAAAATAATTAAGTGTTCTTTCAATTTCAAGTCTTCCTTGGAAATTTTAGAATTTGTTATTTCTCATTATGTCACCGTTTTGGCCTTTTATTTTTATCAATTTATTATATTATTACGGTATATTTATATTCATCATCACAATTATAAAATTATATTTTCATTAAGCACTCTCAGATTTTATTTGAATTCTTTGTGAATGTCAATAAATTTCTGACAATATTTATATGACTTTCCAAAATTATTTGTTTGTGATAAAGAATAAATAGTAAATAAAAAATAAATACTACACTACGAAGTCCGATCCGAATCCAATGAAATATTTATATATACCGCTGCCCAGAAATCCCGAACGCACCAAGGGGCGGAATGTTGCTTCAAGATGTAAAATCTTGTAGTTTGCCCGGTGGTATAGGACCAGTGTGAAGTTACCCTGTAAAGTTGGCCGGTAAAATTTCCGGAAATACCCGAACATCCATAGACGTGCACATAAAATATTTTCATAGGAATCAGAACCAAATTTTCCCTAAAGTTCTGAAATTAGGATACAAATCCAATGGTATAAACTACATTTCCTTAGCATGGGGCTAAGGGGGGTAAAAATAGCCCCTAACTCTTAAAAACGGTATTTGGGGATGTAGTCGGTCAGGAATCAGAATGAGATTTTCTAAAAAGTTCTGCAATTAGGATACAAATCAAATGGTATACACTACATTTCCTTAGCATGGGGCTAAGGGGGGTAAAAACCGCCCCTAACTTTTAAAATCGGTATTTGGGTATGAAGTCGGTCAGGAATCAGAATGAAATTATCCACAAAGTTCTGCAATTAGGATACGAATCAAATGGTACACACTACATTTCCTTAGCATGGGGCTAAGGGGGGTAAAAACCACCCCTAACTTTTGAAATCGGTATTTGGGGATGAAGTCCGTCAGGAATCAGAATGAAATTATCCATAAAGTTCTGCAATTAGGATACAAATCAAATGGTACACACTACATTTCCTTAGCAAGGGGCTAAGGGGGGTAAAAACCGCCCCTAACTTTTAAAATCGGTATTTGGGTATGAAGTCGGTCAGGAATCAGAATGAAATTTTCCATAAAGTTCTGCAATTAGGATACAAATCAAATGGTACACACTACATTTCCTTAGCAAGGGACTAAGGGGGGTAAAAACCGCCCCTAACTTGTAAAATCGGTGTTTGGGGATGAAGTCAGTCAGGAATCAGAATGAAATTATCCACAAAGTTCTGCAATTAGGATACAAATCAAATGGTATACATTACATTTCCTTAGCATGGGGCCAAGGGGGGTAAAAACAGCCCCTAACTTTTAAAATCGGTGTTTGGGAATGAAGTCCGTCAGGAATCAGAATGAGATTTTCCATAAAGTTCTGCAATTAGGAAACAAATAAAATGGTACACACTACATTTCCTTAGCATGGGGCCAAGGGGGGTAAAAATCGCCCCAAACTTTTAAAATCGGTATTTGGGTATGAAGTCGGTCAGGAATCAGAATGAAATTTTCCATAAAGTTCTGCAATTAGGATACAAATCAAATGGTACACATACCACAATTCCTTAGCATGTGGCTAAGGGGAGTAAAAACCACCCCTAACTTTTGAAATCGGTATTTGGGGATGAAGTCCGTCAGGAATCAGAATGAAATTTTCCATAAAGTTCTGCAATTAAGATACGAATCAAATGGTACACACTACATTTCCTTAGCATGGGGCTAAGGGGGGTAAAAACCGCCCCTAACTTTTAAAATCTGTATTTTGGTATGAAGTCGGTCAGGAATCAGAATGAATTTTTCCATAAAGTTCTGCATTCCCAAATACCGATTTTAAGAGTTAGCGGCGGTTTTTACCCCCCTTAGCCCCATGCTAAGGAAATGTAGTGTGTACCATTTGATTCGGATCCTAATTGCAGAACTTTATGGAAAATTTCATTCTGATTCCTGGCGGACTTCATTCCCAAACATTGATTTTAAAAGTTAGGGGCGGTTTTTACCCCCCTTAGCCCCATGCTAAGGAAATGTAGTGTCTACCATTTGATTTGTATCCTATTTGCAGAACTTTGTGGGTAATTTCATTCTGATTCCTGACGGACTTCATCCCCAAATACCGATTTTAAAAGTTAGGGGCGATTTTTACCCCCCTTGGCCCCATGCTAAGGAAATGTAATGTATTCCATTTGATTTGTATCCTAATTGCAGAACTTTATGGAAAATTTCATTCTGATTCCTGACTGACTTCATACCCAAATACCGATTTTAAAAGTTAGAGGCGGTTTTTACCCCCCTTAGCCCCTTGCTAAGGAGATGTAGTGTGTACCCTTTGATTCGTATCCTAATTGCAGAACTTTATGGAAAATTTCATTCTGATTCCTGACCGACTTCATACCCAAATACCGATTTTAATAGTTAGGGGCGGTTTTTACCCCCCTTATCACCATTCTAAAAAATGTGATGTATACCATTTGATTTATATCCTAATTGCAGAACTTTGTGGAAGATTTCATTTTGATTCCTGACGGACTTCATTCCTGAATACCCATTTTATAAGTTAGGGGCGGTTTTTATGCCCCTTATCCCCATGCTAAAGAAATGTAGTGTGCAGCATTTGATTTGTTTCCTAATTGCAGAACTTTATGAAAATTTCATTCTGATCCCTGACCGACTTCATACCCAAATACCGAATTTAAAAGTTTGGGGCAATTTTTACCCCCTTTAGCCCCATGCTAAGGAAATGTAGTGTGTACCATTTGATTCGTATCCTATTTGCAGAACTTTGTGGATAATTTCATTTTGATTCCTGACGGACTTCATCCCCAAATACCGATTTTAAATGTTACGGGCGGTTTTTACCACCCTTGGCCCCATGCTAAGGAAATGTAGTGTGTACCATTTGATTCGTATCCTAATTGCAGAATTTTATGGAAAATTTCATTCTCATTCCTGACCGACTTCATACCCAAACACCGATTTTAAAAGTTAGGGGCGGTTTTACCCCCCTTAGCCCCATGCTAAGGAAATGTAGTGTGTACCATTTGATTCGTATCCTAATTGCAGAACTTTATGGAAAATTTCATTCTGATTCCTGACGGACTTCATCCCCAAATACCGATTTTAAAAGTAACGGCGGTTTTTAAACCCCTTGGCCCCATGCTAAGGAAATGTAATGTATACCATTTGATTTGTATCCTAATTGCAGAACTTTGTGGATAATTCCATTCTGACTCCTGAGGACTTCATCCTCAAATACCGATTTTAAAAGTTACGGGCGGTTTTTACCCCCCTTAGACCCATGCTAAGGAAATGTAGTGTGTACCATTTGATTCGTATCCTAATTGCAGAACTTTATGGAAAATTTCATTCTGATTCCTGACCGACTTCATACCCAAATACCGATTTTAAGAGTTAGGGGCGGTTTTTACCCCCCTTATCCCCATGCTAAGGAAATGTAGTGTGTAACATTTGATTCGTATCCTAATTGCAGAACTTTATGGAAAATTTCATTCTGATTCCTGACGGACTTCATTCCCAAACACCGCTTTTAAAAGTTAGGGGCGGTTTTTACCCCCCTTGACAACATGCTAAGGAAATGTAATTCTGATTCCTGACGGACTTCATTCCCAAACACCGATTTTAAAAGTTAGGCGCGGATTTTACCCCCCTTGGCCCCATGCTAAGGAAACTTAATGTATACCATTTGATTTGTATCCTAATTGCAGAACTTTGTGGATAATTTCATTCTGATTCCTGACGGACTTCATCCCCAAATACCGATTTTAAAAGTTAGGGGCGGTCTTTACCCCCGTTGGCCCCATGCTAAGGAAATGTAGTGTGTACCATTTGATTTGTTTCCCAATTGCGGAACTTTATGGAAAATTTCATTCTGTTTCCTGACGGACTTCATTCCCAAACACCGATTTTAAAAGTTAAGGGTGGTTTTTACCCCCCTTGGCCCCATGCTAAGGAAATGCAATATATACCATTTGATTTGTATCCTAATTGCAGAACTTTGTGGATAATTCCATTCTGACTCCTGAGGACTTCATCCTCAAATACCGATTTTAAAAGTTACGGGCGGTTTTTACCCCCCTTAGACCCATGCTAAGGAAATGTAGTGTGTGCCATTTGATTCGTATCCTAATTGCAGAACTTTATGGAAAATCTCATTCTGATTCCTGACGGACTTCATTCCCAAACACCGATTTAAAAGTTAAGGGTGGTTTTTACCCCCCTTGGCCCCATGCTAAGGAAATGCAATATATACCATTTGATTTGTATCCTAATTGCAGAACTTTGTGGATAATTTCATTCTGATTCCGGACGGACTTCATCCCCAAATGCCGATTTTACAAGTTAGGGGCGGTTTTTACCCCCCTTAGTCCCTTGCTAAGGAAATGTAGTGCGTACCATTTGATTTGTATCCTAATTGCAGAACTTTATGGAAAAATTCATTCTGATTCCTGACCGACTTCATACCAAAATACAGATTTTAAAAGTTAGGGGCGGTTTTTACCCCCCTTAGCCCCATGCTAAGGTAATGTAGTGCGTACCATTTGATTCGTATCCTAATTGCAGAACTTTGTGGATAATTTCATTCTGATTCCTGACGGACTTCATCCCCAAATACAGATTTTAAAAGTTAGGGGCGGTTTTTACCCCCCTTAGCCCCATGCTAAGGAAATGTAGTGTGTACCATTTGATTCGTATCCTAATTGCAGAACTTTATGGAAAATCTCATTCTGATTCCTGACGGACTTCATTCCCAAACACCGATTTTAAAAGTTAGGGGCGGTTTGTACCCCCCTTGGCCCCATGCTAAGGAAATGTAATGTATACCATTTGATTTGTATCCTAATTGCAGAACTTTGTGGATAATTTCATTCTGATTCCTGACTGACTTCATCCCCAAATGCCGATTTTACAAGTTAGGGGCGGTTTTTACCCCCCTTAGTCCCTTGCTAAGGAAATGTAGTGTGTACCATTTGATTTGTATCCTAATTGCAGAACTTTATGGAAAAATTAATTCTGATTCCTGACCGACTTCATACCAAAATACAGATTTTAAAAGTTAGGGGCGGTTTTTACCCCCCTTAGCCCCATGCTAAGGTAATGTAGTGCGTACCATTTGATTCGTATCCTAATTGCAGAACTTTATGGAAAATTTCATTCTGATTCCTGACGGACTTCATCCCCAAATACCGATTTCAAAAGTTAGGGGTGGTTTTTACTCCCCTTAGCCACATGCTAAGGAAATGTGGTATGTGTACCATTTGATTTGTATCCTAATTGCAGAACTTTATGGAAAATTTCATTCTGATTCCTGACCGACTTCATACCCAAATACAGATTTTAAAAGTTAGGGGCGGTTTTTACCCCCCTTAGCCCCATGCTAAGGTAATGTAGTGCGTACCATTTGATTCGTATCCTAATTGCAGAACTTTATGGAAAATTTCATTCTGATTCCTGACGGACTTCATCCCCAAATACCGATTTCAAAAGTTAGGGGTGGTTTTTACCCCCCTTAGCCACATGCTAAGGAATTGTGGTATGTGTACCATTTGATTTGTATCCTAATTGCAGAACTTTATGGAAAATTTCATTCTGATTCCTGACCGACTTCATACCCAAATACCGATTTTAAAAGTTTGGGGCGATTTTTACCCCCCTTGGCCCCATGCTAAGGAAATGTAATGTATACCATTTGATTTGTATCCTAATTGCAGAACTTTGTGGATAATTCCATTCTGATTCCTGAGGACTTCATCCTCAAATACCGATTTTAAAAGTTACGGGCGGTTTTTACCCCCCTTAGACCCATGCTAAGGAAATGTAGTGTGTACCATTTGATTCGTATCCTAATTGCAGAACTTTATGGAAAATTTCATTCTGATTCCTGACCGACTTCATACCCAAATACCGATTTTAAGAGTTAGGGGCGGTTTTTACCCCCCTTAGCCCCATGCTAAGGAAATGTAGTGTGTACCATTTTATTCGTATCCTAATTGCAGAACTTTATGGAAAATTTCATTCTGATTCCTGACGGACTTCATTCCCAAACACCGCTTTTAAAAGTTAGGGGCGGTTTTTACCCCCCTTGGCAACATGCTAAGGAAATGTAATTCTGATTCCTGACGGACTTCATTCCCAAACACCGATTTTAAAAGTTAGGGGCGGATTTTACCCCCCTTGGTCCCATGCTAAGGAAATTTAATGTATACCATTTGATTTGTATCCTAATTGCAGAACTTTGTGGATAATTTCATTCTGATTCCTGACGGACTTCATCCCCAAATACCGATTTTAAAAGTTAGGGGCGGTTTTTACCCCCCTTGGCCCCATGCTAAGGTATAATGTATATCATTTGATTTGTATCCTAATTGCAGAACTTCGTGAATAGTTTCATTCTGATTCCTGACGGACTTCATCCCCAAATACCGATTTTAAAAGTTAGGGGCGGTCTTTACCCCCGTTGGCCCCATGCTAAGGAAATGTAGTGTGTACCATTTGATTTGTTTCCCAATTGCGGAACTTTATGGAAAATTTCATTCTGATTCCTGACGGACTTCATTCCCAAACACCGATTTTAAAAGTTAAGGGTGGTTTTTACCCCCCTTGGCCCCATGCTAAGGAAATGCAATATATACCATTTGATTTGTATCCTAATTGCAGAACTTTGTGGATAATTTCATTCTGATTCCTGACGGACTTCATCCCCAAATAAAGATTTTAAAAGTTAGGGGCGGTTTTTACCCCCCTTAGCCCCATGCTAAGGAAATGTAGTGTGTACCATTTGATTCGTATCCTAATTGCAGAACTTTATAGAAAATCTCATTCTGATTCCTGACGGACTTCATTCCCAAACACCGATTTTAAAAGTTAGGGGCGGTTTTTACCCCCCTTGGCCCCATGCTAAGGAAATGTAATGTATACCATTTGATTTGTATCCTAATTGCAGAACTTTGTGGATAATTTCATTCTGATTCCTGACTGACTTCATCCCCAAATGCCGATTTTACAAGTTAGGGGCGGTTTTTACCCCCCTTAGTCCCTTGCTAAGGAAATGTAGTGTGTACCATTTGATTTGTATCCTAATTGCAGAATTTTATGGAAAATTTCATTCTCATTCCTGACCGACTTCATACCCAAACACCGATTTTAAAAGTTAGGGGCGGTTTTTACCCCCCTTAGCCCCATGCTAAGGTAATGTAGTGCGTACCATTTGATTCGTATCCTAATTGCAGAACTTTGTGGATAATTTCATTCTGATTCCTGACCGACTTCATACCCAAATACCGATTTTAAAAGTTAGGGGCGGTTTTTACCCCCCTTAGCCCCATGCTAAGGAAATCTAGTGTGTACCATTTGATTCGTATCCTAATTGCAGAACTTTATGGAAAATTTCATTCTGATTCCTGACGGACTTCATCCCCAAATACCGATTTTAAAAGTAACGGCGGTTTTTACACCCCTTGGCCCCATGCTAAGGAAATGTAATGTATACCATTTGATTTGTATCCTAATTGCAGAACTTTGTGGATAATTCCATTCTGACTCCTGAGGACTTCATCTTCAAATACCGATTTTAAAAGTTACGGGCGGTTTTTACCCCCCTTAGACCCATGCTAAGGAAATGTAGTGTGTACCATTTGATTCGTATCCTAATTGCAGAACTTTATGGAAAATTTCATTCTGATTCCTGACCGACTTCATACCCAAATACCGATTTTAAGAGTTAGGGGCTGTTTTTACCCCCCTTAGCCCCATGCTAAGGAAATGTAGTGTGTACCATTTGATTCGTATCCTAATTGCAGAACTTTATGGAAAATTTCATTCTGATTCCTGACGGACTTCATTCCCAAATACCGATTTTAAAAGTTAGGGGCGGTCTTTACCCCCGTTGGCCCCATGCTAAGGAAATGTAGTGTGTACCATTTGATTTGTTTCCCAATTGCGGAACTTTATGGAAAATTTCATTCTGATTCCTGACGGACTTCATTCCCAAACACCGATTTTAAAAGTTAAGGGTGGTTTTTACCCCCCTTGGCCCCATGCTAAGGAAATGCAATATATACCATTTGATTTGTATCCTAATTGCAGAACTTTGTGGATAATTTCATTCTGATTCCTGACGGACTTCATCCCCAAATACAGATTTTAAAAGTTAGGGGCGGTTTTTACCCCCCTTAGCCCCATGCTAAGGAAATGTAGTGTGTACCATTTGATTCGTATCCTAATTGCAGAACTTTATGGAAAATCTCATTCTGATTCCTGACGGACTTCATTCCCAAACACCGATTTAAAAGTTAAGGGTGGTTTTTACCCCCCTTGGCCCCATGCTAAGGAAATGCAATATATACCATTTGATTTGTATCCTAATTGCAGAACTTTGTGGATAATTTCATTCTGATTCCTGACGGACTTCATCCCCAAATACAGATTTTAAAAGTTAGGGGCGGTTTTTACCCCCCTTAGCCCCATGCTAAGGAAATGTAGTGTGTACCATTTGATTCGTATCCTAATTGCAGAACTTTATGGAAAATCTCATTCTGATTCCTGACGGACTT
Source organism: Agrypnus murinus (assembly GCA_929113105.1). NCBI lineage: Eukaryota > Metazoa > Arthropoda > Insecta > Coleoptera > Elateridae > Agrypnus > Agrypnus murinus. The sequence goes on from OV816027.1 coordinate 1,025,950, forward strand.
CATTCCCAAACACCGATTTTAAAAGTTAGGGGCGGTTTTTACCCCCCTTGGCCCCATGCTAAGGAAATGTAATGTATACCATTTGATTTGTATCCTAATTGCAGAACTTTGTGGATAATTTCATTCTGATTCCTGACTGACTTCATCCCCAAATGCCGATTTTACAAGTTAGGGGCGGTTTTTACCCCCCTTAGTCCCTTGCTAAGGAAATGTAGTGTGTACCATTTGATTTGTATCCTAATTGCAGAACTTTATGGAAAAATTCATTCTGATTCCTGACCGACTTCATACCCAAATACAGATTTTAAAGGTTTGGGGCGGTTTTTACCCCCCTTAGCCCCATGCTAAGGTAATGTAGTGCGTACCATTTGATTCGTATCCTAATTGCAGAACTTTATGGAAAATTTCATTCTGATTCCTGACTGACTTCATCCCCAAATACCGATTTCAAAAGTTAGGGGTGGTTTTTACCCCCCTTAGCCACATGCTAAGGAAATGTGGTATGTGTACCATTTGATTTGTATCCTAATTGCAGAACTTTATGGAAAATTTCATTCTGATTCCTGACCGACTTCATACCCAAATACCGATTTTAAAAGTTTGGGGCGATTTTTACCCCCCTTGGCCCCATGCTAAGGAAATGTAGTGTGTACCATTTTATTTGTTTCCTAATTGCAGAACTTTATGGAAAATCTCATTCTGATTCCTGACGGACTTCATTCCCAAACACCGATTTTAAAAGTTAGGGGCGGTTTTTACCCCCCTTGGCCCCATGCTAAGGAAATGTAATGTATACCATTTGATCTGTATCCTAATTGCAGAACTTTGTGGATAATTTCATTCTGATTCCTGACTGACTTCATCCCCAAACACCGATTTTACAAGTTAGGGGCGGTTTTTACCCCCCTTAGTCCCTTGCTAAGGAAATGTAGTGTGTACCATTTGATTTGTATCCTAATTGCAGAACTTTATGGAAAATTTCATTCTGATTCCTGACCGACTTCATACCCAAATACCGATTTTAAAAGTTAGGGGCGGTTTTTACCCCCCTTAGCCCCTTGCTAAGGAAATGTAGTGTGTACCATTTGATTTGTATCCTAATTGCAGAACTTTATGGATAATTTCATTCTGATTCCTGACGGACTTCATCCCCAAATACCGATTTCAAAAGTTAGGGGTGGTTTTTACCCCCCTTAGCCCCATGCTAAGGAAATGTAGTGTGTACCATTTGATTTGTATCCTAATTGCAGAACTTTATGGAAAAATTAATTCTGATTCCTGACCGACTTCATACCAAAATACAGATTTTAAAAGTTAGGGGCGGTTTTTACCCCCCTTAGCCCCATGCTAAGGTAATGTAGTGCGTACCATTTGATTCGTATCCTAATTGCAGAACTTTGTGGATAATTTCATTCTGATTCCTGACCGACTTCATACCCAAATACCGATTTTAAAAGTTAGGGGCGGTTTTTACCCCCCTTAGCCCCATGCTAAGGAAATGTAGTGTATACCATTTGATTTGTATCCTAATTGCAGAACTTTTTTGAAAATCTCATTCTGATTCCTGACCGACTACATCCCCAAATACCGTTTTTAAGAGTTAGGGGCTATTTTTACCCCCCTTAGCCCCATGCTAAGGAAATGTAGTTTATACCATTGGATTTGTATCCTAATTTCAGAACTTTAGGGAAAATTTGGTTCTGATTCCTATGAAAATATTTTATGTGCACGTCTATGGATGTTCGGGTATTTCCGGAAATTTTACCGGCCAACTTTACAGGCTAACTTCACACTGGTTGGTATAGGCAACCTGTAATAATGAAAATTAAAGCAACATACTCCGTCGTTCATATGACTTCAATCTCGTAGCTCTATTAGTTGCATCAACATGTGTTTGCTTTCTTTCTAAGCTAGCTTAGTTAGCTTTATTTTAAAACATAAATAGATTATAGTATTTCATACAATAATATTATCAGTACAATATTTGTTAAAGCTTTAGATGAGAACGCAGGAATATTAGCTAATGGAGAACGCCTAAACAACATAAGATACGCAGATGACTCGTACCTAGTATATGCAGATAGCCTGGAAGGTTAATAACTAATGGCAAAAGTATCAGAGTAAAGAATGTGGTTTAAGTTTAAAACACAAACAAAACTAAATACATGGATATTAGTAAAAATACAATACAACCCGGTCAACTAATAAACAAATAGAAAAAGTAGAGTCAAAGTTCATGAAGTGGGTCACGTATTTATCACTGGTGCTATATTCAATGTTAATACAATTATAATTTATTAGTTGAATCGTAGATTTTTATGTAGAAATAATACGCAAGTCACAAAGATGATTTGATTTTATTGCAACGATTTTAGATACTTATAAATTGTGAGAACTTTAATTTACTTATTTCAAACGTATAGTATAAAGAACAGTAAAAATAGAACTAACTCGATTATTGACAATGTATGCAGTTTTATAACATTTTGTTAATGAATTGAAAAGTGAAATTATAATTGGTTTTCCTTCATTGTAAAAAGGTAACCAACAAACAAATCTATTAGAAAGGAAAACTAATGACAAGAGTAAAAAGTTTAAATTGCTTATTAACTGTTATGAAAAACAATAATAAATACGTTTGATAATGAGATGATTAAATACATAACTATATGAATTTTCCTATGACATTTTTGATTTTATAAAATTTTGATTTTTCAAAAGTTATTAACAATAACATTTTTATGAAACGATTAAAAAAATCATTTTTCTAAGTTACTAAAACTTAAAATAATTTCTTTTTGTAAAATCTCTGCATAAGGGAAAAAGATTAAGAAAAAGTAAATACTTTTATCAATTGAATATTGATATTGAATATTATTAATATTAGTATTAGATAAATGATCCTGAGGATATTAGTATCTTGCCAAGTTGTTTTTCTATACCTACCATCAAAAAGGGAAAGCTTGATTCCGCTGCTTGAATAACTGGATCTCTATGTAAAATGGAACTTGAACAAGTTTTGACGAGAAAAAAATCAAAAGCCGTTTCTAAAACTATTGTGGGAGAACAGAGTAAATTGAGGAAAACAAATTGTAAAAAACTGCCAAAGAAAAATCTTACAATAAAAAAAAAGACAGAGAAAAGATAAGAAGGCTTTTAGTTCTTCTAGTGAAGACGATGACGTCAAAATAGAGTTAATGGACTCTGCTGATGATATGGTTGCCAGTGAGGACCCACCCGGCACACTGACGTTATTTTTAAGTGATTATTGGTCGGCGACGTCATATGACTAATAAATGATATCCATAAGACATCCTGTTATGAGACGTACGTAGACTTCTGCAAAACGACGTCTTTTAGACGTACAATAAGGTCGTTTTAGACTTCTAATATTATTAATTATGGTCTATCTAGGTAACCAAAAAGTGATATATTCCATAAAATATTCTTTATTTTTACATTTGCAGAATGTAAATAGAATACATGGTTTGACTGTTTTCAATATTCAATTACACTATTTTTGTATTGTCAGGTCCACTGATGTACGAGAGACAAATCTAGCAATACTGTTTATTTTCTTTATTGAACTGCACGTGACTACATGCCGCAATACAAACAGCAACAACGTCATTCGTGTATTTGTTTTGCTCTTTAATTCGTAACGTTTCTATACTTATTATTAAAGTTGTTGACGTACCTACATTTATAATGTACCCAGTAAACAGAGTGCCGTCTTATTTACGTGATTTTTTAGAAATATTTGGCCGCTGATGACGAGTGCCCAATTATAACGTTATAATGACGTCATACCAATATGACCAATATAGAGTTATGAAGTCTCAATGACGTGGGTAAATTTCAAAAAAAATGAAAGTAAGACGCGATTTACATATACGAGAATTGTGATTTTAACCAAAACTCTGCCGAGAACTTTTCACACAATTCTTACAATAAATTTACAACTAATAGGTATATTCATTGAATTTGAATAAATAAAATTAACCTAAAAATATCTTGCACACTTAGCGCTAAAATATTATTTGATATTTATTTGTATTATTGTTGCAGGCTCAATCATTTTTATAAACAAAATAAACAGACGTGGTGCATACGTTTCAAAAATTCAAACTCCGAGTGTTCTAGCATCACGCGACCGGTATCGGTAAAGATCGTAAACAACGTAACGGAGAAGTCGAATATACGTGAAAAAAGTTGGTTTTCCTTTTAGCTGCATGATGTGTACATCTGTATATATTATTATTATATCAATAATATAATAATAGTTATTAATAATGATTATATCTATGTTTCACAATTTTAAATAAAAAAATCTTTTTTTAAATTAAGGTGTTTTATTTGCAGAAGTAAAAATAAATAGGTCCTTAAGACATCAATAAGACGCCATTTAAATCATTATATGACGTTTTTCTTACGTCTTAAAACAACGTCTTTTTTACATCGTAAAATGACGTCTTTGGGCTGTGACATTTACCCGTCTTATTAACATCATTATAACGTCACTTCAAAAGGTGAAAATGACGTAATGACTGACCAGTAATCGACGTTAAAATAACGTCAGTCTGCTTACTGGGTATGTGTAGGTGCAACTACTGCATAATAATTGTGTGGTTTGTCACAAAGGGTGAGGATTAATAATTACTTGTTCCGTCGCAATACTACATAACCTATACAATTTTACACGTTTGACGATTTTGAGAGATTGCGAGGTTAACCCAGAAGGATTATAGACAAAAGTTACGTAAATAGAATTACCTCACAAAAGATGGGAGCGGAACTTCAAAATAAAAGAAGTTCAAATTCGAAATATACTTACCGTCATATCCGAGGTCGCAGTTGCCGCTTGCTCAGTCGCGAAGTCGTGGGTTTTCGGCAAATTGGAATTTCTAAGGCGCCAACCGCTCCCTACTGCACTCGAATACTCCGCCAAATCGGAAAAACGTATCGTTAGCGGTATACGATTCGTAGTGACGATAACTCCAAAATGAAGGTTGCTCTTGCTAGATTAAGTAAGGTTAACAACAACAAAGAAATAATAGGCCAAATGGTGAGTTTAAACCAATACCATAACAGTACTTTATTATCAATAACACTAACAATATTAACTAGATAGACGTAGCAACGTACCTCTTTAAATAAACCTTAATAATAAGTTAAATAGGCCTGCAGTAAACTGAAAGTTCGAACGTGCACGTTAGAGGTTCAGGGCCTGGTAGTAGAAATAAACATATATATACGTTGGGCGGTCTTGACAAGATTTAAAGGTATTCGTGTAAGTCCTTGAAATAATAAAATACATACAGTGAGATCAAGATTGATTGTCTTGATCCTACACTACTTTCCATCACCTTGATATCAATATTTACATCCAATTTATAAATAAAACTAGTGATATAAAGAATTCTGGGGAATTTATTAGATGTCCCTAGATGTCAATCTGTCAAAATTGTTTTTGTTGTTAACTCATTGCCGTGCGTTGTTAATTCCGTTTATTTCTTTATTCTTTTCGTTGTTTAATTATTTCTATACATAAAAGTCTTTTTCAAGACTACCACTGAGGGATTATATTGAGTGCAAGGTAAATAAAAAATATTTTTATTGTTGTTATAAAGTCATTTTATGTAGAAATTGTGAAATTACAGGTCAATAACCTCTATCAAAATGCCCTTTTCTCTTGAACATAGGAAATTTATTATAGAAGCTTATTTTCGCAACGGTGAACGAGACGGTAATGCAGAATGGAAATATTCTCCAACGCTTTGTTCAGAAGAATGGATAAATCGCTTCCCTGATATGGAAATTGATGAAGAAACTTTAATTCGACATATACACCGGATTGTGCACCGTTTTCGTGAAACAGGGAGTGTTAGTAAGGGGAAGTCAAGTGGTCGTGGTACTGTACTTACGGAAGATATTGCAGATGTGCGTACTCGTGTAGAACGTAGTTCAAACAAACCATTACGCCAACTTGCTCAACAAACAGGTAATCGTAACAGTTATATGAAAATTATTTTGAAATATTAAATGAAAATTATTGTAGGTTTATCATATGGTACAGCTCACAAGGCAGTAAAAAAATACTACACTTCCATCTATATAAAGTTACTGTCGTGCAAGAGTTACTTCTCCCTGATTATGAAAGACGAATTCAATATTGTAACTGGTTTAATGCAAATCTTCGCAATGATGATTTATTGGATCTCACATTCTTTTCCGATGAATCGTGGTTTCATTTGTCCGGATACATTAATTCACAAAATTATCGAGTATGGTCTGCAGAAAATCCACACGTTTTTCAAGAAACGCAGCTTCATCCATTAAAAATTGGGATGTGGTGTGACCTTAACTTATTCTTTTTGAAAAGGACCCAAAATTTGCTACGGCAGCTCAGATTTTTTGAAGAGCAGGGGTCAATTGTTCTTAATTGCTTCCACTTACCATATTTAATGAGCGCCACCCAATTTTGCCTTTCATAGAAATCTTCCCTGTATAAATTGGGAAAAAACACGAAAAAATAAAATAAGAAATAAAAGAGAACTACTTAAGAAAATCGTAGTGTTTATTATAATTCAAATTTTCTCCTTTTAAATATCTGGCTACAATAAATTTCAATAATGTGTTAATTTCAATAATCATTATCTATTATTTTGAATATAACTGTTGTTGAATAGTAATAAAAAATACTTGTGATATAGCGCTATGCCTCAAGCTAACAAAGGTAAGTAATACATAAACTTCATATAGAAAATTTTATTATTGATAATGTTTTTTGTCTTGTAGCTACTCTTAATTATTTTGATGTTATACCCAACTAAATCGATATTTAATAAAAAATAGAATGTGCATTTAATGGTATGCATATAATTTAAACTCCGTACAAAAGGAAAGATCTTACTTGATGATCTTGTAAATTGCCTGATTGCAGATTGCAAGATTCCAGGATGCTGATTGCAGATTGCAAGATATCAGGATGCGGATTGCAGATTTCTGAATACCTGGATGCTGATTGAGGATTCCAGAATGTACTCAATTATCTGATTATGCGTTAAACGTTGAAATTAAAATTCCATAATGTTTGGTCACAACAAATCTGTAGGAAAGAATTAAAATATATGATGTTCTAATATTTACGTTATTATTTTTTATTCAATAAACAAAACTAATCAATTATGTGTTTTTTTGACGATGGACTCACCTGCAACTTGCGGATGACCAAACTTAGAATTAATATGAATGTTATTTAATTAATTTTGCGAACTTCACAAATCTGCCACACGGCTATAAATTCTGAGTGCAAAATATCTAATGCCGCTACGACCAAATCTTAATCGATTATTATCGGAGGCGTGCACACTCGCCTTGATTTGAGTAATCTTAAAAGTGTGTTTTGAATGTCTTTTATAAAATTATATTAATAAATAATACAATAAATATACAGCTTGGTGCAAATTTAATGTTACAGTGGATAGCAATATCCAGGAGGCGGATAATTGGCCCTGTTTTCTTTGAAGATACAGTAACAGCAACAATTTTATGGTGAGAGAATAATCGGTGCAGGACGTTGGCCTGCGAGATCACCTGACCTCACGCCACCAGATTATTGTTTGTTTGGCATCTTAAAAAATACAATTTACCAGACTCGCTTGCATACACTAGATGAGTTGAAGGACGCTATTACTGTGGCAGTACGAAGCATTACACCTGAGCAATTGGTAAACATATTCGAAAATATGAAAAAACGAGTAGATGCTTGTCTGGCTGTACATGGAGGTCATTTTGAACACGTACTATAAATCTATTGTAATAATTTTAATTGTAAATTGTTTAATTGTGTTAATTTGTGTAATTTTAATTGTTTATTAAATGAAATCTTTTGTATTTACTTCTTATTTTTGATCGTAATTGATCTTAATGATAATAATTGAGAATAATAGTATTGGTTACCAATACTGTGGCAAGTGAAATTGACACGTCTTGTTATTTCTGTTATCAATGGTAACACATAAAACAGTAAAATATTTCAATTAGCATTCAGTAATTCTTTTAAATTCCTGATGAAACCAAAGTGTTTCTAAGTTTTTGTACATTACTTTGAAGGTTAGTTTTTTTGAATGTCATCCGCACGCCACTGCTTTTGTCCTGACTCTCAGGTGATGGATGTAAATATTGATATCAAGCTCGTGGAAAGTAGTGTAGGATCAGGACATTCAATCTTGATCTTAATTAAGGCTGTTTTACCCGATTCTGAAGATAGGGAAACGCAATGTAAACTATTTATTTATTTATTCAATAACCGCTCAATATTTTTTGATCGGGTTTTTACCAAAAATTTACCTACAATGTAGTGTATGATGTAATGTTTTTAAAAAATAATTTTTAACGTTTGAAACCATAAAAAACTTAATTTACAATAGGATCGCTTACTATGCTTTTATTCATTTATTTATCAACGTATATTTTTTTAAACATTTTTCCCGTAATCTGTGCGTCAAATGCTATGATGTAATGTAAAGATCTTTTTTAGAAACGAAAATTTCAACTTTAAATTAAGTTTTTTATGGTTTCAAACGTTAAAAATTATTTTTTAAAAACATTACATCATACACTACATTGTAGGTAAATTTTTGGTAAAAACCCGATCAAAAAATATTGAAATGTCATGTGATTTACCACTGTGGGACACTGAAAACTCGTTATTACATTTTTTTGCCTTCTGTTTTTCAAAAACAGGAATTTCTTGCTAATTCTCGTTAAACGTACAGGTCCTTTAACGTTTTTTTATCTTTCATACCTGTTCTAAGAACGTCGAATTTTACTTTTTACGTTTAATAACGTTTAAACGACTTAGACAGCAGTAGGTAATGCGTCACTTGAGGCAGACGGAAATTGACATGCCATTTGGCATGCCAATGGCATGGCTCCTCCCCTTGCTTCTGATTGGCTATCCCCACTCCTGTAGACACGCCTACTTCTCTCTGATTGGTCGACGCCATCTTGGATGACACGCCTACTGCTCTCTGATTGGTCAATTAAGTCACCCTTACTGCTCTCTCATTGGTCAACGAAGTCACCCTTACTGCTTTTTGATTGGTCAATTAAATCACTTCTATAGCTCTTTGATTGGTCAATTAAAATAAGAGCGTTGTCCGGATTATTGATTGAGTTGATCGGCTTCGCCCCTATAGCTCTCTGATTGGTCAATTAAAAATAAAGGCGTTGTCCTGATTATTGATTGAGTTGATCGTCCAATAGAAACCTCTAGAAGGTATTAATTAAACATAATAATAATTGAAGGGTGGTGCGCGTTACCCTGAGTATTGATTTGTAGATTAGCCCAATAGGAAGCAAGGATCCACAATATTGATTTTCCCTAACTGTTGTCACGTCCCTACGATTACGGAAATCTGTATTACCGACAACGTACTGAACTACCGATAGACGGAGCCATTTGTAAAAGGAATCGATATTACAGAGGACGTATTCATGCCAATTGTAAAGGGATAGTTACGTACTTTATGCATGTTTTCAACTATTATAATAATAATAAGCGTATATTCAAAGTATGAAAAATTCTTGTTTGAAATTACCGAAATACCAGTTGAAAGGGTTAACATATGGAAAGCTCACTAGTACTAACTAACTATAAACGAGATATATTTTAAATGTAAATACAAAGTGTGAAGATATTAATTAGTTGCAAAGAAATAAAAGGGTGTGAAATGAACCGTAACAAGGGGTAAATGCATGGTTATATGATGTACCCGTGATTGAAACGTCAATTACGTAATAATACATAGCTACCATTGTTGTTGTTATTACGTTACAACCAGCCTGTTTTATTAATAATAATTTTTTTTATTAACAATTATGTTATTGCTTTCTCTTGTCGGGTGTCACTGTACATGCTTATAGGTATTTATTTATCTTTATGTTTTGAAGGCGAATGAGGATATTTATCATTAAAAAAAACGTATGCAAAACACTTAGAAATGTATTATCCTAGATATCAAGTCTTAACGTCAAATTAAATAAAACAATAGTGTTTTATAGAGTATTAAAGGAAGGAAGTAATAGTAGTAGTAGTAATGGTTATTATTGATTCGATGAAAAAGCAAGCAATTAATATTCGTAAGGGTAGTGGAATAATAATACTCTGAGTGTTTTAGACGGATGAATCATTCGTTCGTTCGTTCCTTATAATTCTGTCAGGTCTAAACGAATAAAGAAGTGATAACATGTCATAACCTATGTCTATCGTGTGTGTGCATTGGAGTGTGTGTAATTTACATTAACTAAACATATGAGAGAGAGAGCGCAAGAGCCCCCGGTATCTTTTGAAATAGGGTTAAATATATCAATGTATAAAGCTAAAAGTTATTATTATACACTGGGGGACGCCATCGACGTCACATCAGTAAAGCAGAAGCAGCAGTAGCACCAAAGCAGTAATCATGACGAGTGAAGACAGCTCTAGCTATAGCTACTACGACGACGACGATAACGATTCTGTGTTTTCCAACCTATTTCCATATCGTGAAGAAAAGATAGGTGAGCTTTAAAAGAAAAACCATTATATACGTTTACTAATTGAATAATCTCTTATGTTTAGACTACGATGACAACGACTACGACAACGAGACGCACCTTACAGATCACACATCAAACTTATCAGCTCCAGAACCAAGTAGATTTTATCAGGGTGGTTACACAAACAACGCTGACGGCTGCCACGACGACGACGACGACACTGTTCAATACTACAATAATATGTTTCCAATTAGTGATGGAGCAGCAGCAGCAGCAGCAGCACAAGAAGAAATAGGTACGTTTTAAAAAAAAACCCTGTATACATATACTAAGCGAATAATAATTTATTGTTTTACCCCTCCGTAACAGTGATCCGGTGCAGTTGTTAGACTATGCTAATGACGTTGTAGCAGCAACAGCAGTAGCAGCAGACTTTTCAACACCAAGTACAGTCGTTATAACATCGTCACCGGTAGTAGCACCAGCAGCTAAAGAAGTATACCTAGATGACAAACATGTTCAACTGCTCGGTTCTATCCAATACCCGTTGTATGTTACGAGGTCTCGTGAAGAAGCAGACAACATTCATATACATACCATCCATGTAGGTATGCTTCCACCGGAGGAACCTAACGAATTTGACGTGGTTGTGAAACTTGAATGCGTGAATAACGTATGTGATCATTGTGAAATTGTGTTATCGGAAAGTGTCTGGTACCAGCTGTATGATGTACGGGTAGAGGCGTTGTTCAAAAATTTCTTTTACACCTGCACTGACGAGTACTACGACAAGATACAGTGCGATAAACAATCGAGATTCCATCTATGTGAGACTTTATGCGTAGAGTTTAGTCACGGAGTTTTTTACGGCAACAACGTGGCTATTCATCATGACGAAAAATTGATACCCTTAAAACAGTATGAATTTCAAACTATAATGCATCTAGCACCGCTTATTAATCAGCATGCTCGTACTTTACGTTACATCGAGTTTCCGCGCTTTTACTACGCTAACATAGATAATGTAATAGAGGGGCAGCAGCAGCAGCAACAGAGACTGTGCATAGAACAGGATAAAACACCCGTTTCGTCTGATTCAATTTTATTTACGACTGAAATGCTATGTGGTTACTACTCAGCTGTGAGTTTAACAGACAGCACAATAGCAGCTGGTGGTCTGAATTCTCTCATTTTATTAGAGATAATAAAACACTATCCATCAAGGTTTACAGATGTCGTACAAAAACAATTACAAGCATATCAACAACAACAACAACAACAAAAACAGACGGCAGCAACATCGACGTCGTCAACAACAACGACGTCTGCACCATAACATTAAGGACACCTTGGAAAAAATAAAACTACTTAGAAACAAGTTAGAAAAGTATGTGAACGCTTTACGTGTGTTACAACATGACATAAAAACATATTGTGTATTGAATAAATATCAAATAAATTGTTACAATTATCGATTTGCTCTCTAGATGTATCGAAAACTAATAAATAAATAATAATAATATATATTATGTAAACAATGTTTCTTTTTTTACTAGTGTAAATACCTTTAGCAATATTGGAGAGGAAATAAGTTACGAATGTTCCACCAACATGACGTAAAAAACATATTGTGTGTGTGTGTGTGTGTGTGTGTGTATTGAATAAGCTATCAAATTTGTTACAATTGTCCATTTACTCTCTCTAGATGTATCGAAAACTAATAAATAAATAACAATAATATTTATATTATGTAAACAATGTTTCTTTTTTTACTGGTGTAAATACTCTTAGCAATATTGGTAGTAACATTAACAGTAGCAACATTTAGTGTAAGTAAAGGAAGCAAGTTAAGATTCCACGTAGATGTGTTTACATTTTGTTCCTAGCAAGAATACATTACACAAAAGGATCGTAGGAATGGTTCATTTTATGCATCAACATATTTATTATTAATTTGATTATAGTTTTGAGGGGTTGCTAATCAAATTTGCCGATGATGACTCATACATACTGTACAGAGGGTTTGCTAATCAAATTTGCTGATGATGACTCATACAAGAGTTAACATTAATTAAACATCCACCCTCTTTTGAGTTATCACAGGGAGATGCGATTAATAAATCGTATTTCTCTTGCAGCTGTGTACTGTATGAGTCACCACCAGCAAATTTGATTAGCAACCTTTCAAAACTATAATCAGATTGGTAATAAAACACGCAGATGCGTAGAAAAGACGCTCCATGTAGAGGACGTGGTCCTGTATGTAACGTATAAAAGCGAAAACTGAACAATTCAGGCTTCAGTTATAACAATCATCATCACCATAATCATCTCATAGTCTCTTCAAGCTATTAAGCGACTGTAAAAAGCATTGTAGTAGTTGTATAATTATTTAGTGAGTTTGTTTTCGTTTGCAACAATAACAACATCAACAATTAGGTAAATATTAGAATTGATTTTTATATAGTTTAACCTAATATATGTGCGTGTGTGTTTGTTTTTTTCGCAGAAAATTGAATTTTTACATGAACTCAACAAGGCATCTGCAGCAACAGCTAGCCAAAAACCAACCAGAAAATTAGGCGATTTTAATCTAAAGGAAGTAGTCGAGATAAGAGAGTTCAAGAGCGTCGTCTGCCGTGATAAGCGTCGAAGTGTCTTAATCGTAACTGATAAACATGTTACGTTTCTGCCTAAGCGGATCACTGACCGGATGACTGATGAAAAAGTGCAAGTGCTCAACCAGCAGTTGGCCGATAAAACACTTTCTCTAGGATTGATTTACTTGGGAAAGATAAAGACTGGCAACTATCCGGCGTATGATGCTTGCATGTTCGTTGAAACTAATAAGGTATGAACTAAACAGCAACAACAATAATCGATAAAACCCTGTTTAATACGTGTTTGTTTTTCTCTCTCTTTACAGCCCTTGGAGCCCCAGATTGAAAATAGAGAACAGCAGTAAAAAAAAGGTCCACACACACACACACACACACACACACACACACACACACACAACTATCAACTCTCCCATCCGACAACTCTGGTAGGCTTCATCGTCAAACAACGTGCTGTAAAATATATGTGTACTCTATTACCACCTAAATGTAGCAGTAGTAATAATTATTTCTAAAGTGGAATAAATTATGTCAATAAATTATGTGTGAATAAATGATGTTTTAATTATTGGTGCTTTATTTCTTGTACACTTCTTTACTTTTACCAAAGGCTGGTAAAGTTACAAACATTTCAGCTCCGATTTGAACAGTAGACACCAGGCAGATCGTGTATTAGAAGAAGCTTAGTTACAAGCATTCAGGGATACTTAGTTTAGAACAGCGCTTGATTCTCGTACACGAGGATTTACATGCATTGGTGAAGGGTGAAGGATGAAAACGGATTGGATACCATAGCATTACCAGAGGCAGCAGCATCAGGAGTTTTCCAAGACCCGCAGAAGCGTCTATGCCATGCATACCCCCCATACTATCAAGTGATGAAGTGATCATGCTTACGTCGGCGAAACTTACTTTCTTTACCACATCGATGTGATGCTGATGATGCTGTTGCTACAACTACATGCACGTATTGCTATGATGAGGGTATTTATACTAGTAAAACTAAAACAGAGTTATTGATATTAGTAAAACCAAAACTTTCGTTTTCGAGACTGCTGCTATGAGCTTTCTTTGCGGCGTACATAACCTATCTTGGATCTCGTCTACTACGCTGTGATTTGTAGGCAGCCATCTTGGATTACAGGTATCTCGTACTAATGGTATTTGGGGTATAAAAAGAAATTTGTATGTGATGCTATTATGTCTACCCTGAATGCATGCAAATCCTCGTGTACGAGAATCAAGCGCTGATTCTAAACTAAGTATTCCGGAATGCTTGTAACTAAGCTTTTATGCCATGAATACCCCCCATACTATCAAGTGAAGTACCTTGTTCTTGTCTTAGCCTGCGAAACTTACTTCCTTTACCATACTGATGCGTTGCTGATGATGCTGGTGCTACAACTACATGCACGTATTGCTATGATGAGGGTATTTATACTAGTAAAACTAAAACATTGTTTAAATATATTTTTATTTCTAGTTTTCAACGATACATCTAGTTTGAGGGAAAAAAAATAACTGATTAGCGCAGATAGGAAATGCGGTGGGCTTGGGCAATGTCTCAGTACCTGCTATATGAAGGATTTGAATGGGTAGAAGGTGATGATGATGATTTAGACAACTTTAATTTCAATGTACCGGCAGACAATCCTGAAGGATACATTCTCGAGCTTGATCTAGAATACCCTCAGGTCATTCAAATCCTCCATATGGTAGGTACTGAGACATCGCCCCAACCCACCGCATTTCCTATCTGCGCTAATCAGGTATTTGATATAATACACTTAAAACTAGAATAAAAATAGTGTTCATATCAATATGATTATGTATTCGTCCTTTACTTCTTCTTCTGGTCAGCTGATAGTAAATTTCGTTATTCGCCTGCATTGTAAACTCTCTTTATGTTGTAAGAGTTCGTTCGTATGCGTTGCAGCTTCAACCGCTAACGCATCAAGCGTTTCTGCATAAGTTTCTGAATGTCCACGAGCAACTGTATTTTATTTAATCAAGCTTTATAATTCTTATCTACTGTATTATTCGTTGTTTCTATCTTTAAAAGTACGCTGGAATGATTAGTTTCCACCTCATTATTTGTTACTAGGATATTTCTCTTCCTTTCTTTTTCCACCGTTGTTAGTAAAGTGCTAAGCTCACTAGTCTCAATGTCAACCTTTGCTGCCTTTTGTTTTAGATCTTTAATCGTGTTCTGAGTTTCGCCGGTCATTGTAGTGAAAGTTTGTACTGCAGAGTCGAATTGAGCATCTACATAGACTTTAGAAGCAGCAGCATCGGTGCCATCGAAGCGATAACTTCCCGGAACAATGCGTTTACCACCTGCATTAAACTGTTGTTGTTGATCGTCTGTATGCATAGCTTGTGAATTAAAATATTGTCTAGAGATCACATCGTTATCCGATATCGGTTCACCTATATTACATATCCTCCTATCTTTAGCATTATAGTATGAGTCCAGCCCTTTATCTTCTCGACGCAAACATTTAGATAATAATTTTCTTTCAATATCAACGGATACAGTAGGTATTGGGCCACCTGGCCCAGACAGAAATTGACATGCCATGTGGCATGCCAATGGCATGGCTCCTCCCCTCGCCTGTGATTGGCTACCCCCACTCCTGTAGCTCCTCCCCTTGTTTCTGATTGGTCGCCGCCATCTTGGATTTCCCCGCCTACTTCTCTCTGATTGGTTAACCCCCACCCCTGTAGCTCCTCCCTTGCTTCTGATTGGATGAAGGCAGCCATTTTGGAACGTCTGGCTCCATTCTACCACGCCCTGGCGCCAGGCTACCACGCCCGCCGCCGCCGCCATTACGGGTATCTGTATTACCGGCAAACTGAGTGCTACCAATAGAGGGCGTAATGCTACAATTAGTGTGTATTGCTAAGAGAGGGCGTCATGAAGGGATCTGTATTATCGATGCGTTGTGTACTACTACTAGGTGGCGTGTCATGAAGAAGAAGAAGAAATCTGTATTACTACTACTACTACAGAGAGGCAACCATTTTATATCACAGCATCTTGCGTGCGCAAATTTGAATCGGTCAATTTTAAATATTTGTCATTTTTGCATATGTCATTTTTAAATCTGTCAATTTTACTGCTGTCGTTTTTACATCTGTCATTTTAAATCTGTCAATTTTGCTTCTGTCATTTTAAATTTGTCATTTTTGCATCTGTCATTTAAATCTGTCATTTTGAATTTGTCATTTTTTTTTTTGCATATGTCATTTAAATCTGTCATTCTTAAAGCAACCATCTTACCAGATTTGAATTTTAGCGCTAACTCTGGGATTGGATCCTTTCACTAAGCTGAAACTCTTTCTCTCTCTCTCATAGTATGACTACTTACCGGATTTGTAGCTTAGGATGTTCGCCGTCGGAAATCTTCGGCTTTTATTCATGTACTCTCTCGCTGATGACAACAATCTACCTTTTTTATATAGTCAACCCCTTCACCCTGTGCTAGTAAATGAAACAACAACAACAATGTTTATACATATTATTTATTTTGATATTTAATGGACAATTGTAACATATGATTTGACAAATTATTCATTACACAGTATGAGTTGAGATCATCGCGTAACACTTGCAAATTGTTCAAATATTTTTGCAGTCTATTTCTAAGATAGTTTATTTCCGCCATGGTGTTCTTAATACGACGGTGCAAACGTTGTTGTCGTTGACGTCTCCGACTGCTGCTGTTGCTGATATGATTGCAGTCGTGTACGTACGGCATCGATAAACTTTTGCGGATAATGTTTTATTATTTCTAATAAAATGAACGAGTTCAATCCACCACCAGTTGCTGCTGCTGCTGTGTTGTCTATTAAACTGGTAGCTGAGTAGTAACCGCATAACAGTTCGGACGTGAATAAAATTGAATCGGATGTCGGGAGCGATTTATAGGCGTCTTCATGGCGTCTCAGTTGACCTTCCGCTACGTTCTCTATGTTTGCGTGGTAGAAACGTGAAAAGTCGAAGAGACGTAACGTTCGAGCATGATGATTGATCAACGGTGCTAAATGCAGTATAGACTGAAACTCGTAATCTTTTAAGGTTATAGTTCGCTGTGTATCATGTATGGCCACCCTGTTGCCGAAAAACTCGTTGTGAATAATCTCGATGTATAAATTGTCACATAGATGGAATTTCAAATGTTTATCGCAATGTAGTACACTGTTGTCCTTGTTGCAACAGCAGCAACCATGAAAGAAATTTTTAAACAGTGCCTCGACTCGTATATCATACAGCTCGAACCAGTCCCGTTCCGACAACACCAATTCACCATACTCACATACGTTATTCACGCACTCGAGCTTCACTACCACGGCAAATTCTCCCTGGTCGTCGTCGTCGTCGGGCGGAATAAGTCCTACTTGGATGTTGTGTATATGATCGTAGTTTTCTTTTTCCCCTGGAGGTCTCGTTACATACAACGGATACTGGACAGCCCCGAGCAGTTGAACACGTACTTCACGTTTAGCTGCTGCTACCGGTGTATCTATGATGGTAAAGTTTGCTGATGCTGCTACAGCGTCATCAGCGTAGTATAGAGGCTGCTGTTGCGACAGGAACGCTAAACAATAATATTACAATAATCGATTAATATAAGCATAAACACACACACAAAAGTCTTAAACATCTTACCTGTTTCTTCGACTTCGTTGTTCCAGGCTTGTCGCTTGGCGCGCGCTAAATTTGAATCGGTCAATTTTAAATATTTGTCATTTTTGCATATGTCATTTTTAAATCTGTCAATTTTACTGCTGTCGTTTTTACATCGGTCATTTTAAATCTGTCAATTTTGCTTCTGTCATTTTAAATTTGTCATTTTTGCATCTGTCATTTAAATCTGTCATTTTGAATTTGTCATTTTTTTTTTGCATATGTCATTTAAATCTGTCATTCTTAAAGCAACCATCTTACCAGATTTGAATTTTAGCGCTAACTCTGGGATTGGATCCTTTCACTAAGCTGAAACGTTTCCACCACTACCTTTTCTAGAAGAAATAATAAAGCCATATAGGAATTAAAAAAAAATTATGTTTATTAATATAGTGTTAAGGCTACATTTAATTTATAATAAAAAATGTTGATAGAATGCTGGTGCTTGAGGACTTCAGGACTGACCTCTGTTTTCTATTTGCGGTTCCAGGGGCTGTAACAACAATAACAATAGAACGTTAAAAAGGGGTTTATTGTATAAACTTGATGTTTACTCGTACCTTATTTAATTCGACAAACAGGCAGTCATCATAACAGTGTGTTTTCCCCATGTACATCAAACCTAGAGAAATCGTTTTAGCTTCAATCTGCTGGTTAAGCTCTGTAACCCTTTGATCTGTTAACTTATCGCTGATTCGCTTTGGTAGAAATGTAACATGCTTTTCAGCAACAATAATCACACTTTGACGCTTATCACGGCAAACGACTCTTTTGAATTGTAGTATCTCTGCAATTTCTTTTATTTTGTAATCACATAACTTCTTGATTGGCTTCTGGCTAACGGGAGATTTGTTCAATTGTTGTATTAGCAAATCCATTTTTCTATGTAAAATAAAATAGACAAAAACTTAACACTCACAAGAATAATAAATGATTATTTTAACATACCTAGTTCAAGCAAACAATAACAATATTACTATCACCGTAACCGATGTCAAGACCAAACTAAAACGGAAGGGGGTTTGACTGAGCTTTTATAAACTTCGAACCTGCGCGAATGAACATGATTTTAGATACAATCTTAATTTATTACCAGAACAAAAAGGGTATTGTTAAAAAAAAAACCTGCACTGTCAATTAATTACTTGAGACCAGATAAAAATCTAAATTTATTACCCTCGAAGATCGGTCACATAGATAAGTGCTACCTACATTTACAGCGCAGGTGTTCTTTAGGGTATTGTTAAAAAGGGATCGACACCTGCACTGTCAAAGTAACACGAGTAGATAAAATCTAAATTTATTACCGTCGGAGCAAAAGGATATCATTAAAAAGGTAGACACCTGCACTGTCACGAATAGATAAAATCTTAATTTATTACCCTTCGTAACAAAAAAAAAGGGTATTGTTAAAAAAGGGATCGACACCTGCACTGTCATGTAACACGATTAGATAAAATTTAAATTTATTACCCTCGGTGTCGTTTTTATAATTTACTATAACATTAAAATTTTAAATTAAACTTTTAGATGTGTCTATTGATAACCATTTAATTTATTACACACACACACACACGGACCCTGAGCAAAGAAACTCGTTAACGAATAAAAGAACACCTGCGTTGTCCATGTAGGTAGCTCTTATCTATGTGACCGATTTTCTAAATAAAGGTTGACTGTGTTAGAGCATTAAAACTATTTTTTGTCATACTTTAGACATTTTTTATTAAAAATATACCTATTTAAAGAAATGTTTTTTTTTATTTATCATAATCACATTTAACAGAAAAGTTTCAATAGATTATAATATTGATATACTGTAATAGCAAAATAATCAAACATTTCATCACTCTTTGTATTATTAAGTACCTGTAAATCTCGCACGTTGACGGGTCTGATTTCTAAAGTTATTTCCAGGTAAAAAGACCTTTCTGTCTCTTAGAGCATTTAAAAGAACACACTTTAAATTTTATAGAATTTTCTTTAAATAAAAAGGCACACAATTAAATCAAACCTAAACTGCTTGCCTCGTTCATTTCTGAAGTGAAAGTTATAAACACATCCTTAAAAGGGAATCATATCGAATTTTGACAACAATCTGTCTATTGCCTAATAAAAATAATATAATATTATCACTGCATTCTCTGTTCGCACAATACGTTGAAATTTATCAGATATCTAAACACAAATAGAACCGAGAAAGACACTAAAGTACAAAAGGCGATATCGAATGTAACCTTTATTTAATACAGACAGGGTCATAACTTATTCGTCACACCTGCGTTCAATAAAAAACGGTATGACAGTTGAATGAATTATATCCCCAGAGGGTTAGAATGATACACCGTTTTTTTTTTTTATTCTAATAGATAAAATCTAGAAGGTATGTCAACTCTGGTGCAGAAAAAAACATTTCAAACTGATTTATGACACGCAGGTGTTCACCGGAGAGAACGCTTTGTTCCTTTGTTAAGCGGGCAAATTGACTCGAGTTTTATTTTTAGCTTATTGCATAATATTGCGCAACAATTCGAACCTATAAAGCCAACCACAGAAGTAGACAAGCACTTGTTTGGGGTTACTCGAGACATCAACACATGTATGTTTTTTATGCGTACTGTTAATTATTACGTCTGTGTTTGAAGTGATTTGTGCCATTCTTGGTTGTTATTACCAATTGTTGCTACAGAGTCTATGTGAAATCTACAGCTTTAATCGAACAAAAAGGTAGGATTTATTATTATTATTGTTTTTATAATAATCGGCAATCTCGTTCTCGCATGATTTTTCACGACACTGTAACATAATCGGTTTAAAATAATTATTTAAGTTGCAGGAATAGTTTTATATATTTTTTTTAATTTCCCTAGTTTGATTATCGATTAAAGTAGTAATTGTTTTATGCGAAGTGTGATCGTTATTAGTTGTTTATCTAGGGGTTGTAACATAGTTATTTAAATCATAATTTGAGGTTATGCTTTTTAGATCAATGTTTATTTAAATTAACAGCATATAATCTTTGTTGTTTTTAGCCGTTCCTTATTTATTTTTTTATAATAATAATCTATCAAAGGGATTTAGTAACAATTTAAACTCTATATTTGTTTAAATTAGATTGTTGTTAAAAAAGTGTAATATCGATTAAAAGGTTTTATTAATTTGCATTGAAACTGATCTTCCTTTAACTTTTGTCAAAGCAAATAATTTGTAATATTTAATAGCCTGCATTGCATTCAGAGGTTATTGTTTATTTTGCGTCAATTTTTTTTACCATCACGTAGCATCTAAGCTTTTTATTTTTAATTAGGGGTTAAGAGAAGCAGTTCGTGAATGGTAAAAGATTTATCTGTCCATTTGTCGCTATATGATTTCTTACCTGTTGCTGTTATATTTCAAACAATTTTAGCTTATTTTGTTGTTGTTTATAATAATAATAATCTGTCAAAGGGATTTAGTAACAATTTTAAACTCTATATTTGTTTAAATTAGCTTGCTATTAAAAGTTTAAGAATGGCTAAAAGATTTTATTAATTTGCATTAAAATTGATCTTTATAATTAATTTATAATATTTAACAGCTTGCAGTGCATTTAAACTTTAATAATAGTAATTAGTCAATGTTTATTTAAATTAACAACATATAATCTTTGTTGTTTTAGCCTTTGTTAAGTGTGCAAGTGCGATATTTTTTTTTGCTATTGTTGCTGTTACTCCTGTACAAAATGTCTTCTCTCTACGAAATTATCGATGAAAACGTGTCCACCATCAAGAAATTTGGCACTCTGAAACATCGACTGGTGTTTAAAGTAGCCGTTACGCCAGTCGATGAAGATCATTTGGAGCATTTTAAATCGGCCATCAACCAAATTCTAAGGGATGTGCTAAGCCGAGCACGACCAAATGATAAAGTAGGGGCCACATTTGAGTTTGATAGTTTCAAACAAAAACTTCCCGGCTACATGAGCCTCAGGCGCTCTGATGAAATCACCTTCAATGATGTCTGGGGCATTTTAGAATCGATTTTACAGAGCGATCCTGAAGCCCTGAGTTCGGACACCTTCAGACTAATAGCTACAATCGTAACACCACCAGCCGGACAAGGTCGCTGTCGTAACGGCACGTACAGCACCTTTGCCGAAGAGTGTAGCCGTCGCAGAGGGATTGTCACGATTAACAACACCACCAGTGACAATCTATGCCTACCCAGGGCTTTGGTCGTAGGCAGGGCTCACGCAGATAACAGTGCTGATTACAAGAAGACCCGTGATAATCAGACAGTGCAAAAGATAAAGGCCGAGGAAATGATGCGAGCTGCTGGAGTAGCTTTCATTCCACCGGAGGGAGCCGGGGTCAATGAATTAAGGTTGTTCCAGCAGTTCCTGGCCCCCAACTACAAGATAGTAGTGTATAGCTACGGCTCGAAAGGGCGTTCACTTATCTTTGAGGGGGTCGTTGATAATGATGCCGCAACAAAGAACATCAAGTTGTTGTATCACGAGCATCATTATAACGTCATAACATCGTTGACCTCAGCCTTTGTCTGCCGTTATTTCTGTGAGCACTGTCATGTACCGTATAACAACAAGAGAGATCACCGGTGTGAAAAGTCCTGCGTAGGCTGTGGTAGCTCTCCGCCCTGCGAAAGAACAGCGCAGCTGATTAGGTGTCCGGACTGCAGGCGAGACTTTAAAAGTCAAGCCTGCTTTAACATCCATCAGGAGGGCAACATGTGCCTGGAAGTTAAAAAATGCGAGGGATGTTTCAAAACCATCAACATCAAGACCCGGAAGCAGGCTCACGTGTGCGGGGAGATCTATTGTAAGATCTGTCAGAGTCATAAACCCGAAAACCATTTCTGTCACATACAGCCGGCCGGGCCTAGGAACATAAAGCAAGACACCTTGTTTGTGTTCTTCGACCTGGAGACCCGGCAAGAGAAAGAAATTGCGCCCGGCGTCAACCTCCACGAGCCGAATCTATGTGTTTTCCAGCAAGTCTGTTCTGTGTGTTACAACAATGACTCATCATCAACTGCTACCAGTTGTGTAAGATGTGGTTTGCGAGAACAGATCTTGCGAGGAAAATGCATCGATCGGCTTTTGAACTATCTACTAGACTCGCGGAAATTATTCAAAAAGGTTGTAGCAGTTGCCCATAACGGGCAAGCTTTCGATACGCAATTTATTCTAAATTATCTTATAACCAACACCTCATTACACCCGGAACTCATTATGCGCGGTTCAAAAATTCTGCTGCTGCAACTAGATAATCTAAAGATTATCGACTCGCTCAACTTTTTCCCCATGGCTCTGGCTGACTTGCCTAAAGCGTTCGATCTACCGGCTCCCAAAGGATACTTCCCGCACCTCTTTAACACCGAGGCGAATGCCCATTACGTGGGTCCTCTTCCGGACATCAAATTTTACAGCCCCGACACCATGAAACCCCAGGCTCGTAAAGCGTTCCTAAGGTGGTACGAGGCGAACAGGGACGGGATCACGGAGTTCGACATGCAACGTGACCTGGTCGAATATTGTCGAACAGACGTCGATATTTTGAAGAGAGCCTGTATCCACTTTAGGAATCTCTTTATTGAGGAATGCGACGTTGACCCGTTCACGGAAGCCATCACCATCGCCTCTGCCTGCAATCTCATGTTCCGGAGGAAATTCCTCAAAGAAAGCACCATTGGACTGATACCAAAGGGTGGTTATAGACGCGCAGATAACCAGTCTAAGGTAGCTCTCCAATGGCTGTTGCTGGAAGAACAGCAAAGAGGTGTTGAGATTCAACACGTCGGCAGGCAGAGAGAAGCTATCGTGGGCGGGTTAAAGGTTGACGGGCTGTATGGTAATACCATATTTCAATTTCACGGGTGTTACTTCCATGGATGTCCCACCTGCTTCACTACCCGTCGCAACGAGCCTCTACACGACGATCCTAGCGACACCATGGATATGAGGCTCGAGAAGACCCGAGCCACAACAGAGAAGTTAAAGTCGCTAGGATACGAGGTTGTTGAACAGTGGGAATGTCGCTTCCGAAGGCAGTTAACACCCGAATTCAGACAGCAGGTTGAGAAACATCCCTTGTTAGTAAACACGCCCTTAAACCCGAGAGAGGCATTTTACGGCGGCCGTACAGGGGCAGCAAAATTAAAGAGAGTTGCAAAAGACGGGGAAAAGATCCGGTATGTAGATGTATGCTCCCTTTATCCTTGGGTATGCAAGTACGCCAAATTCCCAGTTGGCCATCCAGAAGTTTACGTAGGCAAGGCGGCTTGTGAAAATCTAATCAGGGATAAAGGGGGCCTGGAAAACATCAACGGCGTGGTAAAATGTACAATGTTACCGCCACAAGATCTATACCATCCGGTCTTACCCGTCAAGATGCACCAAAAGCTGCTGTTCCCTCTATGTCGCACTTGCGCCGAAGAATTGAACCAGGTCGAATGTCAGCACGGCGTAGAGGACCGAGTCATCAACGGAACCTGGGTCTTGGACGAACTGGTAATGGCCATACGAAAGGGTTACATCGTGCAGGACATACAAGAGATCTGGTCGTACGATGTAACCCAGTACAACAAAGCGTCCAAGACCGGGGGACTGTTTTCGGGTTTCATCGACAAGTTCCTGAAGATGAAGCAGGAAGCCAGCGGTTGGCCATCTTCAATAACTGCCAACAACAACGGCGCGGATGGTATCGATGGAGCCCGGAAACAGTACGTTGATGACTACTTCGAGAACGAGGGAGTTTCCTTGGATTCGTTGAAGATCGTCAAGAACCCTGGTTTGAGATCGTTGGCCAAACTGATGCTGAATTCCTTCTGGGGTAAGTTATAATAACCTTATGTAGTTTTCTTTACTTAATATTTTTTTTTTGTATTCTAGGGAAATTTGGTCAGCGTGAGAACCAGGCGAAAACAGCCATAATCAGCGAGTCCAAGGAGTTTTTCGACCTGTTGTCCAGCCCAGGCGTAGAAGTTAATCATGTGCAGGAAATAAATGACGAGGTGATTGCGGTTAACTGGCAGCATAAAGAGGAAGCAGCAGATCCTCTGTCGTCAGTTAACGTGGTCATCGCGGCATTTGTCACTGCACAGGCCCGTCTTAAGCTGTATTCCTATTTGGATCAGCTAGGAGAGAGAGTATTATACTATGACACAGGTAAGTCATTCAGTACTATCAAACATCAACACCGTTTATATTAGAGTTAATTTTTTTTTTTCGTTGTTTCAGATTCCGTAATATACGTTTCGAAGCCGGGCGACTTCGAGCTACCAACAGGAAGCTTCCTGGGCGACCTCACAGACGAGCTCGAAGAGTACGGTCCCGGATCGTATATTATAGAGTTTGTGTCAGGCGGGCCGAAGAACTACGCCTACAAAGTTTATTCACCGACCACGGGACAGATACACGTGGTCGTCAAGGTCAAGGGCATCACCCTAAACCACGCCGCGACTAAAAAAATAAACTTTGAGTCCATGCTTAGACTGCTGGAAGGTATGGACGAAAAGATTATTGTAGAGTCCAACAACATCCGGCGTACGGCTGACCATCAGCTTGTTACGCGAGCGGAATCAAAAGTCTATAAGATAACGTTCGCGAAGAGACGCCGTATAGAAGATTTTGATTCCGTTCCGTTCGGCTACAACAACAACAAGCGACCACGTGTATAAACATTAAAGCCCCTCTTGTATATATGTAAGTGTATAGTAGTATAGTTGTATTTTTAAGTTTTGTAAAATTTGTATAGGTAGTATTATATTTAGATCTTAAGTAGTAAAATATTATCATAACGTATATAATTATTATACAGTTCAATCGTTGTAGTAATAGATATGTGTATAGTAGTAGTATAGTTGTATTTTTAAGTTTTGTAAATTTTTGTATAGGTAGTATCATATCTAACTCTTAAGTAGCAAAATATTTGTATAGTAATAAGTACATGTACAGTTCAACTGTAGTAGCAGTAGTCGGGGGTTATGTTAATCACAAGAGATCGACCTTCGGCTTGATGTAATTATTATTATTATAAGTGATGATGATGATGATGTCTAGGTTTATACTTTGTGTATACTATATTCGAAATTATTTAAGAATGTAATAATTAGGTAATTAGTTGTTGTTGTAAATTGTTCAATCATCTTTTGTCAGTATAGTGTAGTTATAATAAGAATAAGGATAATTGAATATAGTTAATAATAAGTGAAGCTGACAAGAGTTATACCTTATGTACAGTAATTATTAAAAAAGATGGTGAAACTTAAGGGTGATTGAATGTAAATCACAAGAGGATACTCAGGGGAACATACTCATGAAATAGATCTGATAAACGCGATTTTGTTCTTTTCAATTATGTAGTAGTAGTAGTAGTAGATCAAGACATTGATGAAAAGAATATTTGGCATAACAAAGCGTACAAAGCATTCAATAGGATGTTTCATGAAAAAACGAGTATGTCTTCATGGTTATCCGAGCAGATTTCAACCTAATAATAATTGTTTAGTTATTTTGATTATTGTCTAGTTGTTTAATAATTTTAAGAAACATTGTCGTCGTAGAATAAAAGATGTTCTATCATGGTTATCCGAGAACAGATAGTTGTTTAGTTATTTAATTATTGTTGTTTTGTTGATGTTCAATAAAAATTTTGAGAAATATTGTCATAGAATAAAAAAGATTAATGTTTTATATGTGTGTATTATTACTATTCTCACCCATCTGTACCAAGGTATGAAAAAGGTGATAGCTATAACTGAGAGAGAGAGAGAGAATGAGGTAATTACCTACGAACACCTGCCTGTGATGATGATGACATGTCAGCGACAGGATGAAACTTGTCTGCCAGCGATGCCTGCCTGTTTACCGTATGCGTGTTACTGAGCATGCGCTGGATCTAGGTAAGTATAGGTGACTATATAAAGCCGACCGTTGTTAGCGTGTAGCAGTAGACAGTACGTGTGCAAGAGCAGCAGCAACAGCAATTACGATGATGGCTAGCAGTCCTAATTATTGTTATGATAACTGTGAGAGCGAACCTCTTCAAATAGGTAAGTTATTGTTGTTTATAAAACTTCAAGTTTGTATGCTAATTTGTGTCTATTTTGTTACTTCTTTAGATGAAGAAGGTTCGGATGTTGCAGATCATGCATCATCATCATCAACAGCAAGTACCTACAACGACGACGGTCAAGCCTGGAACAACGAAGTCGAAGAAACAGGTAAGATGTTTAAGACTTTTGTGTGTGTGTTTATGCTTATATTAATCGATTATTGTAATATTATTGTTTAGCGTTCCTGTCGCAACAGCAGCCTCTATACTACGCTGATGACGCTGTAGCAGCATCAGCAAACTTTACCATCATAGATACACCGGTAGCAGCAGCTAAACGTGAAGTACGTGTTCAACTGCTCGGGGCTGTCCAGTATCCGTTGTATGTAACGAGACCTCCAGGGGAAAAAGAAAACTACGATCATATACACAACATCCAAGTAGGACTTATTCCGCCCGACGACGACGACGACCAGGGAGAATTTGCCGTGGTAGTGAAGCTCGAGTGCGTGAATAACGTATGTGAGTATGGTGAATTGGTGTTGTCGGAACGGGACTGGTTCGAGCTGTATGATATACGAGTCGAGGCACTGTTTAAAAATTTCTTTCATGGTTGCTGCTGTTGCAACAAGGACAACAGTGTACTACATTGCGATAAACATTTGAAATTCCATCTATGTGACAATTTATACATCGAGATTATTCACAACGAGTTTTTCGGCAACAGGGTGGCCATACATGATACACAGCGAACTATAACCTTAAAAGATTACGAGTTTCAGTCTATACTGCATTTAGCACCGTTGATCAATCATCATGCTCGAACGTTACGTCTCTTCGACTTTTCACGTTTCTACCACGCAAACATAGAGAACGTAGCGGAAGGTCAACTGAGACGCCATGAAGACGCCTATAAATCGCTCCCGACATCCGATTCAATTTTATTCACGTCCGAACTGTTATGCGGTTACTACTCAGCTACCAGTTTAATAGACAACACAGCAGCAGCAGCAACTGGTGGTGGATTGAACTCGTTCATTTTATTAGAAATAATAAAACATTATCCGCAAAAGTTTATCGATGCCGTACGTACACGACTGCAATCATATCAGCAACAGCAGCAGTCGGAGACGTCAACGACAACAACGTTTGCACCGTCGTATTAAGAACACCATGGCGGAAATAAACTATCTTAGAAATAGACTGCAAAAATATTTGAACAATTTGCAAGTGTTACGCGATGATCTCAACTCATACTGTGTAATGAATAATTTGTCAAATCATATGTTACAATTGTCCATTAAATATCAAAATAAATAATATGTATAAACATTGTTGTTGTTGTTTCATTTACTAGCACAGGGTGAAGGGGTTGACTATATAAAAAAGGTAGATCGTTGTCATCAGCGAGAGAGTACATGAATAAAAGCCGAAGATTTCCGACGGCGAACATCCTAAGCTACAAATCCGGTAAGTAGTCATACTATGAGAGAGAGAGAAAGAGTTTCAGCTTAGTGAAAGGATCCAATCCCAGAGTTAGCGCTAAAATTCAAATCTGGTAAGATGGTTGCTTTAAGAATGACAGATTTAAATGACATATGCAAAAAAAAAAAATGACAAATTCAAAATGACAGATTTAAATGACAGATGCAAAAATGACAAATTTAAAATGACAGAAGCAAAATTGACAGATTTAAAATGACAGATGTAAAAACGACAGCAGTAAAATTGACAGATTTAAAAATGACATATGCAAAAATGACAAATATTTAAAATTGACCGATTCAAATTTAGCGCGCGCGCGCGCGCACGCAAGATGCTGTGATATAAAATGGTTGCCTCTCTGTAGTAGTAGTAGTAATACAGATTTCTTCTTCTTCTTCATGACACGCCACCTAGTAGTAGTACACAACGCATCGATAATACAGATCCCTTCATGACGCCCTCTCTTAGCAATACACACTAATTGTAGCATTACGCCCTCTATTGGTAGCACTCAGTTTGCCGGTAATACAGATACCCGTAATGGCGGCGGCGGCGGGCGTGGTAGCCTGGCGCCAGGGCGTGGTAGAATGGAGCCAGACGTTCCAAAATGGCTGCCTTCATCCAATCAGAAGCAAGGGAGGAGCTACAGGGGTGGGGGTTAACCAATCAGAGAGAAGTAGGCGGGGAAATCCAAGATGGCGGCGACCAATCAGAAACAAGGGGAGGAGCTACAGGAGTGGGGGTAGCCAATCACAGGCGAGGGGAGGAGCCATGCCATTGGCATGCCACATGGCATGTCAATTTCTGTCTGGGCCAGGTGGCCCAATACCTACTGGATACAAAGGGTGAATTTGCAATGTACGCATACATTTATTGATTTTCGGTTTGTAGTAGGACCCTCTTTAGTACATTAACAAAATTAAATAAAGAGGGGAAACTATTTACTACTAATCCTAATTTATCTACTAACCTGCTTGTTGCACTTTGCACATTTTAGAATATATCTCGTTTATAGTTAGTTAGTACCGGGTGATTTTTTAAATTTCTGATCTAGAAAGCCATGACATAATTTTAAAACAAAAGATGCGGAAAACGTAGGGCGTAGTTTGAATCGTTCGATTTGTCACAACTGTCAGATTTCAAAAATGTTGACATAAACATAACCTACTCCAGTGTTGTTCTCGCTTTTGCCGTCTTTTGTGCTTCACTGTTTCCTCGTGTTTTGAATTCCGTTTCGCCAGTTATTATCTCGGTTATTATCAAAAATCAGTCTTTTTCAAGACTAACCTTTCGTTTGTGATTGAACGCTTAGTTTTCAACGTTATTTTGGAGTGTTTTTCATCACAACAAAATGGTGTTCACACAGGAACAAAAAACATTTATGATCGAAGCTTACTTTCGTAATGGTCATCAAGTTAATGGTCAATGGGTGTATGAAGCCGGAGCATGTCTTCGGGAGTTTCAAGAAAAATTTCCAGATCTTGCGGTGATAGAGGCAAATTTTCTCATGACTCTGTCTTATGTGGTGAATCTATTCCGAGAAACTGGCAGTGTTCAGCGAAAAACTGGAAGTGGCAGACCAACAAAACGAATTCCTGAAACTGTTGAAAATGTAAGACAAATAATGGAAGATGACCCTCATACGTCCTTAAGAAGACTTTCACAACAAGTGGACTTATCTTACAGCACATGTCAAAAAATTGTTAAAAAAGACCTGCACATGCGTCCCTACAAAATGCAGGTTTATCAAGAACTTCTGCCGCCAGATTATGAGAAAAGGATATCCTATTGTAATTTTTTCAATCGGACAATGGATAATGATCTTCTGGACTTGAGTTTCTTTAGTGACGAAGCTTGGTTTCATCTTTCGGGGTATGTAAACTCACAAAATATGCGGATGTGGAGTGCAGAAAATCCCCATTTTTTTCGAGAATCGCCTTTACACCCTCAAAAAATTGGAATATGGGTGGCCATTTCACGAAGACGGTTAATTGGACCCATCTTTTTCGAAGAGTCTATCACAGCTGAGCGGTATCAAAATATTTTAGGACAGTTCATCAATCAACTTGACCCTGAAGAGTTACGTGATGGTTACTTTCAGCAGGATGGAGCAACAGCACACACAGCCCATACAACTTTAAATTACCTAAGACAATATTATGACGACCGTTTAATCAGCAACCACACCGAGAATATTTATCCACCTCGATCACCAGATTTGACGCCCGTGGACTATTTCTTGTTTCCGACTTTAAAAAACACCATTTTCAAAGAACCAGTACACACAATTGATGACTTGAAACAAAGAATCAGACAAGAATGTGCAAGGATTTCACCAGAAGTGCTTATTAGAGTGTTCGAGAATATGAAGCGCCGAGTTAATTTGTGTATAGATGCTGAATACCTTTAGCAATATTGGTAGTAACATTAACAGTAGCATTCATAGTCAGTAGCAACGGTTAGTGTAAGTAAAAAGAAGTAAGTTAAGATTCCACATAGATGTGTTTACACTTTGTTCCTAGCAAGAATACATTAAATATGATTCACCTGTCGTTATGTAAAGATAAAAAAGTTCAAAACTGTGTGTGTGTGTGTGTGTGTGTGTGTGTGTGTGTGTGTGTGTGTGTGTATGTGTGTGTGTAACAGTTGGTGATGCTGCAGCGTCAAGAAGTAAACGTAAACTATTCGTTTAAATGTTTATTAAAGCACATCTTCTAAGTAGGGGAACACATTTAAACCTTTTATTTGAATCAATTTAGAACAGATTGTTGTAAAAGCACACTACAAAAGTATCATCAAAAGGTATGATTCCAAAATATAGGGTTGCTGAATATATTTGATACGAGATTAATGAAAACAATTAACAAAACATGGCTACTGTTCTAGACTTATTTAATAAGATTGCATAATTCTCTATAGATTTCATAAAGCGATTGATTAATTTAAATATTTAAGAAGAGGTGAAATACGTCCTTTAGTTTTGTACGTAGTTGTATGCAAACACCCTTTAATGAATAGTGCTATATAATGTTACGTAATCGTTTTATCACGTATTACGTTTTTTTACGGGAGAGTTATACAATCTAATTCATGAAAAGTTTGATGTCATATCATTTATACCTTTCAATAATATTAGCCCAAATGTATGTGTATGCGTGTGTGTGTGTGTGTGTGTGTTTATGTCACAATTGCAGTAGGCGGTTATGCAAAGGAGCCCAAAAGGCGTTTAATAATTCTGTCTGCTGTTTAACAGTAAAACGTGCTTAGTAGGAACATGTGTAGATTATATGTTTAATGAGATAATAGTATAGCTATGTATTGATTCAATCAACTAGTGGATAGACTTTGTTGTACGTCGTAAAGAAGGATGATAACAGCTGTATCGAAAACGAGAACAAAACGTTTCAATTATAGCCGGAGAGATATCATAGAATAAATAATATTATTATTCAGTTTGATGTCATACTTCTAATATATTCTTTACTATGCACTAGTTCATATACTTTTTCAATTAGCTTTTATGATTGTCAGGGTTTGGGGGTATATACGCATAGAGCCAACGAAAACTAAATTTAATATACGTTCGTGCAAAGAGAATACACTACAATGGTTGAAGTTAATGATCCGTACACCTTGCTCTATTTCAATAAGATATAGTGTACCCTGCGTTGTTTTTTTTCCCCAGCAAGTCAGAAGGGCGGGATTTCTTGCAGATGCATATAAATAGACCTATTAAAACTCTCTTGTAGGCATTATTATTATTAAAAACTGAACTGTGTGTGTGCCTGCGTTGTTTGTTGTACTATTAGTTATTAGGATAGAAAACCGATTAAGTATTAACCTTTTATTTATTGACGTTGTTTATTATTATTATTTGCTAGAATGCATGGTAATATTAACTAAACGTAATTCTAATCAACATTAAACATAGGGAGTAGTTTATTAGCGTTCACATATGTTTTTCTAACTTATTAAGTGAGTGTTGGTTTATAACTATATGTATGTATATATTTATATTAATTATTTCACTTCTTACAGCCTCCGACTAACATCTGACCAAAACAATGTCTTCTTCTTCGGCATCCAATTACGATAGCGACTATATTGATGATTATGAAGATGCTGATACAGCATTTTGGTCAAGCGACGATCAAGAATTGCAGCAGCAATTTCATAGTTGTATCTTAGATGGTGGAGCGTATAATACAATCTCGATCTCAGCTATTGTATGTTATGATACAGAGTTATTTTTACCGAATGGTGAAATATTGATAAATACTCAACGGTATACCACGGAGGCGGTCCACATTCACGGAAGCAACAACGAAGAAAATGTGACACAGGCATATGACGAACTTTTACAGTTAATCAAAACAAAAAAATAGACAATTAGGGGTAAATTATGTTACGTTTTTGAAGTTTATTCGTGTATAGTGTGTGTGCGCGCGTGTGTGTAACAGTTTAGATATGTAATGTATACGTTTGTTTCTTACTTAAGTCTATTTTGTTTGTATGTTTGTAATATTTAGACATTTACAAAAATTAAATCAAGTTGAACAGCAGATTACTATATTAAATTTAATAGATCATACGAATTATCTTACCCTGTTCTGAATGACTGCTTTGTATAAATTGTGTATTGTTTGTAAATGCTCTCTGAACTAAAATAAATATCTTAAACGAACAACATAGTACATTTATTTCTTATTGTAGTATCCTTTTATTTATAAATTACCTATTTGTTTATTCTGATTTTATCTTCCATAATACTGACTCATAAGAGGGTCGATCTGAAATTATAGCCTATAAATTAATGTTAGCTCTTCAATTAAAACTGCATCTGGGGTATCGAACATCAATATATCTACCCTAAAAATACTAAAGTGGAGACGTTAAACATATTAGTTTAAACGAACAAAATTGTACATTTATTTCTTATTGTAGTATCCTTTTATTTATAAATTACCTATTTGTTTATTCTGATTTTCTCTTCCATAATAAAACAACGTATATGTAGTTTAAATCCGTCTTCGCCGATTCGCTGTCAAATAATGAATGTGCATAATGCTACTCTAGATACGTCAGCCAGCGTGTCAGTGATATCAGTACTTTATTATATAACATTATATGATTAATATTAATAAACATGTTTTTATATGTATAAAACATAATACACTACACTTATATTAGTTAGAAAAGGTAAGATTCACCCTAAGTACTATTCGGTGGGTTGTTTAGACCTTAACACACCTCATAAACGATATGATAAATACGTAGTTTCTATTACTTATTTATTAGAGTTGTTATTTATTCAGAAAAAAAAGGAGAATTGATAGTACTTAGGTTTGTATACTATATGAGCAACTAAATGGTGTGGTAAATCTCAATAATGTTCTTTATTATTCGTTATTTGATACGTTAATCGAATCACGTTTAGAGGGTATACTTATTGTCACACAAATTAGGTCGTAGTTTAGTAGATGCAAGGGGGGGAATAATGTCTTGTTCACCTAAACACTATTGCTGTAATTTATGCATTCTCTGCTATACGCAGATATTTGGAATTTATATCGTGATTCAATTTTATGAGTTTTACATACGAATTCATAAACCATTAAATGTATAGAGACTTAATTTAGCTTAAAGTAATTGATTATATTCAATATAACTTCTGGAGTCTGGTTTCCAGCTTATGCGTTGTAGCAATTATTATTATTATTCTTATAGTACCGTTATAGGGGAACTTCATACACGCTAAATAAACTTGTAATAATTTTATACTATTTATTACACTGATTTGTTCGAGGTAAGGTGGTGGTGGTTGGCGATGTGGGTGGGAATTATTTCCTATATAAATAGCGAAATTTTCCAGATCAGAAATAATTCGTACTCTCTTTTATAATAATGGAGGTTCTTAAAGATTCATTAATAAATCTATTAAATGAAGCAATAGGTGTTCAAAATATGTTTGTGCATATCAACGGTGTACCGGTAGATGTGAATCCGAATAACGATGCAATGCTAGCAGAATTTGAAGTTATGGATTCGAATGACGTCGATGAGGTTTACAGTTCTACTTAATTAACGTACGTAAGTATCTTTTTTTTGTATATCATTTTCAGGTAATTGAATAAAATTGTATTAATTTTAAAAGATTTTACGCAGTTTTATTTGCGTATTGGTCTACCCCTGGATAATGAAATAATCAACAGAGGGGTCCTTAATATTAACACATCATAATCTTGTTTCTCTCTCTGTCTTTACAGCTCTTGGAGCCCCAGATCGAAAATAGAGAACAGCAATAAAAGGTCCACGCTCCTACCCACCTTGCCTTCCGTCAGCAGCTCTGGTAGGCTCTATCCTCATCAAGCAACGTGGTGTGAAAATTCCTCTCATATATCAATTGTAAAATTATGTACTCTATTACCGGTTGATGTGAATCCATATAGATGATCAATATATTTTCATTTTAGCTCGAATATTTTGATCTAACTACGTTAATAAGTTAACATAGATTTTATCTTTCAATGAGTGTATTTCGTTATAAATTTCTAATTGATGTTAACCTCACTCGGAAAATAAGCGACAAGATCAAAAGAAATCTGCATAAGATGACAAAATATTAACATTGCCTAAACGATTTATATGACTTACTGCTGTATATTTTTATTAACATGTAATATGTACTTTTTTCTTTACATTTAGTAATAATCTAATACAATATAAACACCTAAGGTTTTGAAAGACTTGATATCTAGGATAATACATTTCTAAGTATTTTGCATACGTTTTATAATAAATATCCTCATTCGCCTTCAAAACATAAAGATAAATAAATATCGTATACCTATAAGCATGTACAGTGACACCCGACATACTTTTATTAACATGTAATATGTACTTTTTTCTTTACATTTAGTAATAATCTAATACAATATAAACACCTAAGGTTTTGAAAGACTTGATATCTAGGATAATACATTTCTAAGTATTTTGCATACGTTTTTATGGTAAATATGCTCATTCGCCTTCAAAACATAAAGATAAATAAATACCGTATACCTATAAGCATGTACAGTGACACCCAACAAGAGAAAGCAATAACATAATTGTTAATAACAACAACAATGGTAGCTATGTATTATTACGGTAGTAATTGACGTTTCAATCACGGATACATCATAATATAACCTATGCATTTACCCCTTGTTACGGTTCATTTCACACC
Organism: Agrypnus murinus; assembly: GCA_929113105.1. Classification (NCBI taxonomy): domain Eukaryota; kingdom Metazoa; phylum Arthropoda; class Insecta; order Coleoptera; family Elateridae; genus Agrypnus; species Agrypnus murinus. Next base: position 1,061,569 of record OV816027.1, read on the forward strand.
CTTTTATTTCTTTGCAACTAATCAATATCTTCACACTTTGTATTTACATTTAAAATATATCTCGTTTATAGTTAGTTAGTACTAGTGAGCTTTCCATATGTTAACCCTTTCAACTGGTATTTCGGTAATTTCAAACAAGAATTTTTCATACTTTGAATATACGCTTATTATTATTATAATAGTTGAAAACATGCATAAAGTACGTAACTATCCCTTTACAATTGGCATGAATACGTCCTCTGTAATATCGATTCCTTTTACAAATGGCTCCGTCTATCGGTAGTTCAGTACGTTGTCGGTAATACAGATTTCCGTAATCGTAGGGACGTGACAACATTAGGGAAAATCAATATTGTGGATCCTTGCTTCCTATTGGGCTAATCTACAAATCAATACTCAGGGTAACGCGCACCACCCTTCAATTATTATTATGTTTAATTAATACCTTCTAGAGGTTTCTATTGGACGATCAACTCAATCAATAATCAGGACAACGCCTTTATTTTTAATTGACCAATCAGAGAGCTATAGGGGCGAAGCCGATCAACTCAATCAATAATCCGGACACTCTTATTTTAATTGACCAATCAGAGAGCTATAGGAGTTATTTAATTGACCAATCAGAGAGCAGTAAGGGTGACTTCATTGACCAATGAGAGAGCAGTAAGGGTGACTTAATTGACCAATCAGAGAGCAGTAGGCGTGTCATTCAAGATGGCGTCGACCAATCAGAGAGAAGTAGGCGTGTCTACAGGAGTGGGGATAGCCAATCAGAAGCAAGGGGAGGAGCCATGCCATTGGCATGCCAAATAGCATGTCAATTTCCGTCTGCCTCAAGTGACGCATTACCTACTGACAGCCATACGTGGACTGCAGTAAGAATATAGAATAAGAAAGGAAGTAAGTCCTAAGGGTAAGGGGCGGACTGCTTAGGTGGTTTGGTGAGAATACAGTTTCATTTTAAGAGAAAGAAGGTGTCTATCCAAAATAACAGAACGAGAGCGGTTTGTTGATTTATTTAGTGGCATTAAAGTAAAATTGATGGGCAGCGCTCCTTAACTATGTCTGTAAAATAATAAAATTAACATTTGGTTGTTATTAGACAAAATTTATTAATATAATAATTAACCGGTCACATTCACATACATTCATATTACTACATTCACTTTATATCTCATTAATACGAGTGATTGTGTATATTGTAATATAATTCTGCATTTTGATATTATAATTAAACACAAGATTCAAGCTAATGATTTTACATAAGTTAAAGTGGCATGAGTCAGCAAATGCTTTTTGAGATTACTTTTTTGTAAACATTTATAAATACATAAATTACATTTAAATGGTTTCTCACCAGTATGAGTTAGTATGTGTATTTTGAGACTAGCTTTATGTGAAGACTTGTAATTGCATATATTACACTCAAATGGTTTTACATCAGTGTGAATCAGCATGTGCTTTTTGAGACTACCTTTTTGTGAACATTTATAACTACATATATTACATTCAAATGGTTTCTCACCAGTGTGAGTCAACATGTGCCTTTTCAAATCATGTTTTTGTGAACATTTATAATTACACATATCACATTCTATTAGTAGATATGCAGCAAGAGTTCTAGCGCAAAATCCCATGTTATTTCTTATGAAGGTCCAACGTAGTAATTTTCGGTCAATTTCAAGGTCATTCGCGGTCTAGCGCGTGACCTCACCGCGTGACAACACAACGTATACAAATCAAATCTACATATTACGCGGTGATTGATGCAGTCATCCGAGTGATTTTATAATGAAGACATCACGGCATTCTAGGGCTTCACCCTAGTAACAGGGCCCCATTGCGTTATTTACGATATAATGCATAACATTTTTATATTAATTACATAAGAATGTTTAAATAAGTGTACTCTAAACAAAATTGAAAACATTTTATATTAATTACATAAATCTAATCACCCTAATTAAATTTATTTGTTCTAATTAAAACGCTTAACGTTATTATCAAAGATCGAAATTAAATGGTCCCCCCCCTATACACGGTCCAGCGTGCGATATTACCACGTATACGGATCAAATCTACATATTACATTATGATTGATGCAACCGTCCGAGGGATCATAATGATTTTATAATAAATTAGATTTCCCGCCCTTGGATTTGAATTTTTAGTAATTTAATTCGCGGGGTCATTAGCGAATCATTTTTTTTTATCTCGCGGGATCATCTGCATATCTCATCTCTCATCTCCCTCTCTCACCTCATTTCCAACTTGTCATCATTTCCCGCTGAAAGATTTGAATTCCTAGCGCTGCTAATGCCATCTATCGGTGACGTCATATGATCGGTATAGTAGATTTCTATACGCCTGTAGATAGGCAACCCGCTATACTTTTTTACAAAACCAATGGAGCCGGCAGGGTTTGAACGCTCGACCGTCTGGTTATAAGCTTAGGACTTAACCATTACACCATGAAGGTAATCTATTAAAGCACTGTAAACGGGTTATAAAAAAAATTGTTGACTAGCGACCACGTACTCATAACATAATACATGTTTGTAATTTCATATTATCAGATATGATATCCATTATCTCAACAAAATCATTAGCAAAGACGTGTTTTAGTTATAAGTTTAAGCGATAACAAAATGTCCATAGCTTAACCCCGAGACCACGGAGCTTGTCTTTTAAATTACTGCATACGAGTTATTTCTAAAAATGCTTTCACGTATATTTGATTAAATCCAATTTATTTAAAAATAATTCCCGGAAAATATTTATAAATATTGTACATTAATAATATTAAATCTTTAGGATTCAAAAATTATAAGCCAATTATGATTATTATCATGAGTCATTGAGATGAGACAATTATTAACCTTATATGAGCCAATCGTGAAGAAACTCAAGACATTTTTCTTGATACATCTTAAATATAACAATTTGAAAACTATATACAGATATTATTACTACATGAGGCCCGTAACATCAGTCGATCCGCGGCTTTTTATATCAGTACAAAATAATTAGATATAGTTATATTTACTATCTATTCTTTTAAACAGCTGTTATACTTTCCATGATTACTTTATAGTCGGGTATGTAGTACCATTATTATCCTACATTAGCTTATATGAAAAATGAGATCGGTAAGGTAAAAACATGACGTCTTGATTGTAAACGATGATTTCACCATTGCTAATGAATTTCCAATTAGCGGGTGTAGAAAGTTAAAATTCAAACATGAAAAACTATTGGTTTAATCGAAATATTTTAAAAGTTGCCGACGGCTAATTATTATTTAATAGCAACCGTAAATTCTGAGTAAATCTGTTTGGATATTTCCTGAAGCCTAAATCAATTTTGTTTGTATTAAAATCTAGAAATTTCAGAAAAACGGTTTTAAAATAAATTGTATATAGTTATACATTGTGAAATAAAAAAATGCAAGAATAAAATACGTACACGGATTAAACTAAACTATATATTAAGAAATATTAATTACGGCTTTTATAGCATCTTACAGGAAAAAGATTACAGTCAATCAAGATCACAACACATATCATTAACAAGATATCATAAATAAATATATTATATATTGAAGGTAAAGACATGAGTATATCCATCATTTGACTAATGTCTATTTATTAAAACAAATAAGTTATGAAATGAAGCAGGGAGTCTATTCAATGAACATTGCCTAATACTTTTATGATTTTTCTAGCCTATAGATCAGCAGTTAGAAACACGGGCCTGCTAAATGCCTGCAATTCACCTACCCTATCAATATGTTGTACAATTTTAGATATGTAATGTATACGTTTTGTTTCTTACTTAAGTCTATTTTGTTTGTATGTTTGTAATATTTAGACATTTACGAAAATTAAATCAAGCTGAACAGCAGATTACTATTTTAAATTTAATAGATCATACGAATTATCTTACCCTGTTCTTAATTACAGCTTTGTATAAATTGTACATTGTTTGTAAATGCTCTCTGAACTAAAATATTCATATATGAGAGAAATGTTATATAAGTCAATACAGCCCTATAACTATCATTTATTGAGCTATACAAAGAGATTTATATCTACGCTAAACTAAAGATTAATAGAAGTATTGCATTCCTGATATCATGAGATAACGATAAAACACATGATTATTCTTAGACTAAGGTCTAATTTAGGTAGTCAAAATCTAGGTAATCGAATTGTAGGTACATATCATGATGTGATATCATACAATTATATTCTAGTAAGAATTGTAATAAAGTCACTGCTATAAATAACATCATTCTTTATCACGATCATCTATCATTATCAAAATCATCTAATGTCATGCAGAGTCAGCAGCTAGCTCCTAAGTTCGTATATGCGAGAAACTCTCTACCCGCTCTGAACAATCAATTACAAAAACTGGATGAGTTTCGGACGTATAGGCAGATAATTCCAAATTTTAATCCGTTTTCATTAATGAGTAGACCTAACATAACATTAGTTTTACCGTAGGAAGAAGGACCGCTCAGAATTGCTCTACAGGAAACAGTCTGACACTAGGTTATTCAGATCAAATATTACTTACAAATCGGAAAGGATATCTATGAAACTCGTGCTGAATTAAATGTAGGAACCTGAATGCGTGGCAGCATCCGTCGCTATTGCATCAACCGTTTCTTCGCATAGCTTTTAGTTTATCTGTGAGAAATTCTATTTTATTTAGTACATAAGGCGTAGATTAGATTATTAATCTACCCAAAAGATTCACCAAACATGGACCTGCTAAATGCCTGCAATTCACCTACCCTATCAGTATGTCGTACAATGCAAACATTTAATATTATTATTAAAATTTTATAAATAAAAACGATAAAAGAAGTTTATAGTTTTCATTTATTTTTATGTTAATCATATACGGTAGCAGGATCTAGATCGATGTATACAAATTCATATATGACAGAAATGTTATGTATCTCAATACATATCTAAAACGTATTCTTCGTATATTCAGTAAGAGCTACCCATTTTTTCTAGACATTCGAATTTTGAACAGCTTAATAATAGGTTTTCTCATTTAATCATAAGTAGGTTGACTTTATATAGCATTTTTCAGGAAAACCTTCTTCAGAAAAACCCTAATGATTATTTAATTTACATAAAAAAAAATTTTAAACATTTGATTACACAATAATCCCATTTTCGATACCTTCGAAATATAAGTCTATAACATATGTTTAGGTCTTTATAACTTTGAAACACAGGGTAGTTACCTCTTGCAAAATTTACAGTTATGAGAACCCTGAAAACTTAACCTGGAGAAATAAATCAGACAAATATTTTACTTTTATTGAAACGATAAATTTGCATACTAATATATGAAAATAATATAATGTATATCGCCTGATAAATAAAATTGAAATTATTCTTATTCTTTTACAATGAAATTATTCTTGTACAATGAAATGTGTTTTGAAAAACACGATGAAACGTTATGTATATTAATGCAGGAGTTCTGTTAACGCATTCGTTATTTAGAGATTCACTTATAAGTACACTATCTATTTAGCTGATTCAATAAAAATTTCGTTATTTTAAAATTCCTAACGAGGGACCTACTGATAAGCGTCATATTATGCCAGGTACGTATGATACTCTACTACTGATTGCATACCTGATGAACGCAGTTGTACAAAGTAATATAAGATATACGTTACAGAGAAGTTTAATTTTCCGTGCAACAAATGACCTATATATATATATATTTTATATACAATGCTGACATTAACATATTTAGCGCATACCTGTTGAACATAGCTCTACAAAGTAATATTTAAAAGACTTAAAAGGCTTATATTTTAGAGATCGGATACAGTCGCATATATTCCTGTATATTACCTCTAAATTTTACTTTAACAATACATGTAGTCAGGTTTGGCGTAAATAACAATTAGGGATATCAAAGCCATACTAACTGAACGCTAACATAATATGCTCTACAGGTCAAACTCAATTAATTAACCCTGGGGCTATACATCCTTAGACTAGAAACAGTCTTGAAACAAAAATGGCTGAGTCCACCCTGTTAGACAAGAAATCAGAGTATGGGCGTGATAAATAAAACATATAAAGTTATTTTACAAACATTTATTTAGTATACATAACATAATACAAGAATATAGATCATAAGTTGTTTTCTATGACGACTGTTGTAGTTCTACGGGTCTCTGAGTCGTCGTATGCCCCCGTATTTTAGGTTAGATTTAGGTCGCGCGCGCGACCTAAATCTAACCTAAAATATATTCGTAGACTGTAACCCAACTAATATTATATGTAAGTTTTTCGAATGTTAATGACGATTTTGTAAGTAACTACATTGGTCTAACCTAATAAATATTTTATGAACTAATCTTAATAGAGATTTTTTTGTAAGTAGCTACATGCTCTAACCTAATAAATGTTTTATGAACTAATCTTAATAGAGATTCTTGAATCTTTGCAACAACCGGAGTCTAAAATCTATAACCTTAATATAATTTTTGGGAGTCTAACCTAGATTGCTTCATTTAATTTAATCATTTATATTAATATTATATTGATTTATCATGCAATCTTGGGTTTTAAAGTAAAGTAAAGAAGAATTAATGTTTTTATCACAGAATTTTGAAATAAACTTCTAAACTTTGTATTCATCGTTTTGTTCCGAGCTATCTCAATTTCAAAATCAAGACTACAGCTATGTTGTTTTTCTTTACGGCGCCAATCTTACAAAACAAATAGTTTCTAAAAAACGATTTGGTTATAACACCCTCTATTAATCTGACCTGACTACTAAAATCTTCTAACTTTAGATGTTTTAAAGATTACATCTTCAGTTTCTACAATTGAATTTCTGTAATAATTAGATTCAGCCACTAATTTTAAAATATCAAGTAAGCTCTATTATATTACAGGTGGTATAATTGTTCATGATTTTACTGTCTATCATCTATAGTCTAGTCTAGTCTGGTCTGGTATGGTCTGGTCTGGTCTGGTCTGGTCTGGTCTGGTATGGTCTGGTCTGGTCTGGTCTGGTCTGGTCTGGTCTGGTCTGGTCTGGTCTGGTCTGGTCTGGTCTCGTCTGGTCTGGTCTGGTCTGGTCTGGTCTGGTCTGGTCTGGTCTGGTCTGGTCTGGTCTGGTCTGGTCTGGTCTGGTTTGGTCTAGTCTAGTCTTTACAGCTATGTTGTTTTTCTTTACGGCGCCAATCTTACAAAACAAATAGTTTCTAAAAAAACGATTTCATTATAACACCCTCTATTAATCTGACCTGACCTGACCTTCTGTAATAATTAGATTCAGCCACTAATTTTAAAGTATCAAGTAAGCTCTATTATATTACAGGTGGTATAATTGTTCATGATTTTTCTATCTATCATCTATAGTCTGGTCTGGTCTGGTATGGTATGGTCTGGTCTGGTCTGGTCTGGTCTGGTCTGGTATGGTCTGGTCTGGTCTGGTCTAGTATGGTCTGGTCTGGTCTGCTCTAGTCTGGTCTGGTGTGGTCTGGTCTGGTCTAGTCTAGTCTTATGAACCCTCTAGAGGTCGAATACAGGCGTATATATTCTGTATATAACCTCTTAGTTAACATAGTATTTTATAAAATAATTAGATATAGTTATATTTACTATCTATTCTTTTAAACTGCTGTTATACTTACCATGTTTACTTTATAGTCGGGTATGTAGTACCATTATTAGTGTATACGAAATGTACTATTTTAATAGATATTATATATATAAGTTATGTATTATGTTTTAAGTAGCGTCAAACTACTCGTATCAATAAACGTTCTTGTATGAAAGTATGTTGTTTTGTACTTACTCTGCTCCCTACGTTCTGCCCCTAAAAATGTATTCGTAGGCTCTAACCTAATCTAACCTAAATTATATTCGTATGCTCTAACCTGTGATGTAATAAAAAACAATAAGGTTACAGATTATTATTAATCATAAGAGTTTACTATAGATACGTTGAATAACCTACAAGAGTATATAGTATATTATTACATATCTGCGTATTTCGAAGCTATTGAAAATGTATGATGTATTGTAAAATAACGTTTAAATATGGCGACGAACTTATTTCTTTAAGAGTATATAGTATATTATTACATATCTGCGTATTTCGAAGCTATTGAAAATGTATGATGTATTGTAAAATAACGTTTAAATATGGCGACGAACTTATTTCTTTTAAACTGACGACAACTCATCATACAAAACATACTGTATTTATGTATTACCTTTCTCTGCTGATATGTTTTCTACAGTGTGTTTTTAAATATTATACCCCGTTCTCTCATGAAAGCATAAAATTTTCGAAATATCTGTTTATTTTACTTAGCACATATAACCTACTAAGTATGTCCTAATGGTAAAACTGTAATCAACGAGATCTAATATCATAGTAATATTATAACAGATTAGGTGACCTAACAAACTCTTTAAAGAAATGTTTATTTACATGTATGAGATAGTATTTAACATAATGTCCTTACATACTGGGTTACGATAGAGACGGATAATCATACGAGCTGCTGAAATGTATGATATATTGTAAAATAACGTTTAAATAAGAGTTTACTTTAGATGCTACGAATATCTATATGGTGTATAAACAATAAGAACGTATATGTAGAAATCGCTTACAAGGGTAGTAGATATAACGAAAAGGGTTAAAATCTGTTCAAAATTACATTACGTCTAGAAAACTAGAAATTAGATAATTGTAGCATACGCATGTTAAATGTACCTATTCTTCACCTCGTCTGTAGCAGATATAATGAAAAAAGGATAAAAATCTGTAGTATAGGGTTTATGCTTATACTCAGGCTCGCAATCATATGTAGCGTATCTAAGCTTACATAGTATAATTATTTTCTCAACGTAGGATAGAACAACCGATTGCTCTGGTCGATCAGTATAAATAGACGGATAGTGTTCCTGTTCCTTCATTAGTCGAGATGGAGCAGCGTAAGAAGAAGAATGGCTCTGGTCGACAGGATTGCAAAATACAGTGTCCGGTTTGCTTCAAGTCTTTCGCGAGGCCATTCACCTGCAAGAGACACGTAAAAACCATACACGATTCAAACAGAATCTGCTGTTCTAGCTGTGTCAAAACTTTTTCAAGCTCTGACAGCTTAAAAGACATACGAAAAGCGTTCACGAATCAATCAAACTCCAGTGTTCTAATTGCTTCAAATATCTTTCACGCATCGACAGCTATAAAAGGCATTTAAAAACGTACATAATAACGCAGATGTTGTAAAGACGGCTCTGGTAAAGGAAGAAAATGGACCTATTTATATCGATGAGACAGAAGAAGAAGAAGATATGACTTCAGCCATGCATTTGGGGTAATGATGAATGTGGTTCCTCGTTTACCAACTATGATAGTAACGAAGAGTTGAACAAGGAAAGGGCTACCGGTACAGTTCCAATGAGTCAGTCGTCGGACTTTATACGTATTAGTATTGCTGCGAGGGCATACGACGACTCAGAGACCCGTAGAACTACAACAGTCGTCATAGAAAACAACTTATGATCTATATTCTTGTATTATGTTATGTATACTAAATAAATGTTTGTAAAATAACTTTATATGTTTTATTTATCACGCCCATACTCTGATTTCTTGTCTAACAGGGTGGACTCAGCCATTTTTGTTTCAAGACTGTTTCTAGTCTAAGGATGTATAGCCCCAGGGTTAATTAATTGAGTTTGACCTGTAGAGCATATTATGTTAGCGTTCAGTTAGTATGGCTTTGATATCCCTAATTGTTATTTACGCCAAACCTGACTACATGTATTGTTAAAGTAAAATTTAGAGGTAATATACAGGAATATATGCGACTGTATCCGATCTCTAAAATATAAGCCTTTTAAGTCTTTTAAATATTACTTTGTAGAGCTATGTTCAACAGGTATGCGCTAAATATGTTAATGTCAGCATTGTATATAAAATATATATATATAGGTCATTTGTTGCACGGAAAATTAAACTTCTCTGTAACGTATATCCTATATTACTTTGTACAACTGCGTTCATCAGGTATGCAATCAGTAGTAGAGTATCATACGTACCTGGCATAATATGACGCTTATCAGTAGGTCCCTCGTTAGGAATTTTAAAATAACGAAATTTTTATTGAATCAGCTAAATAGATAGTGTACTTATAAGTGAATCTCTAAATAACGACTGCGTTAACAGAACTCCTGCATTAATATACATAACGTTTCATCGTGTTTTTCAAAACACATTTCATTGTACAAGAATAATTTCATTGTAAAAGAATAAGAATAATTTCAATTTTATTTATCAGGCGATATACATTATATTATTTTCATATATTAGTATGCAAATTTATCGTTTCAATAAAAGTAAAATATTTGTCTGATTTATTTCTCCAGGTTAAGTTTTCAGGGTTCTCATAACTGTAAATTTTGCAAGAGGTAACTACCCTGTGTTTCAAAGTTATAAAGACCTAAACATATGTTATAGACTTATATTTCGAAGGTATCGAAAATGGGATTATTGTGTAATCAAATGTTTTAATTTTTTTTTTATGTAAATTAAATAATCATTAGGGTTTTTCTGAAGAAGGTTTTCCTGAAAAATGCTATATAAAGTCAACCTACTTATGATTAAATGAGAAAACCTATTATTAAGCTGTTCAAAATTCGAATGTCTAGAAAAAATGGGTAGCTCTTACTAAATATACGAAGAATACGTTTTAGATATGTATTGAGATACATAACATTTCTGTCATATATGAATTTGTATACATCGATCTAGATCCTGCTACCGTATATGATTAACATAAAAATAAATGAAAACTATAAACTTCTTTTATCGTTTTTATTTATAAAATTTTAATAATAATATTAAATGTTTGCATTGTACGACATACTGATAGGGTAGGTGAATTGCAGGCATTTAGCAGGTCCATGTTTGGTGAATCTTTTGGGTAGATTAATAATCTAATCTACGCCTTATGTACTAAATAAAATAGAATTTCTCACAGATAAACTAAAAGCTATGCGAAGAAACGGTTGATGCAATAGCGACGGATGCTGCCACGCATTCAGGTTCCTACATTTAATTCAGCACGAGTTTCATAGATATCCTTTCCGATTTGTAAGTAATATTTGATCTGAATAACCTAGTGTCAGACTGTTTCCTGTAGAGCAATTCTGAGCGGTCCTTCTTCCTACGGTAAAACTAATGTTATGTTAGGTCTACTCATTAATGAAAACGGATTAAAATTTGGAATTATCTGCCTATACGTCCGAAACTCATCCAGTTTTTGTAATTGATTGTTCAGAGCGGGTAGAGAGTTTCTCGCATATACGAACTTAGGAGCTAGCTGCTGACTCTGCATGACATTAGATGATTTTGATAATGATAGATGATCGTGATAAAGAATGATGTTATTTATAGCAGTGACTTTATTACAATTCTTACTAGAATATAATTGTATGATATCACATCATGATATGTACCTACAATTCGATTACCTAGATTTTGACTACCTAAATTAGACCTTAGTCTAAGAATAATCATGTGTTTTATCGTTATCTCATGATATCAGGAATGCAATACTTCTATTAATCTTTAGTTTAGCGTAGATATAAATCTCTTTGTATAGCTCAATAAATGATAGTTATAGGGCTGTATTGACTTATATAACATTTCTCTCATATATGAATATTTTAGTTCAGAGAGCATTTACAAACAATGTACAATTTATACAAAGCAGTAATTAAGAACAGGGTAAGATAATTCGTATGATCTATTAAATTTAAAATAGTAATCTGCTGTTCAGCTTGATTTAATTTTCGTAAATGTCTAAATATTACAAACATACAAACAAAATAGACTTAAGTAAGAAACAAAACGTATACATTACATATCTAAAATTGTACAACATATTGATAGGGTAGGTGAATTGCAGGCATTTAGCAGGCCCGTGTTTCTAACTGCTGATCTATAGGCTAGAAAAATCATAAAAGTATTAGGCAATGTTCATTGAATAGACTCCCTGCTTCATTTCATAACTTATTTGTTTTAATAAATAGACATTAGTCAAATGATGGATATACTCATGTCTTTACCTTCAATATATAATATATTTATTTATGATATCTTGTTAATGATATGTGTTGTGATCTTGATTGACTGTAATCTTTTTCCTGTAAGATGCTATAAAAGCCGTAATTAATATTTCTTAATATATAGTTTAGTTTAATCCGTGTACGTATTTTATTCTTGCATTTTTTTATTTCACAATGTATAACTATATACAATTTATTTTAAAACCGTTTTTCTGAAATTTCTAGATTTTAATACAAACAAAATTGATTTAGGCTTCAGGAAATATCCAAACAGATTTACTCAGAATTTACGGTTGCTATTAAATAATAATTAGCCGTCGGCAACTTTTAAAATATTTCGATTAAACCAATAGTTTTTCATGTTTGAATTTTAACTTTCTACACCCGCTAATTGGAAATTCATTAGCAATGGTGAAATCATCGTTTACAATCAAGACGTCATGTTTTTACCTTACCGATCTCATTTTTCATATAAGCTAATGTAGGATAATAATGGTACTACATACCCGACTATAAAGTAATCATGGAAAGTATAACAGCTGTTTAAAAGAATAGATAGTAAATATAACTATATCTAATTATTTTGTACTGATATAAAAAGCCGCGGATCGACTGATGTTACGGGCCTCATGTAGTAATAATATCTGTATATAGTTTTCAAATTGTTATATTTAAGATGTATCAAGAAAAATGTCTTGAGTTTCTTCACGATTGGCTCATATAAGGTTAATAATTGTCTCATCTCAATGACTCATGATAATAATCATAATTGGCTTATAATTTTTGAATCCTAAAGATTTAATATTATTAATGTACAATATTTATAAATATTTTCCGGGAATTATTTTTAAATAAATTGGATTTAATCAAATATACGTGAAAGCATTTTTAGAAATAACTCGTATGCAGTAATTTAAAAGACAAGCTCCGTGGTCTCGGGGTTAAGCTATGGACATTTTGTTATCGCTTAAACTTATAACTAAAACACGTCTTTGCTAATGATTTTGTTGAGATAATGGATATCATATCTGATAATATGAAATTACAAACATGTATTATGTTATGAGTACGTGGTCGCTAGTCAACAATTTTTTTTATAACCCGTTTACAGTGCTTTAATAGATTACCTTCATGGTGTAATGGTTAAGTCCTAAGCTTATAACCAGACGGTCGAGCGTTCAAACCCTGCCGGCTCCATTGGTTTTGTAAAAAAGTATAGCGGGTTGCCTATCTACAGGCGTATAGAAATCTACTATACCGATCATATGACGTCACCGATAGATGGCATTAGCAGCGCTAGGAATTCAAATCTTTCAGCGGGAAATGATGACAAGTTGGAAATGAGGTGAGAGAGGGAGATGAGAGATGAGATATGCAGATGATCCCGCGAGATAAAAAAAAATGATTCGCTAATGACCCCGCGAATTAAATTACTAAAAATTCAAATCCAAGGGCGGGAAATCTAATTTATTATAAAATCATTATGATCCCTCGGACGGTTGCATCAATCATAATGTAATATGTAGATTTGATCCGTATACGTGGTAATATCGCACGCTGGACCGTGTATAGGGGGGGGACCTTTTAATTTCGATCTTTGATAATAACGTTAAGCGTTTTAATTAGAACAAATAAATTTAATTAGGGTGATTAGATTTATGTAATTAATATAAAATGTTTTCAATTTTGTTTAGAGTACACTTATTTAAACATTCTTATGTAATTAATATAAAAATGTTATGCATTATATCGTAAATAACGCAATGGGGCCCTGTTACTAGGGTGAAGCCCTAGAATGCCGTGATGTCTTCATTATAAAATCACTCGGATGACTGCATCAATCACCGCGTAATATGTAGATTTGATTTGTATACGTTGTGTTGTCACGCGGTGAGGTCACGCGCTAGACCGCGAATGACCTTGAAATTGACCGAAAATTACTACGTTGGACCTTCATAAGAAATAACATGGGATTTTGCGCTAGAACTCTTGCTGCATATCTACTTCTATTGTTTTCTTACCACTATGAGTGAGCATGTGTCTTTTCAGACTACCATTCACAGAACATTTATAATCACATAAATTACACTCAAATGGCTTCTCACCACTATGAGTGAACAAATGTTTTTTGAGATTACCTTTTTGTGAAGATTTATGATTGCATAACTTACATTCAAATAGTTTGTCATTTGTATCGGTGAGCATATGCTTGTAAAAATTATTTTCTTTTAGAAATTTACATTGATGTATTTTGTTAAAATTGTACAGTTTGTTATCAACATCGATTTGTGTATGCTTTTGTGAAATACTGGTATTATCAAACAATTTTTCCTCATTCTTATTATGAATGTTATTTTCGATTTTGATTTTATTATTTCCCATTACGAGTGATTGCATTTCATTATCCAGTTCATTTTTGACCATGAGTTCCTTATCGCTGTACATTGTCAATATTTGTTAAAATTATCACAACCTGTAATAAACAAAATGTAACGTCAGGTGATATAAATCTTGTAATGTTTTAAATCTAATAATGCCACAATTACATACTTCAAGTGGTACATGATTATTATTATTTTGAAGTTAGTCCAGCTTTTAGTCGGTAGCTGGTCGGTACTCGGTAGACGTTATTATTATTACAGCGTTGTCAACCTTGACGAAAACGGAAATAGTACAGGGACATTTAAAATTATAGTACACTTACCAAAAATTATAATACTACTCGGTCAGTATTCCAACTGTTCGGAATGTCTAACGTAAATTAACTTTAAGAGCATAGGATGCGACCACGTTTCAAACGAATTGATCTTAACGTAATTCTTATTCTATTTCTCAAAAAACTTCTGTAATAAACAAAGAATCAATTTCTCTTTGTTTATCCTACCGAGCGTTACCTAATCGAATAGAGAAGAGCACTCGACTTCAACCGGCAGCCGATAGCCTCCGAATCACGCACATCGGCACGAAATAGATGTGAAAAACTTACAGTTTCCCAACTACGTTTTTATGAGAAATGAGCGACGTTAGTATTTGTATCTTATATGGGCGATTGTAAATCTTCACACACGTCAAATGCACATTTAGAATTCGATACTATATGACAAAGATAGTGCATCAGCCTAATAACTGAGGGAAACTGAGATGGACAATGCAGCTTTTTACTTTAATCTCGTCATTGTTACTTAATTAAGCAAAATTTGCATAAAATATAAATTTGTGCAGTTACCTATATGTTTATAGATTATAGGGAAATACTTAATGCTGTTCAATTAAATGTAGTTAGTCTAGAAATTGAATGTTTTAATACGTATAGTAACGAAGTTTTGTTTTTAATGCCATTTATTTACAAAAATATTACAAATTTGTTCAGTATTAAATTTTTTTCTAATGAACATTTTCTTTTTACTACATTTGCAGATTTATAAAAATACAATGACTCAGTCTGTTTCCTTCTGATGTTTCGTATGCGGACGTTAGTGGACGTAGTCGCGACGCAGTACGCGCCTTGTAATTATCGTTTTATGTGGAATAAGCGTGATTTATCGCCTTAAAAACGAAATTTAATAGCATTTTTATTATTAAAGAACAATCTTTCCCATCTTTACGCTCTTCGTCGCTAGGATAGGCAACCCAAACAACAAATTAGTGTTTAAAGGGAAACGTACATTTATTTTGATATTTCTACAAATAAAATATCTAATTTGAAAGTGTCTCTTTAAAATGAACAGCGACGGAGACTCAACAGATGAAGGAAAGAGAAAAAAAGAGGATGAACAAAATAAAGAGATATTTCAAACAAGTAAAAAGATACCTAGAACCCCGCGTAAAACTAAAGAAGCAAATGTAAATAGTACGAGTTAGAAAGATGGAGAAAAGGAAGAAAAAGGATTAAAAAATTTTATGAAAGATGTTCTTAACGAGTTAAAAGAAATAAGAAAAGAACACCGAGAATACAGAGATGAACTTAAAGAGATGAAAAAAGAGAATAAGAAATTGCAAGAAGAAGTGAAGGACCTAAAATTAAAATTGGAAAAAAAAGAAATACTTGAAGAGAAAATAGAACAGATGAAAAAGGCCAACAAAAAGAATAAGATAATTACAGGAATGAAGATTGATAATAATAATGAAGAAGAAATCGTTAAAAAAGCCGAAGGCCTTATGAAACAATACATTAAAATAGACACTAAATTAAAGAAAGCAACAAGAATAACTAACATAATGTGCGTAGTAGAAATGGAAAACTTCAATCAAAAAATGCAGGTTATAAAAAATAAATCGATGTTAAAAGCTACAAGCGAAAAAGAAGTATTTATTACAAGCGACCTTACTGACAAAGAAAGAAAAATACAAAAACAAATAAAAGAAATACGTGATGTAGAGAGGAAAAATAACAAAACAGTGAAAATGGGATATCAAAAACTACTTGTAGACGGGAAACAGTTCAGATGGAACAAGAAGAAAAGCTGTTTGGAAGATAAGGAGGGTAAAGAAATGAGTTGTTCAAAAAACTAAAAGTGTTAAATACAGAAATAGTTAAGGATGACACATTAAAGGTAACGACACGGCAAGATCATGGTTTATAGAAATTGGGAGTGTGGAATATAAGAAGTTTGAATGGGAAAGAGGATGAGGTAGTATATGAATTCAATAAGACGGGATTAGACATATTGGTAATAGCAGAGACAAAGAAAAAAGGGAAGGGAGAAAAACAACTAGTAGATGGGCATTTGGTATTGTATAGCGGCATTCCTGAAAATAAAAGAGCAGCTGAAGGGATAGGGTGCATTATTAATAAGAAGCATGTGGGAAGGATATTAAGTTGGAAAGGATGGTCGGAAAGATTAATGTCATTAGAACTGGCAGGTGGGAACGAGAAACTAACAATCATAGCAGCTTACGCACCCGATGAAGATGCGAAAAAAGAAACAAAAGACAAGTTTTGGGAAGACTTAGCAATGGTTACAGAAGAAAGTGAAGGAATAATAGTTGTAGCGGGAGATTTTAATAGCAGGGTGGGAGTTAGAAAGAATGAAACAGAAAAGGTGATAGGGAGACATGGAAAAGAAAAAAGAAACAACAATGGAAAAAGGTTAATAGATTATTGTATAGTAAATAATTTAATAGTAACAAACACATTTTACGAACATAAAGACATACACAAATACACCAGACAAGTGCTGAGTAGGAATGAGAAATCTATAATAGATTATATATTAGTGGAAAAGAATAACAGGAAGTTAATTAAAGACGTAAGAGTAAGAAGAGGGGCGAAAATATATAGCGACCACTACCTACTTGTAGGAAAAATTAAAAAGGTACAGGAACGTCGAGAAAAAGAAGGGCAAGAAGAACATATCGACCAACAAGGAACAATAAAAACATACAGATTACAAGAAGCAGAGGTAGGAGCTAAGTACGAAAAAGTAATAAATGAACAGATAGAGAACGAAAAAGATAACTTCGAAGAGATGACAGTTGAACAAATGTGACAAAAGGTGCAGGCAATAATTATTAAAGCAGCCAAAGATGCTTGCGGTGTAAATAAAATAAATAAACATAATAAAAGAACAGTGTGGTGGAATGATAAAATAAAAACACAAATAAAGTTGAAAAAGAAAAATGGGAGGAATACCTAGCAAACAAAACAGATTATAAATACAATAGCTATAAAGAACAAAGAACAATAGTTAAAAACATGGTGAAAGAAGCGAAGAATAATTCATGGCAAGAATTCGGAGAAAAGTTTGAGAAAAACAGTAAAGAAAATCAAAAACTTTTTATAAAGTGTTAAAAACCTTAAGAAAAAGGAAAACAGAAAAAGTGACAACAATAAAAAGTAAGGAAGGCACAATAATAACAAATACTAAAGATGTAATGTGTAGGAGGAAGGAATATTTCCAAGAACTTTTAGGTGCTGAAGCAGATGACGATACAAGTACAGAAGAAGAACAAAAAGTAGAAGCTGAAAATATAAATGAAGACGAAGAAGGTATTGCAGAAGAAGAGATAAAAGAAACATTAAAGAAGATTAAGAATGGTAAATCTCCAGGACATGACAAGATTACAGGTGAAATGGTCAAAAAGATGGGCGACAAGGGAACTAAATTACTATTACAGCTGTACAATAATATATGGAGAGAAGAGAAAATTCCTAGGGATTGGGAAGTAGGGCAAATAGTTCCAATCTATAAAAAAGGTGATAAAAAGCAATGTAATAACTATAGAGGCATAACCCTATTAAGTGTGCCACTAAAAATATATGAACAACTGTTGGAAAGAAAACTGCGAACTATAATAGAACCAACATTGTTAGAAGCACAGAGTGGTTTTCGTAAAGGAAGAAGTGTGCAATACCATATCTTCACGGTAAAACAAATAAGTACAAAAACACTCCAGTACAATAAACAGGTGTTTCTGGCCTTTATAGATCTGGAAAAGGCATTCGACAAAGTACCACGAGAGAAGGTTTGGGATAGCTTAAGTAGTAGAGGAGTTAGTCGAAAGTTGGGAGCAGTAATAAAAAGTCTATACAAAACTACAAGAAATTATGTAATTAGTAATAACAGATCGTCAGACGAATTCACAACAAAAGAAGGATTGAGACAAGGAGGAGTTATGAGCCCTGTATTGTTCACAGTATACATGGATGATATTATGCGAAAATGCCACCCAAGACTAAAGAAATTGCATATAGGATTCAGAAATATACAACCGCTTTATATATCTGAGTGTGTATTTGCCGATGACATTATTATTATGGCTAGAACTGAAAATGACCTGCAAGAAATTTATCAATTTGGAACGACGTACTAACAGAACACGGAATGAAAATGAATATAGATAAAACTAAAGTAATAGTAATAGCAAAAGAACCACAACGCGTAAATATACACATAGATGGAAAACCAATAGAACAAGTGGAAAAGTTTAATTACTTAGGAGTAACAATTGATGCCGCAGGAAAACAAGAGATGGACATAACGGAAAGAATAGAAAAAAGTAACAAATTGTACTATTCGATAAATAGGACGTTCATAAATAAAAGAGAGGTCACACAAAAAACAAAGATGAGTGTATATAAAGCCATCTTCAGCCCAATACTTACATATGGCTGTGAGACTTGGGTATTGACAAAAAGAATGAAAGCAAGACTGGAGGCAGCTGAAATGAAATATCTGAGAAGGGTTAAAGGAATTACATTAAGGGATCGAGTACGAAGTAGCCAAATAAGAGAAGAACTGGAAATGAAACCATTAACAAATTCTATTGAAAAACGTCAGTTGAGTTAGTGGGGACACCTACAAAGAATGGACACAGATAGAGCAGTAAAACAAGTGTGGGAAGCCAAAGTAACAGGGAAGCGAAAAAGAGGAAGGTCGCAAGAGACCTGGGACAACGTTCTAGGGAAAATACTAACAAAGAAAGGAAAAACATGGATAGAAGCAAAGACAATGGCAAAGAATAAGAAAGTGTGGAGTAAATTTGTGCACAGTGAATAGTTAGTTTTATTTTTGTTTTATTTTATTTTATTTTGTAACCCCTACACCATATTGGTAAATGGGGAATGGATTATATATAATATATATATAATCTTTCCCATGTTACCATGCTTACTCATTTATTTCGGGAGTTTTATGTAGTCAAAACAATTAATTATTTATAATTTTATACTCTAAATTATTTATACTATACCTCTTTTATCAAGTTCCTATTAGAAGAATTTTATTGTTATTAATATTACCAATAAAAGAATATAAATGATTTTTATTATGAAGAAGTTTTTCATTTGTTTTTACATGATGTTATTATGTGTAATTTAATATTAGATATATAGAAGAAATATAGTACATTTGGTGTACTATTTACATTTTAAATGTACACATAGTACCGGTAGACCCAATTACAGTATAAATACTATAATTATAGTACGGTTGCCAACGCTGCGTTATTATGAAGATTACCGTGATAGCACTGTTGAAAATTATTAGATTTATCCACAGGGTGGTTCCGAATTATTCAATTTTATTCTTTGACCTGATTGCCATCTCTGAATGAGATCTCAAACTTATAAACTTAAATGAAAAAAATAAACTATAGGATACTGTAATATTATCTTTATGATAACCCGAGTTAATTAAGCTCACGACCTTCTAGATTTCACGAGACGAAGTCTCTTATCTGGCCTGTGCACTCAATTAGTTCAAGTGTTTCTCCGCTGGCGCCACCAAACACGCAAAAGGCGGAAACGGATATATAACACGTAAACGCCAGTTTCAAACTACGCTAACTTTGCGCGCTTTTATATTTTTGTCGGTTTTGCGCGTATCGTCAATAAATTATATTTTCCTAATCTGCTAAGGCAGTTTTCTTTACTTTTTAATATAATTACCTTATTTCCTTGTTATTTGTTTAAATCTTCGTAGTTTTGTTGCTGTTTTTTCGTTCACTTTAGTAATGGCAAGCACTAGCAGAAAAAAGTATAAATGCAGCATTGCAATGTGTAATAGTAGGAAGTGATCCTACAATATCATTTCATGAATTTTCTTCAAATTTTACCTTACGATAAAAATGGTTTAAAATCTTACGTTGGGGTTATGGACACCAACACTCAACAGCAAAATAATATATACTTCCTTATTTCGACAGATCAACAATTACAGATACCTGAAAGAATAAATTTCAACATCGAACTTCCTAAAAATATAACAAAATTAATAAAAGAACTTCAAACCTTATCTATGCATCTCGATTACGGAATTCTTTCAGCATCTGTAGCCCTTCTGGCAGGATTTATTGCAAAAAAACTGAAGAAAGGATTGAATGTCAATAGCCTGTTAGATTCTCTGTTAGCTGCCTCCTGTTCAAATTCACTGATAGGATTTGTAAATCTTCAAGACAGAGGTGCATTAAAATACTCCACTAGAAGATTTACACTTTTATTCAACCAAATAATCGAACTTGTAATACAGATTGTAGAACATTTACCTGGAGAATGTAATCCGTCTAAGATTCTAACATCAATACGTACTTCTAACTCCAATTGCTTCTTCACAGTTCTTTGTTTGCCACGACCACAAGGAGGAACTTAGTAATATAATTCTTTAAAAATTGCTAAAACCTTGTTTGGCAAACAGAAACATCGCAAAAACGTGAACAGATAATGTACTTACTACTCACTTTCTCTATATCCTAAACCCAGCTCACGGAAAGTTATAAAATTGTAATTTCAATAATGTTATTAAACCACTTACCAACTTGTAAATTAATTTTAATAACATAATTAATTTAATTATATAAATTTATTTAATTAATTCCCAAAATATTTACGTAAACATGCAACGCTTGACATTTGTAAGGGTTACCTAACCTATACATCATCAAGTGACAAATAAACATCAGCGTGTCAGCTAGCGCCAAAACGGCGAGACAAGAAAACAAAGTTTATATGCGAAATCGTAAAAGTGTCCAGGCCGGATAAGAGACGTCGTCTCGTGAAATCTAGAAGGTCGTGATTAAGCTAATGGGTGAAAATAGTATGGGACAAGTGGTTGAAATAAAATTTCAACGTCGAGAGTGGTTTTTTCAACGAGCGACAGCGAGTTGAAAAAAGTAACTCGAGACGTTGAAATTTTATCAGCCACGCGTTCCATATACTATTTTTTCTTCGAATTTTTAGTAAATTAATGCACTTTAGAAAAAATATTACATTTAAGTGACAAAACATGACATTAAAGTGACATTTCTCTTGTCAGCAATTGAATATCGAACAGTTTGAAATTCAAAATCGCGGTAGTCCGATAATTTCAACCTCTAGAGGTTGAAATGCGATTTCGACCATTGTTATCGATTGCAAAATGAGTGATTTCAATGTCATGAATAGAAAAAAGAGATTTTCATAACATGTAGTACACGACATTTTTTGCATATTGTAAGTTGAGAAATTTGTCCTAAATGATCAACTGCAGTGGCGTGCGGTCCATGGAAGCGATGCTACCCTTAGAAATTATTTGAACATAAAAAACAATGTTATCAAAATTTTTATAAGATTACATAAGATAAGATTATGGGTGCAACAGATATTTTAAAATTAAAGCCTACAAAAATTAGTGGCTAACAGCCCTTAGTAGTTTATGTGTTATTCTGTTGTTCTTATCTTCTTTTTAATTATGAAAAAGGTGTTTCGAATAAGTCTGAATTTCCCAGTTTATCCACATATTTGAGGTGCATTATAAATACTTCTTTAATAAAGATTATAATTTGCTATCACAAATTTCATAAAGTATAAAGTTATAAGTTCTTATTTAAAAATCTTTTATAAACCTAGTAATTGTAACACTGTTTTTGATGCACCCAAGTATAGTAAAATCAAAACCATTGTTACTTCCCTTGCTTAGATTCTGACCGCACGCTACTGACTAACGCTAATGAATATTTACAATAGAGTAGTAAACTCTGTTACCTTAGAGATTGGTACACTTCGTCATCATGCGCACGAACGAATTTGGGAAAGTGGTTTCGTTGCGTAGCAACAACATATTTCTGAACAGCTGAAATAAATTCAGAGGCGTCGCTTTGTTTGGTGGAGTCATATTTCTATACCTGCGTTCGGTATGGTTTATCATCAGTTTTTGCTAAATTCTTATTATTTGCACCGCTTTTAATTAATAGATAGTTTTAGCGTATTTAGTCGTTTATTATTCAGACAAGAATATTTTAAGCTAATACGCCACTGGCAACAGCTGATCTCTGTCCGGCATAATCGCGCAGAATTGATGATATGCCTGTCACTTTCTCTAGGTAATTAAGTTTAGCAAAATGTAAAAAACCTATGCCTATTGACGTCATAAAAGATGTGTTGTGTTCGCGCTAACACCGCACTATGTGGCATAACAAATATTAGTTTTAATTACTACTATATGAAAGACGAAGGTTAATGTAAGACGAACGCTCTAGAACAACTTGACAAGTAAAACATCCTCCTATTAAAAGAATAAATTAGTTCGAACGTAGTTTCGTCTAGTACGCAGGTGACAGGCTTTTCTCATTTTGCGATTACTTTAACATCCGTTATATTTAAAAGACCAGCCATATTTCTTCAACAGTTGGTTTCTTAAATTTTGATAATTCTTTTTCCTCTTGTTAGTAGAAAACAGGCGCATCTGCTTTTCTATTTGTTCATTTGTATGATAATTTTTTTTCTCTCTTTTGAAATGAATAGTCTTCGTCTTACTCAATGTATTTATAATTTTGTCAAAATTACTTAATTTTCAAAAGAACATTTAATTCTGAAATTACGGATATATTCTTCCTTTGAAGCAACAATTCCATTGATTTGTTTTTGATGACGGGAAAAGTCTAAGAAAAGATAAATCTAATTTATTAGCGAATTGTTGACCACGTATATCGGGGACTTCCCTAACGGTTTTTGGAGCAAGGAGATTCTTGCTTATATAGACCAACAATTTGTACCAATACATTTGTTGGAGCAACTTTAGAACATAATTTATTGTGATTTCGTATTAGTCATTAAAAGCTAAGAAAAAAATGTTGAGTTGCCAGTGCAATCGTGGTTATCATCTTCTAACTTAGCATTCCTTCAAAGTTCGTCAAGCGATGTTGTTGTTATTATTAGTTGTACTATTATGGTAATTTCGCATTGACAAACCTATTTTTAGAATTGACAATCCTAATTGACAAAACTATTCGTATGTAGGTACATTAATACTGCATGATTCTACTCTAATTTTCTTTCTGCATTTTATAAAGCATTTCTTGACTTGTCACTATTCGACTTGGGTTACGTATATCTGTTTTGTAAGGAATTAAATTCTGCATTTAATAGTGTATTTATTAAACGTATTACTAGCACAGAAGTCCGTATCTAGCGGTAGCGGATAAGCTACAGCTACCACAAACACAAATATCACTACTGTATTTTTTTAATAACAGTCATCCTTGAACACCAAATTTTATCCAATTTGCAAGATTAGTTTTTAAGTTTTTTATTTTGTAAATCTATAGCTTACTATCCATTTTTTTTTCTAGAGTCCTCTGAATTTGAAAGCGTATTGCTCGGAAACTAACGAGCCAAATTAAATGTTTTAAAAACGAGCAAATAGTAAATTTATTTCTACACGCAATAGTAATATATTGCAATTCTAAGTACTATAGTTTTGTTTTTATCGGGCGATATGCAATAAAAGGTACCCGTTTTTACGGACATTTCCTTAATGTGTTAATTAAACAATTTTTTCTCAGAAAGTATATGCAATATATCTATGAAATTTCTGTAGGGGTTAGAAGAAAACTTTGCCTTTCATATGATACTAATTTCCAGACAAAGAAACATTTTATTGGAGATTTATATGAAAAAATAGCGAACTATGTTTTCTTGTTTATTAATAGAGATAGCGACAAGATTTTTTCGCTAAATGAACACTTTTCATATGTAGGTATTATTTTCATCAAAAGAGTTTTCCTAATTTTAACAATAAAAATGTATTAAGAAGAAAACGATTGTTAGTGAGATCCGATGCGAAAGCGTCAAGGGGGTCAAGACGCGCGGAGTGTCCTGTGAGCCTAACCATGCTAAGAATGTAGCGGCGTTTGTTTATTATTATATGCTTTCTTTATGATAGTAGTATATATGTAACCTCCAAACTTTTGTATTAGTCACTTGCTGTTTTAAATTGCATTATATTGATAATCTTACTAATTAAGATGGAGTGAGTGCAATAACCTACAATCTGATAAATAGAAGTAATAAGTATTGAAGAGAAAAGTAAAATTATTCATGTAACCAGCCAGAGTTTTGCTAAAAGAAGCATGTTAATACATATCTTATTATCATGTGTATGTAAACTAAAATGCTTTTAAATAAAGCAAGTCGGTTTTTTTTTCTTTAAATAGAGATTTATTAAATATATCTCCCAACGTATTATTCTAAATAGTTTAAAATATAATTAGCATAAAATGTACATAGTAGTTATTATAATTCAACGAATCTTTACAAATCGTTTGATACATCATCCATATCACTGGGTGCATCAGAAAAATCAGATTCTTCGTCGCTGTCTTCACCGAGATTGATTATTAACGGTTCCACCACAACATCAACGAGATGATCTTTTTCTCGATATGTTTCCTCAAGTTTTTTAGCATGTTCAATACAATTCTTCCACACTGATGTAGGAACATTTTGTATAGTTTCTTGACAAAGTCGCAAAACGTCTGCTATTTTAAATGTTGTGTTTAATTTAGCAACACTGTTTTTCACATACGCCCAAATTAGCTC
Organism: Agrypnus murinus; assembly: GCA_929113105.1. Lineage (NCBI taxonomy): Eukaryota > Metazoa > Arthropoda > Insecta > Coleoptera > Elateridae > Agrypnus > Agrypnus murinus. Next base: position 1,087,009 of record OV816027.1, read on the forward strand.
TATGGCATTAAATTTGCAATGTGCCACTGGTAACCATAAAAGCTTCACATCATCCCCTCGGAGCTCTTTGGTTATCGTTTCCAGTAAATATACTTTCCAAAAATGGTAGGCTCTACTTATTTCCAAAAGTCTTGGTTTCGTTAAATCTTCGAAACGATTGATTTCATCAGGCAATGCCACATTCCTTTTTGCCATCCAATCAATAATTCTTTGCTTCCTCCATGCTGATGTTGAGTTTGATCAATTACAATAACTGATTTTTCTGGTATTACAGATAGTACAAAACGGAACCATTCCTCGTAATGTTCTTTGTTCATTTCGTTATGGTAATCTAAAGTAGCAGCTTTCTTATTCCCAACAAAGCACTTTAAGCACCCTTCCAAAAATCCATTTTCGTTTCCAATATGCAAAATTATAACTCTTTGTCCAGATCCAGACGGACGTTTTATTCCGCCCCTAAAACCATTGATTTCTTGTATGCCCCCACGATACTGGTCAAAATTTGCACGTACTTCCGGATTAATGCGTTCAACCCATCCAAACTTTTTTGAATGGTTTGCGCCACACCACGTCTCATCGGTGTGAAAGATATTCCAATCAGTCTGTCGATAGTTCTTAATAGCATTCAAAAACTCTGATCGCTTTGTAGCTACACTGTTTTGTTCCATTAGAATCGGCTTGCTGCTTAATTTTTTATAAGAGAAATTAATTTCTTTCATCCATTTGTACAACGTTGATACGGAAAATTCTGGCAAATCTTCCACATCCCCTTTAAATCTCTGATAAACTTCTTTGATTGTTGGAAATTTGTGTTCCAAATAAAAATTCAAAATCGTTCTTCGCAAGACACCTTGCAGAACCTCATCGAGTTTAATTTTCTTTCTACCCCCCCCCCATGGGTTTTGGCGGAGCTAAAGTGCCGGTATTTAATTCTTCTGCTGTTACTCCTGTCACTGTACGTACGTTAATACCCAAACAATCAGCTGTTCTTTCCACCACTTGATTAATATTAATCTTCTCCAGACCATTTCTTCTTTCTTCTTCAAAGTAATTTCTAGTTTTTAATATTATTTGCTTGAGTGACTCATCACAATGCGTTGGCATGTTGAACAACTGAATTATAATAGTTGACGCCGGTTTCTTTTTCACAATGATTGTAATTTTGGGTAGCATTCCTATTTATAATAACTAGTACATTGATTGAAGTTACAAAAACACATGACAACAAAAAATATTTTTGGCTTATTTGTATGTACATATTATTTATATAAAGTGGTGTTTCAACCTTTGTCTAATTTCCTTCAAAAATATTTTAGTAAAAACAAAACTTCATTACCTTGATTCCGAAATAAATATTTTCTGCAATATTATTTGTCGTACAATACGCAAGACAAGTACATACGTAAGATTATTTATGAAAGATTTCCTTTTAACCTTTATCTCAGTTCCCCAGAAAATATTTTGCAGTAAACGCAAATTAAACAAAATAACAAAAACCACAACCGCAAAACTTACTATTATTATAAACGATATCGTTCTAATTTTATGTAGACATTATAATAATATGTGTATTGATTTGAAAAATAAATAGATGTCTAAATTACAATGCAAAAATTATCTTAATCTAATTAGGAATAAGTACTAAATGGAAAAAAGATTATTAATAACCGTTGCAATTTATGTACGACAGAACGTAATAAAATAACAACGCTCCGTATAAATACTGGCAGGAGGAAATCTGCTATTATGGTATTTTATCTCACTCTTATTTGGTCGATTTTATATTTATTTTTTTTAATATTTGTAATTAGATTTTTGAAATTATTTTTCAAGAAGGGTCATTTAGATATGAAAAATTTTCTATTAGTGAAAATTGTTTGACGCTATCTCTATTAATAAACAAGAAAACATAGTTCGTTATTTTTTCATATAAATCTCCAATAAAATGTTTCTTTGTCTGGAAATTAGTAGCATATGAAAGGCAAAGTTTTCTTCTAACTCCTATAAAAATTCCATAGATATATTGCATATACTCTCTGAGAAAAAAATTGTTTAATTAACACGTAAAGGAAATGGCCGTAAAAACGGGTACCTTTTATTACGTATCGCCCGATAAAAACAAAAGTATAGTACTTAGAAATGTAATATTTTACTATTACATGTAGAAATAAATTTACTATTTGCGCGTTTTTAAAACATTTAATTTGGCTCTTTAGTTTACGAGCAATACGCTTTCAAATTCAGAAAAAAAATGGATAGTAGTAGCATTTCATTTTTGAACATAGATATGTATATGAGGCATTCTTTTACAAATCGAACACGTGATATGGGGTCACATTTTTTATTTGCTTCAAAAAATGTTTACGCATTTGCTATACAAAATAAGCCGACACGTATTTCGGTATTTTTCTTTCCCGTGAATATTTTCGAAAATACAAAGGGGGGAATTTTACACAACTCGTCGATTATGCCCTTTTTCAAATCGCGATAACTCCACTTCTGCACAGAGAGAAATACTTCATAAGAGCTTTGCACAATATTGTTCAAAACGGTGTTGGAGAAATTTATATTATAATTGTAGAATCGTATTGTCCAGCGTTGTGTAGGTTTTCGTTACTGAATTGTCTAACAGGAACGTACGACAATTATTTAACACAGTCAGATTTAGTTCTGCATTCTTTGGAACAATGTTGTAGAGGATAAGCTAGCATATTATGTTGAAGTATAATTGTAAAACATGTTTAGAAAAATACAATATTTTGTTTGAATGAAATCATAATCCAGTGGTCAAACTGCTTGCTACTAATTATTGTGTTTCGCAAAGCTTATGGATGACATCCTATAGCTGTCACCACTTGTAATTATCGCTATTAATGTAAATTCGAGATTTATACATAAACAGGCGACGGCAAAAGGAAATTTTAGTGTTATACGTGTATATATTACACGTTGTATAGTATGTAAATACTATACATTGTATAGCTATATACATATTAGTTAGATATATTTTAATATATGTAAAAATATATATTTTATTTGTGATACCTAACCTTCTGTATACAATATTTGTGCCAGAGTATTGCACAATTTGTATAAATGTGAACAAGTAATTGTGTTAAATATTATTAAGTAAATGTGGCACAACTAGCGCATCAATTGTACAATTTTGTATAAAATTGTATGCAATAACATTACACATTCTGTTTTAATAAGTAACACAATTTGTTATGGAAACTTATAGACAACTATTCATTTGATTCTACAAAATTACTATTGACTTCCACAAAATCTTGACAAACTAAATGACACAATCTTGTTTTATAATTGTACACAAATTGTCCCTGTCACTTTTTTAAGACCAATTTGTTTTACAATACCACACAATTGTTGATGAAATTTAAATACATTTCTCTCTGTGTGTTCATCGTATCGAGTAAAGTATGTAGGTCATTTTCAAGGCAATGCACTATGCTGCAAATACCCGAAAAACGCTACTTTAATATGGATATAAGAAAAGTGATTAATGAAAATGTTAATATGTGGTATGTAAGCTATACATACCAAAGTTTAAGAGGGTGAAATATTTTTTCTTTTGTCTCTTTTTATCCAAAGATATGAACTAGTAAAAGTAAGCAATTTCATTTCAGTATAATTATTATGTTGGATGCATGGGAATTTCAGAGGTAAAAAAGAACAGTAAAATGATCACAAAAAACTATAAATAGGGATATAAACAAAATAACAGTGTATGTACATGTTAAAATAGGGAAAATAAAAACAATCTTTCTTTTTTTTATTTCAAACTCCTTGGATTATGTCAGTACAACCGGTTTACATACAACATCGAAATTGGGGTAGAGATTTTTCAAAAAGGTCAAAAATGGTCTCTGTATTTTTTGTTCTCTTAGAAGCCTTAATGGATGTAGTTTTAAGCCTAGCAAAGGATTTTTCCGCATTCGTTTGCTTAAATGTTATAATCTGCCTGGAAATGATCGTATGTCATTTAACAATATTTAATACTTCTTAGAACTTTTACATGACAGGTTTTAAAAGCTACCCTAATAAACTATAAGACAACTATAAAATGTCATAAATTATATGATTCCACACAGAGAGAAATCTATTTAAATTTCATCAACAATTGTGTGGTATTGTAAAACAAATTGGTCTTAAAAAAGTGACAGGGACAATTTGTGTACAATTATAAAACAAGATTGTGTCATTTAGTTTGTCAAGATTTTGTGGAAGTCAATAGTAATTTTGTAGAATCAAATGAATAGTTGTCTATAAGTTTCCATAACAAATTGTGTTACTTATTAAAACAGAATGTGTAATGTTATTGCATACAATTTTATACAAAATTGTACAATTGATGCGCTAGTTGTGCCACATTTACTTAATAATATTTAACACAATTACTTGTTCACATTTATACAAATTGTGCAATACTCTGGCACAAATATTGTATACAGAAGGTTAGGTATCACAAATAAAATATATATTTTTACATATATTAAAATATATCTAACTAATATGTATATAGCTATACAATGTATAGTATTTACATACTATACAACGTGTAATATATACACGTATAACACTAAGATTTCCTTTTGCCGTCGCCTGTTTATGTATAAATCTCGAATTTACATTAATAGCGATAATTACAAGTGGTGACAGCTATAGGATGTCATCCATACACAGAGAGAAATACTTCATAAGAGCTTTGCACAATATTGTTCAAAACGGTGTTGGAGAAATTTATATTATAATTGTAGAATCGTATTGTCCAGCGTTGTGTAGGTTTTCGTTACTGAATTGTCTAACAGGAACGTACGACAATTATTTAACACAGTCAGATTTAGTTCTGCATTCTTTGGAACAATGTTGTAGAGGATAAGCTAGCATATTATGTTGAAGTATAATTGTAAAACATGTTTAGAAAAATACAATATTTTGTTTGAATGAAATCATAATCCAGTGGTCAAACTGCTTGCTACTAATTATTGTGTTTCGCAAAGCTTATGGATGACATCCTATAGCTGTCACCACTTGTAATTATCGCTATTAATGTAAATTCGAGATTTATACATAAACAGGCGACGGCAAAAGGAAATTTTAGTGTTATACGTGTATATATTACACGTTGTATAGTATGTAAATACTATACATTGTATAGCTATATACATATTAGTTAGATATATTTTAATATATGTAAAAATATATATTTTATTTGTGATACCTAACCTTCTGTATACAATATTTGTGCCAGAGTATTGCACAATTTGTATAAATGTGAACAAGTAATTGTGTTAAATATTATTAAGTAAATGTGGCACAACTAGCGCATCAATTGTACAATTTTGTATAAAATTGTATGCAATAACATTACACATTCTGTTTTAATAAGTAACACAATTTGTTATGGAAACTTATAGACAACTATTCATTTGATTCTACAAAATTACTATTGACTTCCACAAAATCTTGACAAACTAAATGACACAATCTTGTTTTATAATTGTACACAAATTGTCCCTGTCACTTTTTTAAGACCAATTTGTTTTACAATACCACACAATTGTTGATGAAATTTAAATACATTTCTCTCTGTGTAAGCTTTGCGAAACACAATAATTAGTAGCAAGCAGTTTGAACACTGGATTATGATTTCATTCAAACAAAATATTGTATTTTTCTAAACATGTTTTACAATTATACTTCAACATAATATGCTAGCTTATCCTCTACAACATTGTTCCAAAGAATGCAGAACTAAATCTGACTGTGTTAAATAATTGTCGTACGTTCCTGTTAGACAATTCAGTAACGAAAACCTACACAACGCTGGACAATACGATTCTACAATTATAATATAAATTTCTCCAACACCGTTTTGAACAATATTGTGCAAAGCTCTTATGAAGTATTTCTCTCTGTGCAATAACCTCTTGTAGTGATAACAAAAGGGATGTTTTAAATAAAAGAAAATTGTTCATTCAACCAGACTACATTATCTTAATTTTTGTCAGAGTTTACTGTGTGGTTTACTGCATCTCATTTATTTATTATCTTATTGTATTTTTGGTGGTTTTTACACCCCTTATTATACTACTTTCTGTTACTTGGGGTAAAATAGACTTAAATATAAATTCTAAAGAATTTACCGACAAAAAGGCGTCTTAAGCTCTGTGTTGTTCCTATTAAGTATGGTTACTGTACTGGTACATATTTAAATGCGTTTCTGCAGAGAATGCATTATCTGTCTGACGAGAGAGGAGTCCGAGTTAGGGGAAGAAATATATGATATGTATTAAATATCTTGAACATTTCGGAAACATTAGAAGTATAACTATTGATAGAAAGTGTAATTCTTTAATTGTGGTTGTGGTGGAAATACAAAACAATATAATATAAATACAATATAAAACAAAATGTTGATGGACTCCAAGTTTACAAATTTAGATTTAATATTAAAATTTTTTGCAAAATCGTCAGTGAATCAAGCAAAAGCTGAAGAAAGTAAGTGTGTTGAATACTTAATGCAAACTTATTGCAATGAAAATTTATTAGAGTCGTAGAATGCTACACAAGAAATGCTTGAAAAACGGGTGCATTTCTTAAGAATAAAATTTAAAATGTTATTAAAAAAGAGTGCATATAAGTTGCCCCGATTTCAAAAACTCAATAAAAAATGGGCATTATCATATTTTAAAATACCACTGGAGCTTCAACGTTTATTGCCCTCGACACCATCTGCTTCATCTTCAACTGGTCGTCCTCGAAAGCCCTTTGCCGACAAAGCTTCAAACACGAAGAAAAAAGAAGCATTAAGACTTAGTCAAGAGCATAATGATCCATTTAAATTAATTTTAGCTGCACAAGCAGCAGCAAGAAAACAAGGATTAGAAGATTTAGCAAAAGTGCTGAAATATATTACTTCCTCGCCAGAGAAACCCGCTGAAATTCTTAATTTAATCAGTCAGGAAACACCAATAAAGAAAACACCAGAACAAGCTCTTTCGACAATATTAGATAATTCATTATCATATCGTCAATTTTTAAAGATAGTGAAAGATTTGCGTGAGTCACATTGCTTTGTATATCCAACGTATAGACAAATCTTGGCAGCGAAGAAGAAGTGTAGATCTACAGGTGGCATATTTGCAGAGAACGGTGCAGAAGTTCCAATTCAAAACCTCTTAGATCATACAGCACAACGGATTTTACTGTTACAAGAAGAAGTTATCGAGAATGCATATAAAGAGAAAGCCCATCTTACATTAATCTGCGCATGGGGAATGGACGGTTCCACTGGATTTTCTACTTATAATCAACAGTGGATGTCAGAAGAATATGATGATTCAACACTTTTCATCACTATAATGAATCCTTTACGGCTTATTGATGCAAAAGCTAAAAATCTAATCATTTGGACCAATAGAACACCCCAATCTACTAGATATTGTAGACCAATATGCATGAAATTTAGTAAGGAAACCAGAAAGTTGATATTAGATGAAAAGACACGATTTAGTGAGCAAATTAATAATTTAAATACATTACTTTGTAAAATCAAAGGAGGTATCAAAGTTACAATTCAATATAATATAACACTTTCTTATTATCTTCTTGTTATCGATGGCAAAGTACTTTCAGCAATTACGGGAACATCTTCTCAAAAGTGTCCAATATGTCAATCTTCACCAAAAGACTTTAATAATATGGAAAAAATTATGAATAATGAATTCATACCGAAAAAAGCCAATTTAATGTACGGAATACAACCTCTTCATATCTGGATTCGAGCTCTCGAAATGTGTTTGCATTTAAGTTACCGAATAGAAATAAAAAAATGGCAAGTAAGACGCGAAAACAAAGAGCAGTTTGACAAGAGAAAAGCTTTAATTAAAAAGCAATTATGGGATAAGATGCACATCAAAGTAGACAGGCCACAAGCAGGAGGCGCAGGAACTAGCAATACAGGGAACGTTGCAAGGAGAGTCTTTTCAGATCCAGAATTATTTGCATCTATTTTAGGGCTAGATGAAGAATTTGTTAAACGTTTGAGGATACTTCTGATTACTATTGCCTGCCAATTGCCATTACAGATAGAGAAGTTTAAACAATACTGTAAAGAAACTGCTATGTGTTATCTTAGACATTATAATTGGTTTTACATGCCTGCATCATTTCATAAGGTTAGTCGTTTCTTTAAATTACCTAGATCTAAATAACTTATTCTTTTCATTTTAGTTATTGGTACATGCAGGTGATATATATCTGACTTCGCCTCTTCCATTAGGTGTTATAGGTGAAGAATGTGCAGAAGCACGAAATAAAATGTATAAGCAAGATCGTACATTTCATGCACGCAAATCTAACCGCTTATATAATTTAAAAGATGTTTTCCAAAGATCTATGGACTCGTCGGATCCATTAATCTCTCTATAGGGGCCAAAAACAGAATTGATGTGAGGTATCGGATGCCTCTTCCTTCTGAGGTAGTTGGATTGTTGGAAGCTCCAGAAACTCCAAGAAATATTCAAGAAATTGATGATCAAGCGTCTGTTGAAGATTTGTTGCCAGAATTAAGTTTTATAGAGCTTACAGAAAGTACATTTTAAATGTAATGTAATTATTAGAGTTAAGGAGTATTATATTAATTTTATTATTATTACTTTTTATTACATTATTTATTAAATTATTATTAAAATTACATAGTTTAATTTAAATATTTGTATTTAAAAATTTAAAATTTTTTTTGATCTATGAGTTGTATTAACTAACACTAATAGCAGACCTACCATACGTGTTTTGACGAAAATTTTTAAAATTTTTTGTTACTAAATCATAGTAATGAAAGACGAACATTCTCAAGCAAATTTTATCCCAATACATTCAGAAATGTATAAAGTAGTGTTTTTCGGGCATTTGCAGCATAGTGCAATGGAAAGATATTTTATTTTAATATTAGTTAATATTATATTTGTTGTTAACCTGTGATTGTCATAAACAATTTAAATATTGTTTTTCATATTTAGAGTCAAATTCTTGAGTTTAAAAATTTGAAAAAATACCATCGTATTCCTCGTCTCATTTTATATAAAAATTATATTTTTTTTGGAATGGTCAACCGATTTCATCTATGGAAATAATTAATTTAATAGTAAGCGCTTTGAGGCGCGCGGCGCGGCGGCCACTTGCTCATACTGTATCTGTCAGTGAGTATGAGAGAACGAAAAGAAAACTAAGCTACTGGAGTTATGAAATTAACTCTATTTCGCAGGTTGTTTCTACCCTGCCAGCCTCTGTTGATATGTTGCTTTGTATATTTTTAGCTATCTTTTAAAGAAAACTAGATTATGTAACTAGATTAAGAATGGTTCCAGGGTTATGAAAATAACTCTTTTAGAGCTTATTATGTTGTAATCTTCCGTGTATTAAATAATATTTATATTTTAACTGTATTTGTTTGGTCTACTGTAAAAACATGAATCTAAAGCTAAAGTGAATCTAAACCTGTTGCTAACTTCAGCCACATAAAAATACTTACCTACAGTAATTAATAAATAGCTTAACTTATTCAATGCATTTGACAATCTTCTAGGTTTCAGGAACTGCACTGAGCTTAAAATGGTTTTCGGTTATCGTTTTAGTAGCTTTTCTAGAAAAGTTTAGTCTAAACTTTCCTACCAAAAAGGATAACAAAAAATAAAAAAACATACCTTTTATTCGTCGATGGCAACAGTGATTATTTAGGTTGCTTTGCATTTGCCTGATATTTAGTTCAAGGGTCTGCTAGATTCATTAGAAATATTACATACATAAAGTTCACTCTATGAACGTTGGCAAGATGTTGAAGATTATGTAGGATGTATCCCTCCGGTGCGGGGGCAGATAACACAGCAATCCTTGGGGCCTTCAATCGCAGGATTAAACTTTTAACATTAATAGGCTACCCCCACATGGGAAAACTGAGATGATATTTCGTTGTCTTTATTCCTTCAAAATTTCTTTAGATATTAAGCTGTATGTTGTTAGTTATTTATATATTAATCTACTCCTACCTATAATAGACTTTTAGACCTAGTGACAGATTAAACACAAGGCAAACTAGGCAATTGCCGAGAAAGCCAGGGCTTTAGGAGATCTCAACTACAGAAATTCATGATATTTTCTATGCAATAATTTTCAGTAATAATGAAATACATAGTTTATATTATGTTCAAACTGCAGATGTCAGGCAAAGAAATGCTTGTAGTTTTTGACTAGTCTAAAAACCATCCCTGTTAAAAAACAGGGATGGTTTTTAGAGTAGTCTCAAGTAAAAAGTAATGGGATAATGTCGTCTCTAATCTTTAGTTTAGACTGCATTCTCATTATTTAGAAAAATGACATTACATTATACATACGATTATATTATATAATTAATTATTATTATTTTATTGCAACCAATAAAATAATAATAATTAACTATAATAATAATTGTAATTAATTGTTACAACAAACTTAATCTAAACTGAATAAAAGTGGTAGATATAACCCCTAAATATAACCCTCTTAAATTGAATTTCTCATTGGATAATTAGTTTTTGAGCTATGTAGGGTCCACAGCCAGTCGGACAGACAAGAAATAGAAAACATAAAGTAGTGCTTCTACTACTTAATAATATGTATGACATCCATGCCCCATATGTGACCAGTTTGTGTAACTATCAGATGTAATAGACTTCTGAAAAGCTCTTTTCTTGAAATTTGTTATTCATCACATTATGTATTTGCTAATTCAAATTTTAAAAGATTCTTTATGACAACTATACATCAGTAATATGACGCTAGTGAGAATAGAGAACATAATTGTAATGAAAGGTAACCTGTGAAACAAATTTCAAGTCTCAAGAGGATTAAGACAAGGTGATCCACTGTCTTTCCACAATGCTCTTTATTTTAGTCTTGGAAATGATATTCAAAGAGAGTAGAATAGTTGCAAAAAAGACGCTTTACAACTGCAAATGAACGACATAGTGCTTATGGTATGACTTGATAAGGATATTAGGGTTACTAGAAAGTGAAACAGAAGAATATGAACTACATCTAAATGACGAAAAAACGAAATAGCTACAAATAAAGGAGGAAGAAACGGGCGAAGAGACACAAATAAAGATGAAAATAGAAAAGAATATAGTCTTGAGACAGTAAAACAGTTAAGCACTTGAGAGTTACACTACACGAGCAATTTTGAAATCTAAGATCTCTAGAACAGCTAAATTACAAATAAATAATCAGTCAAATAAATTAAAACTCTTAATTTTGATAATGTGAATGATTCGTTTCAAATGTACTTATTTACTAATTTATTACAGTTTATTTACTTAGTTACAGTTCCCTCTTGGAGTCGAACCCAGGACCTTCCGCTATCTAGGCGGTATCTCTACCAACTGAGCTACCAGGCGACATACAGCACACATACAAAGTGACTAGATATATTGTATGTTTGCTAAATATCTAATTCATATGGAAAATTTGTCACTATGCTGATAGTAGTCTCCCAGTAGCTCAGTTGGTAGAGATACCTCTGAAATAGCGGAGGGTCCTGGGTTCGACTCCCAGCTGGGGTGTTACATTTTTCTATATGAATTTGCATTCGAATTATAATTTAATGTAAAACATTTATTAACAAACAAAAAATTAACCTTCATCTAGAATATATATATATACATATTACATGTATGTATGTATATACATTCTGTTTGATTTAAAGCGTCCCGCTTTGTAGCAACTTTATTTTCAGTCAGAAATGTTATAAACCTTATACAGTGTGTTTTTTGTAAAAGATAATATAGGAAATCCAATGGAATTTTATCATTTTCCTCGTAAGTTTGTACCCCTGCAAATGTAATTAGAAATCTTGGTATCAATCAAAAGAAGAATTCATTTTACGTCAAAAAAATATTAAAATTTATGAAGAAAACCAAAATCGATTTAGAAAAAGACTTAAAAAGCTTATTGATTTACTGCTTTTGGTAATAAGTTATTAAAAAAAGCTGGAAGCTGAACGCCGATTGGTGTAGCGGTTAACGCTTCAGATTCCTAATCAAAAATCGCGAGTTCAAACCACATCATCGTATACTTTTTTTTTTAATTGTATTGCTTACTAATTATTATTTTTAGAACTTTATTACAACGATTATTAATTTTTTTTATTGTTAGATATTTTTGCTACGGGGGTTTACCGTTATTTTTTGTACAATTTTAACTACCTATCAGAAAGACAAATAAAAAAAGGGCATAAAACTAATAATCCTTGTAATAAAGTTCTAAAAATAATAATTAATAAGCAATACAATTAAAAAAAAAGTATACGATGTCGGGGTTTGAACTCGCGATTTTTGATTAGGAATCTGAAGCGTTAACCGCTACACCAATCGGCGTTCAGCTTCCAGATTTTTTTAATAACTTATTACCAAAAGCAGTAAATCAATAAGCTTTTTAAGTCTTTTTCTAAATCGATTTTTGTTTTCTTCATAAATTTTAATATTTTTTTGACGTAAAATGAATTCTTCTTTCGATTGATACCAAGATTTCTAATTACATTTGCAAGGGTACAAACTTACGAGGAAAATGATAAAATTCCATTGGATTTCCTATATTATCGTTTACAAAAAACATACTGTATATTATTAAATGGCATAACATTCTCTATGTTCTAGTTCAAAATTTTTCCCATGTAAGAGTATGAATATTTATTATGGTTGAAAAGAGAACACAATACGCTATTGATTTCATTAAAAGAATACCTATCATGTAATTTAAAAAAGTTCGATGACGTCATCACGCTCACGCCGACTTATTAATTACAAGATTTTGTGAACCAGAACATAGAGAATTTATACCATTTATGACTGAAAATAAAGTTGCTACAAAACGGGGCTGTTTAAATCAAACAGACTGCATATGTATGTCTGTAATATATAAAACATTAAGTTTTATTGCAACAGGTTTAAATCTATCAAAATCATTTATTATAAGCTCAGCTAGCAAAAATTTAGTTTAAAAAAGAATGGAAATTAAGAATTGGAAAAGAATATGTAATTTGCCATTGATTATAAGTCAGACACAATAACGTAATACAACTTTATGAATAGCAACCACAGTTCAAATTAAAAAATCAGCACATAAATTAACAATAAAATTAATAGAAAAGTAAATTACTAATTTACTCCATTTTCTTTTATTTTTCTTAAATTAATCTTTATACATTAGGTATGTATATCTATTAAAATACTTTGGATTTTCATGAAGTTCCCTTTTCTAATAGTACCTACTTACAGTATAGGTACAGTTATTTCATGATAAAGTGAATTTAAGTAAGAATTATTTAGAACTAGTTTAATTCTACTAATTTAACGCTTTTTGTTGCAATAAGGCATAAATTGGCATTATTTATATTATTCTTAAATATAATATGATAATAAAAATAAAAAACAAAACAAACTCAAACTTATTTCTTCAAAGGTAAGAATTCAGAATGTGGAAGACCCTGATGTTTTTTACCATTCTTCTTGGCCCATTTATTGTGTTTCATATAATGCTTATTGTTTCCACTTTCTTGTTGGTAACCTTTGTGTGTTGCAAATTTGTATCCGTCTGCAGTTTTTCCATCTTTTCCATATTTGTCGCTATGTTTTTTAGACTGCAAAATAGAAAAGCAATGAGATATAGGGTAGTAAAATAATAAACATAAATAAACTCACAATGAATTTTCCATGTTCATCCTTATCGTAGTGATGAGAATGGTATTTTTGATTTTTACCACCATATAGTTTGTATTCTCCAGTTTTGTGGTCATTACTGTAGAAGCTGTCGTGCTTTTTATGCTCGTCTTTGTGGTATTGTTCCCTGAATCCCTGTATTAAAGAATAATCTGTTAAAGTTAATTGAATACATTAAGATGGTTAATATGGATATTACGAATTCTACTTGATATGATGAACTAATTCGGCAAGTTAGCCATTTTTCGATTAAAAATTCGGCAAATTTAAATATAATAATAATAATAATAACGTTTATTAATCATGTTTTCTTTTTTCTTGTACAATTGCATTTTCTATACTTTTATTATTAACTAACAAGCGCAAAATATACATTATACAAACATTATTATATCATATACAAATAATTTTGTTATATCCATAACGTGCAATTCGCTAAAAAGTGATTAGAAATTAGAAGGGTAAGTAAATGCTTTTATGCACAGATGCATTATAATTAGACTATTATTGCTAGATTTATCGGAACATAACTGTCTCTTTATGCCCCAAGGGCCTCTTTATGATCCGACGGGCAATAATGAAACGTCAATTAAATGTCAGAGCTGTATTTGTAGAACTTGATTGGGTCTTAATATAATTTGTAAACTTATCACCAATGAAAATAAGCTGAAATTAAGTATTTTAGATAGTAACTATAGTAACGTACTTCGTATATAAGCACATAAGTATACGTACAGCGGCTTGATGTAACCTACGTACTCATTTAATTATGTTTTTTTACACAATAATAGATTTGAGATAAAAACAATCTGTGCATAAAATAGTGTATGCATTTCGGGCATAACTTGCTTTTATGGCCCTACAGCCTTTTCCTAGCCCTCGGCTCACGCCTCGGGCTAGAAATAACGCTTCTGGCCATAAAAGCTTCTTTATGCCCTTAATACATAATAGTATATTACGTTATAAGTCCGGTAAACCCAAGTTTACAATAGCGAGTTGAAAACGTTTCGGGACGAGGCGACGAAGGAGCCGAGTCTCGAATGTTGAAACGAGCTACTGTAATGGTTTACCGGAAGTATGACGTAAGGCGTTTTATTTCATACTGCCTCACATTGTTCATTTAAAAAAAAATGCATTTAAAATTTTCAGTCCGGTAAAATTTTTTACCGGACTCAAATTAGATTTTCAGTCCGGTAAAATTTTTTACCGGACTCAAATTGGATTTTCAGTCCGGTAAAATTTTTTACCGGACGCAAATACAATCAATCAAGTGGACAATGTTTTAGTACGTAATCAGTTACCATGGAAACTCGTTCTTCATAGATGTCCATATTTTGCATTCGGAAATTTATTTTATATAATTTTTTTAAAATTAAACCAATATTCCAATAATTGCAGTATGAAATAAAACGCATTACATCATACGTCCTGGAAATGGTCTTACAGTCTCGTTTCGATGTTCCGGACTCGGCTCCTTCGTCGCCTTGTCCGTAACATCTTACTCGACTGTAAAATTCCATTTCCAGGACTTATAACGTAAATTATTATTCTTGTATAAACAATTTTGACAATTTTTTTCTGTAAAATATCTAATTGTTTTAGGTATGTATAAGCGACGTCACTCCAACTAATAATGCCATAAATGTTGATCAATCACAACGCCCAGGTATTTAATTTTTTCAACTGATTTTATTATAAAAGCTTTATTTTTATCTTTAACTTCCCGGGTATTGTAAATAGGAAGACTGTTTATGTAACTACTAAAAGCAATATGATAAGTTGTTTCTAAGTTATATAATGCAGATTTGCCCTGAACTAGTTCATAACTTTTACAAAATCTTGCTCAACAATATTTTTCAACTCTGACAATGAATTTGATGAATACAGTACAACTGTGTCATCGGTAGACCTGGTGAATTTACCAGAAATCTTAGTTGCAAGTAAAATATTTAAGTAAAGATTAAATAATATGACTGTACTGAATGTACTAATTTTATTATTAATTTTTACTATTTGTTGTCGGTCTGTCTCACAAATAGCTCAAATAAAACAAGCGCTATACTTCTAATGCTCACGTTTTCAAGCACACGTAGTAAACAAGAATGATTAACAGTATCAAATGCTTTCATTAGATCTAAGAAAATGCACAATCTTAGCTTTCCCACATCAACTGCCTTGTACACATCACCTACTAAAGTGGCTTTTGCGTTATTTGTAGACAAACCCAAAATACTTAAATCCAAACTGACGGGGACAAGGAAAGTTATGCAACTTTACCTACTTAGATAGTCGTCCTTTTATGTGCTAACTTGTTTAGCAACCAGTTTGTAAAATATTTATAAATGATTTATCATACATCTCTTGTTGACATTAGCGTGCAATAAAAGTTTTATAACACTAGCTCAATAAACGTTCTTTTCACACGAAAATCAGTATAAAAAGAAGTCACTTTTTGTATGATCGCAGATAAATAACAATTATTCAATTTTACCTTATAAAGTGATGTTTATTTGCTTGGATAACATCATTAAAGCCGTTGTTTAATAAACGACAGAATAAAAATTTTATTCTTCTAGCGGTATAAAATTTTTATTTAGTAGGTACTTTCTAAACAAATTTTTGGAAAACCTCTATTAAACTTTTATGCACAGATGCATTATAATTAGACTATTATTGCAAGACTCATCTAAACATAAACGTCTTTTTATGGCCCAAGGGCCTCTTTATGGTCAGACGGACAATAACGAAAAGTCAATTAAATGTCAGAAGTTTTTTTGTAGAACTTGATTGGTTCTTAATATAATTTGTAAACTTATCACCAATGAAAATAAACTGAAATTAAATATTTTGGAATAGTAACCATAGTAACATACTTCGTATGAGCACATAAGTATACGCACAGCTGCTTGATGTACCTACGTACTCATTTAATTATATTTTTACACAATAATAGATTTGACATTAAAAACTTAATCTGTGCATAAAATAATGTATGTATAGCGGGCATAACTTGCTTTTAGGGCCCTACAACCTTTTCCTAGCCCTCGGCTGACGCCTCGGGCTAGAAATAACGCTTCTGGCCATAAAAGCTTCATTATGCCTTTAACACATAAATAACTATTTCGTATTATTTGTAAACATTCTCTCGTTGCTATAATACAACACAATCATGGCGATGAGATAATTGCAATTGTCTAGAAAACGCGTGAGATCTCGAACTTTTCTTGTAATTTAACTATTAATGGTAGACCCAAAACAGAAGAATTTATAAAAGCAAAATTGAGTAAACATCAAATTCCGCTTTGTGCTTCCACGCTCGAGGGATTAAACTACAGGTTTATTAAACCTTTATTTTAAACGCTCGTATAATAAATAACTATTATTATTTCATTCTTTTCTATTGGTATTAAGAAGATAGACTTTGTTTCTATTTTCCTAGGGTGGTATTGCAGATGGCAGTGGGATGTTCTCCACAAATTTCGAACCAATGCTTACAAAAAAATTATTAAATTCTTCATTAAGTATAGTGTCTATTCTGTTTGTTTTTTGTTTTTACCTAAGCCAATATTTGTTATAACATTCTATAATTGTTTAGGACTATGACTATTTTCCTTCCATTCCTTTTCATAAAAGTTATATTTTCCCAGCCAGCACACTGAGGTTAAAATGACGTTATTTTTAAATCATTATTGGTCGACGACGTCATATGACTAATAAATGATCTCCATAAGACGTCATATAATGGGACGCACGTAGACGACTTCAAAACGACGTCTTTTGGACGTACAATACAATACGTACAAGTTTCATTAAAAAGATATTATTTTAGCAGGATCCAAGGAATACTGGTCATATTAAGCAGGTGGTCACAATACAGAGATGTTTTGACTGTAGTATATAATAAATGTTATATCCAATATTCAACTATTTATTTATAACTCCTGTCTTAGTCCTAGTATAGGACGTTTTAATGACGTCTTATATTGTGACGTCTTTGGGCTGTGACATAATGATGTCAGTTTTACAACAATTTGACGTCGTTACTGTTGAAAAAACAACGACATTATGACGTTAGTGTGCTGACTGGGTTATATTTTTACTAATTTGTCTATATGTTTACGGCATTCTAAATATTCTTGTTTCTTATGTTCGCTCTTTAACGCAAATTAACGACATAGTTTTTCTGTTTATGTAGCAAGAAAATAGCGAATCAAAGAAAGATACAAGATATCAGCGCATACTTACCAAGTTTTACATTTAGAATTCACTATTTAATCCCACTGTTATCCATTCTTCAGTTTCTTTTTTTCCTTTTTAACTTTTTTGTATTCTGTTTAATTAATAATTTAGGTTTCCCAATAAAAGATGTAAAAATCTGTGTATTTTTATCCGTATAATAAAGCAATCAAGTATATCTACATAATTACACATAATATATAAAAGGAGCAAGATCGAGTTACATCTACTTTGTTACTCCTACTAAGAACCAATATAATCACATATTTACTTTTGAGATGAGCGTAATGTGTTAGTAAATGATGAAGTACTATCTAACTTTGGTCTTAAAACTAACGGATTTTTTTGTTCTTTCACCCCTTCTTTCTTCTCTTTTTCAGGCTTCTTCTTTTTCTGGTTCTCTAATTCAAACACGTCTTCTGTCTCGATTTCGTTATAATTTTCTAGATCTGGCAAACTAGACCTATTAAATTATCTTGAATTTGGTGTAGATGATGCACTAGAAGATTTGTCTTGATTTTGTTCCTCACCGTTCCTCATTCATTTACAGAATATACTACTCCTTCTACGTAAAGTTTATTTCTTTTATACATCAATTATCGTTTGTTTTGCTTGTTTTAAATGCGTTCTTAGTTTTTCTGTTTTTCTCTCCGTAAATCTGTTAGGTCATGCGCAATACTAATAGATGTGCCCTTCAGTTTTGGGCAGTTTTTTTAAATTTCGTTCTTTTTTAAAAGCAACTTTTTGTGGATTCTGGGAAAAAATTGTTAATGTCTGATTATAATAGGTAAATTAATATCTAAGTATTGTTTTAGTTTTTTGCAGATTGAATCTACAGACAACTATTCTCATTTTTTCCAGTAAACCAAATACTACTATGCCGTTTTCTTTTGTCTTTTTATGTAGATTTCCCAGGTTGCGTTTTAGATCACTGTTTTCTTTTTCTAAATTTTTAATTTTGGAATTTAATTCCTCAAGCTTCAGCAGCACGTTAGCCTCACTGGCCTGTATGGTATTTTTTAATTCAGTTCTATTTTTTTTATTTCAGTGTATCATCATTTTTAGACATTTTATATTATATTGTTATTTTCAATGTCGTGTATAAACTCCTTTACTGATAGGCGTGGAATTTTATCCAGTTGATAAAGCTAATGAATAATTGCGATTTTATTCTTTATTTATAATGATTTCTTAATTTGTTTTTATTATTTTATTATAATTTTTAAATTGAAACTAATTTGTTATAGTCTGATATACATCCATGCGTAAAAAGATTGCTAATATATGAAGCTTTTGGAGAGGATGTGTTAAGAAATTTAATACGTAAAAGCAACAATTTAAAAGGCAGTTTTCTTAAAAAGCTCATTTTTGAAACATTTATGTTTTAAAAATAGTTTTTAATCAATTTTATTAACAAACAACAGACATATATATCACCTAATGCTGTGCTCTTTTGTGCATAGCTATTAAGGCGATAGATTAATGTGCAATGAAAATTTAGAACACTAGAACAAAAGATGGCATTTTTCAGTCTTGTTTGTTTCAAGTTGTTTCAAGTCTGTAATTGTTCTTGGTTTTGATGTATTTAATTTACTACGGATATACTAACAGCAGCAGCTTCATGAATGGTAAATCTTAGCCTGAATGCGGTAGTTCTGCTTAACTAAACCAGTTAAAAGCAGCACAGCAGAAGCAAATGTTGTTCTGGTACTAAAGATGACAATAACAATTCAGCAACAAGCATTTGGGTTAGAGTAATGCTTGTATAGACATTAAAGAAAAATATCCAACGTTTGAATTTTTGAAGTGTAAAGCTCTAACTTCAATTTTCAAAATTCGAAATATACTTTAGATCTATATATGATAATCTTAAATTGAAAAATTTTGAAAAGTCTCAACTATAAATAATTTATCTAGCTTTGGAAACAGTACATTTTAAAATAACACGGACATTACTGCTAATTACAATATTACAATTAATAATTTTTCTTGCTAAATGTCCTACAAAAACAGCTATTATTGAAAGTCTTATGACAAAACCCCTTTTTTTTGAAGACAAGTTGTTGACGGAAGCTGCTTTATGCAGAATGTAATCTTTACAAGACTGCGTTTTTGAATAAATAATTTTGTTAATTAAATTTCAATGTCATGAGCAATCATTTAAGAAGAAAATTTGAAAGAATACTTATGTGTTGTAAATAGAACATTGATTAATGAATAAAAACGTTAATAAAATAAAATAGTTTAATAAAACTATAAGCTTATAATGAGAAAGAAAAAGAAGAAATACTTGTAAACTTTAATTAATTTAATCAATATGTAGTTTTAAGAATTATTATAATCTTCACCTGCCCGAAGGATGCTCTTTGATTTTAAATTTTGTTTTAACTTTATGAAATTCCATATTTAATTGAAAAATGAAAAAGTAAACTGTCAAACTTGAAACTTTTAATACATAGAAATTGTTGTGAAGTGTGAATCGTTCACAAAGTATAAATTTCTTATGATTCTTGCTAGTTTTCAATAGGTTCAGTTTCTGAAACTACCATATGATTGTTTGAAAGCTTAAAAACTTCAAAATAATCAAAGAATTAAAACAAAATGAACCTATCTACGGGAAATTTAAAAATTCTAAACATTGATATACAAAAAAAAAATGAAAATTTTTAATCATTATAAAATATACTCGATGAATAAATAATAAAGACTATTGAAACATTCAACACATTTCATATCAACATTCTTAAGTTTCGAGGAACATCTATCACATTTTCAACATTTTTTTCATTTGGATGTGAATCATTTTCGGTATCGTGGCAGTGTTATATAAACACAGCTATACATTTAATTAATAACAAAAAAGTTAAAAACCTTATCTGAAATGGTATGCAATGATATGAAAATAGGAAACATTTAAATAGGAAAAGCGATACCTAATTTCTATTAACAATAGGCAGTTAAGACATAATTAGTTCAAGGCTATATCGTGTTATTTGAATAGAAAAACAATATTGTAATAGTGTACAATATGTAATTTTGTATTACTATTAACGCAAAAATACAACAATAAAACAAATTCTAACAAACGAATAAAAGAAAGAATTACATTTTTTTACTTGCATTTATTTTTCTATTTTTATTTCGAAATTTAATTTTTTTAGTTTACATACAATTCTCGACTCGATTCGATGTTAAAGACAGACCACAGAATGAAAATGAGCTCTGAGTTACATATAAAAAACTGTACATTTGGTACACATGTATACATAGTTCAATACGTCTAGAATAAAGACAATAAAAAAAAACAAAAGAAGAGAATAACAGATCATATTAGAAAAGAAATTAAATACTAAACAAGAGCTATTTTTAAGCCGCAAATAGATTAATTACCTACACACGTAAGCTACTAATAGAGGACATTACTAGCACATAATGAACTAAGTAATCATAAATGCACTAAATATTTGCAGAAAGCAAATTGCATGAGTGAATTGCGTGGGTATCACCTGTGTAATACAGCATTTAATGAATTGCAAAATAATGAATACTAACTACATATTATAAAAAGTTTTAAGGAGGTAAATGTAGGTAGTATAGTTTATGATCTGGAAAATGCTTAGATGGTAATGAAAGTGGGGTAAGGCCAATTGTTTTTAAATAGTCAATATCTGTACACAACAATAAAGTTAATGAGATGAAAACTAGCATGTTCAAAGTTGTGAAAAAGTAATCAGTCCCATGAAATAAGCTTCATTCATTAAGAATGTAAATATTTATGAATATACACTCATTAGCGATTATTCATGAATGTGATAAAAGATAATGCTTGCATTCTTCGTAACGGCGACGATTATACCAGGCGATAAATTGCAGACAAAATTTATAGAATTACATTAATTTTTTGTATCATACGCGTTTTTATTGTCAGGTACCTTTCATAAAAGCTAATTTATTTTTATTTCAATCAAATCAAAAATTATAAGTCGTCAGTGGAATAATGGAACATGGCGTTAAGCATTGTAACTTTGATACCAATAAAGGTCCGAGGTTGTCTGTCAGAGTATTGCCACCTACATACCACCTTCATCAGAATAAAATAAGATCCCACCGGAGAGGTGTTAATAATCGAGAAGGTTTCGGTTAGAAAAAGAACCCGTTTTGTTAATAGTGCTGCAATATTATGGCATGGTGTTGCCACACTGACAAATAAAAAGTGCAAGCCGCCATCATCAATAGGTAAACGACGTCAACATAAACCCATCGCCGAACATCATCATCGACTACAGCCGCCACCCAACACCGACCAGCTTGCTTGTCTGCCTAATTTGCCCCGCTATCAGTTTTATTATTATCAGCCTGAACACCTGCTGCCACACGTTGGGAAGGGACGAGAGAAGTACTGTACGAAAAATCACTCGATCTGTAAATTTAGTCCACAAAGCTGAAGAGGCATGATGAACCTAAAGTTAGTCACTGCCAACAGAAACCAACATTGATCAGCAGCACCCAACGACTGACTTTCACAGCAAACAGTAGCTAATAAGCTTAGTACAGTGGATATTCCACCTAAAAAGAAATTAAATGAAGTCATCCAAACTTTCACAGTCTTCAGGTTACAAGAGTCTCTCAGCCTCATTGAAAAAGTTAAGTGCGAGGAACGAAACCGATAGTCAAGCAAAGTTGCCAAAACCAACTATAAATTGATAAAGTTGTCTCTACTTAGCTGACAACTAAGAACAACAAAGAAACTAAAATTGGATGCAAGGAAAGCTTTGTCGAAAGAAACATAGGGTCTTGCTAGCTTTCTTCTACAAGCGTCAAGCATCAGAATCTCTATTTTTAATTTTCCATTAAGTCTATTAGCCTTCTAGTGCATCCTCTACCATTGTCCTTAAGCCTTGAGAGCCTCCTTCAACTTTCTGTTATTTCTCTTAGAAAGTTAGTACCCAGTATACTTACATATTTGTCTTTGACAGCCTCCCATTTAAGTTTGCACATTTAATCGACATTAATGTCGAAACAATATTGTCAGGTTAAGAATCTAATAAAACTTGTAAAACTTTAACTAATCTTTGTATTTATTTTATATTTCATGAATATGGAGTTCCACAAAGTAAGACTGGAGACAGTAAACGCTATATAAAAAAAGCCATTTCCCCCACCTGAATATCCAAAGACTATTTGAGACTTTGAAATTAAAATCTCTGATTGCACAAGTTTGTAGACTGTAAATATTCACGCATTTTTAAAATGAGCGGAAGCTTTGAGATGTCAACATGTCTGATATGTCTTGAATGTTTCAAGTTCTTGAAGCTTTCGAATATTAAGATTTGAAACATTTAAGCTTCAAAGCTTTGTCAAATTATCCATTCAAGATTTTAATCTTTGAAACGTCTAGTCGTCAAAACTAATATTACAAAGCTTACTAAATATTTGATCGCGTAAAAATTAGTAATTGCTAGATTCTGATTCTAGGATTATACAATTTTAAGGAGAAAGATTGAAGATGCAACAAAAGCTACTGCACAAAAAAATCCAGTCTTCAATCAGCTCCAACTGACACTCATCACTCTTCCCTTATGGTCTTCAATTAAAACTCTTAATCTTAAATTGGTATCTATAATTAATATAAGGCACTGAACTTCTGAAACGAAGTTGCTAAAAGTTCAAATCTAGAATCTTTGGTACTTTAAAAAACCTTAGAAATTGTCGCAGTAGACGTTTGTGAAAAATCTAGAGACCTTGAGTCTGAGATACTTAGAAAAAATGAATCAATCTAAGACTTAGATAATTGAATCCACACACACATACCTTGCTGAAGTTAGTTTTCTGCTGCTTAGCGCCACCCTTGTATTTAGCTCCATGAGCAGAATGAGCACCAGATTTTTTAAAGCTTTGATGCGCATCTTCTGAGTGGTATTTGCTCTTCTTTCCACCATCTTCTGCATTTTCTACGACATGTTTTATTACTTCTTTGCCACCTTTCTTAGCTTCCTCTTCATCGTGGACTGATTTCTTTGCAGCCTTTTTCACATGTTTGTGAACAGAGTGTTTGGCAGCTGAAAAAAGATCAGAGTTATTTTATGAATTGTTTCTGTTCACAGGTTTGAAATATTTAATCAAAATAAACTCCGTATGGATTTAAATTTATTCTTAAAATATTGTTTTGCAATAAATAATACGTACATAGAAATAAATAAGTAAATATTTAACATTGAAGTATTAATAGTAATTCTTAATGGCGTCTTTTATAAGCTATCATAAGACACATACGCTGACTATTTATATTAACTCCAGCTAACATAATGAGTTCATTCGTCAGGCGGTTCTCAAGATTAAAGCTAACTTAAACAAAAAGAACCACCATGTAAAAGTGTTAAAATTAAACTTTGATGAAATGATAATGAATACGTTATAAATATTATTTTCATAGTCTTTTCACGTCAATGTGACATCTTGCTAATAGAGATTTTAGACTAAAAGATTTGTTAAAGACTTGTTATTTCAAACATTACATGAAGAATGCACAAAAATATAGTTATTAAGTACTTAACAAAAAAATACCTTATCTTGAATTTACAAACTTCAAACTATAGCAATATTTAATGATTACATAAAGAAACAAATGAACTAGACGTTTCGTTCAAAGAATAAACGATGATGCTCAAGTTTCAAATGTTTTATCTTATGCGCAACAGTATGCGCAACTCCTATACGCACTGTGCCTTTTGGTACCTCTTTAAATGCTTGCTGTGCCTGTTTTAAAGAAGCATTTACCAGAACTGTATCATTCACAAATAACACACGGTCACCAGAAAGTAATTGTCCATCTTGCTGTGCAACACCCTCGGAAACTAGATTTCTAATGATAATCACAGTACTTCTCGAATCTACAGGGTCTTGATAATCCAAGATCGAAAAACCTAAACCATCTTCTCCTTTCTCGAGTTCTATTATGTGTGGTTCCAAACACCACATTGACGAATCTGGTAGAGAATTCCATGATTTTGATTTTTTTATTTGATTGCCAATTAGTGACATCGCAGTGGTAGTTAAGGAATTCTCTGATTTAGCTCTTACTAACTTCCCAGGTGCAGACATCAAGTTTCGCAAATCTTCTCCCTCAGAAGATTCTTTGTATGTAGAGAATGTCCTACCACAGACCAATCTTATATTTATGGGAAGGTTCCGGAATATCCAAAAAGCTTCAGGCTGGTTCATGCCTATTACTGTTTGGTCATTGACTTCTAACACTTCGTCTCCCACTTTCAGCTTACCACTCCTACCAGCAAGTCCTTCTGGTAAGATACGTTTGATATAAAGACGACGTCTGATTTCTTCTTCTTTTACAATGACCCCTTGTATCTTTATTCCTAAACCGCCTTGTATTCCAGATTGAGTAAATTGGACTATCACAATCTCCGTGTTTGAGTTCACGACTTTTAACCACTTTGCTTTAATTGCTTCTTCAATTTTTGGAGTTAAGCTAAATATCTCAAATCTTTTTTGTGGCACATCATAATCAATCTCCAATACATTCTTAGATACATGAGACATCGATGAGAAATCTTTATGTCGAGTCAAATAGCGTTCCAATTGGCTAGGTTCAGTTAAAACTCTTGTTGGAACTACAGCGATAGATAAAGAACCCAAAGCTTGATTATTTGCATTATATACTGGACGTGTAACTAATAATTTTACATGTGAGCCAGAATTACTCAAAACCTTTGCAACTTGTTTAAATTTCATTCGATGAAGATTAATTTTGTTTATTTGCAAAATACGGTCACCTTTTTTCAGTCTACCATCTTTATGTGCTGTACCAACAGGTAAAATAGTTTTAACTAACACACCCATGGTCTTTGTTGCAGCTATTTCAAAACCTAAACCAGCTCCATCATTAAACAAATCGATTGTTTCAACTTTAGCCCATTTGGTACTAAATACTCTTTGAAGCTCCACTTTGGAAGAGCCACTAACTGCTGAGTATAAACTTTCGATACTAATTTGTTTTGAATTTTCACGTTTTCGAGGAGGAAGCGTAGGTTTTCTGCCATCATAACAAATGGAATCATATATGGGTTCATCAAGTGGTATATTTATTGTAAATTCACCTGAATGGCTAATATTAAAATCGGCTGATGAAATTGAAGGATGTTGGTCAAACTGTTGAGCTAATTTACTTACAGAATCTTGAACGCTAGCTATACTTCTAAGAATTGGGTTTTCTAGGGCAGATATTAAATAATCAAGTTCTTTGTTGGTGTCGGCTTGTAATTTAGTGCCTTTGAGGTCACTGAAGTTGTTCACCCTCTCTTTTATCTCTTCCAGTAATTGTAACGCATCAGCTATATCTTCATTTAAAGACATTTTGAAAATTTAAACTTGGATATCCACACAACAACAATTACGACACCAAAAAATAAATGTGTTTAAATAACGTTCGATGGCGCTAGATCGAAATTATCAAACGAATGTTCGGTCTGCGTCACCTAAAGCTGTGTACTAACCCTTGGAGTGTTCAGTTGTGCGTCAACGCAGGCGTATTTAAAAATTGTTGATAAGAGTTTAATATAGGTAAAGTGACGTTTGGGTTGCCCGCTTTCAAGCGAAGACTTCTTCATAAACGGGTACTGCGGGGTAACAGTGAGTTATATCGATAAGGAATGAAATATTCAAGACGCGTGAAATTATAATCTAATAATAAAACAAAATATATATATAATTGTATTAAACAGCAACGAAGCAACAAAACTTGGATTTTTTGTTACCTACTCAATCTGTTAATCGAGACTCGTCAAAACTACAAAAATAAGACAGGAATACAACAAATCCGGTCAGCGAGACAAGAGTTTATCTCTTGGAAAATTACACCATGATCTACACTATTTCATTGTTGGTAGAGAAGTACTATTAAAAATTATCAACAGCTTCAAAAAGGATTCGTTACATTCAATAGTTATTTCTTCTTACGACAATGTACATAATAGTACATAATACGTTTTTCATCACGGTAGTAGAATCTTGACGAGAATCTGTCAAAAAACAGGTAAATTATAGTTATTAAACGAACCTATGATGACAGTATTCAAAAGTGACCATCAAGCCATTTCTACCTGGCAGTATCATAAATGAATACATCTAATTTTGAATTAAATTGTTTTCGATGGAATTATTAGGATTTTTTTAAAGCAATAAGATTCAGACACAAAGTCAAGAGTATAAGCACTGAAACAGAAGCTAACCAGATGGTAGGTACAGTTTTAAATTTAAAAAAAAGTAGCTGGGAAATAGAAAAAGCAGCTTAATATGCAAATCGATAATCAAATAGTTAATATTGGACAGAACTATCGACACATCTCTTGGGAAAAGTAGTTCAAAAATAATATTTGTTCTTTTATTATTATAACTTACGTGACCGAGGATTAATTAAATAATTACTAGGCAAATTATTTTGTAACGTAACTCTTTATTTTATGAACAGATGAGGATGTGACTGTTTCGATTTAATTCATCATCAAAGAAATATAAAAAACACGTCACAATGCATAAGTGTATAGATAGCTACAAAACTAAATGAAATATCTAACACTTCCAGTAACGGAAAACTACTAAGATCAATATGTTACTTGAATAAAAGTGCCTTATGTTCGTGTTAGTATATCTCGAAAGCTACTATAGTGCCTAATTTGTATTTGTTGTACCAAAGTGTAGAAATTTTGTTATTTATGGAGTGTCATTAATGTCTTTGTTCAAAAAGATATTCAGATTGGGACTATTTACCCGTATGTAGGTGTTCGTCCACCGTCATGTCGTTCCGAAGTGTTTGTCCAATATATACCGAGTTCCAAAAAGAACAATACAAACAGTGAATGCTTATCTATGTATTGTATTAACCATATCGACAAGCGCTTCCTTTATCATTGATTGTAACATTTATACGCAGAAACAATTGTCCCTGGTTGTATATCGTCAGGTATATATACAACCTTGTGAAGCTTGTTTTAATTTATTATTTTAATTTTATTTCCTGATTATGGATTTTCACTAAGTTAGGCTAGATCTAGAATCTAGAATCAAGAGCTAAATCTAGAAACAACAACCAATCAACTAAAAAATATCGTTTTAGGAATAATTGGGACGCTAAGTTGGTGACCCGATGGTGGGGAAAGATTACTCAAAGTGGAGCCTTCACATATATTTTCCACTATATTTCCGCTGTTATGGGCGTAGTGTGATGAGGTTCTCTTTGTTCAACTTGGGTGGTCACTGGTCAGTAACGTTAAGAGTGCACAAAAGAAATGAATTATTATTAGGGAACCGACTATGAAGTATTGTCTGCTATCTTGTGACTGCAATTGCATTGTTGGAAGCATTGGGATGCGGTTTTCTTGTATTGTTTCCACTGGTCTGCGCCGTTACCTACAGTCGACAAGAGAGAAGGGTACTTAGTGCATCAACTTTTTGACGATCTCGTATCGTCTTTATTACTCTACTCTAGACAGCGCACACCAATTGAAGAGGAAGAAGTCATTTCTTGAATTTCATAACGATTGTTCTTTATGAAACGATTTTGACGCAATTTTCTTTGCTCGTTTCTCTCGATATAGGAAAAGTATAACGACTATGGATTATTAGAATACCAGTTTAGGAATGATAATTACCGTCTACTATTTACCTGGAGATTGAAGAGAGCTTATGATTAGAGGTTGTTAGGGGGGCAGTGGTAGGCATTTTAATTTGCAGTTTTTCTTCTTTGATCCATCTTCTCGATATGAGCTAGGATGGATGGAACTAGTGGGGATAGAAGTGAGACTAATGCAAGATTATTTTAGCTCTTGACATCGGGGCAACTTATGTTGATCGCGGTTTTCTTTGCGCACGAGAAGTGTTTGCATAGTTTACGAGGTATGAAATTAAATTTTTAGAAATCAGATAAACTGTTGAGATATCACTTGTAACGCCGCCTTTATTGGTTTGAGATTCAGTCTATGCAATCTTTTCTTTTAAATGATGAAATAAATAAAGATTATTAAAAGTTTCACAGTTTTATTAAAATACAACCTGACAATATTGTTTCGACAGCTATGCTGTCATTATCAAAGGTAATATAATTATAAACAAACACGTCGCTAAGGTAGATACAAAATAGGTAACTAGATAAAATAATAATAATAATCAGAATTAAATATTTAATACTTCCAGTAACGGAGAATTACTTATTTTAATAAAACTGTGAAACTTTTAATAATCTTTATTTATTTCATGATTATGGAGTTCCACAAAATAAGGCTGGAAACAATAAAGAAGATTTTCTTTTAAAGTCTCATTATCTTCAAGGTAATTCTTTACATGTTTTATCCCAGATTGCTTTTTTATTTCTTCTTGACTAAGTACAAAAACAAAGCCTATACTTTGATTAGCAAACACAAATAAAGCAATAAAATACTTTATGTAAGTTCATTACATACTTACGTAATGTTCATATAACAAGAAACATGATAACAGATTGCGTGAAGTCTTTGCTAATGCATTTTCCAGAAAATCTATTTGCAAGTTGTAATTAAGTCTTACAAAACTGCCTACATTTTATAGGGTTAAGTTGTGGTTTCTCGATTGCTCCAACTTTTGGTTGTACTAATTTACATGGTGTTAGGTGTGACAAATAAGTATCAACTTTCTAAAAATGTATCAATGAACGCAAAATTTACCATTAATTCAAACCAGTCTTAGAATTGCCAACTGAAGATGATTCTATTTTAATCTAAGGCGTAAACATACTTTTTACTACTTTTTGCTCAGCTAACTGATCTGTCAGAATTATGTAAATGAATAAATCCAGTTAGTACGGTTACATTTAAATATTTACGCTTAAAATTATTTGTTTACGTTATTAAAACCAAACTAGAATAATAACTTGCGAAATACTTATATTATAATATTTTAATACGGAAGAGATTCAAAAATCAGAAAGTTTCTGAATAATAATGAAAGCTATTGACCTCATATTCTCGACATTTTGAAGGTTAACATTTTTAACGTTTCGCATTAACAACTTTTTATATCTTCACAAGATTACTATAAAATTAGCAGGTTGAACAGGACAATTTAAACGATTAAAATCATGGTTGATGCACTTTTGCCGATGGACCAGGAAAGAGAAAAAACTGGTCATCTTCAGTCTACTTTGACCAATTATAAATAAACATTATAAGAGCAAGCGAAGAGTTGAGGTTCAAGGTTATTGCTATTACCTTTTTGAAATACATCTATTGTTATTACTATATGTAATATATATTTAAATATCATGTCATATCTATACCTTTTTTGGCATCTCCATGGCCACCCTCAGTTTGATGTGTAACATGTTTGACCACATGGTGATGCGCTGGAGCATGTGGATGTGTGTCCGCTGTGCTGATACTTAAAACTGCTAGGAATGTTACCGTTATCTGAAAGAAGAAAAATAAACAATTTTAAATAGTATACTAATATACAAGTCTCTCTTATTTATAAATAAGCATACCAATATGAAAATTTGAATGCTTAATAATATCGAAAAGGTTTGTTCCATCGTTTCCAAAATTAGAAATAAGTAGAACGTGGTAAAAATACAAACAAAGGCATATATTAAAATAAATATCACTCACTTATCTTAAAATTCGGAACTATATATTTCTAGGCACTTAAATTGGATAAATGGAACATATCTAGTTTTTATTACAATTTTTTATCTCAAGCATTCATTTTTGGTAATGTTCTGTGAATAAATATTATTTTATTATTTGCGACGTTTTGACTTTGTTAAATAATTATTTAACAATGGTCTGATTATATTTTTGTGCTTTGAAAAAAGTCTAAACTGAATAAAAAGTGTTACAGCAAACACAACTATATAACAACAATTGATTTAAATTAAAAGTGGAATTACTATATCTTCTACTATAAAGTTGCTTTTTTAATGGAATACCCTGTATATTATTCCACATTTCAAATTATCTCGAAATTCTAAACAAAATTGTATGGTACATCAATAACTAAACTTAACCGTTTTCAAAATATCGAACTTTGAAAATCATTTTTTACTACCTTCAAATATATTAAAGAAAAAGCCCGAAATGATGGATATTTATTATGAAAATTCCACAAGGTGGATATGGTGATATGGATTCATATCCATATCACCATAAAAATGCATGATACGAAAAAATGTATTTTTTAATTAATGTCCTGGATATTTTACATTTTATGAAAATAATAGCTAAGCCAGAAAAAAAAGAGAAAACAAATATTTTCTTTGGAATTCTATTTTATAAGGTGCTCAAAGTGTTCACCATTTACTTCCTGACACTAGTGAATTTGCTGAACAAAATTTGATATTGATATTTAAAAGGGCATTGGGAGGAATATTGGCAATTTCTTGCCTTATCCTTTCTTCCAACTCTTCGATTTTTTGCGGCTTATTTTTTTGGACTTGATTTCTTATTTGACCCCACAGAGAAAAGTCAAGCGGGGTCATATCGGGAGACCTAGCAGACCATTCAATTGCCCCCCTACGTCCAATTTCATCAAGATATGCCCGTACCGCAAGCCCAAAATGCGGAGGAATCCCATCTTGTTGAAACCATATTTGTTCTGCCGGGAAATTGGGATTGTTATTGTTCGGGAATAATCGTCTAAGCTCTGGAATAATATGCATATCTCGCAAAAGTAATAAATATCGTTCAGTGGTCAAATTTTTGTTTATAAAATAGGGTCCTATGACGTGTCCACCAATAATGCCACACCAAACATTTACTTTTTGTGATCGTTGGGTGTGAACTTCCTCCATCCAATGTGGATTTTGGTCTGACCAATACCTACAGTTGTGTCGGTTTACGTGCCCGTTTAAACAAAATGTATCTTCGTCAGAAAATAATATGTGTGTGACAAAGTTGGCATTTGGATTTAATTTATCCATAATAACTTCGCAGAACTCGATTTTACGATCCAAATCGTCTTCACTTAATTCTTGTAACAAATGCACTTTATATGGACGGGATTTTTCCCGTTTGCAAATTTTTTGAATGGAATATCGAGTCATGTTATGATTTAAAGCCCTTTGTTGTGTCGAATTTATTGGATTTTCCATCACATCTAACATGATATTCAAAGAATTTTCTTCATTTGTAACGCTTACTGGTCTTCCACTAGCATCATATTGTTCATATAAGTATATTTGTTTAATTAGAAGTATTATAATATCATAAAGATTTAAAGATCACCTCTTCCAACTGTAGCCAACATCTTGACAGATTAAACTGAAAGCCTCCGTAGGACGAACTGTAATGATACACGGTTTACATGTGCGTAATTTATTACATAAAGTAAAAGATGGGCGTACTAAAAATCATAAAAATAAATTTAGTTATTATTCCAGACGTATGCACCTTTTTTGCTTTCTCTTCGTTAAGATATTGAGTTATTGCATTCCCTTCATATTTATGGTTATTTGGGAATTTTTCTCGTAAAGCTCCAAAACAAGCAATAAAGTTACCGCAATTCTAATAATAAAAGGTTTTAAACAGTTTTATTTAAAACGTAAATCTTTGTGGTATTTTAATTCTTCTTAATTCCAGGAGTGTGTTTTTGCTGTTTTAAAATACTTCTAATTTTTTTTAATTAGTATTTCTGTATACATTATGATGCTAATGAGTAATAATATTTATTTTGTTAGATAATCAACACAATGTAATGATTTTTTATTTACTGTAATTCCAGCAAATGTAAACACGCTCATCAACCCTGCTGACAGTGGGGCTAATAGCCGGGCTGATAATGAGTTGGGCCTTTCAGATTTCGTGAATTAGTATATGTAAACTGTCATATAATTTACATGGATTCCTAAGAAAATCGACCAGGGAAGAAAATACAAGGAAAAAGTACATATAAATATGTATTCTATTAATTGCTTTAGTTATAACTGCAAGAACTTTTACGAATGGCATATGATTATATTATAGTAATAATCTAATAATTATCACTCAAAACAATGTTAGCACTAGAATAAAATAAATTTACTTATCGATACTAATGGAGATGGTAATGTATTGAAAATACATGGTTTATTAATGACCGAGTTTTATGGTTATTTACAAAATTTATTTACAGCTTTCAAATGAGCATAACTCTGTTCTCAGGCTAATATCAAAATTTAGATTTTTATCACAGTTTGCCATCATATAGCACTTCATTCTCACGCAATATAAAAAAACCCATCCGTGCCCATCGGAGATATTTAGGGCCAAAGTTGACCAAAAATAGAAAAAACGAGAACTTCAAAAGTCCATAAATACCAAAATAGTAAAGTTTTAGATTTGAAATATTTTATACATAAACTACCCCTAAATGTGTACCATTAACAAAAAAATCAGCCCTAAGACTTCACCTTTATCTGGAAATATGGCCCCCTAAAAAGTGGAAATTTTGTAAAATCGTTATTAAACTTCGGGGTTAAATTACACCCATAAATAAGCATCCTACGAAAATTATTTTCAACTAGAGAATGTAGTTCGACATCTAAACAGTACAATGGTTTTTACCGTAGGTCTGTAGGTTCAACCGTTCTTGAGATATCAAGATTTACGTTTACATCAAAAAACGCAAAAAACGTCGTGTACCACAAAACAAATATAGCTGCCATATTTTAATCAAAAGGAATAAAAATAAAATAATATTGGTTTTGAATTGACAATACTTAGGGGTGGCAACATGCAAAAAATTATGGTTTTCTGAAATGGTCGAGCGACCAGTGCTGGACCACTTCATATGGATTGACCCCATATGGCTATTTCCGTTCAGTTATTTTCAAACCTGAAATATAGGTGAGGTTCACCCTAAAATTTCTAACTGGCATGGGGTGGCATAAGACATACCATTTGACAGCTCAATGAATTTGCTTTCAGTACTATTTAATTTTTTGGGTTCCGGGAATATCTGGGGAAACATTTGAAATACTTTTGGACAGAGTGGGCAAGTATGATCATGCAATACATTGTATTTTTCTACTATTTGCACAAATTTTATATTTAATGTTGGATTATTATCTTGCATTATTTTGATTTTTTATACATTCACTTGCACTGATCTGCGACAAATGACGCTTGAAATTCGAGCAAGCAGTGTCGCATAATGTTTGTAGAAGACAAGTCTTATTATCTTGTCTACGACATATTGTCTTGATGTACGAATCGTGGCAAAGATACCTGTACTAGAAATGAAGTGTCATGTCGAAAACATATCGTAAACAAATCAAAAACAAATGTCGTATTCTGATTCTCACTATACGGCAGGCTACCAACAGTCTCCAGACCGACAAAACATTGTACTGTACGTTTTATATGAAAGTATTCACAATTAACCATCACAGACACGGATCGTCGCCAACATTTGTTGGTCATGATTGCTTGTGAGAATGTTTTGCAGGTCGGTGTTGGTCCGTTCCTGCAAGAAACGGTTAGTGTGAACAATCCGTTACAAATTTTACAAATTTTCTGTAATCAGTGTTCGTTTTTCTCATTCTACAATGAATGATGAACAATAATCTAAATAATCTGTGGGTCTGTCTGTGGTTTACGAAACGCTGTTAATTAACGCAAGATAGTTATTAAGCGTTTGAATTCTTGTTAATTCCGTTTTAAATTAAGATTATACATAAAAGGAACACAATGACATTTTATCAAAATTACCTTTTTAATGACAAAATTATACATAATAAAAATAGTTATTAAGATAATGGACGCAACAAACGCATAGTTACTAGTTTTGGAAGAAACTGTCGGTCCGTTGCCTGTTGGCCACCTGCCGCCGGCTAGCAGTATAGTGTGGATGAGTATCATGTTTTGTCGGTCCGGTGGCTGTTGGTAGCCTGCCGTATAGTGAGAATCAGCCTTAAGTATGCGACTGCCCTTAAACGCCGTATTTTGAAGTGTTCGTTATAATATTCAACATTTTCAGATTTTAACCGTGTGTTTGCTTAGGGTTGCCATCCTTTAAACGTAGGAAGTAAGGACAGTCAAGAATTTTCAGAAACGTTATTTATTATATTCATTTAGAATAATATAGATTTTTCAATGCTATTTAAATGAAAACGTATAAAATCAAGGGATAGTTATTATAGAAACCAAAGTTTTTCCGAATTATTGTTATTTATAGAATCGTGCTTTGTTGTTTGACATCGAGTTTTGTCAGTTATTGTATGTAAATAATATTATCAAAATAATTTAAAAGACAATACTCGGCATTACAGATTTTCGAAAATCTGAATTAGCAGATTTTCCAGTAACCTACTTTGTGGTGTCATTGTAAATATACTTACTAAGCACTGAACAAAATCTAAGGATAATTCTCTAAGAGTGGTAAAATTGCAAAAATAAATCGCGATAGATTTATGATTTCAAAACCCCCGTTCTATTACCGGTTCGGGTAATTTTTTTAAAATAAAATATTTTATAAATAATATATTTATGATATATGATATAATATATTTAAATAAAAATATATAATAAACAATTTTGTTATAATTATAATATTTATAAAAAGGAATAACAATTAAATACTAATATGGTATGCATAATCATTTAGTTTATTTTTATTTAACATAAATATAACGACTATAAAATTAAGAAATGATTTTATGTAATTATTATTTTTTATAAATATTATATTTATAAATAAAATGTTAATTTATAAAATAAATAATTCATTAAAGAAACAAACGAAAAAGAATGATAAATTCATCATACGTTCATTCATACATTCATTGATACATTCATTAAAGAAGAACAAGACAAACAGCATGGCCGACTGGAAGGTTCGTATTTATGAACTACAAAACCCCGAATCTATCCCCAGATCGGGTATTTTTTAATATAATATTTAATATATTTCATAAATAAACTATTTTTTATAATTATAATATTTATAAAAAAGAATAATTACATAATTATTCCTTAATTTTATAGTCATTTAAACTATAAAAATAAATCTAAATGTTTATGCATACTTAATCAGTATCCCAAGTAGCACACTCATATCGTTACACACCAATATTACGCTAATGCCAGAGATATATTGGTCCAAATGAATGACTATATTGCACCAATGGAAAATGTGGACATTCTGCAATATTGATGCAACAATACATGCCAATATTTGCCTACCAACAAATGCCAACGTTAATTTAATGACTTATGCTAATGTTACACCAATAACTAATGCCAATAAGTGCTAGTTAAATGTATAATTAACCTTACATTATATAAGTACATATTTATTTACTATGCTGCTATTGTATTTTTTAGGGGAAATATTTAACTCTAACTGAGAGAAATTGTTCATTAAAAATTTTAGAACTTTTAAAAAAACACATGCAGAGTACCTCACAAGATTTTAGATTAGCGATGCCTAACGTCATTAATAGATAAGTCGCAGTTCTCTTCTCAATGTTGATAATTAACAACAGCACAACAAACAAGATTTGTGGTTTAAGAACAAAAGCTTTTATGAAACGACCATGAAACTGCTTAGCGAATTGTCAGCCACCAACCGGAAGAGTCACTAACTGCAAAATAAACGCAACGATATCACATGATGCGACGTTGCCACGTTTCATTATTTTCTTCAAATCCAACAAACGGGAAAGTTATCCAAATAACTATTATGTTAATTCTGACATTGTCAGTGGAAACTGATCTTTAAGATAAATTGTATACGTCATAATTATTGGCAATAAAACTGTTGAAGTAACAATTTTTATGTCTCTAGATCAGGGGTTCCCAAAGTTTTGCCTAGGTGGGACAAATTGTAAATTCCAAAATATTTGGCGGGCCAAAAAAAAAGTTTAATGAAAACATACATTCAAATCGATAAAAAGAACAGAAACAGAAGAAGATAAACAACAGAAAGATTTATACTAATTTTTTATGACAATAATTACTTTTTATTACAAAATGTTTGTTAACACATTTCAAAAATAATTAAACAAAAATAACTAAACAATTACAAATAAAAAAAATAAAATTCCACAATCAGAAGTGTGTGACGTGTGCAGTTGTTTTCTTTTAATAATATCATTGAGTATTGGTTCTAAGTCGGTTGTAAATGTTCATCAGTTAAATTTGATTTTAATTTGGACTTATTAATACTCATCAGCTGAGAATTAAATGAAAACTCAGTCTTAATTACGAGTCTTTATTATTACTTTTTATTAGTCTCCTTTATTACTAATAAAGGTGGAGAAGACTATGAGTTTTTCATTTAATTTTCAATTTAACTCCACTAAGAGACATATGGAACAACATCAAGATTTAATCAGCTGAGGGCGACCGTTAAGACAATAAAATATATAGAATCTATATAATAACAAAATATATGTACTATATAAAAATAAGTCGGGTTTTCCTTCCTGACGCTATAACTCCAGAACGCACGAACCGATTTCCACGGTTTTGCATTCGTTGCAAAGGTCTCGGGCTCCGTGAGGTTTATAGCAAAGAACATTCAGGAAAAATTTCAACAGAAAAGCGGGAAAATCATTTTGTTAGTAATCCACCAGTAATTCCCCGTGGAACGCCTGCAGATGAATTGAATGCTTGCCTGAAGGCATCACCTTTATGGAATAACGTAAAAACATTATCGCTAACCACTAATATGAGAGTTCAACTTCAAAATGATCAAAGTGCTGCACAATTTTCCAAACAATTGTTAGCTGTTGGAAATGGAAAAGTCCCAGTTGATGCGACATCTGGATTAATTACTCTTACCAACGACTTTTGCCGATTTGTAGACTCTCAATTAGCTCTTATTGAAAATGTTTTCCCAAACATTAGTGAGAATTATCAGAATTATGCTTGGTTAAGTCAACGAGCAATTCTTGCCGCAAAGAATAATGATGTACACGCACTGAATTTCACCATTCAATCAAAAATTGCTGGCGATTTGGTGACATACAAATCCGTTGATTCCATAACAAATCCCGATGATGTAGTAAATTATCCAACGGAGTTTTTGAACTCTCTGGAGTTACCAGGATTTCCACCACATAACTTGCAACTCAAAGTTGGTACAGTTATTATGATATTGCGTAATTTGAATCCACCGCGACTTTGCAACGGTACTCGACTTTCGGTAAAAAGACTTATGCCGAATTTGATTGAGGCAAGCATTATTAACGGAAAGTACGCAGGTGAAAATGTATGTATTCCTCGAATACCAATGATTCCGACTGATCTTCCGTTTGACTTCAAACGATTGCAATTTCCAGTTCGCCTTGCGTTCGCAATGACAATTAACAAGTCGCAAGGCCAATCGCTTAGTGTTTGCGGGATAAATTTAGAAAATCATTGTTTTTCACATGGGCAGTTATACGTTGCGTGTTCACGAGTTGGGAAACCATCCGCTTTGTTTGTGTTAACGTCAGACCAAAAAACAAAAAATATGGTTTACCAAAGAGCACTTCAATGAAACGGATAATTTGCGGACACGTATAACGCTTCCATTCAGTATTTACTTTGGATTCACTTTCATTTACTTAGAGAAGTTCAACTTAATAACACTTCATTTTTGTAATCGAAATGAATTCATTACTGTTGTGAAATGAAATAAAATTTTTCCTTTTCAAATATAAAACAAAAAAAAATTTTTCATCTTTTAATCACCAAACGAAATGTTACATAAAACGAAGCCATCTGGTGGCGAAACAGAGTTCGCCGGGTTTGCTAGTTACATATAAAATTTAGTACATATTTGTTAACTGAGCAATTTTTAATTATAATATAAAATTTATGTATTTTTTAAATTATCTTTATGAATTCTAAATCGCGGATGATCTGACATCGGGGGCGGCATTTCTAGGGTTTGAGGGCCGCATTTGGCCCGCGGGCCAGACTTTGGGAACGACTGCTCTAGATGGATATTCGATCCTTGGCGTAACTGACGATTTAAACATGTCACCTACATTGGAATATACTACGTTGACACAATACTGTACACATCAACAATGTAAAAACCAATCTAGGGCCAATATTGATAAACCAAAACATCGGCTGAAACTCGTAAATTAATGTTGGTAACATTGGTTTACAACATTTCCAAAACAATATTGGCAAGATACTGTAATAAGGTAATAAAAATGAAACTGAATAAATACGGGGTCAATACAAAAGAAAGTTTAGCCAATATTATGTGCTACTTGGGATTTAATTGCGAGTTATTCCTTTTTATAAATATTATAATCATAAAACATTGTTTATGAAATTTTATTTATAAAAAATTACCAGAGCGATTCAACGATTAATATTATTATTACTGGTATCACTGCCTAAAAAATCTCAGTATCTCTGAATCTATCCCTCTCCAAAACATAATGTGTGGTAGAGACTGATTCGAGAGGTTCCTCTCTTGTTGTCCCCCTATACCGCTGCCAACAATATATGTATGTAGCTGCTTGAATATAGCATTGATTAATAATCGATCAGTCTCATAATGTACAACTTCAACTGCGGCTTTACCATTAATAATTAACGCTGCTCAATTCATAATTAATAAGCTGTAGTTTAGTTGTTAGATTATGTGTTAGTTGAAGTTTATTAGATATTTAGTAAATATACTTGTTTTGCAATTTTTGGGATATTGACTGGTCTTTAACGGCATTGGCCGGTTTACTACATTATACACTATATACTATACACATGTATATGCTTTTTTCTGAGCTTTTAACCAGATTTTCTTCATCGTTCGGTAAATCATAGCTTCACTCATTTTATTGGCTTTTAACAACAATAATGGACTAAATTACCTAACTTAATACAGCTCGTAGTAAATTAATTCATTTTCTACGAACGATGTTTCGGTTAATTTGAAATTTACAATTCTTGATTCTCGAAAGCTAATCAATCAATCAATCAGTGATTAAAATAAAATTTAAACTTTTAATTAAAATATTGAATCATTTTCGTTGACTGTCTTAAATAAGGACAAAACCCGTCCTTTCCTGTAACAATTAGGGACAAATGACACCCTCTTAGAAAGAAGGGCAGTCCTTCCGAAAAACGTTCAGTTGGCAACCCTAGGACTTTGCTTCTTTTAGGATGGTATTTCAACAATCCTAATGCAAAAAACAATTACTAGTGACTATTAAAATCCCAATTAAACTAAAATGAGGAAGTGATCCACTATTGTTATTAATGTTATATAGTAATAGTTATGCAGGTTTACAGCAACTACTCTACTGTAGTTGCCATTAGCAATGCTTTTTTCTTAAACTATTACTAGAGCAGGTGTTTTCGGTTTCAAACAGTATGTCTACCTTCAAACCTTTTTGCAAAGCCTGTAATTATCCACTTAAATACAATTAATCCCATAGATAAAAAACATCGGTTATAAATACTGCCGGTAAAGATAAGTAGAGACAACAGAAATTATTATAAGTTTAAAATATTACCGATCCAAGCCATAATAAAGTGGTTATTTATTATTCAGAAGAACCGAGCCCGCACTCATGGATCAGGTCATTTAGATCAACGATATCATATAAAAAAATAGATTACTCACTTATAGATAGAAAAACTTTTTATCCACTGTAGAATGGTGATTGGTTACTATCTACAATATCAGCCAATCACCAGCTTACGTTGAGTAATATTATTAGAATCCAGACATTGGGCTAGAGTATCAAATTTATTACCGTCAAAAACTACAGACTAAATTATACATTGCAAATTCAATATTTCAACTTAAATAAAGAGGTGTTGGATAAAACGTTCTATGGCTATGACTATTCTAAAA
Source organism: Agrypnus murinus (assembly GCA_929113105.1). NCBI lineage: Eukaryota > Metazoa > Arthropoda > Insecta > Coleoptera > Elateridae > Agrypnus > Agrypnus murinus. The sequence continues at coordinate 1,127,844 of OV816027.1, forward strand.
TTTGAATTTCTGATTACAAAAATGCAAAACTCGAAAATTTCGTAACTTTGACGACAACTTCGATATTCGTTACATAAATACTTCGTAACTTTAAACTGTAAAATTGTAAACTTTGAAGTCTGAACTTTAAAAGTCACGATACTTATTACTTTGCATCTTTCAATGTAGGTTTTTTAACACCGTATCTCTCTAAAAGCTTCTCTTTAAATTAGGTTGACAGAGATTTTTTTTAACAAGGAAACGCAGAGAATTTTGTATAGTAATGATTTTAGTAGCTAATTTATTTTCGCTATTTCGCACTGAACACATTGACGTATATTGAATAAACAAATGGTAAATGGAGGTCTATTGCTACGAACTATTAAAATCTCAAAGAGCTCCTAAAAAGAATTCTTCAAAACTGAAAAATGTACAGGGTGCTCCATTCAAAATCAGATGTTGAATAATACTATAAAAGTCGACCTGATCTAAAGCTCGTATTACCACTTCAGTTCCTTTTCCTATATAATATTTAGGAAATATAAGAATATTGGTAGAGAATATGGAAAATATTGAATAATACATTCTATTAAATATTTAATGCATTAGAGTTCTTTTACATTACTACTTAATTCTTGATAGCATTGATAGTTAGCATCAATTAGCACACATTTTCATTAAAAAGTCATGATAAACAGAGAAATAATGATTAAAAACTAATAATTTCCTAGATACAAAATTTTAATAATGCGGAAAAGCCGTTGAAAATAAAAAATTTAATTAAAAAATATTTGCAAGGACACATGAAACGGCGTATACAAAACCATATTATTTGATTTTATAAATGTTCACAAAACTTAATCACAATCAATGTTAATTCACTGTGATAACAAGCCATTTGCTTGTGGCAGCTAGTGCCAGTGGTGATAAGCCATTTAAACAAAGATATTAAAAATTGAATGTGTACGTACGTATTATTTTTTGAAATGAAAAGCATATATTCTAAAATCTGATTTGAAAAATAAATTACTGTACAATCGCGCTTGATTTAGTTCAAATCGGTTTGAGCAATACTTTTATAATTTACGATCTCATTGTTTAAACTTCCTCGATCATGAAATCAATTAATTACCAGAAAAAATAAACATGATTTTATTAGTAGTTGTTATCTATCATAATATTCTCGTTAAAGTCATGAAGCAACTTATTTGAGGTTATGTCTTGTTCATATTTTCATATTCAAACAACCTGTTTGAGTTAATAACTACTATTTAATTTACTATTTTTCACAAATATAAATTAAAAAAGATTTATTCTACTACCATTCAGAGATTACTAAGCTACACAAAACACATAAATAAAATATTTTCTTGAAGATTTGAATTTTCGCAAATAATTCCTTTGATTCTTCAATTTTACCAATACAGATGAACGAGTGCATTGCATTTAAAGTGAAAATTGGAACTGATTGATATGTAGTCCGATGTTTCCGAGTAGTTGTATGTTATTTCTTCAAAACTAATCGACGGCATTCATTTGCATAGAATGCAAAGAATACACCTCCTTGAAAGAAAATCACATTTACCAATAATAGTCTACCTCAAGAGTTAACAACAAATAAATAAATGTAATAAATAATACGAAATAATATTGTTGTTGTTAATGTGTCTCAATTAAAATTCGAGCGAGGTCTTCTTGACTTGCTCAAAGTTTACTATGGAAGCGACTTAGACTACAATTTTTTCATTATTCATTTTTTTATAAATATTCTCCCCTTCAAATTGCTTTTATTGGGCAACTTTTGTAGATATTAATTTTCACCTGATTCAGAGAATCGTCCAACAACTGCCCTTGCACTATATAAAACCCAGAATAGTAATCAAATTAGAATTATTACTGTAGTTTGAATTCCGTCTATATCAGTACTGAATTTAAAAAGAGACGGAAATTAGAAGTAATTTTCCAGATCAATCAATTCGTAAACAATTGAAGAGGGCGAAAATCCCTTGTAGGAAGCTAAGGATTACGGCTTTCGTCAGTCTTCTAATTTGCATGGAAAAATACTAAAGGGAAAACCTGGCCAGAAGCAAAGACTATACCAACAAACAAAAAAGAGAGATGTAAATTTGTGTACCGTGAATAGTTTAGTTATCGGTTATTACCGAGTTATCGGTACAGTGTTAATGTTATATTTTTTTAATATTTACAATTATGTATTGGTCAATAAATAATGAAATTGTGTAAATTTTGCAACAAACTATAATTTGTTAACCGAACACCATAATGTTAAAAGGAAATTTGATTATAGTTATATACAGGGTGGTTCATTTTTTTTTCGAGAAACGTCACTAACTTCTACTAACTAATGAAAAAAAAAAGTTTAAATAAACATATATCCAAAGACGCACCATTTTCGAGATGCAGGGATTTGGAGTTTTAATAGAAGAATTTAAAAAAAACAATGTTAATGTTGTATGTTGTTAATATTAATGAATGTTATACTTGTAATTAACAGATCGTAATTGAGACTTTCTGTTATCTAATGTAACATATTTAATACTCGACTAAAACTTAATACGCGATTAAAATTATTAATTTTACGAATTGAAGACGTTTGAAATGACGTAAGTTCACTGCAAATATCCAGCGCGATCGATTTATTGATTAGGCGTTGTAGGAAATGTATCGAAAGTTGGTGGATTTTATTTTCAACATCTACTTAGATACTAATTAATTGTAATACTATCGTTTTTTTTTTAATATTTCTAGAAATGTTTCATCCGCATTACATGCAATTAGAGGGTCCCATACTTGACCGTTTGGCCTTTCTAGACAAATTCAGTCTAGCTTAGTCATTTAGTCTAGTAACAGAGGACTGTTCGGATCAAACCATCAACAAAGATCGTCGAATTCAGGTACTAGGTAGCATATAGGAGTATACATACCTGCTACTGGATTTATCCCACTACTTGGTGAACGAGACTTAGGAATTTGAAAAACTCTCAGGGAAAGATCACTATAAGCACCAAAGCTATCATTACGAAAGTTTTCCAGGCAGCTTTTAGACACGTTAAAAGCTCTAGACAGTTTTTAGTAGCATAATAAACGAGAGGAATCGATGCAGACAATGTCGCGAACTAAACTTTATACTTCATAAATAATTCGATGCACTTTACATAGTTCATTTATACATAATCGTATTTTAATAAGCACTTCATCAGTTCTTCAAAAACCACGCACTGTTCAGTACTTATTTCACGAAGATTTTAAGAAACGTAATCCACTAATTTTTTTTAATTGCTCTTACACAAAAAGTATTCAGTTATAATACAACGAGTAGTTAAAGATTGTTGAATATTTTTATGGTGGTATCACGAATGGTCATTCGCTTTATGAACACCATGAGTGCGCAGCACGAATGGTGTTCGCAAGCGTAATCACCATGAGTGATACCATCGGAAAAATATTCTACTATCTTTGATTAGGAATTGTATTCAACAGACTATTCAATGAACCAAATCAATGATTAAAATAAAATATTTCAAAAAGCTAGTTCGCAAATCTGCGTTACACATGATTTCATCTTCATAGCAATTGGTACATAAATTTTTGTTATTTGAATTTTTTTCTGAAAGCAGTGTTTTACGAGTTAATTTATAGGTGATAATTATTGCCATTTTGCTATTTACATGTTATTTGCAATGAAAAGTGTGTGCAAGAAATCTGGAGAGACATCTGAGGTAGAAATCAATGCAGATATTGTAAGTCACGAGAGTCGGTATGGCGTCAGTTTGCTCAGTTTTTGGAAGAAAAAGGTTACTCTTTGACATCATCTACCACACCTGCAGAGTTAAATATTAATATTATTCTGAAGAGTTCGGCTGTCAATATGAGGAAGAGAGATGGGTCGGAATATAAGGAAGGTGTTGTTAAACATATATGGAACAGTACTGCGAAAATGGTACAAGAAATGTATTTCAATAAGTGGAATATTGAGATTAACCCAATTAGTGAAGCTGTATTCAAAACATCGAGAGAGGCCAGAGATGCTACTAGACGAAGATTACAGGCGCTTCCAGAAAAAAGAACGAGCAGCGCAGCAGCTTTGTCTGAAAAAGAATATCAAAAAATTGTTGAAGTTTTCGACGGAGATAGCCCCGTGGGAAAAGTCGTCCAAGAGAGGCAGCAATGTCAAGACCATTGCAAATGAACAACAAACATCACAGGCTAATTGTTGAAAAATGAGAACTACTACGTCGACAACGATGGAGACTGAATTGATCGACAGCAGGGAGGGTGAAATTTGTGATGTTGAACATTCGTTCAAAGAAGCAGGAATTTTCTAAAATTGCAACGATGTTTATTTTTAAATTGTTCAGTTAACTTTGTAAGAAAGTAATAATTTCCTTGAATAAAAATAATAATCAAGTTAGTTTAAACTCACTGCAACCACTAGTGGAATACCCGGTTATATTTTCACTAATGAAATACTCGCTGGAATTTGCTGTTGCTAGGCTACGAAAGTAAATATCTGCTACTTTATTGGTTAATATTTGAAAAATGACAGGTGAATTGAATAGTCGTAATTAAATTTAAGTGCGTGTGTTTTGGAAGCTAGTTTTCGCTCACTCTAAAACACTTTAAACGAATCAGGTATATTTGATATCATGTGATATTTATCATATTTTCTTTTCTAAAATAAGCGATTCCAAATGACAAAAAAAAGTTGTTGAAAATCGGCTATACAACTCTAGGATACCAAGATAGAAAAATGAGCTTTACTTCATATTTCATACTCAAAAACCCCCCTCTTCTTGCCCCTTATGACACTCTGTTACTTAAATAGCAGGCCTGTTGGTTTTATGTCCATTGGTTCAATATCTATTAGATTTATGGGATCTCTAATACACTACACAATACACAATACATTAACAATACACTTCAACAATAGTTTTGAAACAAATACAAATCACATTTGTAAAAATGCAAAGTTTTAATTTGCAGAATATTAAAGATGGAAACACTAGCATTTTTTAATTTAAAAATTTGAATTAAAGTTTCAGACTTGGGGATGTCATGTTTCAAATTCAAAAATCTAGATGAACTAAATATGAAGGTTCCTTAGTATCAGAATTTCTAGATTTCTGAGATACATAATTAATAGTTTTCATTAATCCAAAGTTCAACTGCTTCCAGTTTTATTATATCACCTAAATTCTCGAGAGAAGAGAGATAGAGTTTCATACAGATTTTTAAAACTGCAAATAATTCTTACGGCTGCGGTTTCAGAGTTTTAGAAATCCATTATTCCATATTTTTAGATTTTAATGTTTTAGAATTCTCGACTATTTAGAGTTTTAGCTAATCAGAGATTCATATTTGCAAAAGCACTACAGGCAATCGACATTTACGGGTACAATTTTAAATTTCCAGAGTTCTAAAGTCGAAATTTCAAACAAGTATTCCTGATTTCAAAATTCAGAATTTTAGAAATTATTTCGTAGCTTCCAGAATGTTGTCAAAATATTGTAATACATTATTATATCAAGGACAAGGCTTTCAACTGTAAATTGTTTTGGTGTTATTGAACTTCATAGGTTCATTTCACTGCCATTATATATATATATTATTGTCATTGCAAGTTTTCAAACACAAAATACATACAATACGTTTCCACTGTCAATATTTAATCGTTAAATTACAATTGTTTAATGTTACATCAATACAATATTCTTTTATATTTCGTATTCCTATTATTGACTGAGAAAATTCTCACATCTGTCAGACTGTGAGATTTCACGGCCACCCGACTTGTAGCGTGGCCTAGGTCAATTGCGTATTCTCGCATTAAGCGTATACAATACGCATTTCTCATATTGGGATAATCCTTCCCGTCCCATTTGAAAAAAGACATATTAATTCAAACAAACAAAACTACATCCTAATTGATCCATATTTGACGAAGATACAAAAAAGGATACGCGATAAGCTGAAGACAATATTTATCTTTACAACTCTGGAAGCTAAGAACTTGTTAAAGAATCGTATCCAAATCGTCTCGTAATATTTATATTTACTATATGTTAGATACATACTATTGGTTTCATAATGATTTAGGACAGCAAGGATAATATGATGCTATTTTCTTATCATTTTATCCAATGCATTTACACTGAAAAAATGAATTAAACGGCATCATATTAGCCTTGCTGTCCTACAGTATCTGGCCATATTAATAGGGACATATACGATATACGACGAATAATTTTAATGTTAAAAGTTATGTATTGTTACTACCAAGAATAACAGATTTTGGGAAATGTTTTACGTGTGATTATTAACGCTTGTTGTATTAAAAAATAATTCAATAAAATAATTATAAATTATAAACTAGTATAAATGGCGAATTTGCTGAATATTCTGATAACAAAAGAACGCAATTCTTAGCGGTTACTGAAGAAAATAATAAAGAAGGTATGTTACTATTTCTGTAGAAAATAATCGTAGAAACGTTTCCAAAAAACTCTTTTCCACAGAAATAGTAAAATGTCTACTTATAATTTTGATCAGTTATAATTTTGATAATTTGATCTAAGACATTATCCTCTTCAGCTATTGGCATGTTCAGCAAATTCGCCATTTATACCAGTTTATTACTTAAAATTATTTTATTGAATTGCTTGTTAATACAAGAAGGGTTAATAAAACATACGTGAAACATTTCTCAAATTTTTTATTCCTGGTGTTAACAATATAAAACTTTTAACATCCAAATTATTGGATGTCCCTAATAATATGGCCAGATACTGTAGATCATTATGAAATCAATAGTACATATACTATATTAGGGTCGTTGTTATTTGAGCCATGTTGGAATTTCGGTTTTGACGGATGCCCGTTTGATTTAAAAAACAAAAATTTTATTACCAATACGAACTTCCTATCTCTATTCCAATCATTTGCTGGAACGAGGAAAAGGTTCCTATTTAACTTATGTATATATTTGACCACTGCACTGGGACAAATTATTGATGAAATTTGAAAATTAATTTTATGGAATTAACAGGCATCGATGCTACTTTTACGTAAAAATAATTATATATTGGTCTTCAGAGGCTGTTTCCGAAAAACTGCGCAAATCTGGAAACTGAAAAAAATATGTTCTCCAATTTGCTTCAAACATTACAGCTAATTATTGCTAACTGGACATGTTATTCGTGCTTAAATGCAACTATGTTTATGTGTTTTACTGTCAGTATTTTGATTTGGTTGATTTTTAACCTAACTAATAATAATAATAATAATAATAATAATAATAATAATAATAATAATAATAATAATAATAATGTTTATTTACTAAAAATCCACAAATATTTAAGTAATGACAAATCTCTGAACATGTAAATAAACATAGGTGACCACAGAAGCTGTTATTTAACAGCTTGTACGTGGTGTAATTCTTACATAGATATAATATAAAATATAAAACACGGAATACATTACATAAAAGAAAATTTTGTAACATTTTAAAAGTATGTGTATATATAAAATATAAAATACAGACAGTATAAACGTGCAAAATTTCTGTCATGGCAGGTATTGATTCAATATTAATGTGGGAGTGTTGCAGCCAGGAATGTAGTGTCTAAATCGGTATGTATAATATCTACTCCAGGATAAATTAATTATATAGAATTAATGCATTTTGGGCAGGTTTTTGGGATTATATCACATTTGTAATAATATCATGGAATACTTGTCTATCGGTTTCTTGTATCCATAAGTTTAATTTTTGTTTAAATGAAGTTAATTTATCTATAGTTTTTATTTCAGTTGGTACTATGTTATAATATTTTGGTCCCAGGTAGGTGAAACATCTCTGTCCGATGGTTTTGTCACATTTGGGGATTTTAGCTAAAAACTCTTTGTGTCGGGTAAGATATGAGTGAGAAATAGGTTGCAATGATATTTTATTTGTTTGGATGGCAATAAGAAGTTTTTGGCAGAAAAGTTGCCTAGTATCAAATATTTTACTCAGTTGGTATAAATTATCGCTAGGAAAGGTAATATTTTTTTCATATATTATTTTTAAAATCCACTTTTGTAAAATATTGATTTTTTCCAGATAGCAGTCGTACACTCCTCCCCAGCCCAGTATGCCGTAGGACAATTGAGATTGGACAAGGGAATAATAAACTGTTTTTAGATGAAATATATCTAAAAATTGTGTTAAATATCTAAATCTTCCTATTAATCCCCTTAACTTTTTTGCGATACTATTTGTTTGTAAGTCCCATCTTAGGTGTCTATCTATAATGATACCAAGATATTTAACAGACTCAGCTTCAGGTATTTCAGTGTTTTTATTGATTTTCAAGTTTCCCAACTTTGGTAAATTATTAGAATAAGATGTAAATGGTAAGTAATTAGTTTTCTGTATATTTAATGTGAGCTTATTAAATTCAAACCATTTTTTTATAATTTGAAAATCAGATTCTGCTATTTGTTTTAGACTTTCCCAACTATCTGACCTATAAAATATTGTGGTATCATCAGCGAAACTGAGTATTGTTCCCTTTATGTTTAAATCTAGAATGCTGTTTATATACACTAAAAACAGTAGTGGACCAAGGACTGTTCCTTGAGGTACACCAAACGTGACTGTCATTGTTTCACTGATGGTGCCATTTATGGGAACCTGCTGCTGACGGTCTGCTAAATAGCTTTTTAGTAATTCATAAGGTCTTCCTCTAATCCCATATCTTTCTATTTTTTGCAAAAGGGTCTTATGGCATACAGTGTCAAAAGCTTTAGAGAGGTCAACAAAGATGCTTAAAGCTGGTATAGTTTTATCAATAGCATCACAGATTAAAGTAGTCAAAAAGCATATAGCATCTTCTGTCGATTTACCCTCTCTAAAACCAAACTGAGGATCTGAAATTATGCTATGTTTATTCAGGAATTTAAGGATTCGGTCTTTTATTATTTTCTCCATTATTTTAGCTAAAGTGGATATTAAGGATATTGGCCGATAATTGCCCAGTTCCAACTTATTTCCAGATTTATATAGTGGCTTGATAAGTCCGATTTTTAAGGATTTGGGAAAATAACCGTTATCAAAGCATTCATTTATTATTTTTGTTAAGGGTATTGAAATAAGATTTGCAACCTCTTTAAGAGTTTCTGCTCTTATTTGATACAGCCCTGGTGATTTATTTGTTTTCAGGCTCCTGATGACTTTCATTAGTTCCAGTTGATTCGTATGAAATAATACCATAGTCTGATCAATTCGTGGAATATTATCTTGAAAGTTGTCAGGAGTCATAATTTTATTAGCAAAATTTTGTCCCAAACCACTAAAATATCTGTTAAATTCATTGGATATTGTTTGTTTGTCTGTAATTATATCATTGTTTTCTGTTTTAATGCTTGTTATTTTTGTTTCAGGTTGTGTTTTCCCACAAATCTTATTTACACAAGTCCATAATTTTTTAGAAGATGTTTTATTTTTATCAATAAATTTTTTGGTATAGTCTTTTTTACTTTTTTGTATTAAACAATTCAATTTATTTTTGTATTTTTTATATTGTTCTAGTGTAACATTGTTTAGATTTTTTTGTAGCTGTTCATATAACTTGTTTTTTGTTGTAATAGAATTTAGTAAAGCTTTAGTGATCCAAGGTTTCTTTATTAATTTCTTTGATGAAAATTTGATAGTATTTGTAGAGTTATTAATGTAATATACTAATGTTTTTATAAAACAGTTCATTTTTGAATCTATATCGATAGAATGTTGTAAAAAATTCTAAGTCTCTAGACTTAGATTATTTCTTAATTTTTTGTAATCAATAAATTTCTTATATGTCGGTATATTTTGTTGTATTTCCGCATTTTGATCTTATATAGTGAGAGCAATTGGATCATGATCTGTGGCATCATATAATATTATAAATGACTTGATTTGTTTGGTATTAGAGCTTTGTTTAACAAAGAAATGATCCAGACAAGTTCCAGTTGCTCTTCTGGTTACCTGATTAATGTAAGACACAAAATCAAATAAATTTAAAATGGTTTTGTACTCTTCAATGTAGTCGTCATCACGTAACAGATTGATGTTTATATCTCCTGTAATTATGTGATTTTTAGGTTTGTAGTGGGAAAGGTAATTGAGTAGATGTGAATTAAATAATTTTGGACAAGAATTTGGAGATCTGTAAACGGCTGTTATGGTAAAAGGATCCTTTATGTCTATTATTTCTAACTCGATTGCTTTTGACATTCCTAAATCAATAAACCTAAAATTATAGTTAAGTTTTTTGTTTACGTATATAACAACTCCATCGTGTGAATTAAAATTACCATAATTGTAAATAAGATTATAATCATATATGCTAAATAAGTTTAAATCATATATTTTATGAGTTTCTGTAAGAACTAATACATCAAAATCAGGATTCATTTGGTTTAAAAGTAAAATTAAATCATCAAAATGCTTTTGGATACTCCTAATATTTTTATGCAATATCTTAAGCTGTGTTGGTTTCAAATTTATTTCCGATGGATTCTGTAAAATGTCTGCTCTTATTTGTTCTATATCATAATCTTTAATAAATGGATCCATCTTTTTTTTTAATATTTTTTTTACTTAACTTTATTTAACTTTATTTACTTTTTAGATTGAGAGTGCGATCTTAAGATTTTACCTAACCTGTCATTTTTTCCTAATGGGTTTGTAGTTTTAATTGTAGATGTTTTTGGAGTGTCAGTGGTAGTGTTTTCTGGTTTGTTCTTTTCCACTTGGTTTCCGCTGTTTTTCTTTTTGGTGATCTCTTTTTCTTTTTTCTTCTTTTCTTCACTTTGTTCACTACTTTCTTCAAAAACTTCGGATGCTGGTTCAAATGAGAATGATTCGTTTTTATTTACTATAGTAGGTGTTGGAGGGGCACTACTTGCTTTTCTTTCTTCAAAACTGCCTATATTTTCTTCCTCTTCAAGTTCATCAACAGTGTAGCTTTTGTTGTTAATATATAATTTATTCCCCTTTATGTAAGATCTGGCCTGTTTATTTTCTCTAGCCTTATTTAAAAACCTTCTTAATATTTTATTTTCTCTTCTTTGTTTAAAAGTTAAATCTTGGCAGATAGTTATTCCAGATCCTTTTAGCTTTCTGCAGTGTCGAAGTACTTCTAACTGTTTTAAATATGAAAGGAATTCAACCTTGACCGGGTGGTTTTGTATATTCTTTATTGTGTACAGGTTATTAAGATCTAATGTAGAAATATTCACACCCAACAGTTCTTCCAATTGTTCACAGACTTCTTCAGATGTTATTTGTTCTGCATTTTTCAAACCATAAATCAGAATATTATTTTTTTTCATGCTTTTCTAATAATTCGATTGTGTTGGATAATCTAGTGTTCTCTATTTCTAATAAGTTAATTCTTTGATTGAGATTTTCTATCTTCAATGCGTGTATAACAGATGTAATATGCTTCCGATTTTTCAAAATTTCATCTTTTAATGATTTTAATTCTGATTCATCCATTATTCGGTGTTAGTTGTATATTATTTATGTAGAGAGTGTGTGTAAACCTTTAGCTGCAGAATTATTTACATAGACATTTGCAAATTCTTGTTGATGATGCAAATTGATATTGATACTAAATGATATACTTTGTGACTACGAGGTTATTTTTCCCTTGGGATAAAATGATTTCTTTATTTGATAGAGGAGTCTCCATGGTGGCTTAAGCCTATTTGATAAGCCTTGTTGTAGAGCCCTCAAACCATTATTTGTGTACATTTGCTTGTTTATGTTATTTCCTTTGTGTATGCTATTTTATAGTGATATATTAGTATTTTTCTCAGTGCTTATAACACACTTTCGCTTACCTTGAGATATACACCTGTATCTGACTATATTGATTATATTATTTTATATGTGAGCTATTTATATTTGAGTGCTTACAACACTCTCTCGCTTGTCTAGGTATCTAGATATGAGCTTTACCTGTTGCTGACAGAAACACTATGTCTTATAAAATATGTGTACTGATATATCTATATATAAATACATGGTCACAAAGTGGTCTTTTGCTATGTCAATTATGATATAATTTTTGTTCAGTAGTTTTTGTGCATTCTTTTTAATCTGGTACTTTTACCTTTTCCAGTTTATACGAAACAATTATGTTGACTCAATTTCACTTATTTTCGATGATTTATGTGGTTGAGAGATTTGCGTTTTAACTATCTATAAATACTTGTATAGGCCCACAACGGTATCAACTTGATAAACTGATTTATTGCACTGTATTGTTTATTGCAATCGAACTAATTAATAATTTGATAACTTATTGAACTTGAAGCGTTGACGTATTTAAGCTGGGCTGGCATATTTTCAAGGGGTTTTTGTTATTTTATATTTTCACCCCCTCGCTCAAGCTTAAGAATAAATTAATAAAATACTACAATCATATCTAACTGTTCTTTTATTTGTGTTTATCTCTCTTTCTCCGTCCTTATGAAGTAAGCCAATCGTTATCAACCTTTGTCACATGTTATAAAAAGTAATCACAATGTAGGATTCAGTTTGTTTTTTTTGTTATATTTACCATCATAGAATTTGTCATTTATAAGGTTGGTAGTGCTACATCAACTTCCGTTTTGTTAATTATTTGAAATTTACGCGGGTAGAGTAATTTGGGACGTGATCGTCTAGTGGGTGGGACCTCGGGTCATTACAAGCTGTATATCTTCAGAATCTACGATAAATTGTGCAAATACCGAACTCAAACAATTTTTCGGTTTGCGGTCGTTTTTATTGACCACGACGCACTGTGTGCAATAGAGAAAAACCGACGACGCGTTTTGGACGTTTATAACGCTGACAAACCGATCTACAAGCACAAGCAAAGGATTTACAGCCGAGCTAATACATCATCAGTCGCTTATAAGTAGCGAGGCCATAAATGCGGCTACCGTCCGTGTCGTAATTTTGTTAATATACTGAACAAAAATCATTTTGAAAGTTAATAATTTGAAATAATTATTTAATAATCGAAAGCGTCACGTTTGTTTTGAACAAGTTTACTTTAAACGGTTGTATTTTGGGATTGATCAAGTTTTCACTTCATTCACTCGGGATTTCATGCACGACTTATTAGGCATAATTACTATTCTAACTTTATATATTTATATAATTTGTTAAGAGTGTGGTAAAGAGCGTGATTCTGAGGTTGATCAGTAGAGACGTGTATTTTAAGTGACTTCGCTGAACAAAAACCCTTGATTAGCTCATTTTTCGTAAGCGCCGTCGCTACAAGTTATAGGACGTATAGTCTACAAATACGAAAGCTGTTATATAAAACTTGCCACGCCACTGACAATTTCTTTAATACAAGTTGTTTATTTTAATTAGATCCCGTTTCACTTATTTTTTTGACATGGTTAGTTCAAACCCATCATTTCCAAGCGCCTACTTGTATTACATTGTAGTATTGCAGATTAAATTGATTCGCTTCATGTAATAGCGGTTTTATGCTTTTCTAAAATGCACGTCTCTAATCAGTCATAGGCTCATAGGGTGTCAACGGTGTTCGAGTTTGGCGATTATAAAATACAAGACTCCATAATAAAAATCCATGGAAAAATGTATCTAATTATGATATACTTTTTTTACTATAAAATTCTTACTCAAGTCAAACTATTATTTTACGTTAATTAATTTGTTAAGAGTGTCTGCAAGAAATTAAAACATAAAAGAAGTTAAAAGTGTTCTAGTGTATTACCAGTTTTAGTTTTTTTTATTGTGTATCATTTTCACATGCCGTACCTTTCACTTGTCACACTTTACTAGCCAATGCTAAGCCGTTGAAATAATTATATTAAGTTTTGTTTTGGTAAATAGAACACCATTCAGAACAAATTACAATTTATAGAGTTAGTATTGTGCTTTATTAGTTTGTCGTCAAGCAATGAATGCATACATTAATTGAAATCATGCTAAGAACCTAACACTAATAGTAATTCTTTCTTATTGTTAGTTTATATCTAACTTAATTGAGGTTAAAACAATAAGCTACACATTAATTGAGAACTACTAACTAGAACTATGCTATTGAATGATAATTGGGTTTTTATTCATCCGTCTGACGTTAGCTTCATGTCCAAGACTTTACTGCAAAACGTGCAAAACAAACATATCACCTAACTGAAATATCTGAAATATATACTATATTATTGATTAAACACTAAAGCACTATAACTTTGTAAACTATGGAATGTATACGATCGTTTACATTTGATGACATTTTGAAAAACACAAATTAAAATGTAAAAAATATGTTAATAGCAAAATATATAATGAATCTATCGAATTATGTAAATTTTGCAGCGTTCCTGTAACTGTTTTTCAGTTTGAGAGCGTTTCAACAAGAAGAAAAAATAGTTTCAGAATATTGTTTTCATCTAGAAGTGGAAGATACAAATGGTTGGTTTTAAAGACTTTTTACAACATTACAGACTGTACACAGAATGGACATTATTCATAGACAGTACATTAAGTGGTGGATAATGGGCATATTGTGTGATTTAATGTATTTTAGTCACATATTGTATCATACGATTTGTGAACGTTTCGTGCGGAACTATAAAATCTTCTGGTTTCGTGCGTCAACCAGATGGATAATCAAGTTCGGTACTAACGACTTCTCGTTTCGTGCGCTTACCCAAAATTTACCTGCCCACGTTCGATACTTTTTAAAATAAGATTTCTACATACAAATTGTTGATTTTCTTTTCAGTATTTTTCTTTTACTTTTACTTTTCAAAATCTAACGTATTATAAAAATTATTAATTTAGACCAGATACGAGTAAATAATTGTTTTCATAATTTGTTAAATAACCATGTAATTTTTAAACCAGTTCGATTGCTTCATCAATTATATGGATTTTCTAAATTAAAGCTATTTATTTTAGCTACTTTTAGATCCTAATTAATAAAAGGGAAATAATAGTAGGTAAGCACATATAAATAAGAAATTTATTAGATATTAAGAATAAAAGCGTATCATAAAATAAATAAAGATTAGTAAAAGTTTCACAGTTTTATTAAAATATAACCTGACAATATTGTTTCGACAGCTATTCTGTCATTATCAAAGGTAATATAATTATAAACAAACACGTCGCTAAGGTAGATACAAAAATAGGTAACTAGATAAAATAATAATAAAAATCAGAATTAAATATCTAATACTTCCAGTAACGGAGAATTACTGAGCTCAAGTTGTTCATTCATTAAAGGTACCCAGAGTTTGTGTTTGTATATCTAATATGTAAAGGCTTCTAAAATGTCTAATTTGCGTTTGTTACTACAAATATGTAGGAATTTAATATTATTTTGAGGAGTCATTGTGTGATTTTGTTCTAAAAGGTGTTTGACATAATTAGATTTTTCAGGATGTTTATTTTTGTAATGACGTACGTGTTCTTTAAATCTTATGTCAAAATTCCGAAGTGTTTGCCCAATATTGTAGTAAGTCGGGAATTTGCGTTTTTCTAAAAATTATATTATCTTTCAGAAATCGAGGGGCGTAACTAAAAACGCGCAAGCAGTCTTAAATATTACTATTTCTTTCTTACGTCGACAGCCGATTTCCGAGGGACAGCGTGTTATGTGATACCGTTAGGAGGTTTTCCAGGAGTCGGGCTAAACGCGACGACTTATGGTGACAGCGGGTCCGATTTTGGTGCAGGCCTCGTCGAAAGTCTTTTGTCGGGACTTGAGTTCTCACACAATTTGGAAATGCCTGATTCGACACGGTGCACGTGTGTTTTACATATGGACATTTCTAAAAACAAAAGAATGGCCGAACATACATATCAATTGCGCAGTTAACAAACCAAACTGGACTATAAGTAAATCATTGAAAAACGGAAATAGAGACTAATTTTAGATAGAGTTCATGCTATGTTATGAATCTTCAAAAGGGAATTAGAAATTGTAATACCAGAAGACAATAATTTAATTTTGAGTGTCATTGTTAAATGTCTCGTTTCAAAGAACATGAGTAATGTTGTAAAATATCATTTCGTAATTTTAGATTACCATTTTGTACATGTTTGTTTTGCTTACATAATTAATTACGATTGTTATTAAAGAAAGACGCCGCGTTTCAGCCACTAAATAGACCGTCAACCCATCTAGCCAAGACCGGGAGAAACAAACTCACTTAACTTTAAGCTAGTTGCGAAAAGGGAAATTTCGGAAAGTTATTGTTTAATAAAAAGGGGGTCACAGTCAATTTAACAACCTCTCAAGAGTTTTCTCGAAACACAATTTACCTGAACACTTAAACCCGAAAACAAATTGTTATTCAAACAAAAGACAATCTAGATACAAATTCCGTTTTTCTTAAATAACAATCATATAATTTTGACTAATCATATTTTTAATGAAACACGCCAATCCATATTCCAAATTCGTTTAAAAATTCAATTTGGGGTAATGATAGGAGAAGGGACTTTGGTCATTAACGCCTATACAAAAAAGGTTCAGTTTTGTTAACAGCAGACTAAAGTGTCAACCACCCAAACCAAAAAAGGTTATAAAAGGCACCCTCGCCGCAGGAAGTGGATAGTCGTTTTTGACTACTGAATCGGTGCAAATATCTTTCGAGATTTTTTTTCATCTATTCGTTACACAAATCTTAATTAATTTTACAAATTAATTTAATTAAATTTTCAGTCGATTTTATTTTTGAAAAATTATTTAACGGAAAGTTGTAAATTGTGCGAGCTAAATTTCGCGTGTGTTAGGGGTTTTAGTTTCGAGTTAGGAAAACTTTAAGTAATAAAATTACTTAAGCTTATCGGGTAGTTTTATTAGTAACGTGATCGTTTAGTGTAAAATTAAAATTAGTGCAATTCCGTTAAGTTTCAAACTTAAATATTAGTTAGGTCATTATTGTGAATTAGCGAAAAATTCAAAGGATTATTTTGAACGCCGAATCTACACCAGCAGCGTAAACCAATTTTGGATTAATCATCACCGCGGAGACCAATCTGGTCGACAACGAAATGTGAGTCAATTCTAAATCATAAATCTATTTACCTTGTGATAACTAAAGATTTCGAAAGTTTAAGACTGGTCCGAAAATGAAAACTGTTTTAAATTACTTTTCTTTAAATTTAATTTTCAAGTTAAAGTCCAGCCATTCATTATACAAGGTTCTTTGTAAAGGGGCGTAATTGGAATTCTATAATTTATTGTTTTAATTTATCACCAGTTCAACCCTTTAGTACCAAATCTCAACGAGAGTGAGTAGAGCAATTTTGAGAAATAAACATCTCTGAAGTCTACTATCTTACAACCTCCAACTACACCGTCTAACCTTCTAACCCTTTGGGTTACTCCTTTCTTAGTCAGGCGTAACTAGACAGATTTTCCTAATGCGGAAAAATCGCTTTCAGGTGATTTTGAGCAGCCCTCTCTGATCATACACTTTACACACACGCACACCTGTAAGTTCCAACTAAGTAAAACCAAAACAAAACAAAACCAAAAAACAAAACAAAAATTTACTACTTGGAGCCAACGCGGGATTTATATTATGTACAGTTATTACAAATTACATTGATCGGAAGAAACAGGTAGTCTAAGTGTGTGAAAACCCACCTTAGCTATCCGGGTTTGCGAATTGTCACATCGCGCATCATTTAGCTTATAAAATATTTTACCAAATTTCCTCAAAAGTACGATAGTGCTGTGATTTTACTTGGAGCCCGGCACTCATCCGTTCAAATCTAGTTTCCATATAGGAAACCTCAAAATTTATTTACATTTGAGTTAGACTAACTTAACTGGCATGTAAACATTATTAACCTTAACATTTATTTTGATTCGAATGTAAATTCTCTTGTTTCGGCTTTTGGTTCAGCAATCCTGGCTTAAGAGTAAAATTGTAACACGACACGAACTTTTCCTAGTTTACCTATCCTTCCACCAAACTCAACATATCTGATAAATTTCCAACAAGTTTCAATCAATTAAGTATTAAATCAAAAAAACAGAAATTTATATCAGATTTGTTCGAGTTTACCACCAAGCAAAGAAAACAAAAACAGGTAAATAATAACCATCTTTTAAACGTAAATTCGTGGTTCATTTATTTTCCGATCGATTTCATTCTTACTAGCATGAGAAAAAAATTCAATCTAAATAACATAACCTTAAAGTATTGGAGTACCAAAGACAATCATGGCTTAACCAATACTTGCATTGCTCACGAAAAATTCTAAAGAAATTATCACTTAAGATTTAACCAGTATCGGACCAGCTCTTATAAAAGTTAATAAAAAAATAAAATAAAGAATAAAATCAAGTAAATCTCATAACGGAGATAACCATAATCACAAGGTGAACAGATAAAGATAGGAAAGTGTTAATTCGAAAGATCGGACTTAGCCGAAATAAATTGATCATTATTTAGTAACTTGATCAGGGCGCAATAATTTTGACAGGAACCCTTCAGTGTTTCATTAGGTTTCTTTTCAGTTTTTTTCTTTCAGCCAAACTTTTAAATAACTCAAAGTAAAGTCAGAAAATGAAATTGTTTGTTTTCAAGACTCCTAAAAAAATAGGGGCGACATTGTAAATAAACTGTAAATATTTTTGTAACACTGTCCTCGTGGTGATTGCTAAATAAATCTTGTACTTTTTCTGTTGTGAAAATTCAGTGTTTCATTCCATTTAACTCCAAACCTGTGTGTGGTACACTTCGAATACGAATTTGAGTTACCTGAATCTCAGTTACCTGAATTCAACCATTACTTACGAGTTTGAAGACAAACTCCACCATAAGCAAACTTGAAACAAAACAAATAACTCTTTGGTGCATTTAAGAACTAGACACAACGTAGGTATATCTTGTTTTTCCTAAACACAACGTAGGTCATTAAAAAAATAAGTAAGCAAATGCTAATCAACAATTATAAGCTTAACTAGATGCCAAAGTTAGAGGTAAGTGCAAGTTTCCTCTAATTATTCATCTTAGATAATAATAACCCAACTTTGATGATCACCATCCATAAATATTATCTATTAGATTAAATAGCAATAAATAATTAGGAAGAGTCGACATTTTATTACTTTATTACTACTCCTATGTATCTCCCTTGGGCTCCGATCACTACAATATATACCGAACTACGAAAAGAACAATTTAAACGGTAAATGCCCGATTTCATGATATCATGTGTTCTATCTTTAGCATTAAATAAAAATGAAAAAGTGTTAGTGTTGGTTTTAAATGTTATTTTATAATTGTTGGTTTTTCTTAGCATATGTGCAATTTTTTCTGATATTTTGCCAAAATATGGTATAGATATGTAATTTGTGTCTTCTGTTTGATTGTCAATGGGATATATTCTTTTGATAGCTAACCTATAATCTTTTTGTTTAATTAAAGTGTCAATCATGTTCGGATTGTAATGATTTGTATGTGCTAGTTGTTTAAAGGTTGATATCTCTTTGCTAAAATCTGGCTTTGTTAGTGGAATAGTTAAAGCTCTGTGTACTAATGATCTGTAGGCTGCTATTTTGTGTGTTTTATGGTGACAAGATTCATTTGGTATTGTTATGTCTGTTTGTGTTGGTATTTTGTATATGGAAAATTCAAATAGATTGTGTGCGTTAATCTTGATATTTAAGTCTAGAAAGTTTATAGCCCTGTTTTGTTCTGTTTCTAGTGTAAAATTTATGTTAGGGTGGATACTGTTAATAAGAATTAAAAATTCATTGATAACCTCAAAAGAAGTGTCAAAACAAGCTAAAATGCCATCAACATAACGAAACCAGAAGATAATGTGTTTAGAGAGGTTTAATTCAAATATTCGATCTTCGAACTAGTCCATAAATATGTTAGCTAATAGAGGACTTAGAGAATTACCCATAGGTAAACCATCTTTTTGTAAATAAATTATGTTATTAAAATTGAAATAATTTTGACTTATACAAAGGTCAAATAATTGAATTAACTCTAACCTTTTAACTAATTTTATATTACTATTGATCAAGAAACTATCTAATAAAAGAATACATTCTTGTGGGGGTATTCTGGAGAACATGTTACAAATATCAAAACTAACAAGTTTTGAATGTGGTGGAAGATGTATGTTTTGCAGCTTATCTACTAATTCTAAAGAATTTCTAACAGAGTATTTTGGTTTGTAACCTATCGTGTTAATAATCTGGTTTAGTTTTTTGGATAAAATGTGATTAGGTGCATTGATGTATGATACAACTGGTATTATTGGCATATTCTGTTTATGTGTTTTGACTAGTCCATATAGTTTAGGTGGTTGAGGATTTTTATTAATGATTTGTTGCTTTTCTAATTCTGAAAAGCAGGTATTGCAGTTTTCTAAACCTTGTTTTATTTCTTTTTGGAATTTTGTGGTTGGGTTTCTATTTAAAGTTTCTAAATTTTCTTTATTAATAAATTCATTAACTTTTTGTATGTAAATATCTTTTGAAAGAATTACCAAAGTGTTACTCTTATCTGCTTTAACAGAAATTAGATTGTTCTCTGTGATTTTGTGTTTTATAGATTGAAGAAGTGATATGTTAGATGTGTTGTACATTTTGTCCTGTTGCAAAGACATCTCTTTTAACAAATTTGAAATTTTGCATAGTTATTATGATCTTTCTTAAGTATAGTTTCGCATTCAACGGCCAAAATTTCTTTAATTTTGTTGGTAAATTTTGGAAAAGGACAAAATTTGAAACCTTTGTTAAGAAATTGTGTTTCTCTGTCATTGAATGTTATATTTGACAAGTTTATGAAACGTGGATAAAAGTTTGCAGTGTTCTGACAATTAAGGTTATTTTGTAGTGTACGTTTTTGTTGTACAAGTCGATGAAGTTTATTTTTCTGTGTGGCGTATTTTTTGAATTTAATGTGACTGGCGGTTTCTCTAATGTTTCTCTAATACACCACACAGAAAAATAAACTTCATCGACTTGTACAACAAAAACGTACACTACAAAATAACCTTAATTGTCAGAACACTGCAAACTTTTTTTCCTCGTTTCATAAACTTGTCAAAATAATATTAAATTCCTACATTTTTGTAATAACAAACGCAAATTAGACATTTTAGAAGCCTTTGAGATATACAAACACAAACTCAGGGTACCTTTAATGAATGAACAACTTGAGCTCAGTAATTCTCCGTTACTGGAAGTATTAGATATTTAATTCTGATTTTTATTATTATTTTATCTAGTTACCTATTTTTGTATCAAACCAACGACGTGTTTGTTTATAATTATATTACCTTTGATAATGACAGCATAGCTGTTGAAACAATATTGTCAGGTTATATTTTAATAAAACTGTGAAACTTTTACTAATCTTTATTTATTTCATGATTATGGAGTTCCACAAAGTAAGGTTGGAAACAATAAACAAAAAAAAAGCGTATCAGCTTTAACATATGGCAATTTACAAAACATCCACATCGACACTTAAAGAAAGTAAGGTTTTCCCACATTAATGTTTCTTTAAATCCTGTATATTATGAATTGCTGTCTCACATTGTAAATTTAATTATGGTGTGAATTTCAAGGAAATTGCAGGTAATATTAGCGGTACATAACAAAGTAGGTATGTAGATCTGTATTATCCATCAATACTCTAAATTGAGCAAAGTTTCCGTTTGCTTTTAGCGCTACTAATGGTAAACAAATGATGCTTAAGTAAAAGAAAGTGTCAAAAACAGAGGAATTTGCTTACTTTTTAGCTGGCTGTGTGAATTGTAGAATATTAAAGTTGATATTATACTTCATATTCTGATAAGATCAAGTGACATATGCTGGTAATAACGCACGAAATACGAAGTCATTAACGCCATTGAGAACCTTTTCGATGGCACTCCATACTTAGTTGTTTCAAAGTCGTGAACCCACGTTTCGTCAACAGTTACGAATCGGAAAAGAAATTCATCTGAATCTTTAAACTTTGCCAAACTGGCTTCAGAATGCAGTACTCTAGAACCTTTCTGATCCGGTGTCAATATTCGTGGTACTTTTTAAAACTCAGAATATTTATTAATATTGTAGTAAGTCGAAAATTTGCATTTTTCTAAAAAATTATATTATCTTTCAGAAATCGAGGGGCGTAACTAAAAACGCGCAAGCAGTTTATTATTATTATTTCTTTTCTACATCGACAGCCAATTTCCGGGAACATCGTGTTATGTGATACAGTTAGCGGTTTTTTCCAGGAGTCGGGCTAAACGCGAAGAATTATGTGGCAGCGGGACGGAGAATTTGGTGCAGGCCTCGTCGAAAAGTCTGTGTCGGGAATTGAGTCTCACGCAATTTTGGGAAATGTCTGATTCGACACGGAACTCGTGTGTTTTACATATGGACCTTTCTAAAAACAAAGGAATGGCCGAACATACATATCAATTGCGCAGTTAACAAACCAAACTTGAGTATAAGTAAATAATTGAAAAACGATAATAGAGACTAATTTCAGATAGAGTTCATTCTATGTTATGAATCTTCAAAAGGAAATTAGAAATTGTAATACCAGAAGTCAATAATTTAATTTCGAAGTGTCATTGTTAAACGTCTCGTTTCAAAGAACATGAGTATTGTTGTAAAATATCATTTCGTAATTTTGAATTACCATTTTGCACATGTTTGTATTTGTTTACATGATTGATTACGATTGTTATTAAAGAAAGACGCCGCGTTTCAGCCACTAAATTAGAGTCACTCTATATTACTTATAAGAGTTGGGCCAACGCGGGAATTGACGCTGATTGGTTGGATCCATTTACACTAATGCCAATTTAAAAACATGAAGTTTGACAAAATTAGCTAATAATAGGACAGGTCTTTTACTTCTTTATAAATTTATGTGAAAGTTACTTGCTATGGTTACAACTGTTTCTACAATTATATCCATAACAATTAACTGCCAAATAAAGTTACAAGGTGGTGAAAAGATCGCCCTTAATTTGACAAATAATATGATGTTTAGTAAATCGAAGAATTTTTATGTATTTCTCTTATCTATTTCAAGTTTTTAAGAAATATAAATTGCAGTTGAAGGGTTGATGTCAAACACGGTATTACTATAACCCTTAGGAGAACCAAAACCTAATGTAAGGCCAGAATTTTTATTATTTGGAACTATGTGCAGTTTATGAAACATTCTTACACAATCCAAAAATCTATGGTTTTTGACGAAAATTTGCAAAACAGATTTGTTACTTTTTTATTAAACATAAGATACTTTTTAATTAGAATATATCGGTCTGGAAGATTTAAAGAAAACTAAAATATATACTTTTTTAAACAAAAGATTCATATCTCTAGCATGAAAGAAAAAATATGTATAAGCACTGTTGTTGTCGCCCTCGACAATGTCACCTGGGTCTTCATTAGTGTCCAGAATATCATAGAAACCACGGTGTTCTATATTAGATAATACTTCACAGTAAGGGCTTGAAGATCTTTTAGTTTTGCATGATTGATCTCGATAGGTACAAGTTGCAATTCACTAGTAATTCCTTCTAATTATGCATTGCCTCCACGTTCCAGAATAGCTATCTCTTAGTCTATAAATTTATTTAACACAAAAATGTTATTGCCTGAATGTATGCCATACATTTGCGAAAACTTTATTGCAATAGGTGGTCGAGGATTCTTTACAAAAAACTTATCAGTCGACAGTTTGAAGTTAAAAATATCGTTCTTAGTCGACCCATTTGATAAAATATGCAAAATATGTTACTGAGTAATAACTCTGAAATAAAACGATTTAATAAAGCAAAATATTTTCACTGCTTTTCAAGTGTTTTTATTACGGAAATAATTCAAATGAAAATTGACTTACTAGAGCACAAGAGACATTAACAGCTTTTTTTGTAGCTGAGAGTAGTTACTTCTTTTCTCAGTTTTGCAAATAAAATATGAATATATATTACTCTATTTAGGAATTTTATTATATTAATCAATTCAAATAAGCTATGGTAAATTATAATGAAGTAAATGTCAGGTTATGAAACATTTGACATTTGCCAGGCAAATATAACCAATAATTTTTGCAATGTATAGTTTTGGATCCAAAATGGCGGATTGACATTCGCGTTGGCTCAACTCTTATAAGTAATATAGAGTTACTCTACACTAAATAGACCGTCAACCCCCTCTAGACAAGACCGGGAGAAACAAAAAAAAACTGACTTAACTTAAGCTAGTTGCGGAAAAAAGGGGTAATTTCGGAAAGTCATTGTTCAAATAAGGGTCACAGAGTCAATTTAAGGAGGTTACAGCGGATCTTTGCGGGGTGAAGGGCAAGGGGATATCTCCTATGCTTTTACATAGGTTCTAACAAGAAATACCAATCGATGGAAAAATAAATTAACATTCTTAAAACTGAACAAAATCATTTTATTATGAATGCCTATAATGCATTTATTAATTATTTGTATATATTAAAATAATTTAAGTTGATTGGAGTGCATTTGTTTAACTGTTGAAAGTGTAAAAATAAATGTAAATAGGTTAAGAATCGTGGCAACACCTCAAAGAAATCAATCGATTTTATTGGTAGCAATGTTAGGTTTCAGCTTTTGATTGAGTTGACATCCTAACCTCCAAAAGTCAATCCCAAAATATAAGTGGAAACATTTTGAATGTTTTGTAATTTTGTATGCAATTACAGATGGAAATATTCTATTTTTTAACTTTTGTATAGTCTAAAGAGTACAATCTGCTAAGCAGATACAAGAAATATATAAAAAGTTGTTAAAGTTTAATACATATATTTTTAAAATTAGTATGTTTGTATTACTGATTTCGTGAAGATTCTGATTGTGATGATAAATTGTATTCATCACATTGCAAAATGTAATTTTACATTTTGCAATATTTCCGTCGAATTAACATTTGTATTCTGATTATTAACGCAGAAGACTGAATTGTTCAACATAATCTGATTAATAAAATATATGATTATTAGTTAATACAATAAAATATAGAGTATTATAAGTCATTATATGTTATCATTCTGTTCTGTTATTTGAATTCGCGCGCTATGAGTTGTTGTCACATCTCTACTGTCTTCCCACATATGTAGTGAAAAATTCTTGTTTTATTTACTTTAAACTATTATTGTGCATTAACTAGACACAAGATTTCAAAAATATTGGGCAGCATTGTTCTTCGAATATGAAAGTATGTCATTTTAGTTTTTTATCAGATTCTCTACATTTCTTCATCAGAATTTTTAGTGAAAACTGCTAAAGGTTAGACGGTCTCCATAAGAGCCCATGTTAAATTCTGGATTTTATTTTCCATTTTTCTCGGTAATGGTACACAAGAAAATTATAAAAAAAAGTTACCGAATAGAATAAGTGTCAAAGAACTCGAGGTTTAAATTTCACGTCATTCTCTACATTTTTACATTTCGCTGTATCCTCCTTAACAACCTCTCAGGAGTTTCCTCGAAACACAATTCACTTAAATACTTAAAAACGAAAATAAATTGTTATTCAAACAAAAGACAATCTAGATACAAATTCCGTTTTTCTTAAATAACAATCATATAATTTTGACTAATCATATTTTAATGAAACACGCCAATCCCTATTCCAAATTCGTTTAAAAATTCAAATAGATTTCTTTAAAGTTAATGCTTTCAGAAGCAATCGCAAATTTGAGATAATGATAGGAGAAGGGACTTTGGTCATTAACGCCTAAACAAAAAGGTTCAGTTTTGTTAACAACAGACTAAAGTGTCAACCACCCAAAACAAAAAGGTTATAAAAGACCCTTCGCTCCGGGAAGTCAAAGGGTCGCTTTTGACTATTGAATCGATGCGGATATCTTTCGAGATTTTTTCATCTGTTCGTTTACGAAAAATCCTAATTAATTTTATAATAATAATTTAATTTAATTTTCAGGCAAAGTTTATTTTAGGGAAGTTTTGTTCGGAAAGTTGTAAGTTATTTGAGCTAAATTTCGCGTGTTAGGGGTTTTAAATTCGAGTTAGGAAAACTGTTAAGTAACAAAATTACTTAAGCTTATCGGGTAGTTTTATTAGTAACGCGATCGTTTAGTGTAAAATTAAAATTAGTGCAATTCCGTTAAGTTTCAAACTTAAATATTAGTTAGGTCATTACAGTGAATTAGTGAAAAATCCAAAGTATTAATTTTGAACGCCGAAGCTACAGCAGCAGCGTAAACCAAATTTTGGATTAACCATCACTGCGGAGACCAATCTGGTTACCAACAAAACGTGAGTCAATTCTAAATCATAAATCTATTTACCTTGTGATAACCGAAGATCTTGAAAGTTAAGACTGGTTCGAAAGAGTATGAGTTTCAAATTACTGTTTTTTTTCTAATTTGATTTGCAAGTCAATGTCCAGTCCTTTAGTATTAAAGATCATTTTGTAAAAAGACGTAATTGGAATTCTATAATTCATTGTTTTGATTTACCATCAGTTTTGAGAACTAAGCATCTCTGAAATTCTGCTACCTACAATCTCCAACTACACCGTCTAGCCTTTTAACCCTTTGGGTTATTCCTTTCTTGATTAAATCGTTAATTAGACCGACTTTCCTAATGCGGGAAAGTCGCTCTCAGGTGATTTTTGAGCAACTCTCTTTCGATCATACACCGTACACATATGCACTCCTTTAAGTTTCAACTAAGTAAAACCAAAACAAAACAAATATTTACTACTTGGAACCAACGTGGGATTTATATTATGTACAATTCTTACAAATTACATTGATCGGAAGAAACAGGTAGTCTAAGTGTGTGAAAACCCACCTTAGCTATCCGGGTTTGCGAATTGTCACATCGCGCATCATTTAGCTTATAAAATATTTTACCAAATTTCCTCAAAAGTACGATAGTGCTGTAATTTTACTTGGAGCCCGGCGCTCATCCGTTCAAATCTAGTTTCCATATAGAAAACCTCAAAATTTATTTACATTTGAGTTGGACTAACTTAACTGGCATGTAAACATTATTAACCTTAACATTTATTTTGATTCGAATGTAAATTCTCTTGTTTCGGCTTTTGGTTCAGCAATCCTGGCTTAAGAGTAAAATTGTAACACTTCAAAAAATAAATAAAAAATAAGATAAAGAATAAAATCAAGTAAATCTCATAAATTCAGTGTTTCATTCCATTTAACTCTAAACCTGTGTGTGGTACACTTCGAATACGAATTTGAGTTACCTGAATCTCAGTTACCTGAATTCAATCATTACTTACGATTTTGGAGACAAACTCCACCATAAGCAAACTTGAAACAAAACAAATAATTCTTGGGTGCATTTAAGAACTAAACACAACGTAGGTATTTCTTTTACAAACACAACGTAGGTCATTAAAAAAATAAGTAAGCAAATGCTAATTTAGCAACAATTATAAGCTTAACTAGATGCCAAAGTTAGACGTAAGTGCAAGTTTTCTCTAATTACCCATATTAGATAATAATAACCCAACTTTGATGATCACCAACCATAAATATTATCTATTAGATTAAATAGAAATAAATAATTAGGAAGAGTCGACATTTTATTACTTTATTACTACTCCTATGTATCTCCCTCGGACTCCGATCACTACAATATATTTTGTAAGGTATCATACGAAAAATTCGCCATTTCAGTTATCTGACAAATTGTCAGTCGTCTATCTGCCATCATTATGTCATATACGCGATTAACATTTTCCTGCGTTGTCGCATCCATTCATTGATCGTTCAGCACCTTTCTGATGCCCACGTGTTTGTCTTCCTAATTTCAATTCGAGATATATGTTTTATTACTTGGTAAGAAGGAGTACGTAATATATTCACCATATCTGTGAATTTCTTTTGGCGACAAGCCTTTCTTTTGCAAATATGACAAAACTGAAAATAAACCACTGGAACAATAAATGACCTTTAATGTACCAAATATTTTTGATGTCACTTAAAACCTATACTATATTAGAGACCATATATGATAATCTTTTTTCGTGATGGACTCGAGCCGAGCTTTCCTAGAGAGCTCGACTCCACTCGAGAAAAAAAATTCGAGCTTCACTCGAAATAATCTGGTTGAACTCAACTCGAAATCGAGTCGAGGCCAGCCGGTTCGTTTGGTAATCATAGTTACTTTCAAAGAAAAGTAATTTCGCAAATTTTTAGTTATAATCCGTTAAAGTACAAAATAGGGGAAATGCAGATATCAATGTACACTATCATAAAGGTAAAACATTACTGGAACTCATCTTTTCACAAATCCTTTACTGTACAACACGCAATGAATATAAGATGTAGAATCAAATCATGAATCAATTACGAGTGCTCTTAATACTTAATACTAATTACGTTAATTACGATACTTAAAAACGTGTATTTGATTATTATTAACGTCGATTGGTAATAGCTTTCTGAGTTAATTTTCAACGATGTACTACCTACATTACAAAGAGCATGTTTTACAAGTTGCAATTTCCTACTTCAGTGTTACATTTGATTTACCAAATTTCACGCATTCCAGGAATGCGATAATTAAAGTAGCAACTACTACCTGATTTTATAACAGCAGAGTTTTTGTAAGTTGCTGTAAAAAGTTGAAAATCGTTTCATTGAGTATTAAAAACCATCTATGACTTAAACAAAACTATCTTCAAGTTTAAAGGGTAAACGTATTTGCAAATAGCTTAAACACTGAGACAAGGGCAACCCCAATAATTATAATACTATATTGTAGTATTTTGTAAGTTTTTTGTACTGAGTCTTTATGATATATAATAATAAAACGTCTTAATAACGTAAAGTAAAAGAGTTTTATGTTTGAACTTCAAACATAAAACTCTTCTCCTTTACATTAATATTCTTTGAACACTTTGAAAGTTCATTAGAACCCACTTAATATTATAAGACAAACTTAAATTTAATTACTGAATGTACGTAACATAATAAGAAAACTACACTTCCATTTGCATTTAGTAAACATTTTTTAAATATCTAAAACATAAAACAACACATATGTACTTAATAAAGTTCTGTGAAAAAAGACTGTTGAATTTTGTTTGAGCAAAAGACATCATTCTCGGACTATCTTGGCCTTTGTTAGTAAAATCGTCATTACTACGTAGTTTTTAAATAATCAAGAACGTTCAAAAGATGGAAAGTTGTTTGTTTTATGTAATGGCTATACCAAAGTAAAAAATTAATACCAAAATTTTCAAAAATAATTTCAGATTAATAATATGCGACTCGAAAAACTACCAATGTGAACCTCTGAGAATGACAGTTATTAAATAAAATTATACAGAGTTCATGTTTGGCATAGATTTATTTTGCAATATCATTAATTTGTTTGTCTATTTTTTGTTTTTAAAACTTCGTCTTCTATCGCATAAATCTTTAATTTATTCTTAAGGCAGTACACATCATGCAATCAATTAACGCCGCGTTGATCGCGCGTTAGGTAAAACACTCAATCTAAACAAGCAAGCGCTTAACGCAGCATCGTCGCGCCGTCAGTATCATGATTCACAAATTATATTAGTCAGCGTTACCGTTTTGGTACATTTGTACAAATTTAGTACGATTTTGCTATTGCAGTACTAGTACATAAGTACATTCTCGGACCAATCGACCACAATTTAAATAGTATGTTTTCTGGGTCTTTATACATTTTACGATTGTTTAGTGCATATCAATAACAAACCTATGAGGGACCTACAAGCCAAGTGGTACAAGTGACGTTTTTTGTCAAATAGAGCTATGTATTGAAATAAAATACGCACCTACCTATGTACCAAAGAAAATCCACAGTAACTGGACAGATGTTGAGATATAGTGGGTAAAAATTTGACTATTTAGAAAATCGCTTACAATAATTAGAATCTTGCATCCTTTGTGCTCCAAAAGTGTACTTTTGAGTTAGTCGTGTGAACCATAATGTATGTTAACGCTTTTAAGATTGTGTTGTTATTGTATTATTTCTATATCACGAGCAACAAAGGAGTTTGTAGTGTTTTGAATGTTTAAGATTTTTACTTGTTTTAGTTGCAATCTGATCATTTTGCGAGTGCGAATAAAAAACAATTGCAACAAAAATGACATTCATGACAAAGAACAACAATGTAGCCAGAACTTTAGTCTTATTAAACCATCAAAAGAAACGGTCATTTAGAGATGTCTGCATTGCACAATCTTGATCTAACGTCGTACGAGGAAAACCCAAAATTACGTTGCACTCAATACTATTTACCGGAGTGTTATATGATGGCACAGTGGGTAAGAACCATCACTATATAGTTTGTTGTCTACATGTTTTAAAGATATTAAAGAATATCAAACAGCTCCAGTGCGTAGTCTGAACTTAACAGACATTCAAAATAGTGAGGCGACTTAAAACTCCAAGTACGGAAACCGCGAAACCACCAATTTCTTTAATCTATATCTTGCGTTGCATTCGAAGTGAATTCTTCAATATGCACGTTGTAATCAGAAGTCGTGGAAGTTTGGAAGTTGATGGCCTGCCTCTGTCTACTGCAACGGTCAGATTGGTATGCCCTTCTTCCAATTGCTTGCACCACTTTCTAATTGCCTATCGCGACATGGCACCATTTCCATACACAGCTGACACTCCACGATGGATTTCTTAGATTCAAGAAAATTTTAGAAGATTCAAGTGGGAAGAGTTTCAAGCTATCAGGCCATTTTCAATGCCCGTTATGTTGAAACTAATGTTCAAATGTTTAACACTCAGTTAACAGGTAAACAAGAAACTATATTATGATATTTCTAAGCCGTTGTGCCACTTCTATAAAGCTCGAGTAAATAGTGCAACTTAAATTTTGATACCGCTTTGTAGCTAAAAATAGCCAAAAGTTCACTGTGGTTATAATGAATGATGAGGATTTTATTAGCTTAGATTTCCTTAAACCGTTTTCCAAAAACACAGGTTTATGCAGGAATCAGATCTATGCAGTTAGTGGTTGAATTTTAGAATGGAGCATCCTTTCACATCGTCCGAAAATATATAGAAAAGTATTTTGAGTAAATATACTATTATTTAGATATGAAATAAAATATTTTGCACTTGTACCCTGATTTTTATTGACTAAGCAGACATGTTTGGAATACCAGAGGTACAAATGCAAACACATGCTAAGAAAATACTGATAGAAGACATTAACAATGAATAAAATGATCTCATATTTTAGAGAGAAGTACAAAACAGTATAAGCAAAGGTAAAATATAATAACAAACTAATTAAATATCATACTTTAATTACAAGAATTATCAAAATTTAGCTCTGATTATCTAACATGTTACATTGCACTTATACCCCTTGGCTTCTAGTATAATAAAAGTGTAAAATAAGTTGTAAGATGTAATTCTGAACAAGTACATAATTTATATGTGCTGATTTTTGTTTTATTAACATTTAAACAAAAATTAAAACGCAGAGTTGAAAATAGTGCAACTAAAAAGTAATTGATAAACATATTTAACAATTTACATA
Source organism: Agrypnus murinus (assembly GCA_929113105.1). Lineage (NCBI taxonomy): Eukaryota > Metazoa > Arthropoda > Insecta > Coleoptera > Elateridae > Agrypnus > Agrypnus murinus. Next base: position 1,159,399 of record OV816027.1, read on the forward strand.
ACAATAATTGTTACGAAAACTTCAAGTTCTCGGCGAAGATGTCTTCTGCTTTTCTTTATTAAAGGCAAATATTACACCTTCTATGTAGCTGCTGCACAACTACATGCACTTTCTCGTAATTAAATGAATATATTCTGTGCGTTGCAAGAAATAAAAGAATGCTTTACCCTTTTTAAAATATATATTTCAAACAATACACCTGAATTAAAATTTAAAGCTAAGTAACCGTCTTAGTCCGGGAGTAAATTGCAATAGTGAAATCTTATAAAATAAAAGGCACGTTTTGCATACGTGTTTGTTTCACTAAAGCTGGAAAACTACTACTTGATACATATAATCAGTGTTGCCAACCTTTTAAACTTAATTTTCCCACAAAATAAAGTAAATTTCCCCTAATTCCCCACAATGCAATCCAAAATTTCCCACAATTTGTACCATTTTTCCCACAAAATTTTAAACTCATCAAACTGTAAAATTAAACAAAACAGTTTTATTCATATAATTTTATTAACATACTTTTACAACTTAAATAAGATTCAGTATAACATTAAAGAAAAATGAATGCAAAGTCAAACTTATAAATATATGTAGGTAACCAAAAAGTAAAGCTTCAAATATGAAACATACATAATTCATCCATTCAAACAATAGAATGCATTATTATTTGAAGCTATATGTATTTTTCGCATTGCACAAATCCAAATGATTTTTGGTAATTTTATATTCATAACAGCGTTCCATTTTGTTTTGTAGAGCGCTGCGAATAACACAAATTGCATTTAAAACCTCCGTTCCTATTCTGTTTCTCTTTTTATTCTTTACATCTGTTGTGATAGAAAAAATTCTTTCTGCTTCAGCATTGGAATGGGGCAAAGTTAACACTAATTTTGCTAGAGTAGCAATATCTTTAAAGGCAAAAGTATTTTCAAAATTTTTCATGTTGTAAATCTCATGCCACATTTCATCAATTGGTAGATTTTTTAATTCATTAATCTTATTAGCATCTAAAGAAACCATCAAATTTCTCCACTCTATTTCACATTGATCGACATTAATCAAATCTTTGAAATGTAGTATTACATTAGAAATTTCAATATCATAACTATATCCACTAAATGCTACATCAGGATCTACAAATGACATGGCATTAAAAATATTATTGCGCAATGGTAGTCTTTTCTGTATTTCAAACGCAGCTGAACATAAAAATTTAAACACTTAATTCTTATCTCATTTGTTGCTTCATGAGGTATAGTTTTAATACATTCTGTACATTCAGCCCCTAGATATACCTTTTCTAAAGGTAAGTAATAATCAGTATGTTTAATATTAACTGAACCCAAATTTTGTTCTAGAACAATCTCAAGCTTCATGAAATTTTGGCACAACTATTTCATTAATATATTTGACTTAGAATACAGTACGTGTATTTGAGGGGTGCGGGACTGAAATAACGCATTAAACGAATTAAATACGTTAAGTGCATATTTTAGAAAATACAAATATGCCTTATTACATACATTATTCAGTTGCTGTATGTTGTTTTTATTATTAAATCTTCTATTATTATCTTCTCTAAGTATATTCCGACATTAGGTGAAACCATTAGGGACGGTTCAGAGTCAGTACCTACTACCTAGTAAGGTCTGTGTTGTAGCTTTCATTTCAGTTCCCCTGAGCTGTCCGCTTTCATCCTTTACAGAACTAACCTTAACAGAAGTCCTAGTTATAACATTAATTAAATAACGTAATGTTATGGATATTACATATTTCGTTTTCCAATATTCAACCTATCGATTTCAAATGGATAGTTTTCAGAGCAAAAAATCTAAACTAAAAGATCAATTGTTAGAATCTGAAAATCTTAACTTTAATTTTAATACGAGTATAAATAATAGTAGCACAAGGTCAGTCTGCTATGGTTTTCCGCTTTTACACCAACTTGTTTATGACTGATTTATGTCGATTGCCTCGTATAATTTCATAAATATATAATCTATTAATAGGATCTCTCAATAGCACGTCTGGTTAACATTAAAGCTTGCGAATGTATACACTATACTTTTATGTATTTACAATAAATCTATCCAATTTTAGTTCAATAAGATTTTTAAACAACACTTCTATGATTGTTTTATGAATCATTTCATATTTTACCAAATTATGGCTTGAGATAAAAAAAAATAGAAAAATCACAAATACATATTAAAACACACTTCACTTCACTTTTGGATCTTAATATTTTTATTTCCATTATTATTAATCAATCACCATAGAAAGACTGTGGTCGGGTTTTTCAATTTTGCCCAATAATCTTTCACAGTTTTGCAATAAGTTTTTATTTAATCGGAATTTTTATAAAAAGGATTTACTTCCTGTAGATACTGCTAGGAAACAATTGGATATTTGTTATAAATTAATCTCATTTGTCATTTAACCATAAAATTATTAAATACAATAATTATTTTAGTAAAGATTTCTCTTTGCCTTTTTTATTTCATTAATCTAGCGTAAAATAATAATTGCTCTTATTTATAAAATATCAACCACAGATATTATGTATTACTAGATTCTTCTTGAATTTTCAGATTTTAGGTTTAAATTCAATAAATCTCATCTCTGCTCTTTTTTTTATGCTTATAATGCTTATAATGCTTATTCAAATGAATGCACGCGCATGAACTTAATGCAAAACTGCATGCTATACTAGAATAACGTGTTCTTGTAAGATTAAAGTACTGGAAGTAGGTCCTCCTCTGTATGTATGGACAGACTTTCACTGAATTTATAAATTTAGGTCGACTTTAATGCTAATAAAGCTATCGCATTGCATGGAACTATAAATTTTATCTAATAACAGAATAATAAAAAAGAAATTTTAATCAAATTGCCATAAAAATCGAATATTTAATTTAGCATGCACCAAATGCAAAAACAATAAATTGTAGTAATTAAAATATGAAAACACTTCGAAATTGTTTTTGTTTCATAATTTTTAAATAAAACTTATGCATAATAAATTAAAAATTTCGCCAACGATTGTATTTCTTTTCAACTACTTTCTATTATTTGAGTGGATATTCTAGTATAAGCAGATTGTAATAAGCGCAACTCAATTTTAATAAAAAAAAGACGGATAATCTCTTTTAAAATTTGTAATCTAATGTAATATAAATATGAACTGAATTGTATTTTATATTTCGTCAAAAACGAATACAATTCAATTTAATTTATTAATTAATGAATTCATTAATTTAATATATCAAAACAAAATTAAAAAAGCATATTCATACAAACAAAATTTATCATTTCCGTTTTATATATATAATATACGTATATGCAGTGTGTCCCAGGATTAATGTTACAAAATGGACAAGATGGACTAAAAAATTTTGAATTTTATTTTAAGTTTGTGGAATTAGGTCCTGCTTGGTGTGAATAGAATTTTAAGAATAGTTTCAGTTTTTGATAAACAAGTCGGCCTTGACAGTGAAGCAAAAAATTTTTTTTCAGTTTTTGATAAACAAGTCGGCCTTGACAGTGAAGCAAAAAATTTTTTTTCAGGTAAGGTGGTACCCTTTTTGTTCATGATATGGCAGAATTTAATAAATTCTATTTATTTAATTAATTTATTGTAGATCAATAATAATTTATTACATTCGTAAGTTAAATTTGTTGTAAATACTATTTGTTTCGTTCAATGTTCTATAAATAAAATTTTTAATGAATACAATTTGTTTTGTTTAATCTGAAAAATGACGGTTTAATCAAAGTAGGTAGATCGTCCTAAAATTTTGTATAGGACCATAATTTCCCATTCCGAGCAGCTTTTCTTAGAAATATTCTGCCGTATCATGAACAAAAAGGGTAGTTTACCTGAAAAGAAAATAATTTTTGCTTCACTGTCAAGACTGACTTGCTTTTCAAAAACTGAAAATATTCCTTAAATTCTATTCACATCAAGCAGGACCTAATTCCACAATCTTAAAATAAAATTTAAAAATTTTTAGTCCATCACACCTCTTGTAACATGAATCCTGGGACACACTGTATATTGAGTGAGATTTGCTTATTTAAAATCCTGGTCAATGTAAAGTAAACGGACGTTTCTTTCTTTGTTTTTAAAGAAATGCTGTAATGAGCTTTTAGATTTTCCAATTTTCAGCTTAAAGTTTTTTTCTGTTTCTACACAATATTTTAATAAATAAATTATATAAAAGTATTCGTTTGTGATTCCACGTATTAGTAATGTGTTACTAATCGTTCTTAAACGGACATTTCTAATTTTAAAATCTATCGCGTTATAAGGATTTAATTTGACTAATTTTTCTTCGTTCTAAAGAAATGTTATAGTACAATATTTCCTTGTTTGAAGGTAGGGTAATTCAGAGATCTAATTACATTTGATACATTAGTGGTTTGATTTTGAACTGTTCAATATTTTCTCTAATATCATTTGAAAAATCTCAAGTTCGAGGTCTTCCTGCGGCTTGCCTTGATCACACCTAAAGAGATCATTCAAAACGGTTTATTTGTTACTATCAAACACCGAAGTTCTCCAAATCGAACGATTCTCTGGAAAGCCAAGAGACCCCTATTCTTCAAATCCGAGATCCTATTGATGTTTCTTGGACGAATTTCCCAATACAAAATTTTAATGAATATTACAATTCTATGGATAAGGGTTTTACTTCGAGTTAGTTACTTTTGTAATACGCATGAACAATATTAAATGGTACATACGGAATAGAGGAAGAAGTAGCTCTACCCGCATCAACACATCTAATAATAAATATCTTGTAGGTAAAGGACACCTATATATTTACGTTAAATGTTTCTGGTGTACTAAGTGACTTTCTTGCTGCTAAGTGCTACTTCATAACCAAGTTTCATGGAATTCTATTGGGGGATCTTCTCACATTGTTCCTTCAAAGTTTTTAAATACTATGTCAATCTGCAAATCCAAAAGTTGCTCTGGGCATCTTAGTTGACTTTTATTTCGCAGAAGATTTATGTAAAAATGTACGGACGGCGTCAATGAAATTCTCAAAGAAACTGCCAACTTGTAGGCCATAAATATTTTGGGATAATATTTGCGGGATGTTCTTTAGTGGCTCTAAAGCACTGTAGCAACTGAGAAACGAGCTAGTTTCTTGAATATGTTACCTATTCTAAACCGCAAGAGTCTTTCAAGCTTTAAACGCTAAGAGTTCATTTTAGTCTAAATTAGTAAGATTTTAAGACTTTTAATTGAAAATCATAATTTTAATTTTTTTTTGATTTCTTAAATTATTAGGCTTTTCAAACTGAAGGCTTTCAAATCATTGAAACTATAAATCTCGAGCCTAATTCTTGAAATACTGAACCCTGGTACTTTTAAATGCTGAAGTTGTCAGAAATCAAATCTTAGAATTTCGCATTGGTATCTTTTATTGTCTTTTCTAATAGAAATAAGTTTTCATACCCAGAATGTTGAAACCTTAAAAAATGGAATTCTCGAAAACTTGCTTCTAAGGCTCATAAAAATTGTGAACAGCTGATATATAGAAGTGCATTAACCTTTCAGTTAAAAAAAACTCAAACCTAAAATTAGAAAATTCTAAAACCTAAAATTAAATAGGTTTAATGACCTGAAGCACTTTCAAAGGCGAATTTAAAACTAAATTTTGAAGTCTCAATAATCTAAAATTTGGTACCGTTAAAACTACAAAAAGAATAGGCTAGCTATCAAAAAATATATAGCCTATTGACAACCAAACACAAGACACAAATTACTTATCTATACTGCTATAATTGGCGAAATACAAGAAAAAGTTGCACGTATGCTACGAAAAACCAACCATTACAAAATAGCCTTTAAAACCAACATGAACACTTTTTCATTCTTATTTAATGCTAAAGACAGAACACACGATATCATGAAATCGGGCATTTACTGTTTGAATTATTTTTTTTGGAGTTTGGTATATATTGGACAAACAGTTCGAAATTTTGACATAAGATATAAGAAGCGCGTGCGTTGTCACAGAAATACAAATCCTGAAAAACCGAATTACGCCAAACACCTTTTAAAACAGAATCACACAATGACTCCCCAAAATATTATCAAATTTCTACATTTTTGTAATAACAAACGCAAATTAGACATTCTAGAAGCTTTGGAGATATACAAACACAAACTCGAACATATTGAGCTCAGTAATTCTCGTTACTGGAAGTGTTAGATATTTAATTCTCAATATTTTTATCTTTTTATCTATTTTTTGTATTTACTTTTCCAAAGTGTTTGTTTATATTCATATTACCTTTGATAATGACAGCTTAGCTGACAATAATAATATTGTCAGATTATAATTTAATAAATATTGTGAAACTATTTATCTTTATTTATTTATTTCATGATTATCGAGTTCCTCAAAGGCTTGAGTCAATAAAGATAATAATGGTGCCTAATAATAAAATTGTAATCTATAAAATTGGTTTGTGTGATTTCTTGATTGCATAATTGTAATAGGCAGCGATAAAATTAATTAATTTTTAATTAATTTTTTTAGTAGTAGTTCATGTAGAAGTAACTTTCCTAACATTTATAGATAGACTACAAGTTTTATCGGTATGCCAGTGACAGAATTAATATGATAGAATAAAAATAATCAAAAACTATAAAAAAATACAACACCAATTTTAAAAACTTTTCCTTTGCTGTTAAATATTTGCTTGGAAGCACTCTCAATATATCTCAATATATATATATATATATATATATATATATATATATATATATATATATATATATATATATATATATATATATATATATATATATATATATATATATATATATATATATATATATATATATATATATATATATATATATATATATATATATATATATATATATATATATATATATATATATATATATATATATATATATATATATATATATATATATATATATATATATATATATATATATATATATATATATATATATATATATATATATATATATATATATATATATATATATATATATATATATATATATATATATATATATATATATATATATATATATATATATATATATATATATATATATATATATATATATATATATATATATATATATATATATATATATATATATATATATATATATATATATATATATATATATATATATATATATATATATATATATATATATATATATATATATATATATATATATATATATATATATATATATATATATATATATATATATATATATATATATATATATATATATATATATATATATATATATATATATATATATATATATATATATATATATATATATATACCTATACAATCTCGATCCATAATCGAGAATCTGTTGATATCGGCTAATTTCGAAAACCAAAAGCAAGCGCAATTTCTTTGAGGTCCAAACATCCACGCGTCATTGGGCAGAAAATATTAAATGACAGTTAGATCCAAAGCCCAAAAACCAACTGAGAGCTGATAGAGTTGCTTATGTATCTGTCAATCATAGATGAATGGTTAGAAGCCATCCCCAACTTGCGCAACAACTGTCTCCTAGTCTCTGTTGTGATTCTTTCCCGGATACTGATTTTACTTCAGATGGAAAGTTAAATGCCGAAGGCATCAAATGATAAATTAAATTTATCACGGCTAACTGTTATTCTTCTCCTTGTTTACATAACTTCCTTCTGTTTTGATATTGTACAACATGATATGTTTGACTTGCTCTACTTGTTCTCTCTTTTCTATGTTTCTATCTGTCGATCCATAGACAATCTCTTATTAAACAATGTTACTTTTTCTCTCGGCGAATTCGTTTCTTACATTTTTCTTAGCACCAGTTTATCCTTGGTCTATACTTCCACCTTATTTCTACCATCCTCCTCTATATTTACATTTCTCTTCATTGCTAATCTCTTTCATATTTCTTTTTAACGTTCACTATTCTGCTTTATATTACTTTAGGTAAAATTCATATAATTCCGAGATATCTTTTTATGAGCTCGAATGTTTCAATCTATTATTCAACTTATCTTCATGGGTTCTAAACTACATCCAGTTAGAATATGTACATGATTCATATATTGAAAATTCTTACTGTGTGTGCAGAAACTATTGTTGAATCAGATTCTTCTCAAATTTGAGACTCTAGGAATCGAGCGTTAGTACGCAAAATAAATCAGTGTCCAATTTTGTCACATCGTCGGCATATTGACAGTAGCAATTTGACACGATAGAAGAAAAGTATCACAATCTGGTAAATAAAATAGATACAGCGGGAAATAATTGCGACAAGAGTGCAGAGACTATTATCACTTGGTCGCGAATCTTTCCGACCTTTTTATTCATGGGATAAGTTGGGATAAGTTCGATGCGGGTTTTTCTGCTGGTTTTGTAAATGCTTACCAACTTCATCTGATTTGCCATTCGGGCAATTCTGATTAGAGCTAAGATGTCTATTCTGGATGAGAATTACCCTTAGGATTACTTTTCCTTTGTAATTATTTTACTGCTTATCTTCCATGTTAAACGTAAGAAGAACATTTAAAACATGTATAAAATAGTGTCAATACAAATCTTATTTTATGATAAATGACATGTTATTATATTTCTGAATATATATCCATAGTCTTTACCTTTATAATTAATTTGTTCTAAATATTGTAAAAATGCTTAAGTTTTGCTTTATGTACGAGTAATATCCACCTATCATTAAATAATAGAACAAGAAAAGTAATGAATTACTGGACTATTAGGTATTTAAAAATTCTTCTCGGAAATTATTCTACTGTTCCTTCCAAAAACATCCCAAGAGAGTCCATAGAGCTTTAATCCACCAATTCCCATGGTTCCTAAACTGACTAATAAACTAAGAAAAGTTGGCTAAACGTACTATTAGCAGGGTGCGGCACCAGTAGAAATAGTATGAGCACCTAAAAATTGCAAATTACAGAGGCAACCATGAGCTCATATAAAAACAACCTAATATACGCCATCTGCGTTAACAAAGCTTAATTGGACCCCGACTTCCAAAAACGCCATTTAATAATAATTTCATGGCTAGTTTACTGTGCTTTGTTTTCTTAATTGAGTGTGCGATCATGATTAATTAATTTGGGAGTTTTCAGAATAAAAAGCTCGTGTTTTAAAAATGATGAAAAAATCGAAATACGTTCATATTGTTAGTTTTACAAAACAACAAGTTTTTCAATCGTGTCATGGTTAACTAATCAGTGCAAACTAGTGCAATATTTAGCTCTTGTTAGATAGATCATTCACTTTGTATGAAACTATTTTATACTGTGAAGCTCAGACAGCCCCACTTAATACTAATTTCAAGACATTTTTATATGCATGAGGTTGTTCCCTTTTCTCAAGGACGACAAGTGGTTGTACACAAAAAAGTACAGAAAAGTATCTTAGGAGATACACTCAGCGAATGCTTAGAAGGCATGCTATTGTTCTGAAATGATAATTTGGTTCTATTATTAATTACAGTTTGCAACGAAATGGTCAGCTCGCTTACATTGTTGACAACATACATACTTCATTTCATAGGGTGGTAGAACCGCAACATACTATGTGAGTAATTTATAAGGGTTGTTATTTTAGAAAACTAATTACACACTAATAATTACGTTCATTTTTTTAATGGTCTGATTTTTCTAGTTTAATAATTACGCGTTACAATATACCTTTGGTAATTAGGAATTAATTCAGTTTGAAGTTATTAAAGTGTATTAATTGCAGGAGTAGGTAGCGCATACATAATACATCATATCTGCATTCACTGCAAAAGGTAAGTAAACTAGTAATTATCTTTCAGTTGTATGCAGTGTCTTATTAAACAGTTATAAAATGCAGCCAGATGTAAACAGTAAAGATAAATTGTATAAATGTACCTATTCTGTTCCAGATAAGAACATAATATCTCAACGTTCAAGTACCCATATATTAATTATTACAAAATACAATGTTTTCCAACGTGTTTTAAAGGCAGGTAGCCCGATAATAAAAAAAAAGTATTCAATTCTACTGTTTCAAAAGTGAAAGGTAAAAAGCCCGCATAATTTATAAAAAGTATATAAAATCTGCTCTAATGCAAAAACCAATCAAAATTAGAAATTTCCAAATAAGCTAAAATCTAAACACTTACCAAAATGACTGCAATTTTCATTTTTGCTAATCCCAATAACAACGCCTATGATTAAGTACTACTCCCGAGATCAACTACTTCTGAACTTCTACTGAGCTGGTTAATCCTCCTGCTTGTCTGCCGATGTAAGGTGGGGAACCTGCAGGTGCTACGTCATCAAAACAAATCTTGTTCTTGAAGTTTGAAAGGTTGTTGGCATCCACGTATGCCTCTGGGGCTCTTCTAAATAGCAGGTCGAACTGACCGGAGGTCCGGAATCCGGTGAGAGGCTGCCCACTAAAGTTTAGACTCGACTATAATATTTTATTTCTTGATGGTTTTTTATTGTTTTATCGTGCATCAGGTTTTCAATCAAACTAATAGCAATTTTTTTATTAAACAGTACTTCCAATCTTATCTTTCTTATCATAGCTTATTTGCAAACATAGACAAACTGTTTATCGTGCAATTGCGATTTGATTAGTCGTCACCATCGTGAATCACTCCCACATTCGCATTTAGTGTAAAAGAAAAATAAATAAAAACAAGAAGATATGTGGAAACGATTACTAATTATTATAATTAGAGGTCATTGTTGATAAAAGTCCAATAAATATTTTTATTATTAAAAATTTCATCAAACTACTTCCCATTTGCCAAGGATATTTTGTAAATAATAAATAGTATACATAGTTATGAATAAATTTTATGGAAACGTGAGCATTTTTAAATCTTCAAGCTTAAAACTCTCAACATTCCTTTTGTCCTTTGGGGGATTAACATGACTTTAGAGATAATAAAATACCTTTGAATGCTTAGTATAGAAAGGTTTGTGGTTTTGTATTGACTTGAAAGGACCTATAAGTCGACAGACACCCCTTTTCGAGACATTCCTTGTAAAATTATAAAAGGCAATATAAATAAAGAAAATTAAACCAAATGATGTTTTACATTAATAAAAGATTTATTATAATTTGCAATTATTGAAAAATGTTTGTTTTTGTTAAGGTACAAGGTTGTAGAAAGCACCATTTTTACAATAATAATTAGTACCATTATGTGCCGCACTTATATAATAATATTCAATAGCAGTTTGAATTTTTTGAAGACAAATGAATATATATTTAATTAAATCATTTTAATGTTTAAAATTTGGTAAATGGGAAAAGTATATACAGTTAAGTCATTTGAAGTTATCGGCAGAATTAAACTATCAAACTTTTGGTTTTCAAAATTATAAACTACTTTATTCGCACCGAAGCCATAAGCAAATGTTGTAATACTTGTCAAAAAGTCCGATGGATATTGGTGCGCTAACATTAAAAACGGAATTAATTAGGAGGGGGGGCTTTATTTTATACATTATTCACAATTGTATATTTTCATACTGGGTAGTACAAGGCGGCAAGGAAAATAAAGATAGGTTAGAATTGAATTAAACTTTATTACGGACAACAACGTCATCGTCAAGAAAAACTAAAGAATGTCTATGCAAAACAATCTTCTAGGTCCTCGAGTATATTGGCTTATAACTTCTTCAATATTCACTTGATCTTCCCTGACGCCAACCTCTCTTCGCCAGTGCTGTTTTGTTGATAACTTTTGAGCCTCTTCAATGTTGAGAAAGATCTGCCAAGCTAGTGTTTTTGACCTGAGAAAAATTTTCGAAAATTACTTAATTTTCTGCTGTATCAAACCCCGGGAAAAATAACTTGAGACACGAGATTATTTGCATATAACATATTCTTATCCAGTTTTTTGAATGAAACTAGTAAACAGCCATTTGAAATACTTACAAGTTACTATCTATAAATAATAATAAATAAAAGTACAGGAGATTCGTCCATTAAGAAGCTATCGTTAGACGCGTCACCTGGCCATTCATTAAGTAAATTTGTACTTTCTATTTAATTACAATTAAAAAACGTTTTGATCTCGAATTTCGTACGTTACTTATGAACAGGCTAATATTAAGTATAAAGTTAAACCACTAGTAGGCAGTACGTCTTCAAAAACAAAGATGTTAAAATCAAAATAAAACGAAGAAGACAAAGCCACTAAAATAATGAGAGTGTGAAATCCTCGAACGGCACTTCGTGACTCGATTTTCGAGGTTATTAGCTTTCGTCAGTCGAAGATAGCACACTCGTAGATTTCACACACCCAACAGCGCTTATATTTATGATATATGATATAACTTTAACTTTATACTTATAGTTGGGTGACGGTCAACTATTGGCATCTTTTGATGATAGCTTTGCTAACTGCATATGTCTCCATTCGCAACCATGTCGCAAATATATAAGCGATGTTCGGTGTGTGAAATCTATCATCTTCGACTGATGAGAGCTAATAAGCTCGAAACTCGAGTGTCGAAGTTCCGTACGTGGATTTTACACACTCATTTTAGTGGGTTTCTTTTCTTCGTTTTATTTTGCTTTTAACATCTTTGTTATTAAAATATTAAGTCTTCTTAAACATTATGTGTTTATTTAAAGATCTACATTAAAGTATGCACAGAGAGAAATACTTCATAAGAGCTTTGCACAATATTGTTCAAAACGGTGTTGGAGAAATTTATATTATAATTGTAGAATCGTATTGTCCAGCGCTGTGTAGAATTTCGTTACTGAATTGTCTAACAGGAACTTACGACAATTATTTAACACAGTCAGATTTAGTTCTGCATTCTTTGGAACAATGTTGTAGAGGATAAGCTAGCATATTATGTTGAAGTATAATTGTAAAAAATGTTTAGAAAAATACAATATTTTGTTTGAATGAAATCATAATCCAGTGTTCAAACTGCTTGCTACTAATTATTTTGTTTCGCAAAGTTTATGGACGACATCCTATAGATGTCACCACTTGTAATTGTCGCTATTAATGTAAATTCGAGATTTATATATAAACAGCCGACGGCAAAAGAAAATTTTAGTGTTATACGTGTATATACTACACGTTGTATAGTATGTAAATACTATACATTGTATAGCTATATACATATTAGTTACATATATTTTAATATATGTAAAAATATATATTTTATTTGTGATATCTAGCCTTCTGTATAGAATATTTGTGCCAGAGTATTGCACAATTTGTATAAATGTGAACAAGTAATTGTGTTAAATACTATTAAGCAATTGTGGCACACACTAGCGCAACAATTGTACAATTTTGTATAAAATTGTATGCAATAACATTACACATTCTGTTTTAATAAGTAACACAATTTGTTATGGAAACTTATACACAACTATTCATTTGATTCTACAAAATTACTATTGACTTCCACAAAATCTTGACAAACTAAATGGCACAATCTTGTTTTATAATTGTACACAAATTGTCCCTGTCACTTTTTTAAGACCAATTTGTTTTACAATACCACACAATTGTTGATGAAATTTAAATACATTTTTCTCTGTGTGGTCTTGAACACGTTAAGAAGTAATTGTTTTCATGGGACAAAGGGTGCCGAAAGTTTTGATAGTTTTTGCAAAGATCTGATTATAGAGGTGGCGTTTTTCATATGAACTATAATTGGGCCGCTGAATAGATATAGTTCAAAAAAATCAAGGCAGCACAGATTGTTTTGATTGGTTTTATGTGAAAGTTAAATTTACAATAAAACATTTTTGCATATGAATTGTTAATTCATTATAAATAACGGCACTACGAGAAATGCTAGTATAAATAATAACCATACATTTTAAAAATTGCTGTTTTATTAATTTAATAAAATTGCCATTAAAAGGTCGTGACTGCGATGTTTGTAAATGCATTTATCTTGTCTGTGAATTATTAATAAAACAATGAATTTACATACAAACATGCTTCAAGTATATACATCTTTGGCACAAAATCTTTTATACAAAATAGAAATGCAGATTGCAAAATACAAAATACATAAAATATACGAAATGCAAAAAATAGAGCAGAAACTGCAACTACTAAACGAATACAGGATACAAATGAAAACTAAAATATGTACACACGATGAATTATATAATAAATATTAATCAGAATTCGAGCTCGTTGATGAATCAGATTCATTTTCCAAATTGATAATCAATGGTTCGATCACAATATCCGCTGCTAAATCAGCTTCCCACATGCCCTGTTCTACCAGCATGGTATGTGATATCGCTTTCTTACAATTTTCGGAAGAAACATTAGCAACTGCGGTAAGTAGTAGGTTTCGTACATCTTGGATTTTAAAGTTGGTATTATTTCTTGCTACTTCTCCTTTTATTTGGGACCATATTAATTCTATAGGATTAACGTTTACTGTCTCCAGCCTTAGTTTGTGGAACTCCATAATCATGAATTATAATATAAATACAAAGATTAGTTAAAGTTTCACAAGTTTTATTAATATCTTAACCTGACAATATTGTTTCGACACTTTGTGTCATTATCAAAGGTAGATAAGATTGATACACAAACACGTTGCTAAGGATAAATACATACAGAAAATAGGTAACTAGATACAATACATAACAAAAACTAAATATCTAACACATCTAATAAAGGAGAATTACTAAGCTCAGATTGTTCATTCATTAAAGGTACTGTGCGTTTATGTCTGTATATTTCAAAAGCTTCTAAAATGTCTAATTTGTGTTTGTTGTTGCAAAAATGTAAGAATTTAATGTTGTTTTGAGGTATCATTGGGTGGTTCTGTTCCAAAATGTATTTGGCATAATTCGATTTTTCTGGATGTTTAAGTCTATAAGAGCGTACGTGTTCTTTGTATCTTATGTCGAAATTTCTAAGTGTTTGCCCAATATAAACAGAGTTACAAAAAGAACAATTCAAACGGTAAATGCCGGATTTCATGATATCTTGTGTTTTGTCTTTAGCATTGAATAAAAATGAAAAGGTGTTGGTGTTAGTTTTATAGGTTATTTTGTAACTGGTGGTTTTTCTTAGTATAGTTGCAATTTGTTCTGATATCTTGCCAAATTATGGTATTGATATGTAGTTTGTGTCTTGTATTTGAGTGTCAATTGGAAATATTCTTTTGATAACTAACCTATAATCTTTTTGTTAAATTAAAGTGTCAATCATGTTATGGTTATAATGGTTTGCATATGCTAATTGTTTGATGATTGAAATTTCTTTATCAAAATGTGATCGTTTCATTGGAGTAGTTAAAGCTCGGTGTACTAAAGATCTAAATATAAGCCGCTAGTTTATGCATTTTATGATGACATGAATCGTTAGGTATAGTGACGTCTGTGCTTGTGGGTTTTCTGTATATGAAAAAATCAAATTCATTGTTTGTATTAATTGTAATAGTTAAATCCAAAAAATTAATAGCTCTATTTTGTTCTGTTTCTAGTGTAAACGTGATGTTTGTGTGAAGACTGATAATAAGAATTAAAAACTCATTGATAACCACAAAAGAACTGTCAAAACAAGCTAAAATGTCATCAACGTAACGAAACCAAACAATAATGTGTTTAGAAGGATCTAATTCAAATATTCGATCTTCCAAATTATCCATAAATATGTTAGCTAATAGAGGATTTAGAGAATTACCCATAGGTAAACCATCTTTCTGTAAATAAATTATATTATTAAAAGTGAAATAATTTTGACTGATACAAAGATCAAATAATTGAATTAACTCTAGTCTTTTTACTAATTCTACATTACTATTAACTAGGAAATTATCTAACAAAGGAATACAGTCTTGTGGTGGAATCTTTGAAAACATGTTACAAATATCAAAGCTTACAAGTTTTGATGTGCTGGAAGATGTATGTTCTGTAGTTTTTCTACTAATTCTAATGAATTTTTGACAGAGTATTTCGATTTGTATCCTATGATGTTAATAATATGGTTGAGTTTCTTGGACAAGGTGTGATTAGGTGCGTTGATATATGATACTACTGGTCGTATAGGCATGTTGTGTTTATGTGTTTTAATCAGTCCATATAGCTTTGGTGGTTGTGGGTTTTTATGTATGATTTGTTGTTTTTCTAATTCGTTAAAGCAGATATTGCAGTTTGCTAAAGCTTGTTTTATTTCTTTTTGAAATTTTGTGGTAGGATCTTTGTTTAAAACATCTAAATTTTCTTTATTAATAAAATCATTAACCTTTTGTGTGTAAACATCTTTCGAAAGGATTACCAAAGTGGTACCTTTATCTGCTTTAACAGAAATTAAATTGTTTTCTGTAATTTTATGTCTGATAGATTGAAGTAACAGGTTAGATGTTTTATTCTGTGTTTTGTCCTTTTTCAAAGATATTTCTTTTATCAGATTCAAGATTTGGAATTTTGCATAATTGTTGTGATCTTTTCTGAGTATAATTTCACATTCAACAGCTAAGATTTCTTTAATTTTGTTAGTGAATTTTGGAAAAGGACAAAATTTGAAGCCTTTGTTAAGAAATTGTGTTTCTCTGTCATTAAATTGTGTATCTGATAGGTTTATAAAAAGTGGATAGAAATTTATCGTATTCTGGGTATTATAATTACTTTGTATTGAGCGTTTTTGTTGGGTAAGGTATTGAGTATTGTATTTTTGAAATTTAATATGACTGACAGTTTCTCTAGCATCAAAATCTAAAATCCAAATTGAATATTATGTAATTTATGTGCAAATTCTGTGTGGACAACCTTTATATAAATGTGCAAATTGTCTCTAATTCTAAACCATTTCTTTGCTTCTTCTTTGACCCATCTTCTTTTAGCATTTTTGATAATTTTCTCAGTAATGTAATTACTAGTCTTGTTTGTGATGTTGACATATTTGGGAATGACTGGACGTTTAATACATTCTTGATTGAACCAAACATTCTGGCTAGCGATTCCGTGTTTAATCATCAATTTCTTATATAGCTTGGCTTGTTCTTCCAACGAAAATGAAATGATAGCGTTTACTGTCTCCAGCCTTACTTTGTGGAACTCCATAATCATGAAATATAATATAAATACAAAGATTAGTTAAAGTTTCACAAGTTTTATTAATATCTTAACCTGACAATATTGTTTCGACACTTTGTGTCATTATCAAAGGTAGATAAGATTGATGAACAAACACTTTGCTATGGATAAATACATACAGAAAATAATTTATTATAAAATAAAATAATTATTTTTTCTACTCATGACATTGAAATCACTCATTTTGCAATCGATAACAATGGTTGAAATCGCATTTCAATCTCTAGAGGTTGAAATGATCGGACTACCGCGATTTTGAATTTCAAACTGTTCGACATTCAATTGCTGACAAGAGAAATGTCACTTTAATGTCATGTTTTGTCACTTAAATGTAATATTTTTTTCTAAAATGCATTAATTTACTAAAAATTCGAAGAAAAAATAGTATATGGAACGCATTTTAAATAATTATTTTCTGAAAATAATTATTTTCTGTATGTATTTATCCTTAGCAACGTGTTTGTTTATCAATCTTATCTACCTTTGATAATGACACAAAGTGTCGAAACAATATTGTCAGGTTAAGATATTAATAAAACTTGTGAAACTTTAACTAATCTTTGTATTTATATTATATTTCTATAGGATTAAGTTCGCAGTGATATGGTGGCAATCGTAAAATTTTACGACCAACTGCTGTAGCTAATTCATCAATAGCATATTTCTTTTTCGCCGGTGCGTGTTGTTGCACCACAGTTGATAATTCAGCTCTAACCATATCGTCTTCATATGTAACAGAGTTCTTACTTAACCAGGCTTGAATCTCTGCCTTTTTTGCTGAAGAAGAAGGAACTTTTTGAACTTTTTCTAATCTTCTGCTGTGATTATCCATAATTATCACTGCTCCTTCCTCCAAAGCCGGCAATATTGCTTGGAACCACTTTTCAAAGACTTCGACTTTCATTTCTTCATGATAGTCGCCAGTCTTCTTGGATTCAAACAAAAGTAGGCCATTTTCTACAAATCCTTCCTCTGACCCAATGTGCAACACAATAAGACGTTTTCCTTTGCCAGATGGATTCTTCAGTCCTGTAGATAACCCTTGTAGGAAAGCTTGCCTTGCTGTAGTTATGGTTGTGTCTTGCCAAATTCTTTGCACTGTATGACCTGCATTTACCCACGTTTCATCTAAGTAATAAATTTGTTTCCCTTCTGTCCTCAATTTCCGCACTTCTCGGAGATAATGTCGTCGCCAAGCCACAATTTCATTTTTTTCCTTTAACATTCCATTTCTTTTTCTTTTGCTATACCTTCACCAATAATAAATTTAGATAATGACATAACATTACTTATTGTATATTTACCGAAATCCAATTTCCTTCAGCAATGCCCTCAAAGTAGTATTTTTGAAATTTGGCAGTTCTTCGCTATCATTAATAGCAAGCATTATTTTTTCTATTGTTTGTGGTTTGTTTCGTAAGTAAAATTGGTGAATTATTCGTCTGACTACACTTTTTATGCCCTCATCAATGTTGTCCAAAATGGGTTTACTTCGATAATATGACTTTGGCGGCTTAAATTTCTGGTCAGCCTTATATTCTCGAAGAACGTTATTTAAACACTTGCAATACCCATACCTGTCATAAAATGAATATTTACAACATTGATATTGAAGAAATAACACAAAACGTAACAAGCAGAATAAAATTACAATTGCCTACCTGCCGCTTTTGCAGTAAATTCGACGTTTTCAATTTTCGAATTAGTTGGATGTTTTTCTTGACACGCTTTAAAAACGTTTAGGATGGATGCTTTATCAGACACCGAAAAATGCATTCGCGGCCATTTTTTCGGAGGAGAAAGGACCATATCTCTTGGATTTTAAAACAACAACAGTAAAGAACGAAATAATAACAAAACGCAAAAAAAAAGAAAACGGGAACACTCAAAACAGAAAAAAAACGGAAAACTAAACAAACAAACAAATACAGAATATCGAAAATGAATGAACGAAAATTTTAGTTATATAAGCGTCACGCACAACTAACAAGTAATTGCTGGATATTTGACAGTAAACGAATTGATATCTTTTTGGTACAATTAAACATGCCTTTCAATTTGAGCGGTATATTTGAATGCTACCAATAGAAAGGTTTTGTTACAAAGATACCCCCTCTTGTAGGCAGTTTTAATTACTGTATCTGTTCAGCGGTCCTAGTATAGATGTTTACAAATGTATACAGTGTACTAAATATATATGTGCTTTATTAAGTTAAGGAATTATAACAGTTACAGGCATTATAATTATCTGTATTTTTTTTGTTATGTCATGGAGACAGTAAACTGCAGCTGAAGTGGAATAAAGTGCAACATTTGGTTATCTGAATGTATTTTGTCTGTCTAGAATGTAAGCATTCCGTGATGTTTAATTGTGCATTTGAAGATTACACTGCCCTATGAGGTGTTTCGTCTGGGTTTTAAGTGTCATATATTGTGTAATTTTGAGTTATTAAATGGTTTGATTTGTATAGTGTGTTTCAGTAATCAGCATGATCGTGCTATCTTAAGAAAGCTGATATTTCAGAGACATAGTTGACTATACTGTATTCAAAATAACGAACAACTCAAAATAAACAGAACTAACATAATCTCATAGGCCATGAATGAGTCCGTTTTATACTCAACAATTTTTTCTCCTAATGTCAAAATTGCTTATTGACAGATTTATGTGTGTTGATGGCAAACGAAATAATGGAACATAAAAGTTCTTTAACAAAAAATAAGAAAAATACAATTAAAAGCTATAGCAAAACAAACAGCAGATGTGGCAGGTAAGAGGTTTTTTAGCATTATCTCATAAAACATACATATACATAGCTTCTTGCAGGTATTTCATGGCGAACAGTGTATAAAGTCATCAAATAATACATATATAAAAAAACAGGCAACCTTTCGCCGCTGAAAAGGAATAGAGTGAAAAAGTTTATTGATTTTGTTGACTGAAGTTATGCAATTCATAAAATTGTTCGTCAGTACGTTTTTAAAAACGAAATGCCTACAATAATTGACAAAATATTACGTGATGTTAATGTCGACGAAGATTTATCCAATTTTAGACAAACATTTTAAATACTATTGAAGATTATTGGATTTGGATTATCAAAAAGGCCTCGAAACAAATACAAGGTAAAACTTAAGTTTAGCAAAACAGCCCCGATTTCGCTGATTTGTTTCGTATGCATAAAACACACCCTAAGAACACACCCCCACCAAAAAAAACACGCGGAAAAGCGTATTTGCCACAAAAAACACTTTTACATTGCACCCGAAACTGCGTTTAAAGTGAGGTTATTTTCATTTGGAAATCGTATGATTGTCTTGATCGTGAAGGCTATGTCCATTTGAAGGTATGTATACAACATTTTTGGGCCAATTTATAGTTTGTATTTTCTCTCATATTCGTCATTAGTATTACTTCAATTGCCATTTGGTATGAAACTGTAATTTCAATTGCCATTTAGTACTATATCGCTAGGTTAGGTTAGGTTAGGTTAGGTTAGGTTAGGTTAGGTGCCAAATGGCAACCAGGACATCGCTACCTGCGGTTCTCATACTGTGCTTTTTGTGGTGTCTCCTACCTGCAAATGTGACGTTGCAGCTGATCATGACTGCTCGGAGAAGCCTCTTTTGTGGTGAACTTTCAAAATTTTTTTCTTGAAAACTACGCTTTTCCGCACTTTTTTTTGCGTTGTGAGTGTTGTGAGGGGGTGTTTTATGCTTAAAAAAAAATTGGCGAAATCGGGGCTGCTTTGCTAAACTTAAGTTATTCCAAATGTAAAACTTTTATTTGAGCAAGCAGTTCAAAATATAACAATGGGAAATTAAAAAATTAAAGTGGACTGTTCTTCCAGACCTTGCTCCCTCAGACTTCCACGTGTTCGCAACCTTAAGAATTTTGTAGAGGGGCAAAAGTTTTACTCTAATGTTGTCGCCGAAGCTATTCGAGAATGAAAAGATTTTTTTTCTCGAGGAATACGGAAGCTTCCTGAAGGATGGATACGTATTCAAAAGGAGGAAGACTAAGTGCCAAATAAAAAATTACTATAAATTGAAAAATGATATCATGTCATTTTAGTTTCGTTTGTTAATTTCAATATAATTATTGAATTATTCGTATAAATGTTTCTAATGATAAGTGACTTTTCAGAATCTGATTAATTCTAGAAAGATAATAAATTTTTGTTGTGGGCTTGTTTTTTAAATAATTCAAGGTCCAACCTGCTTTATCGGCGTGAATTGACATGCCGATAAAGCAGGTTGCGAATCATGGAATAAAATATTTATGTTTTTTAGTGTAATAGTGTCTTTATATAACCATGGAAACATTAGAAATGTTCATTTGTTTAGTTATTCGTTATCCTGAATACACTATAGTTCGTTAGCATTTCACACGGCTATTTTTATTAGCTAAATCTAGTAAGTGGAGTAAAAACACTTTTTTCTACTCCCATTTCTAAAATGCAATTTTACACATCGTTAAAATTGCGTGAAGTTCAAGTTTAAATACTGATGCGTAAAGTGCAATGCTATTCTTATGGGATTTATTTTACGCATCGCTGCCATAAGAGCTAATACACTTTTCGACACAAGTAGGTATTGCGTGCATTGAGCGTGGGAAAATTTTGATGACCGTGGGAACCTAATTAGCATAATTAATTGCTCTAATTAAATTGATTGCTCTAATTAATATGCAAATGAGGCGCGAATTAAATTTATTGCTCTAATTAATATGCAAATGACCCGCGATCTAATTAATATTCAAATGAGGCGTGGTCTAATTAAATGCGCGAATTAATATTCAAATGAGGCGTGGTCTAATTAAATGCGCGAATTAAATTAATTGATCTAATTAAATTAATTCACGGTATCATTTACATATCTCCTCTCTCATTTACATATATAATTTCTCATATGCATGCGCGAACATATCTGCCATTTTGTATCTGTCATTTTCAATTTGTCATCTAGGATTTCCCGCCCTTAGATTCAAATTTTTAGTACTACTACTGCCATCTATCGGTGACGTCATATGATCGGTATAGTAGATTCCTCTCTCTCGCTCTCACTTGTCACTTCCAACTTGTCAATGCTTCCCGCTGAAAGATTTGAATTCACTCTGAAGTCGGTATAGTAGATTTCTATGCGCCTGTTGATAGGCAACCCGCTATATTTTTTATAAAAAAACCAAAGGAGCTAACAAGGTTTGAACCGGGGACCGCTCGAATGGTAGCCAGCCAATGCATCCACTACACCAACGAGGTAATCTATTAAAAGACTGTAAAAGTTGTATTTATTAAATAGTTACGCGTCAGCGCTAATCTTATACGAACTAAAATTCATATTAAGCATAATTAATCTATATGATTATTTCGACGAACAACGTTTTAAAATAACGCAAAGAAATCTTAATCCTAACAAAATAATAAACGGACTTAAAATTCCTAGAGCTCGTAACAATGAATCATTACACTAGAATGTTAAATGTTGCGCAAAAATTTATATGGATGCTCGAATTAGTCAATTTACATATCTCATCCCCCATTTACATATATCATTTATCATATGCATGTCCGAATTAAATTAATTCACGGTATCATTTACATATCTCATCCCCCATTTACATATATCATTTATCATATGCATGCCCAAATTAAATTAATTCACGGTATCATTTACATATCTCATCCCCCATTTACATATATCATTTATCATATGTATGCCCGAATTAAATTAATTCACGGTATCATTTACATATCTCATCCCCCATTTACATATATCATTTATCATATGCATGCCCGAATTAAATTAATTCACGGTATCATTTACATATCTCATCCCCCATTTACATAACTGATATCTCATTCTGTACATCTCATTTTATATATTATTTGTCATCTCTCTCTCATAAATTTATTTTAAAATAAATCAGTCCTATTTGATATTTATCTATAGGTCGTCATGTAATTCTGCGAAAACAATTTAATATGTAGAAACGTAATAATAATAAAAATTTATTTTCAACTATTCAAAGTAACTCTAAAGCTACTGTCAATTACCTGTCGGATTAGCTCTGATGCATTAGACCTGTTTAAATATACGCCATAAACATTTAAAATACGATTTTCAAGTAAAGCTAATTCTAATTTGAAAGAAAAAGAGTTGAAGAAAAGAATTAGGGTCGTTCTGATTTCATAAAATTTTATTTAAATGAAACGTTTAAGAATATAGAATACTGTAGAGCATTATTTTTAAAATTCAAAAAACTATCTATAGCTAAAACTGGTTAAGAAATAACTTTCAAACTAAATGTTTTTGCATGAAAATACGTACAAACTAATTAGCCATGTTTCGACATTCTTTAAAACTGCTTTCAAACCATAAATAAACAAACGTTCTTACGAATGACTGAAAGGAATTTAGATTTTCTAAATAATTTGTTAAGAGATCATCATCTTAAAAGCGACATAAATTATTGTTTTAAATGACAATTACTCACCCTTGTGTTAACCCATATGCTAAGTATGTTCTAATGGTAAAACTGTAATCGACGAGATCTAATATCAGAGTAATATTATAACAGATTAGGTGACCTAACAAACTCTTTAAAGAAATGTTTATTTACATGTATGAGATAGTATTTAACATAATGTCCTTACTTACTGGGTTACGATAGAGACGGGTAATCATACGAGCTGCTGAAATGTATGATATATTATAAAATAACGTTTAAATAAGAGTTTACTTTAGATGCTACGAATATCTATATGGTGTATAAACAATAAAAACACATATTTAGAAACAGTTTACAAGGTAGTAGATATAACGAAAAAGGCTAGCATTTGTTCAAAATTACATTACGTCTAGAGGGCGATATGAATATAACTTATAGGATTTAATCAAACTAGAAAAATATCGATATATATCCAGCGTTGAGAAATAATTATACTCTGCGTTTAAATGTTTAAGTTCATCATATCCTGCATCTCCTAAAATATGAGCGTTATACACATGTTTGAAATTCAATTCATCTTGCTTAAAGAGAATAAGTAAGTTAGCGTTGTCCCTAATCAGATGTTTCGGTATCTTTGCATATGTCTGACCTAAATAAAATGAATCAACATCCTTTATGTCTACTCATGCTAAAATATTATCTAAGTTTTTCCTGTTTGTCACAGATAATATCATCGAAAATGAATACTGAATTAGGTTTCACATCATTAGGGGTGATTACATCATCGTTTTCGCCATATTTAGGTTGAAATAAAGACTTGGCGTATAGGTAGATATTTTCAAATTTTAATTCGTTTTCATTAGTTAGTAGACCTAACAAGACATTAGTTTTACCACAAGAAGAAGGTACACTCAAAATTGCTCTATAGGAAACAGATAAAAGCTTACAATGCTTCTTATCACCATCGGAATATTATCGAGAAACACGATCGTCTAAGTTAAAATTATTGATTTAAAAAGTAATGACCATTACTCATCCTTTGTGTTTCGCCATATTTAAACGTTATTTTACAATACATCATACATTTTCAATAGCTTCGAAATACGCAGATGTGTAATAATATACTATATACTCTTGTAGGTTATTCAACGTATCTATAGTAAACTCTTATGATTAAAAATAATCTGTAATCTTATTGTTTTTTATTACATCACAGGTTAGAGCATACGAATATAATTCAGGTTAGATTAGGTTAGAGCCTACGAATACATTTTTAGGGCAGAACGTAGGGAGCAGAGTAAGTACAAAACAACATACTCTCATACAAGAACGTTTATTGATACGAGTAGTTTCGACGCTAGTTAAAACATAATACATAACTTATATATATATAATATCTATTAAATAGTACATTTCGTATACACTAATAATGGTACTACATACTCGACTATAAAGTAAACATGGTAGGTATAACAACAGTTTAAAAGAATAGATAGTAAATATAACTATATCTAATTATTTTATATAATACTATGTTAACTAAGAGGTTATATACAGAATATATACGCCTGTATTCAACCTCTAGAGGGTTCATAAGACTACACTAGACCAGACCAGACCAGACCAGACCAGACCAGACCAGACCAGACCAGACCAGACCAGACCAGACCAGACCAGACCAGACCAGACCAGACCAGACCAGACCAGACCAGACCAGACCAGACCAGACCAGACCAGACCAGACCAGACCAGACCAGACCAGACCAGACCAGACCAGACCAGACCAGGCCAGGCCAGGCCAGGCCAGGCCAGACCAGACCAGACCAGACCAGACCAGACCAGACCAGACCAGACCAGACCAGACCAGACCAGACCAGATCAGACCAGACCAGACCAGACCAGACTAGACTAGACTATAGATGATAGACAGTAAAATCATGAACAATTATACCGCCTGTAAAATAATAGAGCTTATAATATAATATATAATAGAGATATATAATATAGAATATTATCGAGAAACATGATCGTCTAAGTTAAATATATTTAGCGGCTTCTTTTGCTTAATAATTTTCATTATGGTATATGTATATGTCTAGTCACAGTTTCAGCAAACGCATTGTATTCTATCAACGAATCATGTAAATATCAAAAATTCGTAACGGTTATGCATAGGTTTAATACCATCAACAGCTCATTTAAAGGAAATGTTAGATTTTTAACAGTTTATGAGCAATAATCAAAGACTATTCTATAATGATGTATTATTTATTTATAAACGTTACATAGTATAGTAGCTAAATACATGACTGACTGAAAAAGTTACTTTTATTAATGATGACTATTGTATTCGATCTGTCACTAGCTTAACCTTTTAATTTCCACTTTTGACCAAATTATAGTTGATCTGATCAAATATTGCTTACAAATCGGATCTCTAATCTAATGTCTACAGTAGAATCCTTAAAACTCTCTATGAAGTTTTAGAATTGTCGATTACTAAGACACCCGTTTCTTCTGCCTCCTTTAGTAAATTCATATTGTTAGCTTCTACTTTGTCAACTGTTACTAGAATGCTGTTATTTAGATCCTTTACCTCGCTCTATGTATCTGTAGTCATTACAATGAAAGTTTGTACTGTTGTGTCGAATTGACGATTTGATTTGAAAATTTAATAATGTAATTTATCGTTTAAACTAACCCTTGTTTATTTCTATATATGTTTAATTAATATGTAATTAGTACATCAAAATATGTTCGTAACCCAGTATGTAAGGACATTATGTTAAATACTATCTCATACATGTAAATAGTTACAACAACAAAATAGAAAAGTATACTTGAGGGTGAGAAAGAAGTCCCGGACGCGGCTATCTATAACATATGTCATATGTTTTGTAATACGTCTTTATAACTTTGAAACTCTACGTGATTTCCTCTTACAATATCTCTAGTTATGAGAACCTTGAAGACTTAACCTGGAAAAATAAAACAGATAAATATTTTACTTTTTATTGAAACTAGTTAACTTATATTCTAACATACAAATATACAACAACAAAATAGAAAAGTATACTTGAGGGTAAGAAAGAAGTCCTGGACGCGGCTATCTATAACATATGTCATATGTTTTGTAATACGTCTTTATAACTTTGAAACTTATAAAATTATAAAATTTCTCTAATTAGTAAATTAATATGAACTGATTTGGTTTCATTCAACTTTTCATTCATTCATTTCATTTTTCAATTTTTGATCCAGGTACAATTGTGGTTGCTAGTTTTGCTGGAGCTTGTTAGTTGCTTCATCTACGTTGGTTTCCACTTCCAATACAGCAGTATCATCTGCAAATGCAGCAGTAGTAGAAAGTGCATATAAATGCATATTTAGGTGTTTTTTATAAATGCATGCATATTTTAGCATTTTTGAACGAGTGTGCATATTTTACCACTTTTTGAGGGTTTTACATGCTTTAATTATGAAATTTCTAATATCTTTTAAATAATTTTAGCATTTTAGACAACCAACCAAGGGCGGCTTAGTTGAGTCTAGGGGAAACCCATAATTTAAGCTTATTGTTAAATACTAGGCTTTAAAATATTTTACTGCCTTAACCATCTGTGTACTTGTTAATATTTTCTAAGAAAGAAAACGTTTCAACTAAAATTTAAATACATCCTGCGTTATTGTGATAAATAGCTATTAGGAAATTCCAAAGACCCTTTGACAACTTCCTGTTCATAGAAAAATTTGCCTGTACTTTTGTTTACTAATCTTGTAAACTTTCAATTAAGACAGTTCAGAAATTGCAAACTGCATTTCAGTTTGAAATTTTAGAGTGTAAAGATGGGTAAAGAAAAACGGTCTATGTCTGTTACACTTCGAAGTTATGTTAAGGAATTCAGGGTTCTTACAACTGACGATAAGGTGTTGTATTGTACAGTGTGCGACGATAAAGTGACTGCAACGAAACGCTTTCAAGTTACACAACATCTGAACACGGTTCGACATCAAAAGTGTGTTGCCCTGAAATCAGAAAAACAAACATTGTTACCGGGGTACCTTAATAATTCGCGCGGTAAGTTCAGAAAATCGATCGAATTTAATAAAAAACTATGTAGTGGATTAGTGGCTGCAGACATCCCGTTAAGTAAAATTAATCACTCAGCATTTCATAATTTTCTGGAAGAAATTTCAAAAATGCTAATACCCGACGAGTCTACACTCAGTAAAAATTAATTACCTCGTTTATACGAAGAGACCATAAAATCAATTAGAAAACATGTAGCGAATAACTACATATCGGTTTCCATTGACGAATCTACTGACACTACTGGAAGGTGCGTAGAAACTTCATTTCCTTTGTTTTGTTAGTAAAATTTAACTAATTAAAGACAGCAGAGCAATTTACGGATGTTTTATTTTCTATTTTGTTAGTTACATATTTAATCACAACAATATTTTTGCTTGATTAAAATATATTTTTTTTAAATAACTGTCTTGCGCTAATTGTTTGTAACCGACTAATTATGTAGTTCGATAAAATAAAAATCAAATTTTGTTTTTAGATACGTGGCTAACGTTATAATTGGCGTTTTAAATTCGGAGAACAATCCCAAATCCTATCTATTAGCAATGGACGTTTTCAAGAGCACCAATCATTGTTCTGTGGCAAAATTGTTTAATGATTCGATGGCTATTTTGTGGCCGGATGGCATACAGTACAACAAAGTACTCCTGTTCGTCACCGACACGGCACCGTACATGATCAAGGCTGGAGCACGCTTAGTTCTGTACGAAAAAATGATCCACTTAACTCGTCTTGCCCATGCAATGCATAGAGTTGCGGAAAAAGTGCGGGAAATATATCCTAACGTAAACTCTATAATTTCAGATGTAAAAAAAAATTGTTTGTAAAGCTCCATATCGCATACAAATATTTAGGGAAACTGCTCAAGAAGTGCATCTCCCACCTGAACCTGTAATAACAAGGTGGGGGTTTCTGCAGCAGAATATTATGCAACTTATTTTGATATTATTAAAGCATTTGTAAATAAATTCTATAAACACGATGTACTATACATACATTCTTTTGACAAATTTTGTGCGTTTAGCTAAAGTAATTCAGAAATTAGAAAGTCAGGGAAATTCATTAGAAAAATCTCTTGAGCATGTAAAATTGTTAGTAGGTGTTTCTTTGAATAAAATAAAAGGGCCAAAGGGTTTGACTATAAAACAAAAATTTAAATACGTTATAGACAAAAATCCTGGTTTTCACTTAATTAAAAGCATAAACGATGCATTATCTGGCCAAGACATTTTAGACGAGCTAAAACATTATTCCCTTGTAAAATTGAACAATTTTAAGTATGCCCCAATTACGTCTTGCGATGTGGAACGGAGTTTCTCAAAATATAAAACAATATTTAGGGATAATAGGCATATGTTTACTTTTGAAAATTTAAAAATGTACGTCATTGTGAACTGTAACGCTCTATGTTTAAAAAATATAATTAATTAAATTATTGCATAGGATGTCTAATTAAAATAATTTCTGTAAATAAAATGTAAATAACGCTAAACAGGTGGTTTTTTAATAATGAAAGTGCATATATTTATTAAAAATTTCTAATAAACGCATATTTCATGATTTTTAAGTGCATATTTCACGTTTTTATAGTGCATAAGTGCATGCATATTTCAGCATTTTTAAGTGCATACAAATCCTATACCTATACATAACTATACATTCTGATTACGTTTTATTATGTTAGTTTATGATACCTTTCACAAAACTTAAAGCAAAAACAGTAATCTACATAGGACAATGAACAAATGGTTTTCAGGGTGAATATTAATTTCGATTACAGTTACATATAAATTTGTCCTCAGTAACATGTATAATAATAATAGCATTATGTTAAACTAAACATTTTCAATTAATTAGTCTTACCTTGATCGTTCAATGAGTATTAAATATTATAAATAAATGTGCTCTCTTAATAAAAAAAAAGAAAACCGTTAAAGCACTTAATAATCATCCAAGAAACAATTACATATTGTTGAACAGAGTATTGATTATTAATAAGCACCACATAGGTATATTATTAATAGATCGCCACGCATATCTAAAGACATTTTTTTCGATTATTGCCTTTCATTTAAAAGGATAATTTTACATTAATAGCGTTCTTTTATTATGAGTTTGAATTTGAATGTGTATCTATGTAGTTTACATACGTAGTTTACTGATCACTTGGCTATTTTTAAACTAATAATATAATTAATGTATTTAAAATACACTAAAGCGCAATATATTTGCAAAAGATCTTTTGATGAGAATCTCAGTCTATGAATTCACTGAATATACCTTTGAGTACGTTATGAATCAAATTGAATTTAAAATTTTAAAATTTATTTCACAATTCAGATCGTACTTTCGATGTTACTTACTCCAAAGCCAGAAAATTATAATATCATTATACTTAATATTAATATATCCTAAATTGAAGTTAAAACTTTTACGTCTTAAAAAACCAATGAATATCATAAATTAAATTCTAATTATTGTACTCCAAATTCTCTATTCTGAATTTTCTTCTTCTTCTAACTTCACTTTCAAGTTTTTCTGCATAATGTAAATCACAAATAGCAAATTTGTATTTTTAATTAATATTGTGTATCTTATTTGAGATTATCAATTGAATATTTTTATTTTTAAATAGAAATCTAACCTAATCTAACTAACGTAATTCTGTATAAAATTCAGTTATAACTTTAAATTGTACATTTTAAAAATTAAACCTACTTTTAAATGCCTAGGCTATATTATTCTAAGGTTATAGCTCAACTCCATAATTTTTGGCTCAGGCCATCCCACTACAACTTCCTTAAATACCCGAATTAAGAAACTTTGAAACAAGAACCACTTAAGGTTCTTTAAATCTCCCACCTTTTGAAGTCTTCAGTCTCCGATAAATAGCAAAAAATTGTGAATATGATCATCAACAGTGATCTACCACCGGTAGCAAATCAGAAAAAACTAGTAAGCCAGTAAGATGCTTGAAAGAAATCTATTACTAGTTTTAATAATTATTCTGTTGATTCACGGCATTAAAGCCTAATATTCGTATTACCCAAATACAGGAAAACATAAAAACATAGTAAAAAATTCCTGCCCGTCTGTATTGTTTATGTAGGTGTTCCTCTGGTAAGTACTGTAATATTAAAGCTACCGATTATAAATTTGTGGGGAGGGGTAAGTATCAGAGAAATTCGTGGCGCCTATATGGGGTGCAACTAATATAAGTAATAATCCCCTAATGATTTAGGACACAGTTTTATACTCTATTCATAGGTTTCTAGTTTTTAAGAAAATCGCATTTCAAACTTTAAGTATATCTGTGTTGTACTAAGTACCATACCAAATGAATGGTGGTATTTTTAACATTTGCTGTGGTTTCTTATTAAAGTTTTTGCAGATATGTTAATTTGTAGAGTTCATTAATTAACTATTATAAAATTTGAGGCTTAAAAGTCTGTATTCACAAACATGACATGTTTGCTTTATAATCAATCTGTACCTCTATCTATACGAACAAACGTAATAGTTGTTAAGCCTACTTAAAATAACATCACTTTTTAAAAACAAAGAACACCTATCAATCGTGCCTTATAACTTGTGAATTATGGTGTTATGTTTGATTGTACTTGAATTGAATACATTATTTTGCTTAACTGTCTGTGTAGTTTTTGTCCTTGTTGTATAATTACAATAGTTACTCATTCTATTTCTAATCACATAAATTTGATAAGAAAGGAATTCAATGATTTTACAATGATGAGTAATAATTTGACACTTTCTCATTCATATTAATCTACTTTCATTTTATCTTGCAGATTCTATCCTTCTCATTTTTTTTGTAAAGCACATGCATTTTGAAATAATAAAAGGGGACATCTTGTGGTATACACCATAAATCAATAAATACTCACGTTACTATACTTCCTAAAGATCTTAAAGTTCCGGCCGAGGCATTTTATTAAGTCAAATTATACTCAAGCGTCGTAGGTGTTAATCACAAAAGCTTCTGATTAGATAATAGATTCAGGAACAAATAAAAAGGTAGAGGGTTCCACCAAACTGAATAGATGTTACACCATTTAATACAGGCGGGAAGTTCACAGTTTGGGAAATTACCTCCCTTTGAAGTTTGACATTAAATTGATCTGATCAAAAATCTGTGTTAACACTAAAAATTTTGTTAATAAAATGAAAATCAGCAGTTTGCTGAGCCGAAGTATATAAACGGTAATTAAGTTTAAAGTCTATATACTGAAAACATAAAAAAATGAGCATGGATTACATAAAAATTATCATTTCTTACATTCATCAAAAATTTTTAACTACAAATAAATATACGTTACGTTTCGGGATCCCCACAAAATAAAATTTACACAAGGAACCTAGTTAATCTTAAAACATTTAGAAATTTATCACTTTTAAAACATACCTAAATGTACATGACCGTAATTCAATAAACAGTTATCCTGTACAATTCGTAATTTTCACTAAAACCTTCCCAGAACTATGGCTCAAGCCACTAAACAGACTAAGCTACAGATCAATGGTCATAACACTTCGCACACAAACTGTATACTGATTGAAACTGAACTTAAACTTGCCAAAAACCACATTTTGAACTATCATTATTTTAATGACGAACTTCAATTTTTAACTTTAGCCTTAAATTCCATTATGGAAATAAAATCGTTATTAATAATAACAATAACGGTTATAAAACTAGCTTGAATGTTTCTTTTACTAGTCCTTGTAAAGAATAGATAATTTTTCTCTTGAGTACATAAATGTTTTTTCATATTGTAATTTGTTACAATTTAATTCTGTCGTCAACATTAACCATAGAACATTGGATTTAGTTTTATCAAACTGTTTTTTTATTCAGTGTCAATAAAGCCAGCTCTTCTATCGTTAATGTTGATAATCATCATCCACCAATAATCATAGCCTTAAAGCAAATCAACAGTAATGTAATTCCTCACAGGAACCAAGTTATTTATAATTATAAAAAAGCAAACTACGATCGTATTAATCTGAGTATTGCTGAAGTGAACTGGCAAGATAGGTTTCGCAACCGGACATGTGAAGATATTGTTGATGACTTTTACAATTTCGTTTATGGCTTAATCGATAACTTTGTTCCTAGAGAAAGAACACATGGTACTCGTTTCCCTGTGTGGTATACTAGCGCTACAATTAAGGCTATACGCGAGAAACGTAAATTTCATAAACGCTGAAGCAATATGGAAATAACATTGATTATACAACTCATAATAAAATTAGCCAATAGTAGTTGCGAATTATCCTAGTTACCACATATAGATAAGTGAATATACGCTTCACGACGTTGTATAATCGTTTCGGTATTTCCAAGCCTGCAACACTATTGGTTCAAGCAATCGTTGTCAGAGTAACAATTATTTTGAAGTCATCGACATACCTGTGCATGCAATAAATTAAATTAATCTGTCAAAAAAGCATCGCTTCGTTTTGTTAGCTTTGTATTTATTTGTTATATAATCGTATCGAATACCACTAGAGCAACCGAAAATAATCTTATACCTACCTCGCGACACGACGTATTCCTTAAAACACCACTCCAGCTACGCTGTCGTGGTGTTTCGCAGAATACGTCTCGTCGCTCGGTAGGTATAATCGATTATTTTCGTTTGCTCTCGTGGTATTAAAACTGATTATTTAACTTTTAAACTTTTACGAGGTAGATCAAAATACCTTATTGCCTCTGACTTTAAAAACTATGTTACATCTACAGAAAATGCCCTTCCTCATAAACCTAAACGTATTTGGTCTTTTATTAAATCTAAAAGAAAGTCTTCCAACTTAGTGTCAATTTGTAAGGTATAGAGAATATCAGAAATGATATTTGTACTTTATTTTCCCAATACTTCAGTTCCGTTTTTGTAGACGGAAAATTAAATAATTGTACTACAGATATATCCAATCCCATCCATCCTTCTTTATTAATAACTGTTGATACGGTTCATAAATAACTAGCTCAAATTGACGTTAACAAGGGAGCCGGACCGGATGGCATTCCTGCCGTTTTCCTCCGTTACTGTGCAGCCTCTCTGGCTGAGCCACTATCTGTTATTTTTAACAAATTAATATACGAAGGTACGTACGTAGGTATTTCCCTCTAGATGGAAAAAGGCACATGTTATTCCCATTTTTAAATCCGGTAATAAAGAAATGGTTGAGAATTATCGACCTGTGTCTATATTGTCAGCTATTGCAAAAGTGTTTGAAAAGATTGTGTACCAAGACATCATGATCGATATCAAAGGCCATTTATGTACTCAGCAACACGGGTTTTTAACTGGCAAATCTGTCGAATCTAATCTTATTGCTTATATTGATTATTTGGAGAAAAACATGGATAAAAGAATATAAGTTGATTCTGTTTATACAGATTTTAGTAAGGCTTTTGATAAAATCGATCATGGTGTTTTGGTACGCAAGTTAGAAATTATGGGATTACCTTCAGACATATTGAGATGGATTAAGTCATACATCTCAAACAGGCATATGGCAGTCAAGCTTAACGGATTTTTTTCTGATGATATAGCCGCTACCTCAGGAGTACCACAGGGTTCTCATCTAGGTCGTCCGCTTCTGTTTATTATTTATGTTAATGATATAGTCGAATGCATAAAAAACTCTCTTATATTGTTGTATGCAGATGATTTAAAATTTTTTAAGAAAATTGAGGGCATCCACGGTTGTACATTATTACAAATGGATCTAAATAGGCTACATGTATACTGTCTTAAGAACAAACTGTTTTTAAATTTTAATAAATGTCACATTATATCATTTACAAGAAATCAATCTCTTATTGACTTTCCGTATCATTTACATACTAATTCTTTATCATGAGTTTTCTGTATTAAAGACTTAGGAGTAATGTTAGATACTAAATTAACGCTTTCGAATCATATTGATTATATAACTAAGAAATCATTCAAGAATTTAGGTTTCGTTATACGTACTTTTTTCTAATATTCAATCCGTGAAAACTATATTTCTCATTTGTTTACAATATTATAAATTGGGCTAGTTCTGTTTGGAACCCACAATATCAAACCTATATCAATTCTTTAGAAAATATTCAGCACCGATTTTTAAATTTTGTTAGAGCTAAATTCAATATGCCAATTATCAACTATGAGGAACTTCGCAAAGAATTAGGATTGTTAACATTATCCGATGCACGTAAGGTTGCCGACTGTGTTTTTCTGTATAAGATTATATCATCACATATTAATTGTCCAGAACTTTTAGAGTTAGTAAATTTTATGTACCGCCTCGTCTCATCAGAAATGCAGCACTGTTCAATTATCCTTTCTGCAGAACTAATTCATGTCAGCAGTCCCCGATTAATCGAATATTTCGTACCTACAATCAATTCTACCATTCTATTGATCCTTTTATGTACTGCTTATCAACCTTTAAGAAGCAAGTAAGACGACTTCATTTGTGAAATTTACGTTTTTCTCGTCTACATAATATATAATTAAAAATATACTTTATATTACATTTACATTAGTAAAGATTACATAAATTTGTTCATATAAATTAATGAAAATATCTATAATTTTTTACTCTTGTTTAATAATTTAATGTCTGTACTCTATGTATGTTTTTTATGTTTGCATAGTGAGTGCGTTCTTGGGATTTTTCCTGTTAGCACTCCTTTCAAATAAATAAATAAATACATAAATAGAATGCATGAATTAAGTATTAATTTACACGCGTCCATTTACATAAATTCACTGTTGCATGGCGTTACTCTGATTCTTTATACCCACACACTATATAAATGACAGAACCTAACACTTAAGCTCTATCTTCAATAAACGGCACCGAAATACAAATCACTTCCTTGCCGATCCGATTATTTGTTTTCAAACTAACTATACGGAACTCGTCCTAATAGCACTAATGTGCTAAATCCTAATAGCACTAATGTCATCTAAAAAATAAGTTAATTTTAGCTAAGACATTTTTGTCGGCACAAAAGAATTCGTGGATCACGCTCTCAGAAACTACGTGCAAATACTCGTTATTTGTTGTGTTGCACCATACTGGTACCGCAAACATATAGTTTCTGATCTAATGATCCAAATTACTATTGAACGTAACGCGGGCTCCGATTGTAAATATGTAAAGTAAACCATGAACTGGCGTTATGAATTATAACGCCCGCTTATACTGCCCTGGTTATTATCGAGTTGTTTATGTAGTTCGTATCAAAGGTATAAGCAACAAATAATATGCAAGTGAAACATAATAGTATATTATGTATTAAGGGCTTAATTGAGTGTGTTAGAGCCGCAGAGTCAGTCAAGACCATAAAGGGCTCTAAAACACTAATTAAGCCCGAAATGCATACGTTAGTCTATGTCCGGCCTAAGTTTAAATTAATATTTAATTTTAAAATAAAAATAATTTAAAAAGTGCAAAACTTCAAGTAGGTAGGTGCAATGATATATAATTACTGTTGTTACTATGGAGACGGTAAACAAGGGTAACTATTTTTTTAGCGGGCTCTAAAAAGTTTTAGAGCCCTAGAGCTCTAATTTAGCAACTTACGCTCTAAAAACAGGCCACTAAATAGGTCATAATCGCCCGACCGGACGTAAAATTTTTTAACGTACGCTTTTAAGATGTAGCGGCCGTTGCTATGTACAATCACCTATACGGTTATTTAGCGGAAACGTTGCTACTTATATAAATGAGCACTTACGTACAGGTATTGCAAAAAAGTATTTTAGAAGGGTTTATCAGGAATTGCTATGCTATAAAGTCCGACGCCTGGATACATGAAAATGAATTTATTATTTTGTTGATTACTAAAAATTTTTATTCGTAACTTCTACAACTAACTAACTAATACTTCGTAACTAATACTTCGTAACTAATACAAGAGAATATATCACATAATTAATTAATAATTAATAATTTCAGTTGCTGTAGCCCCATGAATTGTTTGTTATATGAAGTCTGTCCGTGCTTTTCGATTAAAAGAAGCTCAATATCTTTATTACTTAGCAGAATTATCAAGTAATTTCTACTGCAACAAATCAGTAATGTAAATCAGAACTTGTTCTTATAGTCTTATACCAAATCCCAGACTTAAGGCGTGAATAGTATTCCAAAACTGGCCAAAGAAAAAAGACTCAAATTAGATCATCTTTGTATTCATCATCATTTACAAGATCGATTTCCTGTGCATTAAGTTTATGGGAAATACTGTCAACAACCGCGATGGTATATCTCTGAACCCATAAGCTGTAGCTAAATCAAACAAAACTCGACTTTTGAGAAATTTAACAAGCAGTAAAAAAGCTTTTCTGCATCTTTTACAAAAAACTTACCATAACCGAGTTATTCACAAAATTTATTTTAGGCGCCATCTTTTCCAATATGGCTACTCGAGCGTACTTTTCTTAACTCGGGACTTATCGGTTCCTTATATAGTATGTATTTATGAACATATACGCCGATCTTCAGCTTCTATTTTTTCCTGTTATTAATTCTTATTTGTTGTACTAGCTCTATACATGCGTCGTTGAAAGAGCGACGGTTTGTGTATTCACGGAAAGAAAAAATCTTCGGACGTTTGCTAAAGAGAGATCCACTCCTTCGTACTTTCGATTTACACAAAGCTTTGTTGGGTAAATTATTATGTAAAATAGGTTATTTTGCCAATAAAATTGGAGCATTCGCAGTCTATTCAGTGGTTTTTTGAACCACTTACACTGGGTGGGCACGGTCCTGCCAATCGTGACAGATTCAAAATAACGAATGCGTTTGGAGTGTTTGTGGTTGAACTTTCGAAGCACAAAGCTTTAATTGTTGTATCGATTCAAATATTTAAGGAAATGAAAATAAGTCTTATTAGAGAGATATCCAATTTGCAATTTAGACAGTTCTTAGCATTAACGTAGTTTCAAAGTTTTCCTGCATCAGTTTCACAACGGCATGTAACTGTATGTGGGTGAATATCTGGAAAGTGACCCCCGGTTTGTCTCAGCTCACTATTCAAAGACCAAATAAGTTTTTGTTTTAATAACATGATTTCGAGGAAGATAATCTACTGTACTAATAGGTCGTTACAATTCATTAATCTCAATATTTTTGTATTAGGATTTTATGCCATTTGAATGTATATTTTTTCATTCCCGTGGCATGTCTTTTGCCTAGTTAATCATAAAGTACAGTTTATATTTTTTAAAGTTGTGCATTTTAAATTCATTTTGTGTATCAGTTATATTCACAAATGTCGAGTTTTTCCAAAGTGTAAAATAAATTCAGTAGTTATATTTTCCAGTGATTAAGATTTAAGTTCAAAAATTGTCTTTGGTAGGTTGCTTTATTCCCGTGCGCATTGTATGAAAGCCTATTAACGTCGCAGGTGTTTTATCATTTTTGCTGTGTACGTGTCGAAAATGTGGTTAATATGTTTCTAAATCAGTTAAACCATCAATTGTGCTTGTGAATTTGAAAGGAGAACTTCGAACAGCTATCAACTTGCATCAAACACGTGTGTAATGGAACCGACTTTCATTCCCGTGGTAGGTTTTTTCCCAAGAAAAACATATTTTTCATTAAAAATTTTAATTAATTACCACTTCAACAAAATTTTTCTCTTATTCGATGTTTAAAAAATACTGCATTTGATTATAAGCTGCATGTTTTTGTGAAATTGTATATAAATTTTCATTCCCGTGTCATTTATGTTCCACGGGAATGAACGATGATACAGGGGAATGATCGTATGTAACCTACAGCCAATTAAATAGTATTATTTTTTCAGAAAAGGCTTAAAGCACCAGGAGAGGAACAACTTCAGAAAAAAAGAGAAAGGAAAAAAGAAAGACGAAAAAAGATTTGAAAAATAGTGATAATATGTATCTTTTGCCAAAGAATATTTTTTTAGTTTTATTTAGTTTATTAGGTGATTTTTATTTTTATATTTTATATTTTTCAATAAATTAATTTGATAAGCTGTCTCGTTTTCATTACCATACTTTATAGTTCATTTCTGTGTGCATTTGTTTTGAAAAATGGTAAACAATTCAGTATTCCAGTTCGTTTTTTTAACGTTTTTTGGAGTTATGTCGAAAAAGACCTCAAAAGGTATCAAATACCATAATTTTAATTTTCGAAATAAAACAAAAACGTTCGTCCAAAAATTACCTCTGAAAGAGTCAATTTGTAGATATTCACCCATGTGGTAATCTTAAGCCTAGTTTTCAGTATTGGGAGAATAATTATACTTTTTTTGAAAGTTCAGTTTTATTACTTCCTTGATGTATAGTTATATTATTGTAATTGAAAATTATTAAGTTTATTTTTTATACTATCTTTTACGATTTGGATTTTGTCATTTAAATAATAACAATAAGAACTAATGAAGGGCGATTACCAGGTAAGTAGGTACAGTTGCGACCGAAAAATTTTTAACGGTCTATTGCGACTGCGGATATTCGACTTCTAAATTCTCATAAGAGACGTCACTTTTATTCGTTTGATATGTCATAAATAGCATACAAGCCAGCTTCATACTATGTGAATATCAGGAAAATATGCTAACTTGGTAAATTACCGTTGAAGATTTTTCGGCCGCAACTGTACATAATAAGTCATTATTACTGCTGTTATTAATGGAATAATAAAATTATAAAATTGAAGTATTTCTCATTATTAAGAGCAGGTAATTATTTTAATGTATAAACAGAACAATATGTCCTCATTTAATAAGGTTTATTATAATACTTCAACGCCAATCAGTGAGGGCAGTATTGTCCCCAATTCAGCTCAATTATAAAGACTAATAAGAACCCAAAACTAAGAATCCAAAGTTAAACTAATAACGAGGATGTAGACTTGATTAGTATACTTTTAAAAGTTACCTACTTGTCATAGCAACATAATTGTTTTACTAGGAAGTTCGTTCCTAGGTTAACTGCAAGGTCTTTAAGCATATTATTTTTTTATGTTCACATTACCTTTATTTTATTGTTATTGAAAGTACCGAACTATAATCAATAAAAAGATTTGGGACAATTTTTTATTTATTAAAAGAGTCTTACCAGTTTAGGAATTTTGAGATTAGGATTAATACAAGGAGGCTTGAAAGAAAGCAACTCTCGGTTAAAAAATAAACGTAATTTTCATCATGGATAAATGATTTTCAGGATTAAACAATGTCATATGGGGTCATTGGGAGAGTTTCTTCATGAGGAACTCTTAAGGATTTTTTGTTTGAAGGTTTGGAAAGATCTAAGTTTAAATTTCTAAAACGTTTAATATTTTAATTCTAAATAAAGATCTGTAATAAGAATCTAGAAGAATCTATAAATATTCCTCAAAAAACGTCAGAATCCTTTTTGTTAAAGTATTTAGGGAAGCCAATGTATGAATGTGTCTTAAATATTCCGTATATGGGTAGAACAGACCCGGTATAAAAAGTCACGCCCCGTCAAATTTAGCATTAAACTCCCCTAGAACTACTCAACGTAAAAAGGTGACAAATACTTCAAATAAAAAGCCTTCAAGATTTCTCATATATTAGTCATTATGATGTGAACTTGGGAAACGCCAGATACTGGGATTAAAGGACGGGTTCTCACCAAGTTTTAATCTTCTCCAGAACTACACAACATAGAAAGCGACAAATACACAAATCTCTAATATATGTTTCTTTTCTTGGCAGACTTACGATTTTAAATAACAATTATATTAGAAAAATTAAAATAATTCCGACACTTAGAATCTCACCTAAAAATGAGATACATGCTGACAAACAATTTTGTCGCTTATTAATAGAAAGTTATAGCTAAAAACTGAGTGTGCTGCGACGCTCTTTGGTGAGTGATGTTCTGAGAGACCGGACGCCTGCAACGTT